>OW026310.1:3362500-4562500 GCA_932273695.1 Apotomis betuletana
AAGTTTCAGCTTACAATGAAAATTAATCTATGACAAATTCGCGATTCTTTAATAACAGGGTATCCATCAAACGAAAGGGCATGAGTACATTATGAGAAAGATTTATGCGACGGTATATCACGAGACTAGTGTTATCTAGCTAAAATAATCATGTCAACTCACCACTATCCATGGAGGGACGCGACATTCGGTCGAGCGGCGGCCTCTCAACCCTGTTTTCGTCTGCGCCTGTACGACAAACAACTTAATTATAAACATTGGTAGACATTTTCTATCTCCGGGACTAATAAAGCTGTCCAGTTTGCGAGGTCAAATTATTTTTTGAAATCACCAATTTAAGTCAAGTGGAAAGTATTCGGAACCCAATTTAAGTATTCGGCTGTTCCATAAAATGCATTACTGATCATCATGACCTGATCACCATTAGAGAGGGAGGACAGTCGGGGTAAGTGCATCTAACATAAAAATATTGTAAACTACAGTTGTTATGCTACTACTATGTCTATATTACGATGAGTGTACCGCAGCAGTCCTCCCAAATGCCCAGCCTCCAGCTGTGTAAAGATTGGGTAACCTTATTATAGGGTTACCAAATGATAAGATTACCTTATGTTATGGTAACAAAATTGTTAGGGTAATCTTATCAATAGGCTTAACTTTAAAGAGAGGTTTTCCGGTCCCTACTTAGAAGCTTTTTTGGATTTATTTCCTTGTTTTAAGACATATTGACCTAATTTTATTCATATAACTACAGAATCCATACTAATATTATAAATGCGAAAGTGTGTCTGTCTGTCTGTCTGTCTGTTACCTCTTCACGCTTAAACCGCTGAACCGATTTAGATGAAATTTGGTATGGAGATAGTTTGAGACCCGGGAAAGGACATAGGATACTTTTCATCCCGAATAAATTGAGTGTTCCCGTGGGATGAGCGGGTAACACCGCGGGGAACAGCTAGTGTTGCA
Organism: Apotomis betuletana; assembly: GCA_932273695.1. NCBI lineage: Eukaryota > Metazoa > Arthropoda > Insecta > Lepidoptera > Tortricidae > Apotomis > Apotomis betuletana. The sequence goes on from OW026310.1 coordinate 3,363,467, forward strand.
TAATTCAACATCAGTATACGCCCCCTACAGCCTACAGCTGTCTGAAACTTGCGCCAATCATAAAATCACTCACCCGAGTTTTCCTGAGGCTGCGGGAACTCGTCCCGCTTGCCGTTGGCCATCTCCCACAACCGCTCCTGGAGAGTCTTCTCGCCCTGGCTCGGCGATTTCGACCGGCTGAGCTCCCTAACACAAGGCACATAGTTTATTTATCGACCGTACAGATCTCAATCAAAGGCCTTTCGGCTTTTTACAGACTATACGAACAGTGCCATGTAGCAAAACAACGTTTTTCATGACTATGCAAGCTACCAAGACCGGGATCCCTCAAAAATTCCGAAGTTTCATTTATCCAAAACCTATACAGACTTTACCGGATCCGGGCCGGATTAGCAAGTTGAAGTGGCAATGGGCAGGCCACATAGCACGCAGAGCAGATGGCCGATGGGGCCGAAAAGTGCTCGAGTGGAGACCTCGGACCAGCAAGCGCAGCGTGGGACGTCCACCTACAAGATGGACAGATGACCTTATAAAGGTCGCCGGAAGGCGCTGGATGCAGGTCGCTTCCAACCGGTATATATGGAAGTCCAAAGGGGAGGCCTATGTTCAGCAGTGGACGTCCTGTGGCTGAGATGATGATGATGATGATGATGATACAGACTTTTCAAAATTCCGTAAGTGAAATAACTCGAAACGATCATTTTCGCCATGGGTCATATGTTACATACTATAACTAAGTAAGTTTAGGGTTACATCCCAAAAAAAAATCTGAATATATTATCAGCACATGATTTTTGGAATTATGAAAATTCGGAATGATGCATTCGGACAAATGAAACTTCGGAGTTTTGTAATGTTCCCACCAAGACCACAGGCTTGGCAGATGTAAGAATAGCCTGCGCGCTGTTAACATGGAACGGGCTGATGTATGTTGGCACGTTTGATTGCGAGTGTCCTGAACCATGCCTCATCATCTAAGATCGTATGCCCATCCGCCATTCGTCCCTATCTAACTAAACTCTTACACTTCTGACGACTTACAAAAGAAAGATATTCTCATTTTCGTGTCGTTCTGGTCCAGGACAGAAGAAAGATAAATATTTATTCATAATTTCCATTTATTTATTTATTTATTTATTAAAAGGTTTGCCAAAAGATACAACACTATACGAAATAACAATAAGAAACATGTGTACATGGAATGCCAGAGTGTCTATCCAATGATAGGCAAACACGACATGCATATCTAAAAGCTACTTAAACAATGTGAGGAGATAACATTACAAAGAAAATAACAATTTTAAATGAGTACTACATTAACATTAACATTAAGTACTAAGTAGTTCACAAAACTATCAACTACGTAACATGACAGTTCCGAAGGAATATCTTAAATTTATTTAGTGACATAGCCAATAAGTCAATCCTGGTCACCTTGTATATTTTATTATGCCCCCTTACCTTACCTTGTATATTTTATACCACAGGTATGATGACTTGCAGAAGGCTCTGTCTCTCTCGAAATGCCCGATTTATGGAAGTACTTAGCATAAAGTAAAGGACAAAGAAATTATCTTGTGTGGAGGCCAAGGTTCTTTGGGTCCCCGGGCCAGGACAGTAGGAAAATAAGTATTTATTCATAATTTTCCCATCGTATCGTACAAAATGAGTATCATCCACACTGAAATATCTCACCTATTGTTATTGTCCCTGGGCGGGTTGAACCGGTCACCGCGGTTGTCGCGGTCGCGGTCGCGTCCCCCGCGGTCACGACCGCCGCGGTCGCGGTCGCGTTCACGGTCGCGGTCACCTCGCTCCCTGGTAACAAATTCGATAATTAATACAAAATAAATAGTGATTAAAGTATGGACTACTTTGGTTTACCAAACCTTTTTTACTAGCAATTCGCCAATTTAATTATTAATTAATAATGATTTGTGAGACAACGGCAACATAATAGCCATCGGGCATGGATCTAAAACAAATTTAAGACAATGGCCAGCAGCCGTCTGATTTCAACATAATTTTCAACTTTTAAAATAGTTTCACAGCGCTGATTATACACATTATTGTAACAAAACGGGACTCAATAACAAAAAAGTGTTTATTTAATTACTTAGCTCAGGAAATTCCTCCTCAATCCTCAATTTTGAGGTAATTAAATAAACACCCTTTTGAACGCGATTAAGATCCGTTTTGTCACATTACTACAAAATAATGAGCGAAAATCGTGCGAGTTTAAATCAATATAGCACTGATTTTGTCTACACCTGTGCCTCCTCCGGTTCTGTTCTGTTCGGTCACTAAAGAGATCAGTTATTCGTACACAATACATTTTTTTTTTTTTTTTATGTCATAGAGCAAACGTATCGCCTGATGGAAAGCGATTACCGTCGCCCATAAACACCTGCAACACCAGAGGAGTCACAAGTGCTTGCCTACCCGGAGGACGAAGATAGAATGCCTCTATGCTAGTAATGATGTTGCACTAACCTGTCTCTGTTCCCTCGTTCTCTATCTCTATTGCCTCGATCCCGGTCCCTGCGGTCGCGGTCGCCGCGGTCCCTCCGGTCGCGGTCGCGGTCGCGGCGGTCGCGCTTGTCGTCGGACTTGTCGTCGCTGGTCGCGGAGGGCGGCGGCTCGGACAGGTTGAACGTGGGAGGCGGCTCGGCGGAGTTGAAGCCGGGCGGTGGTTTTGATAGTAGAGCTTGGAGCTGCAAAGAAATCATAGTTTCATATCTACAAAATAAAACAAAAAAATGCAAAACAAAACAAAAAATTGGGCAAGTGCGAGCCCGACTCGCGCATGAAGGGTTCCGTACCTATACATATATGTAATCTATAACAAGTTTGTTGTATGGGCGCCCCTTAAATATTTATTTTATTTTTAGTATTTGTTGTTATAGCGGCAATAGAAATACATCATCTGTGAAAATTTCAAGTGTCTAGCTATCACCGTTCTTGAGATACAGCCTGGTGACAGACGGACGGACGGACGGACGGACAGCGAAGTCTCAGTAATAGGGTCCCGTTTTTACCCTTTGGGTACGGAACCCTAAAAATGCATGTATTCGAAAGTTTCAGAATCTTTAGTAGCTATTAGCAAGAGTCCGGCAAAGCGCCAGTAGATAACACGTCACTGGACAATAAGCGAGCCGCATAAATTGATATTATTTTTCTCAATTAATCTAGCATATTTTGCATATGGTAGGGTACATATTATCCTTCGTACATCATGTCTAAATTAACGATGCACTTAGCAAAATATTTCACAATAAGTCCTTGATTTCCGTTTCTACGAGAAATCAATGAACTTTGCGGATAGTTATGGTCACTCGCAACTAAGCGATATGTATGTAAAAATCGGTTGAGTTTTAACAAACGTTCTGGTTTACTTTTTACCTTCGTCTAACCTGATAGAAAGTAAAGATAAGGTCTGATAACATGAGTAAGCACTATATAAAACATATTTGCTTTGTGCTATCAAACAGCTTAATACCTGTAAATAAATAATGTAAATATAGCATTTAAAAGACGAGTCAAAGCATGCATGTGACTTTTACACGGCAAATTGGTCAAGTTATTGTATATATGACTGCGTTTATTGCATGAATAGTGCCACATATTGCCTTCTCTCAACTTTTATGGAATCTTTTTGCTCCTATGATTAACTTACGATAATTACTTTTAGGCACTTGAAGTCGAATAGTTTGTGCCCAAATCCGATTGAGCAAACTTTTCCAGAGCTTTTAGTAGACTATTCTACATACCCTTTTAGCTTTAGGTGATAAAATTTAATAACTTAAATTAAAAACAAGTAGCTGGTCATCATGACACCCTCATTCAATGAGTGATGTAGAAAATGCCACTAAAACTGAACATAGCTACAAAATTTGTAATTCTTAACTTCAATAGTTCCAATTAAAGCTGAATATCTTGGAATCTCCTGGTCCTTATTTCCACCAAACATAGCTAAGAAACATCTCGACGAAGTCTTTCGATTTTAAAAAACCGCACTCTAATTGCTCCATACGTTTTTGAGCTATGATGCCACACTCTACCCCTCTTTTTTCGTCGGGGGTTAATAGTACATTACGTAACAAGGGTGGTAAACTAGGAATTACAAACGAGTGTCTATTAGAAGCCCCAAGGCGAAGGCTTTAATGACACGAGTTTGGAATTCCTTTACCACCAGAGTCACGTACGACGTTTTTCATCACACTTTGGAGGAAATATAACAAAAATAGTAGTAGTCAATACCAAATTTACTTACCGCCCTAGGGCGTAATATACGACTTACCGCCTTAGGGCGTCATATACGATCTACCGCCCAGTTTTCTAGCATGTAAACCCTTAAAGTGTGACAAAAATTACTCACCGCCCTGGGGCGTAATTTACGACTTACCGCCCGCTTTTCTAGCATGTAAACCCTTGTTTACGACTAAGTGTGATGAAAAAATAGAAACGTGCCGTTTATACGATTCACTCAATCTCACCTGGTCAGAGAGCTGTGGCGGCTGCTCGCTCGGCGCGTCGTCCGCGTGGTTATCCTCCGTGTCTAGGTCCATGGCGTCGTCTGTCCGAGTCACTTCTGATACTCGCTGTTAAATAAAATATTTAGTTAGATTTTGCAATCGTGTGTCGGACGTGCCATGTGAGGTTTAGTCAGGATCGGAATATATTAAAACCTCGATTGTCGGTACTGATCGGAATCAGACACCAAGTTCGCAACTTCAGAAAAGATAAACTAGGAGAGGAAGAGCTGAGGGACATTAACCTTAAAGATGTACTTTCCATCTGCAGGAGAATAAGATTCGAGGAAGAAGGCTGTATGGAAACGCCGCCGGATCAGTAAACGTTGGCTCCAATTGGGTATTGGGCTGAATGAACGCAACCAAGTGATCGACAGCCCGCTCCATCCGGGCCAAATCATCATCATCAGAAATCAGTTCGGATAATCGAAACACGGGTTTTTTGTTACAAGATTTCGGCGCGTTCGCACTTTCGTTACTAGTGCTGTCGTTGTAGTGATCGTAATCTTGATTTTTATTAATAACTAGCTGTGCCCCGCGGTGTTACCCGCTCATCCCACAGGAACACTAAATTTATTTGGGATAAAAAGTATCCTATGTCCTTTCCCGGGTCTCAAACTATCTCCATACCAAATTTCATCTAAGTCGGTTCAGCGGTTTAAGCGTGAAGAGGTAACAGCCAGACAGACAGACAGACACACTTTCGCATTTATAATATTAGTATGGATTAGTATGGATTTCATCGTTGTCTAAAATTTGATACTCAGGATCAATCAAGGTAGTGCCTCGAATATTCGAGATTTTACTGTAGTTGGTAAGCCGCGTTTGGGCGATTGTGCACTACAATGAATTTTACTGTCCGGCAGTCCGATTTTTTACGGTCCGATATGGCATGAAAAAAACGGTAAGGGCTATTGTGCACTTCAATGAATTTTACTGTCCGGCAGTCCGAGTTTTCATGGTCGATATGGTATGAAAAAAACGGTTTTAGCTTGTGCACTTGACCGTCTTTTTTTTTGCTATACCGCTTAAGCACATGGATCAAGAGGTAAAGATACAAAATTCAGGCTGTGTGTACCACCAAATGAAATGCCTGCAGTAACGTTAAGGTAAGTTTATACAGTATTTATACAATGAGTGAGCGAGTGAGTTGATAAGTGAGTATAGGCACAGGGCGGACACTGCCTACTAAAAACTGAACTTGAATGTCAGTGTCAATGTGTGTGTGTAACACGCACAGGGCTGCCTCAGACGCATTGCAACAATTAGTTGGTGTTTTGGTGTTTTAGTTGCACAAAAATATGACATACCTAATAAGATAGAGAATTATCACAACCACACGACAACGGTAGTGGTGGTGATGGTGATAGTGGTGATGATGATGCTGGTGATAGTTCTGGTGGTGAAGATGGTGGTGGTGGTGATGAAGGTCGTGGTGATGATGGTGGTGGTGGTGATGATGATGGTGGTGATGAATGTCGTGGTGATGATGATGGTGGTGATGAATGTCGTGGTGATGATGGTGGTGGTGGTGATGGTGGTGGTGATGATGAGGGTGGTGGTAGTGGTGGTGGTGGTGAGGGTGGTGGTAGTGGTGATGGTGGTGATGGTGGTGATGGTGGTGATGGTGGTAGTGGTGACGGTGGTGGTGGAAAAAAACGGTCCGGAATGGGGAAAAGTAAAATGTCGGATGGTAAAATTACGTGTAGTGCACAAACTACTATATACATTTAATGGCGTGCCATATCGGACCGTAAAAAATCGGGCTGACGGACAGTAAAATTCATTGTAGTGCACAATCGCCCTTTGAGTTCTGTTTAACCGCAACTGAATCGTTTTTGACTCTCCAAATCATAAATGAGAGATAGATAGTGGCACTAAGAACAGGTGCTGCTCGCGCGACAAGCAAAGTCGCGGCAAGAATGCTATCCCTGCTTGAGCGGTTGTTCTCGCCGCGGCGCGGCAAAAACCGGGTAGCGGGCAGAACGACCAAGGCCTTAGAATAGTCAGTAATAAATAATAAATAAATATCAGACAACCTCACACAAATCGATCTAGTCCCAAATTAAGCTGAAGAAGGCTTGTGTTATGGGTACTAGACGACGACATACATACTTATATAGATAAATATATACTTAAATACATAGACCAACCAAGACCCAAGCACAAATATTCCAGTTCACCACACAAATATTTGCCATGGCCAGGATTCGAACCCGGGACCGCCGGCTCAGTAGGCAAGTGCTTACAAACTGAGCCAACCGCGTCGTCATGAAAAGCGTAGTAATGAAAAGCGACATGATTAGATACTAGAGACGGCCTCGTAGGAACCTACACCTCTAGCACAATTGTGACACGCGACTCTTTCTCGCGCGAGATTATTACCTATCTCTTTATGTACAGTCGAGTTCATTTACATCTACACACTTACGAGAACAAAAATATCTGAACACGACCCTATTGTCAGGAGCTTAAAGTCGTGTTCAGATATTTTTGGTCTCGTAAGTGTGTAGATGTAAATGAACTCGACTGAACAGTACTGTCACAGGCGCGACAGCGGCATATCGGTGTAACTCGGGCGTCGGTGACCTTGAAATGCCGAATCCTTCGACAAGGCATTCACGTGAATGTCTTTCCCCATCTCGCGTGTCCCGCGCTCGCCCCTCGCACACATAGCCGCAAGTTTCGTTATTACACACAAGTGTCGCTGTCGTTTCTTTTTATTATTACCATACTAATATTATAAATGCGAAAGTGTGTCTGTCTGTCTGTCTGTCTGGTACCTCTTCACGCTTAAACCGCTGAACCGATTTAGATGAAATTTGGTATGGAGATAGTTTGAGACCCGGGAAAGGACATAGGATACTTTTCATCCCGAATAAATTTAGTGTTCCCGTGGGATGAGCGGGTAACACCGCGGGGCACAGCTAGTATTATATATATTGCGCACTAACCTGATCGAGCATACCATGTTTGTTTAATTTCTCTTGTAACTAGTTCTACTTACTGTATTTTTGTGGACACCTTTTATTGGCTTTTGTTGTTGTACTATATTGTTAATTATTACAAATTGTATTGCTGTTGATGCCCCAAATAAATAAAATAAATAAATATATTCTTTGTTACTGTGAGATAGTGACGGTTGGCGGTAAGTCGCGCGACAAGAGTCGCGAGGCATAATAGGCATGTTGACTAATTTTTTTTGATGATGTCAATCGATTCTATTTTTTATTGTGATCAAATGTATATATGGGACAGACTACATTTAAACTGCTCTAAAAGTCAGAAATGACCGTCAAAGTTCAACATTCCTACTTAGCGCTAAAAACGCTCCATACAAAACGCGTCAGGCTAGTGACGTCACAGGCCGGTATAGGTACCAATAATTGTATGGAAAAATTAAGAAATTTGTCATTTTCACCGTGAAAAAGTGCGTTTAAGTTCATAGTTGTGATACAATTATTGTTTCGTAAAATTATGAGGATTCCGAAAACATTTTCAAAATTTATTTTGGATTAAAAAAAAAACATAAAATTTGAGTACCTTTGAAGTCACATATTTCCAAAAAAGATACGTTTCTGGTTTTTTTTTTGTTTCGTGAAATATTTAGCTAATTTTATTCATATAACTACAGTACGCTGTAGAATTCAACATCAGTCAAATAGCCTATTGTGCTGCACTGACCTGTTGCTGCGGCGCGTGGTGCGGCGGCGCGTGGTGCAGCGGCACGCCGCCCACCAGCCCGCCCACCGCCAGCAGCCCGCCCAGGAACCCGGGCAGCGCCGGCATGCCTGCACACATATAGAACATTATACTGGATATCAAGCAGGGATACATCTGGAAGTAACTCCATAAAACCTAATATTGATTCGGTTGTCGGACTCCAGACCGTCAACATCTCCTGATGATGCCTCGTAGAGGGGCGAAACACGTGTCGAGTAAGTTCTGTTATTTTGGTGGTGGTTTGTTATATTTATTTGCGTATTTATTTTTCTTATCGTGGTGGGAGGGTGGGACCATTAAATGCATATATGCATGAAAAAATACGCAAATAAGTATAACGGGTTAGCACAAATTTAACTGGCACGATATTCTATCGCGGAATAGCAAAGCAATATTATTATTTTCACCCTATAAAACGTCCGATGGGGCGAATCGACGAGGGTCTATCCAGTGGCCAAGGATCGTCGGCTCCATTAAAAATACCGGTATTGAATTTCTGTTTTTCAGTGACTCATTTTACAAGCTTTTATTTAACTTGCATTGTATGTTTAAAGTATGTGTGTTCGGGTGAAATCTTGCAACTCAATTTTGAAGCAGATATCGTCAACCGATTGAGCTGAAATTTTGCATATTTAACTTTGATGACAATACAATAATATGGTACCATGGGGCTGATCTGATGATGGAGCCGGAAGGTGGCCATAGGAACTCTATAATAGAAAAAGCAATCCTACCGAGCTTGGGCTCTTTAGAATCGTCTCAGTGAGCATTTGATGGATATCCAAAGAAAAATACAGTCGGCTATAAAAGCTTGCCACTAAAATTTTATTTTTGACAGAAACTTATGTTTTTTTATATAATAGCATTCAGTGAAGTGTTTTTCTATAAAAGCAGAGGATACCGTTTGGGAGCAATGATGCCACAGATGTTAAGGCTGATTTAGACGATGCCAATTTTGAGACGCCTAAATTACGGCGCCAGTGATTACCGCACAGCACACCTCCGACCGTTTAGACAATGACTATGTTCAGCCGCCTAAATCTCGCCGCCAGTCGTGTTTACACGGTGCTTTTTTTCAGTACCAGTCATTAGTGGCAGCGAGAGACGCGGAGGGGGGTCACTGGCGCCAAAAAATAGGCTCGTGTTCTATTTCGCGCCAGCGCTGGCATGCCGCGAAAAAATGGCGCGGAAAGTGTTTATACGGTGCCTTTTCGAGGCGCCGTAATTTAGGCGTCTCAAAATTGTCTTCGTCTAAATCAGCCTTAAGCCTGTGTGGCCACTGACCCGGCTGCGGCATGGACTGCATGGGCTGCGGCGGCATGCCCGGGAACCGCAGCAGCGCGCTGCTCGGCGGCATGCCCGTCTCCGGCTGTAGACCTGTATTTATATTTATGTGTTAATTTACTTATATTTATATTATATTATATATGTATATATGTATGTATTATTAGTTTATATGTGTAATACTTCTTCATTAGTGTAGGTACCTACTTATTAGTTTTATTATTTTTAATACCTTTTTGTACACGGTGTTAGTTTGTCTATCTTCTTCTCGTACTCACTCAATTGCTCAAAGGTTAACTGGAAGAGATCCCTTATAGGGATAAGTTCGCCTTTGTACCTATATGTTATTTGTAATAGATGTATTTTTAACTGTTTTTGTGTACAATAAAGTGTTTAATTACTTACTTACTTACTTAGACCTGCGAGAAATCACCTCTTTCATACACTTTTCTTATGCCAGCAGATTAAATCAGCTTCCGTATCACCCTGACCGACCCTCCGATATATATTTTTTACTAGCGATACCCCGGCTTCGCACGGGTGAAATGCTGATAAATTATGCATGTATTATACATATAAACCTTCCTCTTGAATCACTATCTATTAAAAAGCCGCATCGAAATTCGTTGCGAAGTTTTAATTATCTAAGCATACATAGGGACAGACAGATGTAGTGATTTTCTCGCAGTCGAAGTGAAAAGCAGAGTGTTTAACACGTTTCTAAAAGCCATAAAAGGTAAGAAAAGCCTATGAAACCGGAACTATGAATGCTGGTTGAGCTTGGGCTATTGAATTTTTTTGAATACCATCGTCCCCTTACATTCCCATTCTATACAATTTGAGAGACGACGGAATAGCGAACTTGCTCGTTAATCATACGTTTGATTTAGCCTCAAATACAAGATTTGTTGGACAGGATTGTATGTGTGTAACATTCTAACAACTCATTCACTAGATGCGACTCCACATGATGTAAACTTACAAAAATACAACCATAATAACCAGTGATCGGGGATTTCTCTGCCACAACGCGGTATTTCGTGTATATTATTTTTATATCCGCTTAACTTTCTTGCTAGTATATGTGAACAATTTAATGCTTCCATGTCTGATGGCTGTTATCCTGAATCGCTAAAGTTGATCAGAGTGACACCGGTATATAAAGGGAAAGGTTGCAAGAAGACCATAAAGAATTACCGTCCAATTTCTTTGGTACCGGCAATCTCTAAGATTTTTGAAACGGGTTTATGTAATAGGCTTGATAAATTTCTCAGCGCCAACGATGCACTTTGTAGCCAGCAGTATGCCTACCGGATTGGTCGATCTACAGTGGGAGCAGCGCGCAAGTTGGTACAAATCGTCCTTAATAACCTTGAATCGAAAAGATATGTTGCAGCGGTTTTCTTTGATCTCTCCCGTGCCTTTGACTTGGTGGATCATAAGTTGATAGCAGCGAAACTCGAATACTATGGCGTGCGAGGTGTGGCCTTGGAAGTCTTTCAGTCCTTTCTAGCTAACCGTTGCCAGGTGGTGGATGTGGAAGGCGACAGATCAGAGCTCGGTTCGATCGGAGACAGGTCTGTCCCCCAGGGCTCGAATGTAGGGAATACCATTTTTTCATTACTGATGAATGATCTGCCATTCCAAAGCTCGGAAGTGGAATTCATCATGTACGCAGACGATATCTGTGCTGTTGTACATGCGGGCGATTATCTTCAATTGCAATATACTGTCGAGAATACCATCCTCAAATTGCTGCACTGGTTTAATGCAAACGGAATGCAATTGAATATTGAAAAGACCAACCTTCTCCAATTCTCTCTGAAATGTAAAACGCAACCTAAACTGAAACTGTCGGTTAGCGGAAATCAAATAGAATCTGTACCATATGCTCGCTATGTTGGTTTCACTTTCGATAGTAGTCTGCAGTGGTCTGAGCACATTAATACATTATGTGCTAAGCTGAACTCTGCCTACTATGCCATATCTCGCCTAAGGCAAACACTGACAGTGCAAAACCTCCTGACTGCATATTATGCTTATTTCCACACACACTTAATATGTGGCATCGACCTTTGGGGACTGGCAGCAGATAGGGACCGTCCGTTCATTCTCCAAAAAAAGGTGATCCGCCTCATGTGCTGTGTTCCTCAAGATGAGCCGGCACAACAGCTCTTTGTCGACCTGGGGGTGATGACAGTGCCTTCTCTCTACATATTTGAAGTCAGTAAATATGTGAGGAAGAACTTGAGCGAATTCCCTATCAGCAAGAGCTACTCTGCCAGAAGGAAACCAGGGCTTGCCGTTCCTGCACACAGACTACAAAAGACAGGTAAATCTCTGGGCATTATGGGAGCGCGTATTTATAACAAACTGCCTGAAGAGATTAGGGCTTCACCAAATGAGCGCGCGTTCACCCATAAACTCAAAATGTTATGCACTAAGAAGGCTTATTACTCTATAAATGAGTTCTTGGATGACTAAATAATAATATTTTTATTGAAATTTTATAATAATTATTTTCTAATTTTTAACTTTAAAATCTTACCATCATTTTGACATCTTATTCAATATAATTAACTACTTTAATCTCAATTATTAATATAAATTAAATTATTTGTAACACTTGACTTGTTGGTACTTGACATATATGTATACCAAATGTAAAATAAGAATACCTACTGAATTTAATTTATTCTATATGTAATAATAATAATGGCTATGATTGTGTTATAGCTTAGATTGACAATGTATGATTATTACAAATAAAAAATCTATCTATCTATCTATCTATCTATCTATGGACATGGTAATTATATTGTAATCCGGCTATCTTGGCCGAAAAAATTATTGTATTGAGATTTGATGAGATAATCATGACTATATTGATATTAAAAAATATATTTCTTTGAAATCCCGCGTTGTGGCAGAGAAATCCCCGATCACTGATAATAACAATACCGTAGGGTTTTCGGTGTGCGAACGATTTAACACTAGTCTGATGATAGTAGGCGTCAAATGATTCCTGCACCTAAAACCCCGGGCTTTGATAATAACAGAACCGTAACGCGAACGCTCCGCATATGGAATGCCGAGGTTTTCCCCGGAGGCTTATGCCGTTCTTCAAGAGGGGAGTCAATTAGGTTTTTAAAGGGCGATGCTCCTGGCGTCGCTAGCGTCCATAGGCGATGGTAACTACTTATCAGGCGGGCGGCATGCTTGTTTGTTACCATAGTAGTAAAAGCAAACTTACCGGGAACTTGTGCGGGCATGGCGGGCGGCCGCAGCCCGGGCGGCAGGCCCGGCGGCATGCCCGGCGGCAGGCCCGGCGCCATGCTGCCAACACAAACACATAAAAACCACCATGTTTACTACACTCCGGATTTTAATTAGGCGAACTAACTTGACAGCTCAAAGTGTTGTCAGGAATAGAAAAAAATAAATAGTGATTGGTTTATGTCGATACAAATATGTCGATATAACCTTAACAATACATCCATAGACACTTAATTATGTTGTAATACGGTTCATATTCGTTTAAAAATGTACAGTTATCAGTGTATTCGATAGTACTATGGAACTGTCAAGAAAACAAAAAGGCGGACAGCGTTGTAAGCGATGTCCTAAAATAAAGTTCGTTCGATGTAAGTATTTTAATAGCAACCGTTTTTTAGGGTTCCGTAGCCAAATGGCAAAAAACGGAACCCTTCTTAGCGATGTCCTAAAATAAAAGTCGTTCGATGTAAGTATTTTAATAGCAACCGTTTTTTAGGGTTCCGTAGCCAAATGGCAAAAAACGGAACCCTTATAGATTCGTCATGTCTGTCTGTCTGTCTGTCTGTCTGTCCGTCTGTCCGTCCGTATGTCACAGCCATTTTTTTCCGAAACTATAAGAGCTATACTGTTGAAACTTGGTAGGTAGATGTATTCTGTGAACCGCATTAAGATTTTGATGCAAAAATAAAATAATAATAATAAATATTGGGGGCTCCCCATACTTAGAACTGAAACTCAAACATTTTTTTTTTCATCAAACACATACGTGTGGGGTATCTCTATGGATAGGTCTTCAAAAATGATATCGAGGTTTTTAAAGTATTTTTTTCTAAACCGAATAGTTTGCGTGACAGACGCTTCCGAAGTGGAAAAAAGTTGGTCCCCCCCCCTCTAACTTCTAAAATAAGAAAATGAAAAATCTAAAAAAAACATATGATGTACATTACTATAAAAACTACCAACGAAAATTGTTTTGAACGAGATCTAGTAAGTAGCTTTTTTAATACCTAACTTTGCACCTAATTTATATGGGGCGGTATACATACCAGGTGCAAACTTAACTTAACCACTTAGGGATGGAAAGTGTTTGAACGGAACCCTCGGTGCGCGAGTCCGACTCGCACTTGTTTTATTATTGATTCGTGTAATAAAATTATTAGTTAATTTCAAACACAATAATTCAAAATTTATGAAATACGTAATGTCTACTTTTTTTTAATGCTGTTTAACTAAACATCTGGTAGGAACTGGTTTTTTTAATTCTTTAAATTAGCAAGGAAAAGCGTGTGATTCGTTCACGACAATATATATTAGTGTAAAGATTATAAAAACAACAGTTGCTAGGAAACAAATAGCAGAGATATAAAAAGAAGTATAGCATAGACAATGAGTCCATGCTCACGTTATCAACCTTCTTCTTAACATAATTATCGATATTAACAACACTAGCGAAACTGTGGCAACATTCGTGTGCAATGAACTGTCAAGTTAGTTCGCCTAATTAAAATCCGGAGTGTAGTACTCATTACACAGACCACCCCCACTAGACGGAGCACGTAAGGCGACCCGCGCGCACCAACGATATGGTACGGCAGAACATTAAAGTATCAACACGGCGGCCACCGTTTAGTTGCGTCCATGTTTATGAGGTCTCTCTACACCACTTAACACTACAATTTACCATGTTATTTATTTAATTTCTTTTTTCGTTGACGTACGCATGGATCATAAACAAGGACGCAACTAAACGGTGGCCGCCGTGTTGATACTTTAATGTTCTGCCGTACCATATCGTTGGTGAGCGCGGGTCGACTTACATGCTCCGTCTAGTGGGGGTTGTCTGTGACTCATTATAAACAATAACCTGCCCGTCTAGCATGACTACGCTTCGCGACTCTTGTCGCGCGACATAGCGCTACCCGTCACTCTTTCACATTACTGCACAGAAAGAGACAGGTCATTATCTCGCGCGAGAAATAGTAGTGTAACAGTTGTGCTGATGACGCTTAGGTTACCGCACGAAATCGTGAAAACAAGGCGGGGCAAAACATTTTCAACTATTTTATTTATATTTAGCTACAGAAAAATCTGTTTTTTTTTTCTAGAAATGAGGGGGGTTATTCCTACCTATAAACAAAAATTCAAGATATTTTTAATTTTCATCCATTCCTCATTCACTATTCGCGTTTAAAAATGTATTCATTTGACTAAAGCATAATTTTATAATGAAATACATTACTAATATAAACTGTATCTATAATTTATTCCGAATGAGATTTGTGTTGTATGCAAAATTATTGAATAATATATAACAAGAAATACCAACCCGGGCGGTGGTAGCTGCAACGCCGGCATGGAGGGCATGGCCGCCGGCATGGTTCCGGGCATGGCATTGGGCATGGCGTTCGGCATGGCGTTAGGCATCGGTGGCATGGCGCCCGCACCGCCCATGCCCATCATGCCCATGCCGACCATGCCGTCCAGCATCGACTTGGGCAGGATCTGCGGAAACATTAACATTTGAGTTACGGGTAACTATTTGAGCGTTTTATAATCATTCACCCTTACATGATATCGTCGGGGATAGTGCAATACCGCGTAAATAACCGCTGTCGATAGTTCTCATTTCAATAAAATACTTAGCATTTGTTTGAATATTGATTCGTATCTACACTTGTTACTTACGCGGTACTTGAGAGGTCTCCAGCAGTGAACATCTGTGGCTGATAGATAAAGCATCCGCTACTATTCAACACTAATATGAGTACGAGTAGCAGATGCTTTATTATTTGTTTAATTAATCTATTTATTGAAAAACAGGTTACCTACATAACATTACAGTTTACACCAATGCGTCATGAACCGAACAATGTTTATTTAGACGGCGAAACGGCGCGGCCCCGTTGTTCCGACATCTCGGGTGTTGGATTCGGTAGGTTGCCCCGGAACCGACGAAACACGACACCTTTCGGCTAGAAATCAGCACACGCGATGGTTTCCTGCAGCGGCCGCGGCACGCGCACTACAAACGAGCTGAAGTGCACGTAGTGGCGCAAATTCAATAATGCGCGATAAACACGACTAATATCGGCCAGCGGATGATGAAGAGTAATAAATAAATATATAAATAAATAAATATTAAGGGACAATCATACACAAATCGACCTAGTCCCAAACTAAGCAAAGCTTGTACTATGGGTACTAGACGACGATATACATAATATATAAATACATATATAGATAACATCCATGACCCAAGAACAAATATTTTGCACAAATATTTGCCCCGGCCGGGATTCGAACCCGGGACCGCCAACTCAGTAGGCAGGTGTCTACAAACCGAGCCAAACGCGTCGTCAATAATAGACATGTTGACCGATGTTGAATTCTACAGCGTAATGTAGTAATATGAATAAAATTAGCTAAATATATCACGAAACGAAGAAAAAAAACCAGAGAAATAAATCTTTTTGGAAATTGGCGGTGGCCGTGCGTGGCGCGTTGCGGCTCGAGCTGGCGGCGCCGCCGCCGGCGGACGAGTAATGAAATAATGAAATAATGAACTTTATTCTGCAAGTAGGCCACAAGGGCACTTTTACATGTCTGAGTCTACCGGAATTTCACAAGAGGAGACCACTGTTGAAAAGAAACGCCGAAAGAAACTCAACAGTCAGTCATTTTTTCAAAAAGCATAAGTACTTAACTATTACAATGATATGAACTTAACTATACGTAGTTCTACAAGAAAACATATTAAAAGTGTATTTTGTTGAGTTGTGGGTGAGCGTACCTACTGGACCGGCACGCGCTGGCGCCGCCGCCCCATCTGTCTCCACGCAGTCTCGGGGTACTTATCTTCATATAATCTGTACTTACATTCCCCACGGACATAAACATACTGAGTTACTGACTAATTTATTTGATAGAATATCCAAAGAATGTGATAAGTACCCGGACGATATCTTTCTAGTGCTGGGTGATTTTAACATAACAAACGCGTGCTGGTTTCTAGACCCGGACACTATCGGAATGAGTATTATAACTAACGACGACTGCCTAGCGGTGTTGGCGGCTGACTTCATGAACCTATCTTTTCTCAAACATGCAATGAAATATTGATGTTATGTTCCTTATAAAAGGCTGCGAAGTATGACGTTTCCGATGCAGCTTGACGAGAGGTCGTTAATGGAATTTCATACAAAATTGGAGGCCTAGGCCGGCAACATGCTCTTTTTTAATTTCTATTCCACATAAGTTTGTGTCATGGCATCATGTCGATCAGCCATTAAAAAAAAAACAAAGCAACATTTGCTTTTTGGTTAACTATGACATTCTGCCGCCATGCTTATTAAAAAAACAATTAGCGATTTGGTATCTTTTGATCAACTTAAGAAATAACACATAATTAACTAATTCTATTAATTGTTACAATATAAATTGAAAATATTTCATCTGAATATTAGCGATAAAATTGTCTACTCAAACCATAAAAAACGCGTAGGATTTTTTTTAATCATTTCGGAGGGAAACTTGAGATATTTTCTCTGTAATTGTTTTATGAGTTTTGTTGTGCGTTGTTATTTTAGTATTCATATAAAGAAATTAAGTTTCTTTGAATATTCTACAGCGCACAGATCTGTCGGTAAAGCAGAAGTTTACTTAGTAGGATAACAGATGGCGCTGTCACCTCCATAGCTTGTCTGTCGGTAAAGACATGAGGGTGAATAAAGGTCATGAGGTTATGTTACGAGAGATTGAAATACAACAAATTAAATAGTAAAAGTGAATAGTGGGAATCGACATGCCAATTAATAGACTTTAAATGTCGTTTCTTTTGTTTACAGGTATGTTTTAGTGTTTGTAAAGTTATATGAGTTTAGTTTTTAATGTAAACTTTTGGTTAATAAAAATCTTTTGTTTACAGAGCAACACATTGAGTTTATTTATGGTGGATTCCTAACAATTCTGGAAAATAGTCTTATATTCATAATTCAATATGAGTTCCGACGAAAATACCGACGAAAATTCCGACAAAGAAATAGTGTTAATACGTGTTAGTTATAGTTTTTGGTAGCTTACTTATAATGTCTATCTATAGAAATGAATTTATGATTTTTTGAAGTGTTTTTTATTTCATTGCGTGTTTGAGAAAAGCACTATACATACCTCGGCGAGAAATGGGGTTGCCAGCCTCATACCTATCTATATGTATTCGGCCGGCAACAGTGGCGGATTTACAAATTTTCAAGGTATAGGCTGAATAGTTTTTGCCGCCCTAGCCTCAACAATTGTCATATAATCATATCATACATTATCTTTACAATGCATCAATTTCGTTGAAATTGCACGTAAAATAATTTCTCGGTATATTTTTGAGCTAATCGAAGCTCAATCATGTATGGGCGGGGTAATGTATGCTATTTACACAATAATGAACATTTGGTAAACGTGAATCTTTATTGCGCTTACAAACAGTTAAAAATAATCGACTCAGTCAAGTCGGAATTATTCCGACTCTATGCACAAAAGAGATAGTATAAAGCGATTAATTTTTCTCAAGGTCGATCTCAGATAATTTTTTACCCTTTTTAGACAAGAAAAGCTTCTCTCACCAGAGCAATTCGTCGCTGGTGTACATAAGGCCATACGAATATGTTTTTGACTTGAGACTATCTCGCTATTACTGACATTACTGTTCAAGTTTTTATTTGAATTCCAGAATTTTCTGAAGCTACTAGTGCATGTGAAACACATAATAGTCGATACATAAGATTGAAATCGGTAAAATTATTCATTAGGTATATTCGAATAAAAATCGAAAAATTATATACAAATCATCCAGTTCGTAGCTTCCAACCAGTAGTAAGACTGGCATGTATTGGTTGTTAGTGGGAAGAGGGGCATATTTCTTACAATTTCGCTCTTTTCACTCATAAAAAGTGTGGGCATAGGGCGCAGAGGCGAGAGGCCGATTATTGGTTGAGGGGCGGCGAACTAGCTGTTTTACTCTAGAATATGGAAGTCTGCTACGCTCGGAATGTCATCAACAAAATTTGTTGCAGACTTCTATCTGTAAGACATCAGAAAACCGTCATAGAAAAATCTTTTTGATTTCTATGAGGTAAAAAAAAAATCGTTCCCCAAATTTGCCGCCCCCAAAATCTGCCGCCCTAGGCTCGAGCCTACTCAGCCTGCTGCTAAATCCGCCACTGGCCGGCAACCCCTCACTTCCCGGCCTCTGTAGTAATGTACTATTATTACACCAATTTAATTCGACGGAAAATATTAATAATCGAATTCTTGACCTGATTTTTTGCAACAGGGAGTGTAAGGTTGTTCCGTGTCCTCAGCCGCTCACGCCGGAGGACGATCACCACCCGGCTCTTGAAATAAACTTATTTTTAATATATGATCAACCATTAGCCCCTAATACTAATACTATAAAAAAAATGTTTCATTTGTCCGACTTTCAGTCTATCAAATCTGCGTTGGCGGAGATCGATTGGTGTGAGGAATTTGCCAAACTTTGTGGACAAGAGGCGCAAGTTGAGTACTTTTACAATGTAGTTAATAAGCTAATTTTTACTCAGTCACAGTCTTCGGGTATTTTCCCTGAGCGTTGGAAACAGGCTTTGATAACTCCTATTCCTAAATAAGTTTCTGTCAAAAATGACATTTTAGTGGCAAGCTTTTATAGCCGACTGTACTTTTCTTTGGATACCCATCAAATGCTCACTGAGACGATTCTAAAGAGCCCAAGCTCGGTAGGATTGCTTTTTCTATTATAGAGTTCCTATGGCCACCTTCCGGCTCCATCATCAGATCAGCCCCATGGTACCATATTATTGTATTGTCATCAAAGTTAAGTAAGTATGCAAAATTTCAGCTCAATCGGTTGACGATATCTGCTTCAAAATTGAGTTGCAAGATTTCACCCGCACAAACATACTTTAAACATACCATGCAAGTTAAATAAAAGCTTTAAAAATAATAGAAAGGATGACGTAACTCAATACCGCCCAATTTCAAAGCTATGTATTTTTGGTAAAATATTAGAAAAAATTGTTACTAATGAACTTTCCTTCACTGTCCAAAATTATTTGTCTCAGTCATAGCCAACACGGCTTTTTCAAAGGCCGATGTGTCGAGTCAAATTTGGTTACTTTTACAGATTGCTTACTCACTGCACTGAATGATAATTGTCAGGTAGACGTCGTATACACCGATTTCTCCAAAGCATTCGATAAAATTAGTCACGTGATCCTGCTTGAGTAGCTTTGGAGCGCCGGAATTCATGGTGACTTGTTCCGATGGATTAAGTCTTACATAACAAACCGCTCACAAGCCGTATCCATTAAGGGTTTTATATCTGACTTCCTTCAGGTCCCTTCAGGTGTTCCCCAAGGTTCGCACCTTGGGCCTTTGCTGTTTACACTATACATAAATGATATTAGTAATGTGGTTATTAATAGTGATCATTTGTTGTATGCGGACGATGCAAAAATATTTAAAATTATCTCCACAATTGATCACTGTTGCGAGCTACAATCTGATATCAATAATCTAACAAAGTATTGCGATGATAACCAGCTATTTCTTAACCCTGATAAATGCAACGTCATCACCTTTACACGAAAAAGGAACCCAATCCATACTAATATCCATACTAATATTATAAATGCGAAAGTGTGTCTGTCTGTCTGTCTGTTACCTCTTCACGCTTAAACCGCTGAACCGATTTAGGTGAAATTTGGTATATAGATAGTTTCAGTCCCGGGGAAGGACATAGGATACTTTTCGTCCCGAATAAATTTAGTGTTCCCGTGGGATGAGCGGGTAACACCGCGGGGCACAGCTAGTATTATATAATTACAAATTAAACAGCCATAACTTGCACAGGGTTGATAAAGTTCGAGATCTCGGTGTGTTAATAGACAGTAAACTTACATTTAATAATCATATTGATATAATTGTTCAAAGAGCTTACAAGCAGCTTGGATTCATTCTTAGGGTTTGTAGGCCTTTTCGACAAGAAACAACGTATATGACGTTATATTTTAGTTTGGTCAGATCGATACTGGATTTTGGATGCATCATTTGGAGCCCCTTTTTCAAATGTCATATCGATAGGATTGAGCGTGTCCAAAAAAGTTTTTAAAAACCCTTGACTATAGAATGCGTCGGGGTCATAATTCCTATAAAAATTGTCTTTCTTACTACAACTTGTTGCCACTGGAACTTCGTCGAACGCAATTTGATATCATGTTTCTCTATAAAATAGTTAATAACTTTGTTGATTCCCCCTCACTTCTTGGTACTATCATTCAAGATTCCAAAACGCACTGCACGCCACAGGAAATTGTTTGCTGTTCCACACTCCCGTACCAGATATAAATCTAATTCTTTCTTCAACCGTTGTCTCAATTACTGTAGCATACATTTGTGTAATGCTGATTTTTTCTCATATAAAAATTGTCAACGCTTTAAAAACCAAATTGTCAATTAAAATCAAAGCTGTAAGAATAACTAATTATTTCAAAATGTTGTGTCATTTTGAAATAATTAGTTAGCTGCATTTTCATGTTATTTGCATCGTTGCTGTTTCGTTGTCTACCGTTCCCATACTAAAATTTAGTTTTGTATAACCTTAAGTTATGGCACTCCAGGTCTTTTAGCATACTATTGTTAACCGTTATATGTTTTGTATTGTGACTGTTTGATGCCTTAATAAAAAAAAATAAAAAAATATGTGACTTCAAAGGTAGGTACTCAAATTTTATGATATATTTTTTTAATCCAAAAGAAATTTTGAAAATGTTTTAGAATGCTCATAATTTTATAAAACAATAATTGTACGACAACCATGAACTTAAACGCACTTTTTCACGGTGAAAATGGCAAATTTCTTAATTTCTCCATACAATTATTGGTACCTATACCGGCCTGTGACGTCACCAGCCTGGACGCGATTTGTATGGAGCGTTTTTAGCGCTACGTAGGAATGTTGAATTTTGACGGTAATTTCCGACTTTTAGAGCAGTTTAAGTGTAGTCAGTCCCATATAGACATTTGATCACAATAGAAAATAGAATCGATTGACATCCTCAAAGAAAATTTGTCAACATGTCTGTACGGGCAAGCGTACATGGTTGGAAGTCTTATACGTGACGAAGAGCCAATCAGTTAATCATTTTAGATACATGGGAAACTTGTAAATTATCATTATGCGACGTGATGGCGGAAGTCATGTCGCTCACGTAAAATAATGTATATATTGATGGTTAAGTATGGATTAAAATGTTGTCGTTAAATATCAAGCTGTGTTTGTTTCACTCTGCTCCTCTGCCTCGGCATATATCATATATCAATTATCATTTATCAAGTAGTTAGGGCCGCTCCCTACATTTTGGTCCTTCGAACCATTAAAAGTGAACACAGTGCGCGTTCGGGCTATCACTTTAATATCATTTATCAAGTAGTTAGGGTCGCTCCCTACAATGTCTATTGAGAACTGAGTAAGTTTTGGAGTAGTAGGGCCTCGTGCAGGGTCCGTCCGGATTGTTACTACTGTCTTGCTTGCTAACCCACCGCCAAGCAGCAATGTTCGCATTGTTGTGTTCCGGTGTGGGGGTAAGATAGCCGGTGAAATTACTAGCATTAGAGGCATTCTATCTTCGTCCTCCGGGTAGGCAAGCACTTGTGACTCCTCTGGTGTTGCAGGTGTTTATGGGCGACGGTAATCGCTTTCCATCAGGCGATACGTTTGCTCATTTGCCCCCTATGACATAAAAAAAAAAAAAAAAAAAAAAAGTTACCCTCGGAGGCAGCCACGGAGGCAAGGTTTCCTCATCAACAGCGCCGCCATCTTCCAGCGCGTCCAGCGACAGCGCGCTCCACGGGAGATACGACACGCCCAACTCCGACTCCCAGTAGTCTTTCCACTCCCGGCCCTTCACTCCTTTGAGAACTGAGTTAATTACCCTCGGAGGCAGCCACGGAGGCAAGGTCTCCTCATCAACAGCGCCGCCATCTTCCAGCGCGTCCAGTGACAGCGCGCTCCACGGGAGATACGACACGCCCAGCTCCGACTCCCAGTAGTCTTTCCACTCCCGGCCCTTCACTCCTTTGAGAACTGAGTTAATTACCCTCGGAGGCAGCCACGGAGGCAAGGTTTCCTCATCAACGGCGCCGCCATCTTCGAGCGCGTCCAGCGACAGCGCGCCGAGCGCCCAGCGCGCGTGTAACGCGCTCCACGGGAGATACGACACGCCCAGCTCCGACTTCCAGTAGTCTTTCCACTCCCGGCCCTTCACTCCTTTGAGAACTGAGTTAATTACCCTCGGAGGCAGCCACGGAGGCAAGGTCTCCTCATCAACAGCGCCGCCATCTTCCAGCGCGTCCAGCGACAGCGCGCCGAGCGCCCAGCGCGCGTGTAACGCGCTCCACGGGAGATACGACACGCCCAACTCCGACTCCCAGTAGTCTTTCCACTCCCGGCCCTTCACTCCTTTGCCTGGCGCCCAGGCCACCTGCAATAAATAAATAAATAAATATTAAGGGACGATGGGGCCGAAAAGTGCTCGAGTGGAGACCTCGGACCAGCAAGCGCAGCGTGGGACGTCCACCCGAGATATTTCTGGCGCTCGAACGAAGTGAGAGCGCCAATAGTTCGAGGGTGAAATGGGTAATTTCACCCGAGTTAAACACTATACTTTTCATTTCGACTGCGAGGAAAATAAAATACTACACGCACATATGTCATGAGTGAGTTATTTAAATGTCCATGTATCTTTTAACAAATAATCAATTAAAGACACGATCTTTATATTTAGTCTTGTGTTCCTGCTTTTTCTACTGCAAACTTTTTCACTTTCTACCCTTGGTTAACAATCTACTATTGCCGCTCGACGCTGGTCACACAAAGTCGTGGCACCTCGGTTAGACCGGTAACTGACCGCTATCTCCTTGGAGTGCAGCTTGTGCTTGTTGAGCGTGGTGAGCGCCTTGTGCGCGTCGCGGCGGCGCTCCATGACGACGAAGGCGCAGCCGCGCGGCGCCACCACGTCGATGGACGGTAAGCAATAACAAGAACCACCAGTCGTGTATGACCGGTAACTGACCGCTATCTCCTTGGAGTGCAGCTTGTGCTTGTTGAGCGTGGTGAGCGCCTTGTGCGCGTCGCGGCGGCGCTCCATGACGACGAAGGCGCAGCCGCGCGGCGCCACCACGTCGATGGACGGTAAGCAATAACAAGAACCACCAGTCGTGTATGACCGGTAACTGACCGCTATCTCCTTGGAGTGCAGCTTGTGCTTGTTGAGCGTGGTGAGCGCCTTGTGCGCGTCGCGGCGGCGCTCCATGACGACGAAGGCGCAGCCGCGCGGCGCCACCACGTCGATGGACGGTAAGCAATAACAAGAACCACCAGTCGTGTATGACCGGTAACTGACCGCTATCTCCTTGGAGTGCAGCTTGTGCTTGTTGAGCGTGGTGAGCGCCTTGTGCGCGTCGCGGCGGCGCTCCATGACGACGAAGGCGCAGCCGCGCGGCGCCACCACGTCGATGGACGGTAAGCAATAACAAGAACCACCAGTCGTGTATGACCGGTAACTGACCGCTATCTCCTTGGAGTGCAGCTTGTGCTTGTTGAGCGTGGTGAGCGCCTTGTGCGCGTCGCGGCGGCGCTCCATGACGACGAAGGCGCAGCCGCGCGGCGCCACCACGTCGATGGACGGTAAGCAATAACAAGAACCACCAGTCGTGTATGACCGGTAACTGACCGCTATCTCCTTGGAGTGCAGCTTGTGCTTGTTGAGCGTGGTGAGCGCCTTGTGCGCGTCGCGGCGGCGCTCCATGACGACGAAGGCGCAGCCGCGCGGCGCCACCACGTCGATGGACGGTAAGCAATAACAAGAACCACCAGTCGTGTATGACCGGTAACTGACCGCTATCTCCTTGGAGTGCAGCTTGTGCTTGTTGAGCGTGGTGAGCGCCTTGTGCGCGTCGCGGCGGCGCTCCATGACGACGAAGGCGCAGCCGCGCGGCGCCACCACGTCGATGGACGGTAAGCAATAACAAGAACCACCAGTCGTGTATGACCGGTAACTGACCGCTATCTCCTTGGAGTGCAGCTTGTGCTTGTTGAGCGTGGTGAGCGCCTTGTGCGCGTCGCGGCGGCGCTCCATGACGACGAAGGCGCAGCCGCGCGGCGCCACCACGTCGATGGACGGTAAGCAATAACAAGAACCACCAGTCGTGTATGACCGGTAACTGACCGCTATCTCCTTGGAGTGCAGCTTGTGCTTGTTGAGCGTGGTGAGCGCCTTGTGCGCGTCGCGGCGGCGCTCCATGACGACGAAGGCGCAGCCGCGCGGCGCCACCACGTCGATGGACGGTAAGCAATAACAAGAACCACCAGTCGTGTATGACCGGTAACTGACCGCTATCTCCTTGGAGTGCAGCTTGTGCTTGTTGAGCGTGGTGAGCGCCTTGTGCGCGTCGCGGCGGCGCTCCATGACGACGAAGGCGCAGCCGCGCGGCGCCACCACGTCGATGGACGGTAAGCAATAACAAGAACCACCAGTCGTGTATGACCGGTAACTGACCGCTATCTCCTTGGAGTGCAGCTTGTGCTTGTTGAGCGTGGTGAGCGCCTTGTGCGCGTCGCGGCGGCGCTCCATGACGACGAAGGCGCAGCCGCGCGGCGCCACCACGTCGATGGACGGTAAGCAATAACAAGAACCACCAGTCGTGTATGACCGGTAACTGACCGCTATCTCCTTGGAGTGCAGCTTGTGCTTGTTGAGCGTGGTGAGCGCCTTGTGCGCGTCGCGGCGGCGCTCCATGACGACGAAGGCGCAGCCGCGCGGCGCCACCACGTCGATGGACGGTAAGCAATAACAAGAACCACCAGTCGTGTATGACCGGTAACTGACCGCTATCTCCTTGGAGTGCAGCTTGTGCTTGTTGAGCGTGGTGAGCGCCTTGTGCGCGTCGCGGCGGCGCTCCATGACGACGAAGGCGCAGCCGCGCGGCGCCACCACGTCGATGGACGGTAAGCAATAACAAGAACCACCAGTCGTGTATGACCGGTAACTGACCGCTATCTCCTTGGAGTGCAGCTTGTGCTTGTTGAGCGTGGTGAGCGCCTTGTGCGCGTCGCGGCGGCGCTCCATGACGACGAAGGCGCAGCCGCGCGGCGCCACCACGTCGATGGACGGTAAGCAATAACAAGAACCACCAGTCGTGTATGACCGGTAACTGACCGCTATCTCCTTGGAGTGCAGCTTGTGCTTGTTGAGCGTGGTGAGCGCCTTGTGCGCGTCGCGGCGGCGCTCCATGACGACGAAGGCGCAGCCGCGCGGCGCCACCACGTCGATGGACGGTAAGCAATAACAAGAACCACCAGTCGTGTATGACCGGTAACTGACCGCTATCTCCTTGGAGTGCAGCTTGTGCTTGTTGAGCGTGGTGAGCGCCTTGTGCGCGTCGCGGCGGCGCTCCATGACGACGAAGGCGCAGCCGCGCGGCGCCACCACGTCGATGGACGGTAAGCAATAACAAGAACCACCAGTCGTGTATGACCGGTAACTGACCGCTATCTCCTTGGAGTGCAGCTTGTGCTTGTTGAGCGTGGTGAGCGCCTTGTGCGCGTCGCGGCGGCGCTCCATGACGACGAAGGCGCAGCCGCGCGGCGCCACCACGTCGATGGACGGTAAGCAATAACAAGAACCACCAGTCGTGTATGACCGGTAACTGACCGCTATCTCCTTGGAGTGCAGCTTGTGCTTGTTGAGCGTGGTGAGCGCCTTGTGCGCGTCGCGGCGGCGCTCCATGACGACGAAGGCGCAGCCGCGCGGCGCCACCACGTCGATGGACACGACGCCGCCCACCGCACCGAACAGGTCCGACAGCTCCTCCTGCGTCGCCAGCTTCGACAGGTGCCCCACCCACAGCGTCGTGCTGCACACTGTACCATGGATAACATATTTATTTTCATCACATTTGCTCGTAAAAGGTGGTATTACATGCGGGTGTACTGAAGGACTAAGGCCTATATAGTTCCCGCGGGAGTTATAAATTGACATAATTCCCTCGGGAGTTATGGTTTTAGTTTTAAAAATATAGTACGCACTCGCAGATTACTTCAGACTAAGGAGGTTTCAATCCAGCCAAGGTTTTTTGTTGTATCAACAAAACTTGCCTACCAGCAAATTTTATTGTGTATTGAATTAATACGGTATATGTAACTGCATTAATATTTATGTTTTACAATTATTTATGTGTATTTTGCAATAATTTTATTAAATTAAATTTTGAATTAATGTTACAATCTGGCAGTAATAGCCTGTCAAGTTTCTAAGCGAAACGCAGTTCTTAGCATTATCTGTGGTAGACGACACAAAAGAAGGAAAAAAGTTATAAAATTATTGGTTAGGAACTATTTAGTTTGTAAAAACTTACTGTTCATATTTAAGTTTTATAATATTACGCTGTTAATTATTGCTGCATAATATTGTTAATTGTTATTTGTTTAATAATAGATGGTAAGATTCTGTGTTTCGTTTTCTGTTTTAAGCTGATGGCCGTTTTGCCAGTGCTTATGGTAAATTAAAAAAATATATACAGAAGAAGTTGGTTGTCAATCGTTATCATTTAATGTTTATTTTGGCTTATTTATTTGTTATTTACTCCAAAATGTGTCTTCTAATAGACCTTCGTTAGTAACCCCCTACTTACTACCCTTATGACACAATATACTATTCTTTGTATAGTTGCCGGCAAACTTTTAGAACAAAAATGGCGGATCTGCGCATGCACATTTGTACGTAAATCGGCTACTACGCAGTCAAGGTTATGCTCAAGAAGTTTGCCGGCTACTGTACCGTGGATAACATATTTATTTCTTATAAGATTTCAATAATTTAACTTATATCTAAATAGGAGAGTAGCATGCAAAAACTGTTCACGATTAAAGTACAAAGACGCTTGACAACAACAAGCGCAATGCAACAGTGTAATGCTGTACGTAGAGGCAAGGAAGATAAAAGGTAAGGAAGTATGATGTTCATAGTAAGGACCGTACGCCGATAAAGATTTTATCGTCGGGGAACTAGATGCCTCCGTATGTATCAAAGTGAATTAAAACGGCGTTTCAGTAGCGACATAAACGAAATAGAACGGTGCTCATAATTAACAACTTTTGCAGAGTTTTGTAAGGATCGTAATGTTATACCTTGTTGACAATAGATGGCGTTTCCACGTTGTGCTTTTACAATTTTTGATATGTTGAGAAGTTTTTTCTCTGAGGGTAATTTTTCGCTTTTAAGGCTTTTATGGTTGATTAAGTATTTATTATGGATGAAATATTTCAAGTCAAGCCTTTGAAGTAAGCCTGGCCATGTACTGGCCATAGTGCTATAGGTAAGTGTGATATACTGTCAAATGATGTTTTGTCTCTTTCAGTTTGAATGTAACGTCATGAAAATGTCATTAGTTTTTGATTGATGCTTATTGTAATATAGTTTTGCTATTTTCGATTTACGTTCCGCTTAAGGGAGGTTTATTATCAAAATGTATGACTGGTTAATAAATAGTTTTCAAATGACAATCCTAAACCTTCATTGTCAAGAACATTATTTTATTCTGACAAGGTTAGCATCACAAGATTGCTTAGTTTAAACAGTTTAAGAAAAGGCTTAAATAGCGTGCTGCCATGCTACTACATCAAATTCTTATAGGTTCTATATTTTTTAGGTAATGAATGACATGTTATGCCAAAGCAAATACTAATTTTAGAAAGTATTGAAGTTTTGCATCTAAAGCGCTGAATTTTATGATTAAATTATGGGTGCAATGCGAATTTGAATTTTCAGTTGAAATCATCTGTAATGCAATGAACCAGAATTAAAATCTCACTGGTATGGTAGTAGAGGCATAACGCCAAAAGAAAGACGGAAGCGAAAGCTTTTAGAAATATATGCTGAAGAAAAAAATAGGTTTAAAGAAGACTCTATTCGTAGAGAAAACTCTGTTCTTGGCGTGCTTAAAGTGTTGATTAAAGATTCCTAAAGTTTCTTTCAGTACGGAACACATGAGGGGGCATTTAACGGTACAGAAGATTGAAATTGACAAGTCGTATTATGGCTACCTATATAAGTATGGCTTACGTCAAATTAAAGCAGAAATAATCGCGATTCAGCGATTTTTGTATATGATGAAGTGAGATATTTTGACCAAAGACCAATTGGAATAAAATGGGCTTAACTAGTATTTATAATTACTTCTTCATATTGAACTTTATAGTGTGCCGTTAAAGTGTGTTAAAATTTTGGTGTGCTTTCGTTGATCATTGTTCATAATAAAGATATACAATAAAAATAACTAGCAGAATGTATTATTTACTATTTAAGCCAGTATTAGTACTCGTAGTATTAATATACTCGGGTACTTATGTAATACCTACTTAAAATAGTTTAATGCAAAGGGTAATAATTATAAATATAGGTATACCTAATCTCTCGTACAAATTAGTCGTGTCAAACTCATTGCATAGTAGTCATAACTGCGTAATGAGTTTGCCATCTCTCTTTTTCCGTGAGATCAGGTAAACTTTTGATTACCTACTTATTTCAATGTAATAAGACGAACATAAATGGCCACGAATTTCTGAACGGGTTGTCGTATAGGTAGTTCTGGCTAATGTATGATATAGATATGATATCATGGGAGCGCTAGGAAAGTACGGACGTACGTTTATGACTTATGACGTTGGCTGTACCTATTCAATAACGATCACGGCTAGCATAACTTTGACACGCGACTCTTTCTCGCGCCAGATATACCTACTACTTTTCTCTATCTGTACAGTACTATGAGATAGTGACGGATGATGCTATCTCGCGCGACATGAGTCGCGTGTCAAAGTTAATGCTAGACGTGCAGTCTGCTTGATTATTCGTGATTAAGAAATCAACACGAGTAGTTTCAGCGCCATCTAGTTAAGAACTATACAGATACCACGCTGTCTCTTTTTGGTATAACGCTTAGCGACAATGACATCTATTATGTGTTTTAATAAAACATTGCGCATCTACGTCTTATAATCAGCGCCATCTAGAAATAAGACGGTATTTGAGCTTTCTTCTGGAGTACGTTTTTTTGTATGAGGTTGTCAATCCATATGTATAATCCTTGGTAGAGGTCAGTTAAACCGAACTATCTGTGTTTTTTTTTCTCAGATTTCAATAGAATTTGGTGGGTTGGTAAAGTTGCTTATTCTGAACAAGCTAAGCCCAATTTCACGATATGTCCTACAAAATTTTCCATTGAGTTACAAAAAATTTATGGATTTTTTGTAACTCAATGGAAAATTTTGTAGGACATATCGTGAAATAAAAAACGACAACAAAATAAAGATATGCCCATTTATTTCTTACTAGCTTTTGCCCGCGGCTACGTACGCGTGGAACTTGATAAAAGGGATCATTAAAAGCGCCTAAGCAAATGTAAGAGCAATTGTGCTTTTGGTCTAATAATTACATTTCCTACAGGGTCACCGCACCCCAACAGAAATGTTCAATCACTTTTCAATCTTTTTAGGTATAATTTCCAGGATGAAAACTATCCTATGTCCTTCCTCGGATCTTAAACTATCTCTATGCCAAATTTCATAAAAATCGATTCAGCGGTTTAAGCGTGAAGAGGTAACAGACAGACAGACACACTTTCGCAATTATAATATTAGTTTGGATAAGATTTCAATAATCTCACTTATATCCAAATAGCAGAGTAGCATGCAAAAACTGTTCACGATTAAAGTACAAAGACGCTTGGCAACAACAAGCGCAATGCAACAGTGTAATGCTGTACGTAGAGGTCAGTTAAACCGAACTATCTGTCTAACCACTAGTTAAATATTAGACATATAATAAGCGTGGTTTAACTCGGCTAGGCGGTGTTTAACTGTAATTTCAATTAGTAAGCGTCTGTACAACGAATCAAACTCATTAGATGCCCTTTATTCACTAAGATTAATCTAACCGCTACAATGGACAACAACTCGGAACTTTTGACGTTCACCTACAATACTGGCAAAAAATCTATCATATCTGTGCCATGTGGAAATTCCATGTAATTTTCTTCAACATTACTCAATATTTCTCACTCACCACTTAAATTTTCCTTCTTGATCGGTGGTAATCCTTTCTTTTCTCGTTCTCTTTGCTTCTCCTTGTCAACTTCTCTCTCT
Source organism: Apotomis betuletana (assembly GCA_932273695.1). NCBI lineage: Eukaryota > Metazoa > Arthropoda > Insecta > Lepidoptera > Tortricidae > Apotomis > Apotomis betuletana. Next base: position 3,394,532 of record OW026310.1, read on the forward strand.
TTGTGACTCTTATCTCTGTCCTTATTTCTATCTCTGTCACGCTCCCTGTAACAAAAAGTCAAAATCATATTATAATTTTATACGATTCTACTTTGTTAAGCAAAATGAAATCCTATTAGTATTATAAAAAGTTTTAAAGGTGGTTGCATGTTTGTTACCTTAAAACAAAGACTACATAGCCTACTCAAGCACCGGTCATCTGAGTTAACACAGATCAATGCGACCCAGCGAGTTTTAACCTGTTTTAAATAGGCATATTATGAACGAAGACATTTTGTGACCATAGACTAAAAACATAAATGTAAAAAAAAAATACTTAGGCAGTATTTTCCCTTAGCCCTTTAATTGTTTGTTGTAACTAGTTATCAGATTCGTAACGGTCTTGGTGCCAATCGCGCGCGAGCGAGAAACAGCGCCGGCGCCGGTGTGGTGAACGGAAGCGCGACTGAGGCAAGGGACTAAGTTTAAGGGTGACGTGCATCGACCACTATTAACCATCCGACGAACTTTAAGAATGATGTTGCCATTTGTCATCTCATAGAGAAATTCCAGTCTTCATGCTACAGGGTTTAACGTAAGTAGTTCGAAACGTGTCCTTAATTAGCTAACAGTCACCTTTACTTTTGCTTGTCTCGAATGGGTGTCGTTACATGTTGGTGCCGTGACCAGGATATGTTATCGGTGTGACTGACCTCTCTCGCTCTCGCTCCTTGTCGCGGCGCCTGCGCGGGGAGCGCGAGGAGCGCGAGCGCGAGCGGCTGCGGCGGCGCCGGCGCGGCGAGCGGGAGCGCGACCTGTGTCTCCGACGCGGCGACGGACTCCTAAACATACAATTAATTAGTTTTTATTTTAGTTGTTTCAGACAAATAAATATGTCAATAAGAAGTCAATTAAGTAAATGCTATACATTTTCCGAAACCTTAACATATTTACCGATCACCAACTGGTACATACATGACCAAGAATAAAAAAAAATGTTTTAAATGCATTCATTAAAATTTTCGTCGGCTATCAATTAATAAAAAAAAATTGACGACGCGGTTGGCGCAGTGATTAAGCACCTGCCTACTGAGCCGACGGTCCTGGGTTCGAATCCCGGCAAGGGCAAATATTCATGTGATGAACTCGAATATCTAGAGCTTAAGCTTACTGTGGGTCTAGATTGATTTGTGTGAGGTTGTCCGATATTTTATTTATTTATTTATAAAAACTTTGTTTATGAATATAGGCCCAAATGAAAATAAAAGCGTCATAATTACATTTAACTTACATAAAAGTGTCACATACTTCAATCAACGGCCTGCAATTATGGAATATCTGTGTCATAACTCAAGTTACACTTCAAATCGTAAAATATTTCTAAAGCTTCCCATTAAACCAAAGCAAACGGGAAGAATATATTTCTTTTATTATGGTTAGCAGACTCTGCCCTAAAGGGATGCCATAGCAGCGTCACTGGTTATGTAACTAATACTTATTTAAACTATATTGCACAAAACACAATATAAAACAAATGTCGGACTTAATGCTATGGCATTATCTACAAGAGATACTTATACAAATTTGTGGAAGTCAAATATCGCCAAATAATTCATTTTCCAGGCATGGGACTTAACAAAACTATTGACCGTCAAATTCTAAACCTCAATGCAAAATGCCTAAACAGAAAGACCCGTCGAAATGAAATATTAACCTACAATGACCAAGGCGAGTTGCATTGTTCGCCTTGCAACAGAACCTTTAAAGGCAAATTTGTTTGTGCAAGTACTTTCAGGCACATGATCTACTGTTATATACTGTTGTCATGCACATACATATTGACTGACCTGGAGTCATTTGCGTCCGGTATTTCTATGACCTGAGGCCCTGTCTCCACGAATTCTATGTCCGACTCCACCATATCGTCTTTGGACTCGTTCTGTTTCTGTTCTTTGTTCTGAAAGGATTACAAGTAATCTACAATGATGTTCTATAATAATTTAATTTAGAGCCAGAAATATACAAAAAAATATGCATGTGTGATTAAAGACGTTGACACATAAACCTTTAAAATTTTCGTAGGTTACGAAAAAAAGTGTTTCAGTTTCTTCCGACTGTATACTCGACTTCGAACATTTATGAGCAAGTTTTATCAAAAATATGTGAACTCCCTTCTATTGTTAACGGCATAGAGGTGTTTAGATATTTTTGGTCACATTTTTGCTCATAAAAGTATGAACTCTACTATACATGTCGAGATTATAAAAAAATCTATCTTTTCCTAGTGGAATGACATTTAGATTAGATTTTATTTTAATAGAAAATAGAATGGTGTCCCAATTTATATACATACTCACCGAAAATGGCATGTTTTGGTTTTGATTCTGCTGTAGCTGCATGTCGGACATCATTGGCATTAGATTCTGAAAATACAATGAAAAAAATTATTTAAGTACAACAGGAAAATCTAAGCAAAAGACAACACTTCAAATTTTTTATTTGCACTTTTGATGGTGTTTAAACTATTTAAAATAAATAAAAGGATATAACAAAAGAAAATAACTGGTCATTCAGAGAGTGAATGAATACAGTCTATCAGTAAGTATTTGTTACTTATATTCGGCCACTGACTGGAACTAACTATATAATACTGGCCAAGGTCAGATGGGACAAGTTCGGCAGCGAGACATGCGCACCTACCATATCGAGATATCGAAGAATACAGATGCAAACATTAGTATGTTGTCTCGAACGGGTGTCGTTACATAATAATAATAATAATAATAAGCCCCTTTATTCTGAATTGGAAAATTGATGGTTATTTGATAGTTGGTAAATCAGTACAATTCAGCGTGCCTTTTGGCAAGAGCCTCCTTCAGCTTGTCTGCTAGAGGGTGATGGTCATTTTCTCCCTCGGTGACGAGCCGTGGTGGGAGAGGTTTTTAAATTAATTTATTAAATTCTTTACGTTATTATCGGCATAATTGCCTATGTATGTGTTTTTCTTCTTCTCTTTTTATTTATTTTATGTTATAGTATGTCTCTCAGTTCTGTATGTCGTCTGGCAAAGGCTTCCTCCAGCTGTTTCCATTGTACTCTATCACGAGCAACTCTTCTCCAGTTGGGTCCCGCTGTTAGTTTTAATTCGTCTTCCCATCTCCTTTGTTGTTTTCCCCTGCTCCGTTTGCCATTTCTGGGGTACCAGTCTGTTACGATCTTGCTCCATTTTTCTTGTTTTTCCCTCATCATGTGACCGGTCCACCTCCACTTTTGCTGGTCAATCCGGGTTAGTATATCTGTCACTTTAGTTTTTGCTCTTAGTTGTTCGTTTCTTATTCTATCTTTTTTGTATGTTCCTGTCATACTGCGTTCCATGGATCTTTGGCAATATTCCAGTTTATTTCTTAGTTGCTTTGTAAGTGCCCATGTCTCGCATCCATATGTAATACAAGGTAGAATACATGTGTTGAAAGCTTTTCTTTTTACAGACACACTTAACTCCTTAGATTTCATAATTTCTTTCATTGACCAATACTTTCTCCATCCGCTAGCTATTCTTGAGTTGACTTCTTTACTTATCTGGTCTTCAAACGATATAAGCTGGCCTAGGTATGAGTATTCATTCACATATTCTAACAAGCATCCTCCTACTTTTATGTCTACTTGATTTGAATTAGTTAATATTTTCGTTTTGGTTGTGTTCATTGTCAAACCTACTTTGCCGCTTTCTTCGTTTAGAGCCTGAATCATTGTTTTAAGGTTGTTTGGATTTTCTTCAAACAGGACTACGTCATCCGCGAATCTAAGATGGCTTAATTTTTTCCCATCGATATTGAGACCCATGTTTGTCCAATCTAACTTTCGGAAGATGTTTTCCAGGACTGCAGAGAATAGCTTTGGAGATAATGGGTCACCTTGCCTTACGCCTCTTTTTTTTTTTTTTTTTTTTTTTTTTCGTCGTTACATATTGGTGTCGTAACCAGGATATGTTATTGGTGTCACTGACCTTTCTCGCTCTCCCGCGCGTTAGTACGACATCTTACAACTACGCAAATATATAATACGTTAGGTAGCAAAAGTAAGCTGGCGTTAGTAGTATAACATCTGTACTACTCGATATTTCGATATGGTAGGTGCGCAGCTTGTCCTAACCGACCTTATACCATCATAAAGTATAGCAGTTCAGAACCAAATAGCCAAATTCCAAAGTAGCATATTTTCCTAATGACTTGTTCTAGCTATAGAGAGGAACTCACCGGTATCTGCATCCCAGTCATGAGTTGCATCTGAGCTTGGAGGCTTTGCAGCTGCCGCATGATCTCCGGATTTGTCAGTATGCTGCAACAGTAAATATAAAATGAAATGAACTGTCTAACACAAAAAACAATAGCATAATTTGATCAGTGGGCCGCGAGTCGCGTAGCAAGGGTAGCTGACCTAGATGAAGAATTCCATATGAGTTAGAAACATGTCGGGCCATTCCTCACAATTTTTACTTGAGTTTAAACACTTTTTATAATTAGTATAATTGTTTCTTTATAAGGGCAAGATCTATACAAGACAAGGCTAGTATAGGTGACACCAGCAGCGTTACACACAGCATTCAAGCTTTCGAAAGTTTGTCAATGCAACGAAACTTTTCTATAGGGTTTATCCATTAAGGAAATATATAATTTCTTACCTTCCTAAAGGTAGCGTCTCCGCGGTCTGCTGCGGCTGCGAGTGCGTGGAGTGCGTGGTGTGCGTCGAGTGCGGCGCGTGCGACGTATGCGACTCGTGCGCGCCTTCGTCTTCGCTCTCGTACTCGAAGTCATTCAGAAGCTTGCGGTTAAACTTGACGCCCTGGTTGCCTGACGGTTGATCCTGAAACTGAGAATAATGAAACATTTTAATTTGATAGTTGTTCCATTAGAAAGATCTGGATTGTGCAATGTGGCATTTTTACTTTTATTTTAGCTATAAAAGATTTAAAAACTTTAATCTTCTGTACTGTACAATTTTGCAAATGTGTCTTAACAAGTGCTTCCCCTTAGTCGGTCATATACAAGTAACAACCGTGGAATCACACATAAGTAAAATGTTACTTTCTCTTTAAAAGCAGAGATGTATTTTAGATGCCAAGAAATCCATCACAGTCATTATTATTACCTGCCCAGAAAATATAATCCATACTAATATTATAAATGCGAAAGTGTGTCTGTCTGTCTGTCTGTCTGTTACCTCTTCACGCTTAAACTGCTGAACCGATTTAGATGAAATTTGGTATATAGATAGTTTCAGTCCCGGGGAAGGACATAGGATACTTTTCATCCCGAATAAATGTAGTGTTCCCGTGGGATGAGCGGGTAACACCGCGGGGCACAGCTAGTAATATAATAAATTATTTCTTTTGAAGCATATAACAAAACTCCATAGTGGATAAATTATCCTTCTTGTTCGATATGTGAATAGCTGGACTGCTGGACATGAAAGTAGTTTTTTTTTTTATATCCTTTCTAGATAATAAACTCACAGAATCACCCATTGGAGAGTTGTCTGGCGGTGTGTGGAGTGGAGCCGGCACAGGGGATATCTTCTTGTCCGTGTTGTGGCTGGTGTTCAGGGTCAGGCTGCTTCCTGGAATCCATTACAGACAATGTATCATTATATGTTGACATATAAAAAAAGAATACAAATAAAGAAAGATATGCTGGCGTGTAACTTTGACTGCCCCCCCTTTCTACCCGCCAGGGGGTGGTGGATGGCTACCGGGCTAAATTAGCTTAGTTTTACGTATACTACATCTGTGCCAAGTGAATTCATACGATACCAAAATTTATGGAGGAAGGTTTTTATGAATAGAAAAATTTGAAAATTGGGTACACAAATCGATCTAGCCCCTAAATTAAGCTCAAAAAGGCTTGTGTTATAGGTAATATACAATAATATACATACTTAAAGATGACCCAAGCATAGATATTCGAGTTCTTCACACAAATTATTGCCCTAACCGGGACTCGAACCCAGACCCCACTACAAAGTGTGCCAAACGCGTCGTCTATGCCTTACCATTAGCAGTGTTGTTCTGTTGTTGCTGGATCTCCTGATGCAGTGGATGGTTGGGGTCGGCCATATCCATCAGTGGCTGGATCACCTCAGGCCCAAACACATTGTTTTTCTGCCATAGGTTCAGCACTCGGATGATGTTACCCTGAAATTAGGAGCAAATCAATTTAATATTTACTTCTGTTTCCGTGAATGTTACACATTAAATTAAAACAATTTACATGGATTATATTGCATATGAATTATTTGCTCCATGCCGTTTCGGCAATTTTCTATGTCAAAGCTTGACTAAGAAAAAACACAATTTTTCTTCATCAAAGTTACATTTAAGTAGTTTGCACAAATTTTCACCTCTTACCAGATCAATACAGCAGAAGATGGGAGGATAGATGTAGGCAGAGGTAGAAACAACTGCCTAATCCGGTGCAAATAGAAGAATTTGATTAGACCCATACATCCTAGCAGAGTGATAGGTAAGAAGAGTATACAGACTATATACTACCTCACTAAACAGTTACATTAATTAAATTTAGAAATAAGCCTGTTTTTGTACAATTATGGTCTATCTTTGATGTTTTGTAATTCATACTTTTAGTGTCTCCACTAAAAAATAAAGGTGTATAATAAGATTTCAGGCAGATTTACTGCACTGCAGTACACAAGCTTATTATTATAAGCCTTCTGACAGATATTTCACAGTTGTTAAGGTTCTTTAGTTGTTTCATTGGTTGCAATATCTGTGTGCTTTGTTATAGCAAAGGCCTCCTCCAACTGACTCCACTTTTCTCTTTCTCTAGCTAGTGACGTCCAAGTACCGCCCGCCACTTGCTTAATTTCGTCAACCCATCGCCTAAGTGGTCTGCCTCGTTTCCTTTTCCTGTTGCCTGTGTACCAGTTCATCACCAATTTCGACCACTTGTCCACTCCTCTTATAGTATGACCTGCCCATTTCCACTTCAGCTTTTTGATTGTTAGCGTGACATCTTTGGTTCTTGTAGTTTTCCTAATTGTTGTAGTTCTTATTTTGTCTTTTAGTCTTTTCCCCATCATACTTCTCAGCATGGCGTTTTGACAGGTCTCGAGTTTCATATAGTGTGATTTGTTGAGCGCCCACGTTTGGCATCCATATGTGAGTACGGGTAGTACACATGTGTTGAACAGTTTACGCTTTATGCTCATGCTCATTTCTTTATTTTTGAACACAAGCTTAGTTTGAACAAAAAATCTTATTAGTTGGAACGGCCATGGTATTTAATGTATTCTAAATGTCTAAAGTGGTTGAGTGTGAACAGAAAGCCATTGAAAGCCACTTGCAAGTTAAGGGTTTAAGTGGAGCATTTCACATAATTTGATTTTCAACAGCATAATCAACAATGTCAAGAGTGATAAGCCATAACCTACAATATTTGACACTTACCTTATTTTCAGGAGGGCATCTGAAGAGATTCGCGAAGGTCTGCTGCATGTTCTTAGCAAACCGCGGTGCAAACACATCCTTGTCTTGCCCAAATTGGTGTCGCGACTGCCGTACTATCGAATCTATCACGTATAAACCAGGGACTTTATACTCTGGCTTGCACTTCTGGATGAACTTTTCGACACTGTGTACTACGTGTTTGTAGAACTTTATAGCCTTTATTGCACCACGCGTGATAGCACTCATCTTCGCCTTCGAGATAGGCGGCTTGTTGTCGTACAACCCGGATAACTGCAAGGAAAATTCACAAGTTATAAAGATGCCACGGACCATTACGAATATCGCAATGTAACACTGCAAATACCTCCGCGTTGAACGCTTTTACTTCTGGCATATCCATTTTGTTGTATTGCTTCTTGTCTCTAATTAAACTAAACGTATTGAATTATACTCCTAAAATTAAAAACTAGCGTTAAGATAATCATTTTCGAGAACTCGTCAACATGCTCAAAATTACAAAATGGCGTGTAGCAGCAAACCTGCATAGACAAGTAATGTATTGTCTATGATTTGTTAAGCGGCTTTTGCATGACATGTCTTGGCCACGCAATTTTTTTTATCTATAATATAGTTGCCAGAAAATAAACTGAAGAGATTGATTAGACGATCAATCACAAAATGACTAGGCATCGTGACGTGACATATGAACCTCTTTACTAGTACTGTTCTAAAGTATTGTCTATTATTAACTTATTATTCATTTTCACGTTTTGTCAAGTTGTGACAATACGTGCGTATTTTAATTGTATGTCGGGTTCAAGTTAATTAAATAGTACATTACTGCAGAGGCCGTGAAGTAAGGGATTGCTGGACGAGTTTGGGGTAGAAGGCCAGATAGAACGAGTCCTGCAATCCCTGTTCCGGCCGAAGCTTGTATAGTGCTTTTCTCAAACGATGTAAGGAAATATTAAAATTAAATTATATTATAATCACTACGAAATACGAATAAGCAGAAAAAAAGTTGTTCATATTGCTGCCTTTTTTATTTTTTAAATATGTTATTTGATCCAGCTATTTGAGCACCATGTTTAACCGCACATAAATATTTTTTTTTTTTTTATATATCGCAAGTATGCTTACAGAGGGCGGTGGTGGTTGGCTGTATGTAATTTTTCCTTTGCCAATTTAACGTTAGTAAGGAAATTTAAAAAGTTAGAGCAGCGGACAATAATGGATTTTCATACTAACTTTTGTGGCCTAAGGCCAAGAAGTAATGTAGGGAGCCATAAACGAGAAACTTCATGTCCTCATATCGGGACATTAACGCATGCATTTCCGAGCATGTTTGAGAAAACCAAATATCTGATTGGTTTGTCTTTTAACTATGCAACACATCGGACTTCTTATAACACTGTACGAGGTTTGAAAGCTATGAAGCCTAAGTTAACATTAAAATTAATTTATACTTGTACTCGTACTCTTCGGTCAAAATAACAAGTAACACTAAGTAAATATTTTACATCGAACATTCCTGTGAGTCTTAGACATACTTATTTTATTAATCTTGTTATAGTAGTTTATGTGAATGACATAATGAAACACAAGTGTGGGTTTATGAAACGAGCCGAAGGCGAGTTTCATAATAACATCACACGAGTGTTTTAATGCCTAATTATGTACAGTTACATACACTACTTTATCTACCCACATATCATAAGCCTCCATGCTGCATTCAGGAGCCGCACATTATGACCACCATAAAAAAAACCGGCCAAGAGCATGTCGGGCCACGCTCAGTGTAGGGTTCCGTAGTTGCAATCATCCTTCACAATAGACTTAAGTAACGAATAAGATTTCAAGCTTTATAAAAAGGTCGTAAACGCCAAAGTAACTGTCATTACTTATTACCTTCTGGAAGCCAACTTACGTCCTTTTAAGAAAATTATGAAATTTTGCGATAACTTAAAAACAACTGATTTTGTTCAATATAGTTTTCATTGAAAGTACTTATAAGGCCTCATGTTCATGAATTTTTCCATAATTGTTTGACCCGTGGTTGAAAAGTTTGAGGGGGGGGGAGACGCTATTTTTTTTATTTCCGGAGCGAATATTTGCAAAACTGCTGACTTTATCAAAAAATAATGTTTTAAGACCCCTATTATTTTCAAAAGACCTATTCAACGATACCCCACACACTAGTGTTGAAACGAAAAAAAAAATTCACCCCCGCTTTAGGTTTTTCAAATTTTTTTTAGTTTTTATTTTACCGTTTTGTTGGTGTGATACATACCCATACTCATACCAAATTTCAGCTTTCTAGTACTAATGATCACGGAGCTAAGCCGCGGACGGACAGACAGACAGACAGACGGACAGACGGACATGGCGAAACTATAAGGGTTCCTAGTTGACTACGGAACCCTAAAAAATAGACTGTTTTGTTAGAACAAATTTCATATATCATATCAGATATCAGGAAGCGTCGCCGAAACATATATCATCTTGATCGTTCATTTTATGGTTTGATTAAATTCAACAAATCGGACAATATTTATGCAACTAAACAAATTTTAACCGGTAATGGCGGCAATTAAGTTTTCTGGCAGCTGTCATAGTTTTTTTTATTTAGGGACAAACTGGAGTCGGCCCCAACTATCATAGCGTTCGATATCTAGATACGCGGCAGCGTGTCAAGCCAAGTTCAAGCAAAGGAACTGGCTAGCCAGCGGCGACTGTAATATTACACGAACCACTCACTTGGTACCACTTTTGTTTTGACACTTATAACTCAAAACCTCTTTAACGTAAACACATAAAACTACTTGTGTTAGATTATATCCATAAGAACATCTAAAAGCCCAAATTTCACGCAGCTAGCTCAAACGATTATAAAAATATGAAGGTCAAAAAGTCATAAATTTTAGCACTGACTGACTGACTGACATATAGTAGGTACCTAAATCTAACCTACTTCCAGATGACCTAGAAGGATGAAATTTGGAATCCAGCTCGGTAATTGTGTGTAAGCGTAGGAAAAAATCTAAAAATAAAAAAAAAATAGAAAAATAGGGTGGGTCACCATACAAAAAAAAAAAAAAAAGCGTTGGAACCGTTACAAGCAGATATTTGAAACGATCCCAATATATGTATTATTATATTTGCTATTAACAGAAATATAAAAGTAAAGTTGAGTCAAAAAATAAGTGGTCTCCCCATACAAAAACTTGTATTACGCGCTAAACAACCGGCCAACCACTATTATCTCTAACATTCAAGAGAATGTAGACAATAGCATAAAAAGAAAACTATGCAGCGGAAACGCAAGAAAATCTTAATGAGATACCTAGTTCTTCCACCAGGCAGGATACAGTTTGACTGAAACATCGTGATCGTGAGTAATGCCGTTCATATAGATGATACGTACGACTGTTCCATGTTTTCTGGAGTAAATTGGGTTCTTATTTTATGGAATATCCAGTTCTGACTAGAAAATGCATGAAATTTTCAAGTTCCACTATATTTTTTCGAGAATAATCATTGTTCATTCGAATAACCAATCAACACAGTTATGATTGATCGTCTATATTTTTGTTTGTATTTGAATAACAAAAAAATATCTAATACCTCAAATTCTCAGCTCAATCTCAATAATGTCAATGTCAAGATTGTCAAGTTGTCAACGTCAAACTGGAACTGGCCAAAGTCAAAGCCAAGTCATTGCCGATAGCTTTGCTTTGCTTTGTTTTCATTTCAAATTCAAATCTGTGTTTTTATATTACACTATATATTTTGACTAAAAGAGCTAGATATTATTAGTATTATATTATAAAGCATGGCTGATGAATATGCCGCTGTAAAAAGAGGGAAACTTATTTTAAAAGGTGACAAGCCAAAGTAAGTATCCTGTATCCTACAATAATTTTAATACCGTTGTTAATAATTCTAACCTAGTTATGGCTCAATTAATCTCTTTTCAGAGCAAAGAAGCGTAAACACAAGAAAAACAAAGACAAATCAGACAATTCTAAAGTGGACGAGGATTCCATTAAACACGGTGGTTGGTGGAGAGTGGAAAAAGTTGAAGATGTAGTGGGTTCAATTTCGATCGAATTCGGAAATAATTCCTACATTTCGGCGCTTGATAATGGTCTATTCACTATTGGTGCACCACACGGTGATGGCGACGGGCCATCGCCTGAGGAGATATTCACTGCATTTCCCGCAGGAGAGACAAAGTTTGCGTTGAAATCTGGCTATGGGAAGTACCTAGGGGTGTCGAAGGAGGGTGTGGTGATTGGCAGATCTGATGCAGTTGGTCCTATGGAGCAGTGGGAGCCTGTATGGCAGGAAGGTCAGTAAACATATTTTGTTTAAATGCTGTAAATAAAAAGATAAACAAATAAATAAATGGAACATTCTTACACAGTACAACTCAATGCAATCCAGTTGACAAAGCAACACCACAGATCAGTTTACTAAGCAATGCCAGGACCATATACAAGTAGACCATAAAAATATATTCCTAAAAACTTTTTGTCTACCTAACTCATGTTACTGAAACGGTAAGATAGTGTATGTTAGCCATTAAACAGACAAAGTTGTGATATTACAGGCAAAACAGCAATCCTCAGTGCCCTAAACAAGTTCATGTGTGTCGACCCCGAGGATGACTCAGTGGTGGCTAAAAATGCGGCAGCAGGGGAACTTGAGTTCTGCAGCATCCGCAGCAACAAGACCAAGGAGGTGAACACCGTGGTGGTGCCCGACGAGGAACAGGGGAACCTTAATGAAGTGGAAGTTAATTATGTGTAAGTTTATTGGAAGTTTTGCTCTAGAGCTCTTTGATGTCTAATGTTTCATTTGACTGATAATCATTTTGCAATTTTTATTTCTCTGTAGTCATATATTTTTTATAATTCTTGCAAATATCATCCTATTGATTAAGTTAGGTTTGTTTAATGACAACCTCAAATAGTTTACGGTTGCAAAGAAAAATGCTTTCAACTAAAATGTTATTTTTTTTGTGAAATGAAACATTCAATTAGAAATCAATATGGATGGAAGGTATTTTCTCGTCACATAGAGAAACAATGGTATGGAGATAAAAAATCCCATCAAATTGAGTACCTCTTCTCTTGTCCCACATTACCAAAGGGCGGACAGTGGATGCAATATATGTGTCGTAATGCTAAAGAAATGAAAATACTGACTATAAACTAAGAACATATATGATATATTTATGGGGCTTCTAAACGGGCCATATTTTACTGCAATTTGTGGCCGGCAACTATGACCGTCCCTCTGACACCCTACGCTAGAGCAAGATGCAAATAATGGCCAGCCATAAATTGCAGCAAAACAAGGCCCGTTTAGAAGCCCCTTTATGACACTTACATATATTTGTCACTTCGTGTAATATAGCTTATTTTAGCCACTTGTTAAATTAACTACTATTTGATTGCAGGAAAAAGTTCCAGAAGTTCCAAGACAAGAAGTTAAGACTCAATGATGGTTCAGTATCAGAGTTGAAGCGTGCTAAAGCAGAGGGCATTCTGCATGAGACACTACTAGATCGGAGGAGCAAGATGAAGGCAGACAGATATTGTAAATAGGTATAAGTAATATATGTATGTAACTATCCCTAGTTTGTTTTATTAGGGTTCCGTAGCCAAATGGCAAAAAACGGAACCCTTATAGATTCGTCATGTCTGTCTGTCCGTCCGTGTGTCACAGCCATTTTTTTCCGAAACTATAAGAGCCATACTGTTGAAACTTGGTAGGTAGATGTATTCTGTGAACCGCATTAAGATTTTGATGCAAAAACAAAAAAATAATAATAAATATTGGGGGCTCCCCATACTTAGAACTGAAACTCAAACATTTTTTTTTCATCAAACACATACATGTGGGGTATCTATGGAGAGGTCTTCAAAAATGATATCGAGGTTTCTAAAATATTTTTTTTCTAGACCGAATAGTTTGCGTGACAGACGCTTCCAAAGTGGAAAAAAGTTGGTCCCCCCCCTCTAACTTCTAAAATAAGAAAATGAAAAATCTAAAAAAAAACATATGATGTACATTACTATAAAAACTACCGACGAAAATTGTTTTCAACGAGATCTAGCAAGTATTTTTTTTTTTAATATAACTAAGTTTGCACCTAATTTATATGGGGCGCTATACATACCAGGTGCAAACTTAACTTAACCACATAGGGATGGAAAGTGTTTGTACGGAACCCTCGGTCCGCGAGTCCGACTCGCACTTGGCCGGTTTTTTTTGGTTAGGGCAATCTAGGCACTGACCAATGAAACTAAGGCCGAGATAGACTGACTAAATGCCAGTTATTACCGCACAAAGACTGCTTGGAGCATTCGGGTCGAAGTCGACTCCCACCGCAACACGACTGCTCTCGTGCCGTCTCGACTACTCGCAGCAGCAGTCCGTTTATGGAGGCCCTTACAATTTGTACGGAAATGGCTCGCAGAATTTCTATTAAAGTTGCAGTTGGGTTGCACCAGCCCTCACGTACTAAGCCATATTTTCTATGAAATCATTAGCAATGCATATAATTAGTTCATTTTACATACTAAGTTTTTGTTGGAGTCATGATATCGGTAGAGCTTTTTTACGATTTCATAGCCACTAGCCAGTACCTACTCCTAAAATAAATATGAAAAAGAAAACAACATTGATATTTAATTGTTTATTTATTTCTCCCTTTAACATTTGGTACAGTCGCCTAAACATTTGTGAGTAATTTAGATACACGGTTGTTACAGAGAACGATTCGTTACATCATAGATCATAGAGAATTTGAATATAACTACCTACATGTCTTATACAAAACTGTATCTACAACGCGCCGCCCGCCGCGCTGCGAGCCTAGCGGGAACTTATACAATAAAGTCAGTATAAAGAACACTCTTACCCTTTCAAACTCCGTTTTTTTTTCTATATCACGCTCTCTTCGTTACAAACTGAAGATATCCTTGTTTCGATAGCCATCGACTTGAGCGTTCAAAAGAGTAGGTAAGGAAACATAAAAAATACACCCACACACCATGTCGTAAACTTAAACACAGATGAATATGGTGTTATGTTGGTGTCTGATATTATACTGTAAATACATTCTCGTAAGTTTAGTTTTTATTACAATAGAGTTTTCTTCATACTGAATCTATACATACATAATGGACCAATTATCTTATACGTAAAATCCACGTCCATTCATATCTTTATTATACAAAAATGATAATCTCCTAAACTTACAATTTACAATAACATCTCGCGCGCGGCCACCCACGATGGCGTCGTCATATCGTCTGACAACCAAAACTCACTAGCTAAACTTATTAATCCGTTTATGGCGGCTCAAAGATTGTGCCAGTATCAGTTTTTTTGGTTTTTGACCGATGCATGACTTCCGTGTTAAATATAAATAAGACTTAAAAAAAAAAATGAACATGAGATGAAATGAACAAAGATGGCCGATGAAACAATTTTCAACTCACTAAATAACACTACTTAAAATAAAGCTCGTATCTTATTGTCAATCTACTTACGAGATACGACGTTTTGAAGGAGTCACAGAAATTTTAGTGAATTTTGGTTGTCAACAGGCGATATGAGAGGTCAGTCGGGACAAGTCCACTAGTACAATGCTAAAAGTACAAATGTTTACTAACGCCATTTTACTTTTGCGAACCAACTATAGTTGTGTGGTTGTAAGAAAGCGTTAGTACAGTCGCCATCAGATATATCACAGCATATAAGGCGATCATAAATATCTGAACACAACGCTTATTGACTGGGCGTTACAGTCCATGTTCTGATACTTATGAACGCCTTATATGCTGCGATACATCTGATGGCGACTGTACTATAACATCTGGCGTTGTTATTCCGACTGACCTTAACTGCACGTCTAGCATAACTGTGACACGCCCTTTGTCGCGCGACAAATGCTACCTGTCACTTTCCTTTCAATACCGTGCGCTCGAAGACATGATGCTGAGTCGCGCGAGAATGTAAGTCGCGGCAAGATAATATGCTAACCACTGACCCTTTATCACACCGTTAACCTCTTGTTGCCATGCGATTCTGTCCTGCAGTTATAGTGCGTCAAGATAAGAACATTTAAGTGTTTTTTTTTCTGCAGGAGTTCTGACTCTCAGAACGGAATGGTAATTTCGAGCGGAATAAATGCTATGAATCTTATACACGATTTAGACGTGATGTTAAGAATACCGATAATCCCAACAATGCAGTAAGTAAATTTTTTATATTCGGTTTACATTTACTGCATTTTTTGGATGTTATTATTAGACAGATCGAGGCTTAATCCATTTCCCCTCAAAGGCCGCAATGAATCATATTGTTTGTAATATCGGTAAGATGTCTTGGAACTTGACGCCACTTTCGATTCACATGGCGACAAAGAGGCTAAACTCCAACTATCCACTTTCCTATACATTTCATTCCATACCTTCTTATATAGTTGAAGTAATGCAAGCTGAGCTAATCCACTTACCTGCATTCACAATAGCATTGTGTCTAATACAATCCTATCTGCTTTTGTTCTCTTAAGGGCCAACCTGGCGCCAACCAGTTACTTACAAAAAAAGGTTAGAACTACATTGCGTGGATATTTAATTTTCAGCCTTATTCCTTGTTGAATAGGTTTAAAATGTTTGTTGACGAGAGATCATAGTCCTTTTTCAAGAGAATACGGTCTTGAGGAGGTTCGGACGGTTGTAAAATTCCAAAAAGTTATGATCACCATTATTCTGTTAGTGCATTTTGTAGTCTAATGTCCAAGGAAATAGAGTCGATAATCTATATAACCCTTCCAAGGTGGTTACAATCTGCTTTTACTACGAGCTCGTTATCTTAATTTGCGGTTTACCAGTTGTGGTTTGTTCAATGGTATTCAGATCTTAAGTGGATTAGCTCAGCTTGCATTACTTCAACTATATATATATATTATACCTGCCTACCCGTAGGCTTCCATTTGATATAAAACTTCACAACCTTCATTAACCTCTACCGGCGCCTCTGTCGGCGGGAAGCGCGCTCGACTAGACAAATGCTTTGTTGCACAAATGCCCATTAATTCTTCCTGCAGACATCCCTCTTACCACTTCCGTGGCATTTATTTTAAATTTATTGCACTTTAAAAAAGTCCTTTCATCAAATACTCGAGATTTGACCGATTTTTTTTCATAAATCGTTGCCCTTTGAATCTTGCAAATCATTTCTCACTCTCACCCACTTCCAATAATTGAAATATTGTATACAAATTCATGTTTATAAATCTGTAGATAGAGTAATAATAACCTTCCTTAAATTCAAAAGATTGTTACGAAAAATTACACTCTTTTTGTTTGTAGTTGGATTTTAGTTATTTTACCACGGAATTGATCAGAAAAATACTACTTGGTCTAATGAGGCATTCGTAGTAAGTAACGTTTGTGCAACTCGGTGGCAGCTAGTCTAATGGAACTTGAGTAGCAGTCCAGCCTGCAGCCTGGCCAAAGCAATCGATTTGCACGTACAACGCAACATCACATATATCCTAACATACTTTACTCGACTCATTGGATTTTAAACTAACACAAATATATATACAAAAAGAAATACGCCTTTTATAAATAATTCCAGTTTTTTTGCGACCATCATCGCTTGTTTCATATGTTAGGTTATAATTATAACTCCACGCTTCTAGTTAAAAAAGTGTTAAGCCCGTTTAGGTTTTACAAACATTGATTAAATTTGAAAGCGCCCAAATGTGATCTAGCCACTCAATTGCTTCGAATTTTGAGTTGGACTATATTTATATAATAAAATAAGAGCGGTGACAGGTAGCCGTAGTTACCAAAAGCAATCTAGTGGTTATGGAGAAATGGACACTTACGTTACTAGTAGTGTTTACAACTTTTTCAACTAGAAATACGGAATAGATGCTGTCTGTACGTTCTTACAAGAAACGGCTTACACGAAACACTTCCAAGGTAAGGTCAACAATGAAACAAGATAACACGATTACATCAACTTAACTTTATTTATGAGATTTTTTACACACAGCTAATCAGGTTAATTTACAGATAATTTTAGGTACTTTCATTTTTTATCTCATTTTGTTGTTGACCTCACAACAGACTAATTCGAGACCTATCTATATTACAATAGTCTTTGCGATACAAAAAACAAACCAAAGATTTGCATCCCGCCATGCCTTGTATTCTAAAACAAAGCTCACAAAAAAAACCAAATAACAAATAATGTAAGCAAACATTTAGGTTTTTCGAATTCTATAGTCTCATGTTCGGGTTATCTACCGCGCCTTCTACTTTTCACGAAATACGTACAGTGCGTGAGCTAACAATGTGATGTGAATGTGATTCGATTTTTATACCTGTCTCGCTCGCTCTTACGTCAAACCCGAATTCGATTGTGAGGGCTTACGGACTATATTTTTCTATACCTACCGAACTTTATCATATCATATCATACATGCGCGCCCACTGATTTTTCTTAGAGATGGAGACGTAAACAATATTGCTTTGAGATTATAGGGGCTCATGTAAAACTGCATTACAAACTATTGTATGTTACAAACAATACAATCTTTGTTTTCGTATGAATCAAAATGAGTAGCGCTTTCAAATTATTATATGTATGTTTTATTTTCAATGAAGAATGCTTCAAAAAGAATAATATAATAGACTCGTTCGTTACACACTTTTTATACCATAGCTATGTTGTACTGAGTTTGTTCGGTGGGCAGGACTAAAGTGAGCCTTAATTTGTCTGAAAACACTCTGAATGAGTTTAGAACTTTAGATAGGTCTAAATGCGTTTGAATTCGACATATCTAGACGTATCTAACGTAATATACCTGTAGTTATTCAGACAAATCGGCATACTTAACATAAAGTAAAAACAAAAACAAATAATCGGTGAGTATTTCTGATATAAACCAATTAAATCATATGTAGTTTGACCAGCTAAACGTATCAGTAGCATTACTGAGCGACAAAATTTAGATGAAGTTGTACAAAAAAAAACATCTATCACATGATAGATATAATTAACTTTTGTATATAAATAGTTCCTGGGTTCTAAATAAACGCTTTTTGTAAGTAACGATGGATTGTTTTTCTTTTTATTTCGTCTAAATTTTGTAACGAAAGAGTAAGAACGGTTGAAACGCTTCTGGTTTTCTCTCATCCAACCTGTGCATTGAAAGCTACAGAACCATTTCAAAACAAGTTAAAGTGAGTTGGAGCAAAAATTATACTATACACAACACTAAACATTTATATGAATATGTAATTAAAAGTTATTGAACCGGGTCTATCGTGATATTTTGACTCGGACCCGGTTCAATAAGTTTTAATTATGTGTTCAAACATAACTTATACTCTCGCGGAGTATAAAGTGTTATATATGAATATGGTTGCTAAAATATATGTGAAATTTATGAACTATAAATGTGGGATGGAAAGATAAGATGAAATGTCGCTTTTGAAACAAATATACGTTCGCGAATCGTTTTTTAAATAGATTCCGGGAGAAAGAGGCCATTTCTCAATCCGTGAATAAGTAGCTGTAATGTTCGTGACTGTTGTGGAAGATCTCATTTGGAACCAAGCCTGTTTAAGACATCGATATGCTCAGTCAGTTCAGTCCATCAGTCAGGCAGGCCATCAACTCTCTCGGACTGACGGATTGATCGTCCGGACTGATGAAAATTAATGAATGACTGAAAACAGGTGGGCAACAATGGCCTATTTTGACGCCAGAATGAGAGAAGTCTAAGACTGTGTCTTGTCTTATATATCTTATACCGATCTCTATTAGCAAACACAAATAAATCGTTATATGCGCAGGATTGCATGGATATCACGCCAGTTTCGATAAGTTTTTTCGGAGTACCAAATCATAACTCACTCTCCATTAATTATTGGAAATTCTATAACATCTAGGTGTCATCGCATTTATGTTTAAAAATCATTTGAGAACAAATCATTTATTAATAATAACTAAATACTATACATTATGATTTTTGTATTGAGAATAATCAAATCCAAATGCACATTTTTGTTCTGAATCAGTTTCTAATAAATAAAGTGAATTGAAATAATATTTATTCATCACTGTGTCAATCTTTCCTCTATGCTTATAAAATATTTGTTTTGAGATTAGCAGTCTGACTAAAGAAGAAATAAGAATTAAACAATTTTAAGATTAAGAGTGATAAAAATAAAATAAAATTGTTGCTCAGTTTTATAAAAAAGAACAATAAACCAATAACTCCGTACATTTTCGGAAAGAGCGATAGAAAACAAAATATGGCGATTACTTTTAAATGGAATACCTAACTGTTATGGATTTTGGGATATCAGTCCTCTAACATAAACATAAGCATATAATTTAAGAGTTACACCCTTTCATTGCGAATACTACGTTAAAAGTTTGGATATAATCGATTCGGACTTCGATAACAATATCACTAATCAAACGGTACAAAATTCAACACCTGAATAAATAACAATACATTTCCATCGATACATTTGTGCAAAAATTAAATAATCAGTGGATTTAATTATAAATTAATTCTAAACCCCAAACATGCAGCTGCGTCTTTACATTTAGTAAAGTCCAATTATACTCATACCCTACATAATGGAATCATCCGCGTAAATATCTTTGCTCTTGTACAAAAAGGTCATAACTCTAAATAACAGGTTACTCACAAATAGGGACCATCCGTTCAGGATTCCCCGAATTTATCCTAGTTTGGAGCCCGACCGGGGTTTTCTAAAAGTGTCCGGGAAAAACCCGGAAAAATAAAGCAATTGTTTTTTAATAAAATTATTTTCGGACACGCCCGGGGAAAAAATGCGATGTACGCCAAATGTCCGGGTTTTTAAAGTCTATGTCCGGATTCGTCGAATTTAGAAATGGCAGCCCTACTCACAAATCAATATAACTATGACCAGTAGAATATCAGATATTTCAACAATTATTAACAAACACGAGTATATTTTAACTAGTGTTTACGTACTGGTTTGCGTTACGAAATTGGGTTAAACCATTTTTATACGACCCATGTTAATTCAAAAACCATTTCTGGGAATAGGGCTCTTATAACGCAATTAACAATTTGATTGTGACAATAAAATACATCATCATCCTCCTAGCCTTTGTCTCATATCTTTGTAGAGAATGAATTCTCAATCGGGGTCGGCTACCTAAATCCCAAGATGTGGCGTAGGCACTAGTTTTTACGCAAGCGACTGCCATCTGACCTTCCAACCCAGAGGCTACTAGGCCTTATTGCATTAGGTGGTTTCCTCACGATGTTTTCCTTCACCGAAAAGCGAGTGGCAAATATGAAATGACATTCCGTGCATAAGTTCCGAAAAACTCATTGGTACGGGCCGGGTTTGAACCCGCGACCTCCGGATTGAAAGTCGCATGCCCTAACCTAGGCTACCACCGCTCCCCTGACAATATAACACATGTGAAAGTTATTTACAATTAATTTTCCGACTTTCACTTGGCCTTGCCGTTTTGCAGTACAAGTCAATAGTGACGTCACCACAAAATAGTAAGGAGAAAAACGATTAAACGAATGTAATTGGCAAACAGATGAAATTATTATCTTAAATCGGCCATATTTTACGATTAACAATAAAATGGGGTCTCGTTTTTTTGGGTATATCCCAATAATGAACATCATGTATTATTGACAGATTTTTTTGGAGTAGTCGAATTAATTTATCAGCCTTACGACACTTTTTTATCGAACCTTATTTTGAGTTATGTCCCTTTTGTAGTGAAGCCTCGACTTGGTAATGGTAAAAAAGTTTGGCACTGTACCTAGCTCTGTCTGAGAATAAGAGAATAACGTTAACACTTTTATATTAGACAAGGAAGCACAATGAATTAATTTGCAATTTCGTAGTAGCCCTTTCACTTTTCTTCTTTCTAGAAACTGTTTTGGAATATTAATAACAGACCGTTTGATTTTGAAAAGTGAGATGTGTTGAGATATTTAGGACTGAATTTTTTCTTTGAATTTTAATATATTCCAGTGAAAATCTGACCTTTAAATTTAAACACAATACAGAAAGCATGGTACGATAAACAGGCATATGACAGGTTAATAAAAGAGTTATTATTACCGCATTAGAATATGAAACTATTGGGTTAATTTCGAATCGAAGTTTTTAGACAAATATTTAAATGTCAATTTGATTACTTTTGTACATCACATTAAGAAGAATAACAAATTGGACTCGATGATATTTTAAGTACTTATATAGTCTAAGTATTTCAACTTTTATAAAAATAGGCGATGATAGGTATCCCAGGCGAAGTTACGGGGCTGTACGGTAAGTATATCAAAATCGATCGCCTAAGAAGAATATGACTGGAAAAACGATCAAACGGACTATCGACACGGGGAAGTAATTTTCATTAAGACATTGTCATCCTTTCAGTTCCATATTCTCTGGTTCAATGAACCCAAAAAAAAACGTATATCCTGAAAAATAAAAGGGCTCAGTTTCTATGAGATTTTCTTGACACGGGCCTAAGTTAGCAAACTGAAAGTCATAACAAACTTATAACCGGTTTAATGGGCTATTCACGGTGGAGCTAGTGCGGGCTGCGGCGGGGCGGGGACGCTGGCGCGGGGTGCTCGGCTGGGGGCGGGGACGCGGGCGCGGGGGAGCTCAGCTGGCGGGCGCGCCGCCGCGCTCCGCCCGCAGCCACTCCACGAACTCGTCCAGCATCACCGGCCCTAAGGGGAAACAGAGTAAGTTTTTTTTTTTTTTTTTATGTCATAGGGGGCAAACGAGCAAACGAATCGCCTGATGGAAAGCGATTACCGTCGCCCATAGACACCTGCAACACCAGAGGAGTCACAAGTGCGTTGCCGGCCTTAAATCTTTCTTGAAGTCTTAAATCTTTCGAACGCTCAGCCCCCTGGCAGAATACGGAGCCTAGGACGCCATTCAATAAATCAGACATCCTGCACTTTATAGTAGCAAATGATGTATCTCTTTCGATGACGGTGAATCTTTTATGGGCTCGAATATGGCTACGTAAGGTAAGCCGAATATACTATTGAATACACTCACAGGCTCCGTCTGCGTCGTAGTGCTGCAGTTGGTTGTCGACGGTGCGGCTGAACTCTAATATATTGCACCACTGGTCGCATAATAGCAAATGATGTCGTATCTCTTTCGATGACGGCGACTCTTTTATGGGCTCGAATATGGCTAGGTAAGGTAAGCCGAATATACAATTGAATACACTTACAGGCTCCGTCTGCGTCGTAGTGCTGCAGTTGGTTGTCGACGGTGCGGCTGAACTCTAATATATTGCACCACTGGTCGCATAATAGCAAATGATGTCGTATCTCTTTCGATGACGGCGACTCTTTTATGGGCTCGAATATGGCTAGGTAAGGTAAGCCGAATATACAATTGAATACACTTACAGGCTCCGTCTGCGTCGTAGTGCTGCAGTTGGTTGTCGACGGTGCGGCTGAACTCTAATATATTGCACCACTGGTCGCATAGTAGCAAATGATGTCGTATCTCTTTCGATGACGGCGACTCTTTTATGGGCTCGAATATGTCTAGGTAAGGTAAGCCGAATATACTTTTGAATACACTCACAGGCTCCGTCTGCGTCGTAGTGCTGCAGTTGGTTGTCGACGGTGCGGCTGAACTCTAATATATTGCACCACTGGTCGCATAGTAGCAAATGATGTCGTATTTCTTTCGATGACGGCGACTCTTTTATGGGCTCGAATATGGCTAGGTAAGGTAAGCCGAATATACAATTGAATACACTTACAGGCTCCGTCTGCGTCGTAGTGCTGCAGTTGGTTGTCGACGGTGCGGCTGAACTCTAGTATGTTGCACCACTGGTCGCGGTTGACGACGCGGTAGCGACGCGCGGCGCCCTCCCGCGCTAGGAACTCTCCTAGAGCGGGCCGCAGCGCCCAGCGAGGCAGTAGTACTATAGATACTCACAGGCTCCGTCTGCGTCGTAGTGCTGCAGTTGGTTGTCGACGGTGCGGCTGAACTCTAATATGTTGCACCACTGGTCGCGGTTGACGACGCGGTAGCGACGCGCGGCGCCCTCCCGCGCTAGGAACTCTCCTAGAGCGGGCCGCAGCGCCCAGCGAGGCAGTAGTACTATAGATACTCACAGGCTCCGTCTGCGTCGTAGTGCTGCAGTTGGTTGTCGACGGTGCGGCTGAACTCTAATATGTTGCACCACTGGTCGCGGTTGACGACGCGGTAGCGACGCGCGGCGCCCTCCCGCGCTAGGAACTCTCCTAGAGCGGGCCGCAGCGCCCAGCGAGGCAGTAGTACTATAGATACTCACAGGCTCCGTCTGCGTCGTAGTGCTGCAGTTGGTTGTCGACGGTGCGGCTGAACTCTAGTATGTTGCACCACTGGTCGCGGTTGACGACGCGGTAGCGACGCGCGGCGCCCTCCCGCGCTAGGAACTCTCCTAGAGCGGGCCGCAGCGCCCAGCGAGGCAGTAGTACTATAGATACTCACAGGCTCCGTCTGCGTCGTAGTGCTGCAGTTGGTTGTCGACGGTGCGGCTGAACTCTAGTATGTTGCACCACTGGTCGCGGTTGACGACGCGGTAGCGACGCGCGGCGCCCTCCCGCGCTAGGAACTCTCCTAGAGCGGGCCGCAGCGCCCAGCGAGGCAGTAGTACTATAGATACTCACAGGCTCCGTCTGCGTCGTAGTGCTGCAGTTGGTTGTCGACGGTGCGGCTGAACTCTAGTATGTTGCACCACTGGTCGCGGTTGACGACGCGGTAGCGACGCGCGGCGCCCTCCCGCGCTAGGAACTCTCCTAGAGCGGGCCGCAGCGCCCAGCGAGGCAGTAGCACGCCTAGTAGAGCTCGCGCTGTCGCTGTGTCGAGCGATCGCTGCTCTTTGTCCTGTAGAACAAGATTAACACCCAATTTCAGCTATGTTTTATTATACCCTGGTCGGCGAATTATGATCCTTGGGCCACTTAATTTGACATTCCCATATTTTACCTTGTAATGTCGTCGATGACACATGAACATTTTATAAAAACTTGTATGCAAGGAATATTGTTAGAATTTTATCACCCAATGGCTGAATAACGATTAAATATGCTTGTCAAATGATTGAAATTATTTCACCAAAATAACCACTGCGCCACATGTAGGATCTTGAAATGAAATGCGGTCTTGAAGGTTAAATAAATACATCATCATCATCAGCCCGTATCAATCCACTGCTGGACATAAACCTCTCCCATGGCACGCCTCTGAGCTAGATTTTCAGCTCTCGTCCTCCAGTTACAACCCACTGTCCTACGAATGTCGTCGCTCCACCTTGTTACAGGGCGCCCTAATACGTTTACCAATTCGTGGCCTCCACTCCAGAACTCGTTCTCGTACTCGTCCTCGGCTCTACGAAAGATATGACCAGCCACTGCCACTTCAGCTTGCTTATTCGCTGTGCTATGTCGGTAACTTTGGTTCTCCGTCGAATGACTTCGTTTCGGATTAACTCCCTTAGAGACACACCGAGCATAGCTTTTTCCATGGCTCGCTGAGCGACTTTGAATTGGTAGACTAGTCGAATGGTCAGTGGCCACGTCCCGACTCCATATGTCGTCACAGGTAGGATGCACTAATTAAAAACTTTCAATTTTAGGCTTTGACCTATGGGCGACGTGAGAGTGAGATCTCGACGCAGTTTTCTGAATGCTGTCCAAGCCCAGTTGTATTCGCCTCTTAGCCTCCTTGTCGAAGTTGCCCCTGCCTAGTTAGAGCATTTGCCCTAGGTACACATATTCGGAAACAACTTCGAGGGAGACTCCATTTACGGCGACCGGTTCCGGATCACCATGTTCATGGAACATAGCTTTGGTTTTATCCAAATTCATCCGAAGACCGATACGCTGAGACGAATTTGCAAGGCTGTCACAACATGTGTTTCAGGCCCTGCAGCGTCTCGGCCATAATGACGATGTCGTCTGCGAATCGTAGGTAAGAGATGTGTTGACCATGTTATATTAATGCCACGATTTTTCCAGTCCAGCGTCTTGAACAGTTTCGGTGATATAACGTCACCTTGTCGCACTCCTCGACGCAGGTGGATATGTTCTGTCTGCTGATTCTGTATTTGCACAGTCATCGTGGCGGCTGAATATAAACATATCATCACTTCGATGTATCGCCAGTCGGCTTGGCATCGTTGCAAGGACTCCAGAACAAAACACAGGGCTCTGTTTTATCGCCCACCCTCTTTCTTCTGCATATCAATGATATGCTACCATTAGGGAACATTCATTGTTATGCGGATGATAGTACGGTCCATGGTCGAAATTTTGGTCGGCCGGGGCCGGGAGCTTGTAGGGCGGAAATCGGCGCGAAACGTGAGAATCTTGTCGTTGAACTGGACCAGGTTCTGGACCTCATTAGCAAAAGGGGTTATGTTAACCTGGTTGAGTTCAACGCCAAGAAAACCCAGGTGTGTGCGTTCTCTACCAAGACCTCTTCGTTTCTTCCTACCCCTTGTCTCCAGGGCACTCCTCTTGGTTTGCGTGATAGCCTAAATATGCTAGGCATGGATATCCGCTGCAATCTTAATCAAAACGAATACATCGAGTCACTGATTACCACAGCTTCCAAAAAACTGGGGATCCTGAAGAGGGTGCGACGGTTCTTCACGCCGGACCAGTTTTGCCTTCTTTATAAGACTCAAGTTCGCTTGTGCGTTGAGTACTCCTCGCATCTTTGGGATGGCTCCGCCCAATATCTACTCGATGCTCTTGACAGATTGCAGCGTCGGGCGGTCCGCATCATAGGTGACGAGAAAAGTATCAGATTCCTCGAACCCCTTCAATAACGTAGGGATATTGGGTCGCTGAGCGTTTTCTATCGCCTATACCATGGCGAGTGTTCTGAAGAGTTATTTTCTCTTTTCCCACCCTCGCCTTTCCGTCATAGAACCACACGTGCCGGTTTGCGATGTCATCGCCTCATCGTGGAGAATATTCCCACACGTACCAAAAAGTTTGGCAATTCATCTGCCGAACTATTAAAATATGGAACTCCTTGCCGGCTCATGTGTTTCCTCCTTCTTATAACTTGGGACCCTTCAAACGAAGAGTGAAGAAGCATCTCTGACTTGGCACCGTTGGTTTCTCGTCAGTTGCCATTGCGACTTGGGCTCCCCTTTTTGCTTACCATCAGGCGAAGTCGAGCCACCATGTTGTGCCGTTATAAAAAAAAAAGAACAGACCGAATTTCGATTGAGTGAAAAGTCTACTCATAGTCCACAAAGGCCAGATAAACCGATTATACTCTTCGGTCTTCTGTTTAATCTGCCGCACTGTGTGAATGTGAATGTGGTCTATGGTGCTGTACCCACTTCAAACCCCGGCCGAGGTGAGGCGGTTCGTAATGACCCTTGAAAACAGCTTATATATACGTGGCTCAGAAGCGATATGGGTCGATAGATTTTCAGCAGGGTGGTATAATTTTTCTTGAAAAACAGAACGACCACGCTTCTGTTTCACGCTTACGGAGTTCTCCCATTGAAGAGGATAGTATTAAACAACTCCTAGAGCTCCCTTAGTATAGGGGTCCTCCTGCCTTCAAGAGCTCAGTCGTGATACCATCCACCCGGGGCTTTCCCATTTTTAAGCTTCTTTAGGGCCAACACGACCGTCTAGGCTGAGCTCAGGCATGACTTCTGTAAAGTGGCGTATGAACGGCTCTGGGATCTTCGTCGGGATGCGTGCGAGGCGTAGAGCTGGCTATAGATAGTAGTTTATCTATCCAAATATCATAAACTCTCCATGATGCGTTCAAGAACCGCACATTATGACCACCATAAAAATAGACTGTTTTATTAGAACAAATTTCTTATCTGTGAAAATGTTATTATTGCTAAATAATAACATCGATTTCGATAATATTATTTATTCAAATTTCGAGCATCTATGAAAAACAAAGAAATTTGATTTGACCTCTATTCTAATATCAGTCGAGATGACGTTTAGTTCGAAATGAATTGTCAATTTGCATCAAATTTGACAAATGTCGCACGTAGTAAGATATCGAACGATATGATAGTTGGGGCCAACTCTAGTTTGTCTCTGAATAAAAAATACTATGACAGCTGCCAGAAAACTTCATTGCCGCCATTACCGGGTAATATTTGTCGTAATGTGCGACTCCTGAATGCATCATGGAGGCCTATGATATGTGGCTAGATAAAGTAGTGTATGTAACTGTACATAATTAGGCAAAAACACTTGTGTGATGTTATTATGAAACTTGCCTTCGGCGCGTTTCATAAACCCACACTCGTATTTAATACCCTTCATTATGTACACTCACATAAACTACTATTATGTGACTGTACATAATGAAGGGTATTAAACACGAGTGTGGGTTTATGAAACGCGCCGAAGGCAAGTTTCATAATAACATCACACAAGTGTTTTAATGCCTAATTATGTACAGTTACATACACTACTTTATCTAGCCACATATCATAGGCCTCCATGATGCATTCAGGAGTCGCACATTACGACAAATATTACCCGGTAATGGCGGTAATGAAGTTTTCTGGCAGCTGTCATAGTATTTTTTATTCAGAGACAAACTAGAGTTGGCCCCCAACTATCATAACGTTCGATATCTTACTTACGTGCGACATTTGTCAAATTTGATGCAAATTGACAATTCATTTGGAACTAAACGTCATCTCGTCTGATATTAGAATAGAGGTCAAATCAAATTTCTTTGTTTTTCAAAGATGTTCGAAATTTGAATAAATAATAATATCGAAATCGATGTTATTATTTAGCAATAATAACATTTTCACCGATAAGAAATTTGTTCTAATAAAACAGTCTATTTTTATGGTGGTCATAATGTGCGGTTCTTGAACGCATCATGGAGGGTTTATGATATTTGGATAGATAAAATCCTTAACTGGTGAGAGAATCTCCGGTCTTGAGGTGACCACTGTCCCCGTGCGCGTGGTCAACTTCGTCAGGTGGCTTCTTCCGAGTGACGAATACTTTCGACCCCCGTCTCAGCCCAATGGCTTTTTCCATGAGCGTGTTGGAAGCTCGGAGATCGCGTCATACCAGTTTCGTTATTTTTTTGTTTAGTGCCCGGTTTTCGCGGCGTTCACTCATAAATTCATGCTGAGCCATCTACCTTTTCATTGTTTTGTATACAACTGCTATTATACATTTTTCATAACCAAAAATGTACAAAAACAATGAATAAATGTCTTATTATCATAAATGTACATAATAAATGTCTTATTATTATTATTATTAAATTTCAGAGTCTCCATCGCAGACTTCTTGCCGGTGCGCCTCGTTGCACAGAATCTTTCACTCTCTTCCCTGAGGATGCCCACCACTTGATCGAATAGTAAATAATACAATTTCATGTTAATGATACGAGTAGCCGGTGTTCGCCATGTCGTAGGTCACAGGAACGAGTTATCAAAACAGTGACATTCGGATAGCTCCATTTTGAGTTGCGTTCTATAATATACTAGCTGTGCCCCGCGGTGTTACCCGCTCATCCCACGGGAACACTAAATTTATTCGGGATGAAAAGTATCCTATGTCCTTTCCTGGGTCTCAGACTATCTCCATACCTCATCTAAGTCGGTTCAGCGGTTTAAGCGTGAAGAGGTAACAGACAGACAGACAGACAGACAGACATTTATAATATTAGTATGGACTAGCTGTAACCCGCGGTGTTACCCGCTCATCCCACGGGAACACTAAATTTATTCGGGATGAAAAGTATCCTATGTCCTTTCCTGGGTCTCAGACTATCTCCATACCAAATTTCATCGTCGGTTCAGCGGTTTAAGCGTGAAGAGGTAACACAGACAGACAGACACACTTTCGCATTTATAATATTAGTATAGTATTAGTATAGTATGGATTGTACACTGTTTGTTACTAATGGCTGAAAAAACAGGTGATTATGGCTGTCAAATTATTGTGTTTCCTTATGCTCTGTACGGTTCTCTGGGTGAACACTTTTAACACGGACACCTTCCCAACTGCTACCGTCTCTCAATTCTCCTCAAGGTACATCATTGTCGAACATTTGATGTCTATTTAAACGTATAAAAGTGGACTCACCCTAGCAAAATCATAAGAATATCTGTATACAGCCTTAAACACGTAGGGGTCGTTGAGTACACTACGGAGGTAGTCGAGTTTCATTTGTAGCTTGTGGACACTATCGCACTGCAGTTCTGTTAGACCTGTGGACAAACAAGTTAACATCATAATTATATTAATAAGCCAATTCTAGCTATAAAAAAACCGGTCAAGTGCGAGTCAGACTCGCGCACCGAGGGTTCCGTACAAACACTTTCCATCCTTAAGTGGTTAAGTTAAGTTTGCACCTGGTATGTATTGCGCTCCATACAAATGAGGTGCAAAGTTAACGCAACCAATCCCGTTTGTTGTATGGGAGCCCCCCTTAAATATTTATTTTATTTTATTTTTAGTATTTGTTGTTATAGCGGGAATAGAAATACATCATCTGTGAAAATTTCAACTGTCTAGCTATCACCGTTCTTGAGATACAGCCTGGTGACAGACGGACGGACGGACAGCGAAGTCTCAGTAATAGGGTCCCGTTTTTACCCTTTGGGTACGGAACCCTAATAAAAAACGAAGTACTGAACTGACTTGGTGGTAAGGTAGAAAAATGCATGATCCTTCCTCCTTGAACCATAAGTGAAATATGTTGCGCAATCAGACGAACCCAAAGGAAATAATTAGTAATCTGCCAATAGTGTGACGCGGTTGGCGCAGAGAGGTAGTGACAGTTACTGAGCCAGCAATTCTGGGTTCGAATCCCGGCAAAGGCAAATATGTGTGATGAACTCAATATTTGTTCCTGGGTCATGGGTGTTATCCATTCATACTAATATTATAAATGCGAAAGTGTGTCTGTCTGTCTGTCTGTCTGTCTGTCTGTCTGTTACCTCTTCACGCTTAAACCGCTGAACCGATTTAGATGAAATTTGGTATATAGATAGTTTCAGTCCCGGGGAAGGACATAGGATACTTTTCATCCCGAATTTAGTGTTCCCGTGGGATGAGCGGGTAACACCGCGGGGCACAGCTAGTGTCTCTATATTTCTTTTAATGCTGTTTTAGTCACACTATGACTTATTTTTATGTTCAGTTGTGTTTCTGTGTGTGCCGTACAAATGCTTTGGTTGTGAACTGTTATTTGCATGTCATTATTATAAATTAATAAGTTTCTGTCAAAAATGACATTTTAGTGGCAAGCTTTTATAGCCGACTGTACTTTTCTTTGGATATCCATCAAATGCTCACTGAGACGATTCTAAAGAGCCCAAGCTCGGTAGGATTGCTTTTTCTATTATAGAGTTCCTATGGCCACCTTCCGGCTCCATCATCAGATCAGCCCCATGGTACCATATTATTGTATTGTCATCGAAGTTAAGTAAGTATGCAAAATTTCAGCTCAATCGGTTGACGATATCTGCTTCAAAATTGAGTTGCAAGATTTCACCCGTACAAACATACTTTAAACATACCATGCAAGCTAAATAAAAGCTTGTAATAAATAGAGGAGCTGTAGACCTCACAATTATTTGGCTGATATGGCTTAAATATGACCTTGGGGGCCATATCTCTATCATTCTGAAGCAATTTGACGACACGTTTGGCGCAGTTTGCAGACATCTGCCTACTGAACCGGCGGTCCCAGGTTCGAATGCCGGGCGGGGCAAATATGTATTTGTGTGATGAACTCGATATATGTATATATGTATTTATATATTATGTATATCGTCGTCTAGTACCCATAGTACAAGCTTTGCTTAGTTTGGGACTGTCGTTTAGTGTATGATTGTCCCATAAAAAAAAAAAAGAAAAAAAAAAAGTAAAGCTGACACTACAAAAACCATCTATAGAACCTGCACACAAATATTATGAGAATCGGTTCAGAAAAAAACAACTAGACATATGGATATACGAATAAATTTTTGGTCAAGCTGAACCGGAGTCCCTTCACTCGATCGGACAAAAAAGAAGAAAGATCAAAACACGTAAGACACACCTTTGAGCCACTCCTCCTGTGTGAAATAGCCCATTTGCTTCGCGCCCATCTTGTACGCGATGACCAGCATCACCACGTTCTCCGGGTCCACGCCTATGTCCTCGCAGAATTTCTCCATTCCTTCGGGACCTGAAATCAATCCAATTCAGTTTAGTAAATAACAAGCTTAGTAAATTGGTTTCATATAATAGGATTACTGTCGCCCATGGATAGCTTTAACACCAGACGGTTTTCTTACTAAGGCTGGAGTTGACCAAACTTTTATTTCAAGAATAACGCTTTTCTTTTTACTGATTGTAGTCTCTACACAGACGTGACATGTTCATCAAGACTAAACAAATAAGCCCAAACATGATGGCTTTATCTTTTGTGATTTAGGAGTTCCTATGGCCACCTTCCATATCCATCATCAGTTTAGCTTGAAGATACTAAATTATTGTATTTTTACAGCTTAAAATAAATACGCCTAGAACGATAGTCTTCATACACCTTTGATTTGCAAAGGATGACGCCGGCTTTGGTTTAATGAGTGCGTACCATCATACGAAACGTTTTGCTTGTGATGTGATATTAACACTCGAAACGAAACTAAGCTAGTGACAGACCGTGGTGACAGACTTAAACTGGCTTTACTTTCAAGCGCTGACTAGGTTTTTTGTATATGTATAAATACATTTATTTTAAGCCTCACATGAACAACATGTACATGCAAAGATTTATGTCTAAATGCGAGTAGTACAAGTAGATTAAAAGTTATTTTTAAGATTTCATTACATTGTTAATTAGAACAACAAACGAAGCAAATTAAAACGTGTCAGCTGCCTGCCCATTGAAGCGGAGCGGAGCAGAGAGTGAACCAATCAAAGCCCTCAAATTTAAAAGCACTTATTTTGGGTTTCATAAAAACGCAACCCGATTGGTTAATTTTTTCCATTCTACAACGAACAGGCGGCCTTCATAAAAAAATCTCACCTAACACATCCGGCTCTGACACTGTGGTGTACTCTTTGAACCATGCTAAACATTTCTTTGCACTGAAACTTGAGTCTTCTGCTTTGGAATGTCGTCGTGAACTGAAACAGACGCAACAGGAATCTTATTTTTATATTCTCATGGTCGAAGTGATAAGCAGGGTGTTTAATACGTGGCTAAAAGCCATATGGAATAGATAGGTTAGCCCCTTATTGTTCATTCAGGACTCTAAAGTATGTCTTATCTGCTGTGAAACGGATCAGATGAATGCTTGGCTGCCACTATGTCTACAAGAGCTGCATGCACAATACAAGCAACGTAGACAGTTGCTTGTATTGTGCATGTATAATTTCATAATTCTCAGTCTCTGCAATTGTCAAACATTTAATTAAACAATTGAAACGGATCATAACAGTCTACATTCAATTCAGTGTTGCATGGTAATTGTGATTGATTCTCTCCTGTCCTGAATTACTAGTGCAGTCATAATTAACTCTTCTAATGGGCTCTTTGTCGTGCAACAGTCGGGGAATGCAGTGTCAAAACACAGGCTATATACCACAGTTAGTTATGATTGGCCCACCACTATCAAGAACCACCAGTAATCACTGGCTCCATTTTTAATAAGTCTCACAGGATTTTACAGTGTTTAATGGTACAGCTGTAATGAGCAGCTCTTTGTCTTGTGACAGTCGGGAAATGCAGTATCACGTGACAGGCTATGTCACAGTTAATTATTACTGGACCAGTATCTAGAACCATCAGTAAACACTGGCTCCGGTTTTAATAAGATCGGTCGAGAGATCGGTTTGCTTGTTACCTGGTATTGCGCGAGCGCTTGTGTTGTTGGTGGTGATGTGGCGCGTCGAGCGCGGTGGCGCCGGGGACATCGCCCGCCGCCACCGCGCTGCTGCGCGTCCTCTTGCTGCACCGCGGCATTCCTCTACCACCCTGCAACGTATATGAATGATCATCACACCTGACCGATAGGCGTCAAACAGTTAAAGTGGGTGATGTAACCAGTAACCAATTACCTATCGGCTTTGGCGTTCCACAGGGTAGCATCCTTGGACCTACGCTTTTTCTTATTTATATCGATGACATTCTCAGACTTAATCTTTGCCGAGCGGAAACCATTTGTTATGCTGACGACACAGTAATACTGTTTCACGGTAAGTCATGGCAAGAGGCAATTTACCTCGCGGAACGCGGTCTAGTGCAAATTAAGTCTTGGCTGGATAAAAACCTGCTTACCCTAAATGTGGACAAATCTAACTTTCTCACGTTCTCGAAAAACTCTGTTTTGTCCAGTGTCCAGGTTGCAGATCTCAAGATACATTCTAGCCATTGCCAATCCTCCATCCCAGCAAATAGTTCTACCCCGTGCACCTGTCCCTCCATAGTTAGATCTGATAGAGTCAAATATCTGGGCCTTATTATTGACAACAACCTCACTTTCAAGCATCATATTTCTGCCCTGTCTACTAAAGTTAGGAAATGTATTTACATAATGAAGAAGCTTCGAGACTGCACCACAGAAGATGTGCTCCGCCTAGTATATTATGCACTGTGTCAGTCAATCCTGCAATACTGTGTGGCAGTTTGGGGTAGTGCCGCAAAGACCACCTTGTTGCGAGCAGAGCGGGCGCAGCGCGCAGTTATCAAGGTGATGTTTAAAAAGCCATTACGACATTCTACTGACCATCTGTACTGGGACTCAAAAATCTTGAGGGTTAGGAGCCTTTTCATTCTAAACGCGACCACACGAGCTCACAGAGTGATAGTAAATATGTCGAGTTACGCTCAGCTGCTGTCTAAACGCATGTTCCGAGTACCCCTTCCTCACACCAGATCCGCATTCGCCCAACGCTCCCCTGCTTATATACATTTACGCATCTACAATAACATCTGTAAGAAATTTAATATTCA
Source organism: Apotomis betuletana (assembly GCA_932273695.1). Taxonomy (NCBI): domain Eukaryota; kingdom Metazoa; phylum Arthropoda; class Insecta; order Lepidoptera; family Tortricidae; genus Apotomis; species Apotomis betuletana. The sequence continues at coordinate 3,429,059 of OW026310.1, forward strand.
CCAGTACACTACGGGAAAGGTTAAAGCTATTGTGAAAAAGTGGCTAGTGTCCTTATCTTACCTCGACACGGAGGCTCTTCTTCTTTGCGCTAGTCAGTAACACACACATACTCTCATAAACACACACACACACACACACACACGCGCGCGCGCGCACACTCACATACACACTCACACTCTGTGCTTACCTTACCTTTTAAGTTTTTCAGTTTATGTTCATTCTTATTTTCCTATTTGTTATCGCTCACGCTTAGTTTACACTTAATATGTACGCAATATTTATATTCGTGGTTAATGCACTCCTAGGCCCCGAGATACAGGCCCAGCCTAGTTCGGGGCCTGCAAGATATGTCATTGTACCTTATTCTTGTGTTTTGTGAAATAAATTTATTATTATTATATTATATAATTCGACAGTCTTGTGTCACAGTTAGTGGCATAGTTTTCATATTGGTAGTGGTCATGGGTTTTGGTTTGCATTAAATTGATATTCATAGTTGATGACCATACATCGGGGTTTTTGGAGCACGAATGGTTTGACGCCTACTGACGGTCTAGTGTTAAAACATTTGTGCTCCGAAAACCCTGATGTATGTTGATGACAGATCTGAAGCAAACTTAAGCTTAAGTAAAGTACAAACTCAATCTTAAATATAGTTAATAATTCCAGAATTCTGACAAACAATTTTATGCCAAACAATGTTACATAAAATAAAATAAAAAATTTACTAAAAATGTTATGTCAATCGATTTTATGCCAGTCGATAGGATATTGAACAGGTAAAATATAATTTTGAGTACAAACACAAGCTTGTTGGTTTCCTATGTCGGGTAGTTTCTGGTGTTTATCAATCCTAAAACTATTGAATCAATTACTAATTTACAAACCATTCCACACCACATCTTATTGATTGTTTAACTTGACCATGAGAATCCAGTTATTTGATAAACAATATTGCATTCTTCATAAGTTTCAAGTAGACAAATAACATTGAACAATTGACAAAATCTTAGTTTATTTTATGGACTCAATAGTCCCTTAATATTACCAAAGTTTACTTTTCTATTTAGAATAACATTTAAAAACTATTTAATGTTCAAATAGAATTGCATTTAAATTTCCTTATACATTATTACACATGTCACATTCCTAGGAATAACCATAGGAATAAGGGCAATTGTAAAGTATTTTTTTATAGTATATTGACACATACTAGGCCTATAAATCTAGTAATAATTCAAAAACAGTATTAATCTAATCATTAAGCTATTGAATTGAAACTTAGGTTATTACTCATATTCCACTTCTTACAGTATCAATATAAATTAACAATACGCTATTGTTATTTGTACAAAATAAACATAGAATAAAGAAAATTGTGATTGTTAATGATTTTTGCAGCATAACACCATTCCAACATACCAGGAATTCATGACATGAATACAATAATGTTCGTATTTGGACGAACATTATTGTTCCTGTCACAATTCAGCTGATACTCATATTGCGTTTGGAGGTTATATTCAGCTGTGAGGTGGTCCCAATCGTTTAAACTAGCAAGGAAACGTATGATTCAATAATAATTCCATCCCACACCGACCATTTTTAACATTGTTTGCAAGATAAATATATTCCAAGCGAAATGTAAAACGTACGTAGCTGCAATAATTCACTCATTTTAATGCGACATTTCAGTTTAAATAAACCTCGTAGATTATATACAATAACAAACAATCAAGTAACTTACTATTGGTGGCAGATTTGATATGAAATTTGAAAACTTAAAAGGGCTTTCGTCTCCTATTTTGCGAATTTTGCGTGAACAGCTTGACGAAAAATGTCTTCTTGACAGGTCGATAATAACCTGAAATAAAAAATCAATGTGGAGAAAAAAAGGAGGACAACGATCTTAAGCAGCACCTTTTTACAACTAGGTACGGAGATAACATGAAATGAGAATAAAGGTAAATAGTGAAAACTGAAACTACTTCGTCAGGTGATACTGATTCTTAGAAAAACAACTATGATGGTTTCCTTAATAGAAACTCAGGCTCACCTCAAATATTTTATATAAATATCAGTAGGAAAGCGAAACGAAATAGGCACAACTTATTATATTGATCCGTTATACAAAATAAATGTTTTAAAAACTCAAACAGCAGACACAGCGGAATAAAAACTCAAACGGTGGCTATAAACTGACGTTTTGTTATTGCTCTAGGTGCAAACACGCCTGCTGATTTGTTTAGTCGAAGCGTTTTGAAACACTGGCAACTTTATAAATTAATATTTTTATGATAAAAGGTTTTCCTACGCGTTAGCGTGTTTTATTATCGATTTGTGTATTATAAAAGTTACATCAATTGTTATGCATGGTTCCCATTACGTTATCTATTCTAGTTAAAGTAAAATATAAAGCTAGTAACGCATGAGTGACTCCCGTCATTGTTGTGAAAGTGCCTTTAGATGCTTTGTGAATAATTATTATTTATTATTTACTTGGAGGCACCCGCAACTTCGACTGCATATTTTTTAGGGTTCCATACCCAAAGGGTAAAAACGGGACCCTATTACTGAGACTTCGCTGTCCGTCCGTCCGGCCGTCCGTCCGTCCGTCCGTCTGTCACCAGGCTGTATCTCAAGAACGGTGATAGCTAGACAGTTGAAATTTTCACAGATGATGTATTTCTATTGCCGCTATAACAACAAATACTAAAATTCAAATAAAATAAATATTTAAGGGGGGCTCCCATACAACAAACTTGTTATAGATTATGTATACATATATATAAGTACGGAACCCTTCATGCGCGAGTCGGACTCGCACTTGCCCAATTTTTTTCTTAACCTCACACGGGTAAAAAGTATCCTATAACCGTCTTTGTATGTCCAGCGACCCCTGTACCAAAATTGGTTATAATTTGTCCAGCCATTTCGGCGTGATGAGAGGATGGAAATTATAACCAACAGATGGCGCCAGGTTGACATGACGCCCGTACAAAACAAATGACGATCCTGCATCACGCTATTAAGATTTTTCCTGAAATCAACCCCTCTGCTTTTCAATACAGATCTAGAATTTTATAATAGTTTAGATATATGGATTCTACACGCATGCCCTCGTTATCGCTGATCTATGTAAATAACTATTATTAATAAGTTGATTTTGTTTTGTTTTCTTTTTCTCCCACCTCCGGAATTAGGTTTAGACTAAATCAGAACACTAATATTATTAATATATACGAAATAATTGTATCTTCTTGTATTAAAATCAATTACTTTGGAATTTTTATGACGGTCATCTCGTAAAAACAGTTCCTAGCACATCGTATTCCATTGCCTTCCAGGTGAACTAAGTTTCAGTCCCGGAACGGAACCCGGAAATACTTACACCTATTACTCGAAGTATCCTAAATCTTATAGTTACTAGAGTTATAGGCGGTGTAATACAAGGAGCTTTAATATTTTTGGTGACCAGAGTAAGTCCTACTTTAAACATAGGTATATAGAAAAAAAACATAATTTGGTTCACAATGATTTTTATTACCTAAAACTGTTTTTTGTTGTTAACGTACAGAGTGTAAGGTATTTTAAATGTGGCAATACTATGGTATCGTCCCGTTTTCTTAGATTGATTAGAAAGGGACGAAAATACTACAGTATTGCCACTTTTTAATTTCTTCTCTCTTATGTCGAACTATAGGTAACTACATAGTGCCACAGTAGAGCCACCAATTTAATACCTTTCATCGGACACTTGAATATACTTAACAGGCCTTATTCCTTTTAAAGTTCTGAAAATTAATATGCTTGAAACCAGTTTGAATTTTTCTTTGATAATTTTTGTTTAAAAAACTATTCGATATTTACATAATTCACGCAAAAAATAAGTTTTTTCAACTTATTTTCGACTGCACGCAATAAAAACATGAAATAGCTACGTTACTTAGAACTCGGGGAAAAGTATTATTCATTTCAAAAAGTTGGTTGAAATTATCAATATTATATTTGTCATAATATGAAAAAAAAAATTTAAACAGAATAAGGCCTCTTAGGTACATATAATATAACTAACCGGTTGACCGGTTTTTCGGTGGAAGCCGCTCTGGACGCTCGTTCCCGCCGCCGGTCTAGCACATGCTTCGCGACTCTTGTCGCGCGACATAGCGCTACCCGTCACTCTCTGAAATAAGCGGTGGTATTGAGGGGTCAAAAGTGGCTCCAAACGGTTCGTGTGATACAAGAATATAACACACGGCTGCTGCTCGCCAGTTCCTGTGGTGAACTTGGCTGGACACGCTGCCGCGTGCCTAGATAAGCGGTGTTAAAGCGCGTAGCTTCAAAAATGTCAGTGGTAAAGTCGGAGTGTGTTTGGCTTTCTATTTCTTTTAAAGCAGTAGAGTATTATTTGACTATTCACCTACATACCCTACAAATGTCCACCAAATAGCATTTTTAAAGAAATTGTATTTATATCATATGTACAAAGTTTACTCAACCACAAAGTTTACTCAACATCTATATATATATAGCTATAGCTATACGGAAATCAAATTTGATTATGGCTGGACTGCCGTCTCACGGCAAAAGAACGTAACCTAAAAATAATGAATTGGAGCAAAATCGGTTTTTAAAATAGTTGTTTTTTGTTTTTTAGGGTTCCCTTATAGGACCACTTTGTTGTCCGTCCGTCTGTCTGCGTGTCAAGACCCTTTATCTCGAGAACACGTGGAGGAATCGAGTTGAAATTAACACCATATACTCAAGTCTACGGTCCCTTGAAGCTGTGAACGTGGAAAAAAGATACGGCCGTTTATGTCGCAAAAAACGTACATTTCGACACTCTCAAGGGAATTAAAATGATTGGGTAGGTTCTTCCCGATGACCTAGAACTATGAAATTTGGCAAGTAATATCGTCACATACTACAAATACTATAATATAAAAATCTGAAATATACATTTGTAATAAAATCATAAAAAATATAGTCCTTTTCAAACATAATATTTGGAGAACTCGGTCGCGTTAAGTTTGCATCTCGTTTGTATGCGGCGCATTACATTTCAGGTGCAGACTTAACCCAACCAGGCCAATTAAGATGGGATAAGTGTAAGTTTGTACGGATCCCTCGGTGCGCGAGTCAGACTCGCACTATGCCGGTTTTTTTAATATGATACTGAAATGTACCTACCGAAATATTTCATAGAATACGTAAATGTAACCGATAGTCCATGGAAATGGTACATTTTGCCTTGCATTAAATCGGGAAGTTCTGATTTTTAGGGTTCCGTACCCAAAGGGTAAAAACGGGACCCTATTACTGAGACTTCGCCGTCCGTCCGTCCGTCCGTCCGTCCGTCTGTCACCAGGCTGTATCTCAACAACGGTGATAGCTAGACAGCTGAAATTTTCACAGATGATGTATTTCTATTGCCGCTATAACAACAAATACTAAAAATAAAATAAAATAAATATTTAAGGGGGGCTCCCATACAACAAACTTGTTATAGATTATATATATGTATAGGTACGGAACCCTTCATGCGCGAGTCGGGCTCGCACTTGCCCAATTTTTTTATATGTTCTATATGATGAAGTGGTTATGGCAAATCCAAGTTTTCGACCTCGGGAACCCTCCGGATCATTGTGAAATTCATGAAAAACCATTAATTTTTCGGTGTTTTTTCAGTCTCCACCAATTTTTACCATGAGGGACCTATTTTACCGCAAATATCACTATGTAAACTTTAAAGAAGACTAAATTTTCAACAAATTATGTTAAAGTGAGAGAGCGATAAATCAAATAGTTTGTAAGATGCAAGCGTTCAAAAATTAGCCAAACTTCGAAATATATATATTTTTAGACGTTTTTTTAAGTTTTCGGCAATGAGGTCAACTAAGGACCCATTTTACGTTATAAGTCCATTTTATTAAAGTACACACCATCCGCAACTAAATGAGACCAATTTGGTCTATTAAGACTCGATAGTTCTTTAGATACAGCTGTGTGAAGTTGCTGAGGTGAGTAAACAAAATAATAGAAGGGTTTGTAAAATGAAATGCGACGTATGAAATAAGCATTATAATTTACAGAAACACAGTAATAATAACAATTATTAGTCTTTTTTGTAGGTACATCTTTGATGGACCAGGCTGATCTTCCAGATCTACAGCACTTCTTTTGTGCAGGGCTTACTCCTTAGCATTTCTTCATCGACCGGCTCAGGCCGCTCGAAACCGCCATCCAATGATGGGTCGTCGATGAATTGTTTGTCAATGTCGTCACATATCAAGTCAGGCTTGTTTTAGCAAGATTGATCGCTGCAGTGGTTGCAAACAGCCGAGCATTTGAGGCCAGATTTTCAGCAACTACAAGTTGTATTACCAACTTTTTTTGCAGTTGCAGGAAATCATTTTAAGCAGGGGTTGAGTAGCTGATGGCTTCGTCATCAGCTGAGGAATGAGGCCTCGATTGCGAGGCATCATTCCTCAGATGTGAGTGAGAGGAATTAGGAAAACCGCAGCGTTTTGTTTGAGGTGCGGCTGTTTTTTCAGTGTCGACAGAAACTTCATTTTTCCTTGGCCAAAAAGTGCTGAAGTTGTATCACAACCACGCGTGAAAGAACAGTGCCATTACGGGTTGTGCTTGGTGGATGAAGGAATCCGTCGAGTAGGTAAAAAGAAGATAAGATGAGGACTTTGTTCCAACTCTACGAAGACGTGCTCTTGGGGTTTTTTTCTAAAGCGTCAGATGGATACCCATCGAAAACCACAGTTATATGGGAGCCGTAGCGACTTTGCAAGTATTGGACATGACTGGAACCGATTTTCTCAAAACACACCACTAATTTGAAAAAGCATTTTTAGGTAAATTTGTTAACATTTGAATAGCTGTATTTTAGAAACTAATTGGGTCTAGGTGCTATTTCCATGTACTACGACAAATATATATAGGTATGGTACAGGTGCCATTATAAGGAATCGTGTCATCTTAGAACTACCACAAAATAACTTAACCCGGATTACTTGGTTTTACCTTTACTATTAGAGGGGTGGAGGCAGATGGCATATAGCATTTAAAAAGAGAATATAAAAATTGTTAATTTATTAATTTGGCTCGTGCTCTACAAAGTTGAAGGAGTTATTTTTAACATTGTACGTAGAAACTAAAACAACAGTTGTGCGTAGTGATCGATGCGCCATTTGCCAAAAAAATCCGGAAAATATGGAACATTTCCGGAAAATGTGGAGTTTCCGGAAAATTCGGAAACGGCACTACTCTAGTTAGTTGTGTGACGACAATATGCGTGCTCCTTGAAAGATTTTTTTATATCGAATAGAAACCATCGAAATGCCATTAAGGACTCGTAGGAAGTAACTTATTAAATTAATATTTTTTGAAATTGCGTCATGATGAAAGATAAAAATATTAGGTATTTAATTAAAAAAGAAACTGAGCGTTTCTTTGAACACCAAGTTAAATTTGGCATTCAATTTTAACTTAAGCTTCACAGAGATATTTTTTCTTTTCATCATAATAAACTTTAAGAACACGATAGAATTAATACTACTAACAAAAATACTAAATAGAAACCAATTTATTCGCAAGTATGTTTTCAACGGTTTTCGAATTAAATCTTGACACTTCAAAGCAATCCAAAAGGGATTTAGAATGAGCGTTTCAGTAAGAACTTATTAACGGAACACAAAACAACTAATACAGTGAAGGGGGCCGCTAGCCTCGGGGGTGACTCCTGTCTAGTTTTTAGGGTTCCGTACTCAAAGGGTAAAAACCGGAACCATTACTAAGACTCCGCAATTCGTCTGTCTGTCTGTCCTTCTGTCACCAGGCTATATCTCATATCATAAACCGTGATAGCTAGAGTTGAAATTTTCACAGATGATGTATGTTGCCGCTATAACAACAAATACTAAACAGAATAAAATAATATTTAAGTGGGGCTCCCATGCAACAAACGTGATCGGTTGCATTAACTTTGGACCTCATTTGCATGGGGCGCCATTATACCAGATGCAAACTTGTGGAAGTGCTTGCACGGCACTATGGGCTTAGCAGCAGTTCAAAATGTTTATGAGCACCAGTTTTGGTTAATTTCGTGTGAGCCTGAAAATACGATGGCATTTCAATTTGCAAGCTTTTATTATAGTTTCAATATCGACAGTCAGTAATTAGATCTTCCAAGATCACTCTACGTCCCAATGGCGTCCGCTGATGGAGAAAGGCGTTCCTCAAGAATCTCCACGATGACCAATCTTGCTCCCAATATTGATCCCAATGGCTTCAAGCAGACTTTCAACCACTTTTTACAGACTTTCTGAATCACTTTTTACAGACTTCCTGAACCACTTTTTACGGAAATTGTCTACCAATGATTATTAAGGCCGTCGCTCCAACGCCATCGTCAACGGCAAGAGTTCCTCGCAAAGAAGCCATCTTTCCCAGTTCATGTACCGTATGTATCTAGATAGTCATGACCCTCACTAGATATTCAGTCGAAAGGCCACACTGCATTTTCTGGTATAGGTACGTGGTTGCGTAAGTCATCCCAAACTTGCTTAAACTTATATACCTTGTGCTCTATCTGAATCCCCACAAACTCGGCAAAATTCGGATTAAGAACTACTTACTTATTATTAAACCTTTTCTTTACTTCAACTTTTCCTTTTCACGTGTTTCCACAATCGCATAACGTATACGAAAAAGCGAAGGGGCATAGACGCTTTGACTCTTTGAGTGCAACTCAAAGTCGAAGTTGAATAAACTCGCAACCAGTTCTGTAACTTCAGCGGACTACAGTCCAACCTAATTCAGCCGAAGCTGAAATGTAGCCGGCGGAAAATCTCTAGAGAAAAAAAAACGGTTTCGCGTGTAATTAAATTAGTACAACACTCATTGCGAAACAGCCTTTCGAGCTTTCGAGTGTCAAGCGGCCGGCGACGACGCCCCCGCTAACCCTGGCACCCTAAATGTACGAGGGGTTCGCTCGCAGATTCAGTTCGCAATCGCCCCCGCTAGGAACGCTCGCGTTCGCGGCGCGCCGAAGCGAAAATCGCGATCTTTTCCGAAAGTGCAATATTTGAAACGTTTAAATTTCGAATTTTCTGTTTATAGCTTTTTTTAAGTGCGGTTGCGTTGGTGTTTTTGGCAGTGTTCCGTGTATTTTAATTGGATTTGTTTTGGCGAGTGTAGTGGACATCCGCATTTGGTCAACTTACGTAAGTTTTACTGCATTGCGATACGTTAGTTTAAGTTTAAATTAAAATTATTGATTGTTAAAGTCACCGTACGTTGTTGTTAGCAACAATAACAATTGTTTTGTTCTCGCCGGCACTGCCGATGGCCGTGAAAGTTGCGCGATATACCTATTGATCTATCCAGATGGTTTTGCGTGGGTAGTTTCGGGTATATTCAAGCCAAGTTTAGAGTGAGCCGGCTACATTATACGCGCTTTCTTAGTTAATCTGGAAATATGCATTTGCATATAAGTGATGACAACGCAACGCGTTAAGAGCGTGGCAACAAACTTTTTTTTTATTATGCTTACCTACTTACCTAGTGTGTTCTTTGGCATATTAGAATTAAATTAACTCTGCTTTAAAAGTATGCAACACTAAAACGTTTCACAAGACTATGTATATAGGTAGTAGCGCTTTTCCAAAGGACACTAGCTCGAGATGGAGCATAAAATCAAAGAAATTCGGTGGTATTTCTAAATATGCTTTTATTTTAGGAAAGTAAGTCATTTCAATGTATTATATAGGTACTTCAGTTTGAATTTATAAATAATTTGTCTAATATTATTCTATCCCCTAACTTATTTAAAGTAAGGTCCTTCGAACCGGATTTTATAGGATGTTTAGTTGACGCAACTATTACTAAATGACATCAACTTTACGTGTACATAGATCAAACTTACTCTATGACGTGTATTATGTAGATTACAGCAAATAATGTTTAAAGTTGACATTTGACCTCAGATATAGTCCGACGACAGCGACTACGTCAATTATTCTTGTCCGGGTTATGAAAGGCTCTTGTGGTGTGTGACGGGATAGCAACGTCACATACCCTTGATCATCATACGACATTAAATAGAATATACATAATTACGTAGCAAACCTAATGTCAACCTACGACAACCCTTTGTTCTACTGTAAATGTCACGGACCTATTAAAGGTTACGTGACGCCCTTAAACACTATATAAAGCCTATATTTTACCTAATAAATAATCAGTTTACCTCCGACTACGATAGTATTATTTACTACCAAGCTCCAACCTTTACATGGCGACCTTGCCAGTGCGTACCATATAGGGTACGCAAGCGCGTTTTTCGAACCTCGGGTGGCCGGTCAGAGTCGGCCACCCGGAGGATCTTGCCAGTCGGGCTGCTCGAGGTAGCAATATAACAAATAGTCCTGAACCGACTGCCGCAGCCGTCACAGCCGGCCATCCGGAGTCCTCCACCCGAGAGACCTGCACGAGAGGACCCGTGCAACAACAGTGTGCGACCAACCTAGCTCCACACATTACACCATGAAACGACATGGGCAACTACCAGACGAAGCCCAGTTCCAGGAGACCAGAGAAGGCACTATAACCAGTGCCTATCCAAGAAGAAAGGAGGCAAGCAGTTGCAGTGTTACTGCGCGGAGGAGACACCAGCAACACTGCAGCATAAAGCAGAGATCCCCGCAGCATCCTCGGCCCCAGCACCCCGCGGAGCCCCAGCCATCCAGCCACCCGAACCAGGTCAACGGAATCAAGTGAAAAAATAACGTGTGTGTGAAGGTACAAACTTTATATTTTAAGTTATTTTAAGTACATACAGACATTTTTATAATAAGGAAATACCTAGAACGTTTAGTGTAGAATAATTAATTACGCGCAACATGCTTAGCTTAGTCATAAGTTATGATGATCGCGGACGCGCGGCATCTCAAGTTACGCATCAAAACACGTAACATAAATATCGGACGATAACTAATTTTTAAGCTATTTATAACTTTATTACGATGATTTAATTTTATAGGAGTAATTTTTGAAGTCCATTCCAAATTTTTTTTAAAGTATGTTAGTTTATAACATTACATACCTATTAGCGTTTGCCTAATTTAGTAACTAGTTTAAATTAAAAAGTATAAATAAGCAGTTAAAACATTAATAATAATAAATAAACTCATTAATAAAAAAGCTCTAAAATAATAATAATAATTAACCAATTATGGTGAAAAAATTAATTCAGTTACATATAAATAACGCTGCTTAATGTAAACAATTAAATAAGCACCACGTAGCTTACAAAAAAATAATGCAAATAAAAGTGAAAAACATTTTAAAATATAAGCAATACAAAAACGGTAGATAATTTGCACTGGAAACATAAGACTAACATAATATTAAAAATAAAATATATAATTAATAAATAATAAGGGAAAAATTAAATTAAGAGAAAGGCAATTATAAGCCGATAAATATATATTAAAAGAAAAAAAAAAGATAATAATGCCGATACAAAATAACTTGCATTAGACAAATAAAATAAATATTAAAAGAAAAATAATTTGTATATCTCGCAATAAAATAATAAAACATACGTACGTAATATGGGTAAAGACAAATAAAATAAATATTAAAAGAAAAATAATTTTAGCTATAATAAAAAATAAAATATATTAACAATTCATATAAGTATTCTTCAGATAAGTATTTCGAGAAGCAATTAGACTGATCACCTAAGAGCTATTGAAATTCTTATTTGATGAAGTTTTACGACAAAAATCACCCGTACGAAAATATTAAGCCACTTATGGCGTTACGGAAAATAAAAAAGCAACGAATATATTAATAATAAACTAAATAGAGAAGAAAAGATTTCGGAAAAAAACGTTTTACTATGGGTGTCAATATTTAAGAGAAGAAAAAAAAGACGACAGTTGTATGATTTCAAAATGAAGGGAAATAATGTCACTTGTGAGTAATTCCCGTTTGTGTGGGCGTTACACGTTACCATTGAGTAGCACCACAAGTAGACATATAAAGTTGGCAAAGTACACCAGGGTACAAGGCAGGCGGTAAATCCTTGAAATCTGATCATAATTCGGTCGAGCACCAATTGTGCAGATCCTTGGACACATGGGGGTGTTAAAATAACCGTCTAAAAAATATATATATATAGATATTGTAGACATGTATATGTGCGCGCGCACTTGAAGTCCTTGTATACCTGTATAATGGAATTTAAATGAATATGTCTACAAGTGAGGTCGGCCGACGATGCGCTGTGTACTTTTGCTTCCCAATGATTAATATAAATATATAAGCGCAATGGAAAAATCATACAATGTCTAATTGCAGTAAATACCTCCTTACTGTCGTTGTGTGAAAGTCCGAAACTCGATCGCGTATGAAACGAGCTTTCTACGCTAGAACTAGGTACAGTTTGCATGACACAACAGAGGAGCGAAGTACGCATACTACATAGCGATGACACCTCGTGTAATATCATAGAGATAGCACAAAGTATAAACAAATATGGTACATGGGTCCGGACCCCAATCACGCAGATTGTGAAGAGTTTAAAGTATTAAAAAGAAAGAAGATAATAAGGATAACGTAACAAAATTACCATCATTAGCTAAAAACAAGTAATAACACTCTTAAATTTATAAAATAATACAAAAGAGAACAAAATCAAAAATATCTATAGAAGAGTAAATAATAAAATAGTATTATAAAACAAATAAAACAAAATAAGATAATAAAATAAATAAATAAATAATAATAATACAAATAAACTAAAAAAAACAAAACGAAGAGCCAATGACATAAATCATTTAAAATTGAATAAATAAAGAATAACTAAAACAAAATCTAAAACCAGTGTCAAATTAACAAATAAATACCAAACAAGAAAATAATAATAAAATAGATATAAAATATAAAGCAAGTATAGTAATAAAAATAAAACCAAAATATAAATAATATCTAAATAAAATGTTTAAGTATATAGAAAAAAAAAGAAAAACAAACACAACAAAACCAAAACTTAAATTATAGTCTTAATTTATAAACTATTAGAATTTAATCAACATCCTTGCACTCCTAATCTAAAGAAAAAAACAAGTAAACTGTATACATGATAGACATACCTACAAGTTTCCTTGTAGTATGGTATAAAAGTAATTATTAGTTTATACTAAGAAATCCAGAAGACAAATTCGAAAAATTAATCTAATGTTTCCTTTATGGAGACAACAACCGGTAGAAAATAGGTAGTTTTTTTTTATTACTCTACGATTAATTAGAGCCAATAGAAAGGGCAACTTGATTTAAAATTAAAATAAAATAGAAGCACGACATAAATAAAATAAAATGCAGAAATAGATAGAAACTAATTAAAATCAACCGTTTGCTACAACAAAAGTTGAAACACTAAGAAATTCGCATAAATAAATAAGAGCAATATTATTCCTTCCAAAATACCCAAAATACATGAAGTCACTACTACGCGGAATACTTTTTCGAATAATTCTTACAATCCACAAAAACAATAAAAAAAAATGCACCAATTAAAATAACAAGTAGTTGCTTTTCTTTTTTTTTAATAAAACGTGTCGTACCAACCCATATAGTAAACAAAACTTGCAAAGATAACTAAAGTATATTTTAACTAACGCTCAATTCGCAATGTCGTATAAATTAAAAAGTAAAATATTTAAGAGATAAGTTACGCCGTCAACCATAAGTAAAGATAAAAAGATAGTCTAAATAATAATTTAAATAGCACGTAAAAATAGAACAAAAAGCCTAAAAAATTATTAATACAACAACAAACACAATACTATAATATAATTATACATACAACGTAATCACTTACCTGTAGCTAACAACAAGGTTGATCGTCGGAACACAAAACAAATCACATAATGGATGTCTTCAACATTCACACACTATAGAAAAACAAAATTCGAATTTCAAATAAACATAACACTCACCAAAACTTCGGAACAAAACATACAAACACATCCGTACTTCCAGTTATTAAAACGGCAACTAAATAAATAACCCAGAGTAAGATGCAGTAACGACGCGACACGAAATAAGACACCAATGACATTCCAATGAACAGAGATTACAATATTCACAATCCAAACAAAGACTGCGTACTAGACTGCGCACCTAGGATTTATATTACAAAAATAAACAATAAAAACGACGAGCGAATTAAAAAATTTCAAAAATGTAATTGCTAACCATATATATAAAAGATATAACGCAACGGTAATGTCCAATATTTACTACTACAATAAAAACAAAATAATGATAGGTAAAAAATTATACGAATTATATACTCTTCAACACAAAACTCAAAAAAAAAAAATATCGAAAAAAAACCTTCAATACATGTATTAAACAATTATAAATAAAATAGGATTAGTATACGTAAAGTAATGACAAGGAAAAGTATGTAAAAAAAAAAATAATAATAAATAAATAATAATTTATAAATAAAACCCAAAAACTGTATCATGTACCCACAAAAAATAAATATGTATTTAAATTAAAAAAAAATGTATTTAATGATAAGATAGTTAATAGGGCCCTGCTTGTATTAATTTTAAGTACTAGGTTATTAAGATAAGCCAGATAAGGTAATTAGTTAAGAAAAGAAATTGTAAATTTTTTTTTGAGTTTATATAACGCATAAATATAATATCCCATAGAATTTAAGTATAGGCTACAAAAGGCCTAAGCAAATGCGAGAAATAATTAAATTAAAACAAGATGTAAGAAACAAAAACAAAAAAAAAGCGATTTAACAGCTAATTCGATTTAATAAAACATAGCAAAATTTAATTTAGTTAAAAGGAAGATAGAGATACAATAAGACCCAGTATACACAGAACTTTAAACCAAAATGGAAGATCAGGATGTCAAAATATTTGAAATGTTAAATAATATCAAGATTATTCAGAAAAAAAAAAAAAAAAAACATATTGTACCCAAAAATAGAAAAAAAAGCCGGATCACTATTAATTTAAACAACAATTCACTTACCAATCAGCAACAATGGATAAGGCATTTAAATCAGCAAATAATTGCAATCCAAAAAAAATAAAAAGGGATCTCCATCTTTCTTACCCATAAGATCATATTATAAACGTAAGATGAGCATCGCATTGTTTACACTTAGGATATAAGTTCAACATTGTTTACAATATCGCAGTAAATGTTACAATAACAAATAGGATTAAGATAAATTTAAGTACTTATGTATTGTAATGCTTGTTATAGACACAAATAATTGTAGCAATTAGATCATATTGTACGCATAAGACAAACGTCACAATGTTTACATAAGGTTTATTGTAACAACCAGTGTAATGATTGTTTATATAATTAAGTTAGATTAAGCGTTTGTATAATATATTGTATAAGCCTAAGGGAAAATGTATTAAATTAGACACATAAGTTAATTGTATTAGAAAGTAAGAAAAAAAATATTTTATGTAACAAATTTTAAAAAAACTAAAAATTATTGTAAAGCTATTGTATTAAGGAATAATGTATAAAATTAGCCATAAGTAGAAAGTAAGAAAACATTATTTTTGTATAACAAATTTTTAATATTGTAATTTTTTTTATGAAAAAAAAAAAAAAGGGGAAAGGTGTGGTGTGTGACGGGATAGCAACGTCACATACCCTTGATCATCATACGACATTAAATAGAATATACATAATTACGTAGCAAACCTAATGTCAACCTACGACAACCCTTTGTTCTACTGTAAATGTCACGGACCTATTAAAGGTTACGTGACGCCCTTAAACACTATATAAAGCCTATATTTTACCTAATAAATAATCAGTTTACCTCCGACTACGATAGTATTATTTACTACCAAGCTCCAACCTTTACACTCTGATGTGACTCGCAAAACCAAACTTTGTCTTGAAGGTGCGCAATGAAGTTGTCCAGCTAGCAGGGTCGTAAGTGTAAGTGTAGGAGGGCTTCGGTTGAGTCTTGAGCTCAGATATGTTGTGCATAAAAACTATAAATAACTTTTTCACCTCACTCGCTCGGAAAACCTCCGTTTATAGGGCGAAATCTGCGTGCAAAAGTCTATTTTATCCGCTAGCGTGCAAAAGTCATTTGAATTTCGAACACGACGATTTTGATTCTCTGTGGTGCATGTAACTTTTTTATATTTAAGACTCCTTCAACGCGTGACTGATTTCATCAGTCGATAAATCTTCGAATAACCAATCAACGCACGCTAATAAAGGGCGATCTGGTCAGGCCGGCTAAAATCATATGTACGTTTGAATACTTCTTTAAAAAAAAATACACCTACAATATCACGTCCAGAAACCTGGTTTGTGGTTACAGATTTTTAAGTTTTTATTTTTTCTACACTTTATTTTATGTTGAATATGTTTATATATATTAATAGTAAGTATTTCAGTTTCATTTACATATTTTGACTAGTAAATATATTAAATACATCACAAATTTTAATATTTATTTGTTATAAAAGTTGGAACATAAGAGTGTAATTTCTGAACGCACCCGAGAAAAAAATAATAAATTAAAAAGTTGGAAGTTTTCACAATTCACGTAAACAACGTAAATTGGTTCTGTGGAGAATACATACTGTTGTCTTACTTTCTAGAAATGTGGAAAACAAGAAAGTTAAGCACAATTTGGAGTATTTATTCAATGCTAAAAGCCTGCATTAAAATCCTTTTCCGGATTTGTTATAAATATTTGGAGACAATAAGTAATTTGCCGAAACTATTGGCATTTTTAAAGAAAATAAAGCCGAAATAATCTTGTTCGGATCCCATCGTCCAATAACTTCCAAAGCAAATGTGATGGAAAATACATCCGAGTGGCCAACTAATCCTTCCCAGAATGCCATTCTCCCACATTCACAACGAATGATGTCAAGTAGTTTCAAATACAAATATAATATAACAGTGCTTAAGAAAAACTCAACGATAAAAATATACACGACGATAATACAAATTACGGCCATATTTTTAATATGTGTGTGCTTCTCTCGTGTTTATTTGGTTTGGATTGAAGTGTGTTAATTTTTTAAATTTGATGTGCTAAATAGAAGGCTAAATGAAATATGATTATTTTTATGTTTTAATTGTTTTTCTTGAACTTCCATTTTCCTCGCTGTAGTGAGGTGAAAAGTTGTGTGTTCCGCATGGCTGCAAAATTATTTAGCTTCTCGTGTCTTGAAAGCTTCGCTACGCTCAGGAATCTATCTTTGAACCATTCGCTTCGCTCATGGTTCAATCTTAGATTCCTTCGCTCGCTCAGCTTTCAATTTCAACACTCGCGCCAAATAACAACTTTGCAGCCTTGCATAACAAATAACTATTGCGATTGTGTTGCACAATTGTACTTGTAACATGTGTATTATATGTACAACATATGTTCTTTCTTTGTTTATTTAATTGACTTCACTGAAAAAGTTGCTGCTTTTAGGAACATACATTTTATCGATTTACCATCTAATAAAGTGAACCAAAAACAGGCTACGTATACGATGCGTTTTTCTTCCGCAATACTTATTGAGGAGTATTCTTATGGTCTGTGGAAAAATCCGTTTTCTGTAATACACCTACCAGGAAAAAGATAGATGCTCGAAAAATGTGGTGCTGCACGTCTAGCATAACTGTGACACGCGACTCTTTGTCGCGCGACAAATACTACCTGTCACTTTCCTTTCAATACCGTGCGAGCAAGACAGGAGATGCTGAGTCGCGCGACAAGCGAAATCGCGGCAAGATATGCTAGCCCTACTGGAGGCGAATGCTGGGGATATCCTGGACCGAAAATCGCACAAATATGTCCAATGCTTCAGGAACTTGGCATCAAGCAGCGTCTATGCTGTGGTATAATCACGCATATTCAAGTTCTTCGGACACGTGTCCAGGTGGAATAGTGATTCCACTGAACTAGTTGTTCAGGGGGAAGTGGAGAGCACAAGACCACGTGGCAGATCACCCATGCGATGGATTGACCAGATAAAATCTGCTCTGGGCAAATAAAGCGTATTTTCAAAATTACACCCTTGTATATGCTCATCATAAGAACGCAATTTCGCGTGCCTGAGCATTTTTGCTTATCACATTCAACCGTCCTCGGAAATAGGGCACACATTAACGTCGGCGGAATTGCAAATGGCGACGATAACAATAAATCTGTCTAGTGCGCGAATAATTAAACCTAGATCTAGATTCAGCGCCATATTAACTACGCGAAGACTGAAATGCCACCCTTTTAATGGCCTGGGGCCCTATGATGGTTGCTTTTATCACGCGATAAATAAGTGATATAGCATCCGTCACGTTTTGACATAACGCGAGTGTGAGGGACAGATGCTTTGTCATTTATTTATCACGTGATAAACGCAACCATCATAGGCCCCCTGTAGAGCAAAAAAGCTTTGAAGTTTGTGTTAGTAGAAAAGAGCATAATTATAAACATCTTACATATACAACATAATGAACCAACACGCATTATACCAACACCAAAAATACTGGGAAGACATGGGAACGTGTAGACAAACAAAAGAAATACTTCCGAATAGGAACCACAAACTCACCACCATCTTACTGAGAATCCACAGGAACCAACTACGCAAGATAGTAGGATTAATAACGGGACATAATACTTTGAACAAACACCTCTTCAATTTAGGTATAACAGACAGCCCAGTATGCAGAGCATGCATGGAGGCAGAAGAAACCACCAATCATATTCTACTAGATTGCAAACAGGTAGAAGGATACAGGATGAAATACCTAGGATCTCCAAGTACCGTACACGAAGCCATAAGCAACATCAAGGCTTTGCTTAGGTTCGTGGAGGAGTTGGGGTGGTTGGAGTAGCGCTACCCCCTTTTCACGCAAAATAGGCACGTTGGATGTCGACTTGCGGAAAATGCCCAGCGCAACTAACTAACTAACTATAAACATGGGGTTATTATCCCTATCAGAATAACAATTGGAAACATTAAGTTTTACAAAGGTATTCATATTATATTTTCCCCGATAGGTAGTATAGAATACTTTCTTTTCAGAATCTACGATTAGTAAATTGTTACGTCGTATACTTTTTTTCTAATAAAACCAAACAACGATCGCTTCATTTATGTTACGAAAGTTAGTCATACATAAGGGTGAATATCAAAACAGCATTTTTTACGTGTCCAAGCTGAGAATCCCAGTGTAAAACGCATATTTTTTTCTAAAAAATTTATGGTTAATTATTAGAATAACAAAATAGTTGGCTACAAGTTTAGATTGCAGTAAACATATATATTTATTAAAATAAAAAATAAAAAGTAAATTATTTAAGAACAAGGTGGCTTGTCCTCAACGTACTTCTTATGAAACAAGCGCTCAGCATGGCTATGTTTTAAGCTTGTATATAAATAAGGCATCAAATTAACAATTTATGAAGTCATAGCCTGTTAATGTTGGTATAATTTCATCATTTTACCTATTTAAATACACATGACTCTGGATCAAAGTTTGTCCAGGCAAAATTGTAAGTTACGGTGGCGAAATTTCAAGATGTCGTTGCTGGTTATTAAAAGGCGCAGGAGTTGTCGCGTTGGTTTACCCCACTTAGGTCAGTCGTGCGCTAGCGCTTGCGCGGAGTGGAAGTGCGACTGAGACGGTGTGTTTCCCGCCATAACGTACGTAACCTCTTTGGTGGCATTTTGTTCAACGATTTGTTAGTTTTGGTGGCTCGAATTGTGCGCTTGTTCTTTGTTGTTCGTGTCGTAAGTATACAGTGTTTTGGTATGTAGTTCAATTTATTCTCTAATTACAATCTTAAAATAAATCATTAAATTGTAACAATTTTTTTTCGTAAATTTTCAGTTTAGGTGGCTACATATCATTTTTCATACAAATAGTAAGGAGGTTTCAGTTCTTGGTGGGCAAGATTAAGTTTTGGTGGCGTATATTTAAGATTAGGTGGGCAAATTTCAGTTTTGGTGGCAACCCAAACATTTGGGTGCTCATATTTCATTAAGTATTGTTAAAATTCTTGGACAAATATGAAAATATGTAATATTGTGAATAGATATTTAGTATTATAACTTAATTTCTTCTTAAAAACTAAAAAAAAATGTGCCACCAAAACTTAAAAAAATTTGCAATGTTGATATTCACCCATAAGATATAGGTAACTTTTGTTACACAAAGGAGTAATTTCTTTTTGATGAAGTTCTGTTTTATTTATAGCCTTTAACTAATTGTATGTACAAATGTTTTTCGAAAACGACTCATAATCATAAGTCTGGGGAAAAATCTGACGGTTCTGTGCTGTGACTACTACTTATATCTACTCTAATGATGCGCTCTATTCGAATCGCAGCACGTAATTGTAATTTATAATGATTAACTTTGGGGATCATAATTCGCACAGTAGTCAGTGAAGTTCTTCAGACATAGCTTTGCTACACTAAGTAAACCGAAACAGAACTATTGACCCTATTTTAATTTTGTCAGTTGCATGCAATTGACAGGCGGCTGTCATTGCCACAAACAATGCCTGCCTTGTGGCGATGTCCAATCCCGGAATATTTCTGACAGTATTGCCCAAGGCGGATTAGACAGACGCCTAAAGACCTTATATACCTACATCTCTGTGGAATTAAATTAATTAAGTAATTGTATTTTCTCAAAAATTGCATGTAATGTTGCCTTACCATCGCAGTAAGTGGAACATACCGAAGACTTTTTAGAAGTGTCCAGTAAACAGCGAGATTTTAAATTTGGAATCAATATTTGTCCAGTAAGTAAGTATGTAATTCCTATTACGTATCAAGATATTTGAATATCGAAACACGATTTACATCGTCACCGACCTATAAAAAAACTAAGGATGTGAAGGCGATGAGGTCGTATATAAATGTAAAAAGGATGCATTCCACAAATTGTTTTAATTATAAGTACAGTGCGACAGCAAATTGTAGAAATAGGCTAGTTGACCCAGTTTCGAAATATATTGAAAATGGTTAATAATGATCTTACTAGCTCTAAAAAAAATGTCTTGTATTTTTCTGAAAGCTAGAAAGCTAATTTTATCAATTGAAAATTAGAAATTTCATAAACAGTCAAAAACGCCGTCCGACATTTTTCCCTTTCGCTAATCTGTGGCGTGTCGTAGTATTACCTGTAAATATTCGAAATTCGACCGTCGTATAATGCCATTCCGCACACTCCAATATACTTTGACAGGAGATCGAGAGGGACGGCACTATTCGAAGTCGTCAAAGTAGACTTTCAGTTTTGTTTACATGACCAATGACGTCACTATCATAAGCGAAAATGGCGGACAGCGTTTTAAGCATTTCAAAATACAGATTAAAAACCATATTTTCAAATTAAATTTTTTCAGCCATCTTTCACTTTTATGAATTGAAAAATATATATTTAGGTTTCCTTTGCTAAATACTATACGGAATAAACATTAGTTTATTACAATTTGACATGAGTCAACTAGCCTATTAAAAAGTGGCGTCCCTTTTTCATAGATTAAATAGAAAGGGACGACATTGCAGTATACACTTGCAATTTACACTAAGAGCAAATGTAAAATAAAAAGAGGTTAGTACTATTGGCAGTATAAACGTAACTCAAGATGCATATTAAAAAAAAAAAAGTAGCGACAAGGTTTAGTGCGGAAGTTTGTATGCAGCGTTTAGTTCATAATTGTGCTGTGTAAAATGACAATGATATTTCGGAATTCCTTCCTTTTTTGTGTCGTTTAGAAAAAACCTCGGAGTTAAAATTGAAGGTAAGCTTTATGATATGACAATTAGTTAGAAAATACAACAATGTATAACAATAATTAAATTTTATTTAAGATTTAGATTTGTAAGACAGTGCAAATAATTAAACGCAGTATTTATAAAAAAAGAAATTAAGGCGGGATTTAAATTAAAAGACAAAAATTTCAAATTTGTTTGTGTGATCTATTACAATAATTCAGCAAAAATGAGTTCAGACGAGTCTGATTCCGAATAGACGGCACTCCTCCATACTTAAAAGCGGAGGCAGAGTTAGCTAAAATAATTTACTTCCGACTAAATCCAAGGAGATATACAAAAATACAAGAGATTCATTAAATGGAAGGAAGAAAATCGAGTTAATAGTTGGTCAGATAATTTGTGATAAGGTCTGAATATTTCAACAATCTTTCTGAGACAATCGGATGGCTACAAAGGAAAGAAATCACAAATATTCAGCAGCAAAATATAGAAAAGTTCTTAAATCAAGCTCTAGATGATAAACAGTTTGGCGATGAAGGTAAATAAATGCTGCCACTATTTGATAACGATATAACTATATCCTTTATCCAAGTATAAACTCATAATTATTTTTGTTATAGGTTGTTATCGTGGGAGTTAATGGTGCCTACGACGACGAATATCACAATGTGTAATAATAAAAATGGGATATAACAAAAATATTCATTGGAAAATGGCCGAATATGAATGTCACCTATGAAATATAATTTTAATCAAATTTTCTTGTTTAATTTTTGAGAAAAGCACTATACTTGCTTCGACCGTAAGAGCCATCCTGGCCTCGTATTATATCCGGACCTCGCCTACGGCTCGGTCCGTCTAATTCCTACTCGGCCACTATGGCTTACTTACTGGTCTCTGCCGTAATGTACTATTATTGCATGTTGTGACACCTAAAGACTTTAATACATCTCTGCTGGGTATATTTCATATTTTAAATTGATCTTTAAAATTGTATTTTAATGTTCCTACCTAACATTGATTTGGAGTATCTATACATCTCCTTTACCTATGTAATTAGTTATAATATGAGACTGACTGACTGTTGAGTTTCTTTCAGCTTTCTTCTCAACAGCGGTCTCCTCTTGCGAAATGCCGGTAGATTCACAATTCAATTCAATTCAACAATACTTTATTGCACACCAACAAGAAAAATATTACATGAGAAATCTTAAATTAAACAATGGTAGACAATAGACGGTCTTATCGCTAAAGAGCGATCTCTTCCAGACAACCTTTGTGTAGCGGAGAAAACAAAATTAAACAGAAAATAGTAGGTGGTGAGATAAGAGCTTTAAGTAATTTATACATACAAAATATTAAGGACAGATAGGTCATATACTTACACAAATAAGTATCTATATAATATAAACATACATAAACGTACATAGTATATAAAAAAAGGAAGAATGAAAAGAATATCACAGCTAACATTAGACTTATAATGAAAAACGACAGCATAGAATTATAAAAGGATTAGGCTACGGTAGAGACAAATAGTGATCTTTTAGTTTAACAATCTGACTTGTAAAAGTGCCGTTGTGGCATTTCATTTCATTTCAGATGTGCTAACGACGCATCTTTTTGTTAACTGGAGAATGTTCCAAGCAGCTGTAGAGTTTTCTAGTTGTTTCTACACTAAGAACAAAATTATACAAACAAACAAACAAAATTATTCAAACATTCTCATTTGCTTTTTGTCTTTTGGATTATACGCACTGTGCCCTACTACGATGAAGCGAGCTACGATACGACGCTAAACAAGTTTAGTGGTTAGGTTATGTACCTATTAGTAAATAAGATAAAGTCTATCAAGTTATAACACCCTGAAATAATCCTAATGATTAACAAAATATAAAACCATGGATTAGAAGAAGAAGAAGAAGAATACTCTTTATTGCACACCTCAAGAAGAAAGAAATACAAATACAGATAACACTTAACATTACAATAGAGGCAAACAATAGGCGATCGTATCGCTAAAAAGCGATCTCTTCCAGACAACCTTTGGGTAGCGGATTAATATAAATGAAATGAGATGAGTAGGCGGTGCAAAAAGTAATCAAGAAAAGTACTGAAAAAATATTAAAATCTACTAAAAAGTATAATAATATATATTGATACATAAACATACATAAAAATATACATAAATGAACATATATTAATGTTTGTTTTAAAATAAAAAAGTAAAGAATGACGTACCTAACTGAAATACCGATGATATTACATATTCATCCATACAATATAAAGAATTGCTCTGAAAATCTCTTTAGTTTAATCTTTTAGACTTGAACTTTTGTGATCCTCAAAGGACTTATAATAGTTCAAATCCAGTACAGTTCTAGATCATCATATGACCCAAAGATATTCAGAGATTTGTATACGTCCTCAACACGGGGTCGGGATAGTCTGGATTGTTTGTTGTATCATTTAGAGTGGCTCTCCACTTATCCCTAGGGATAAAAAGTACTTACCTAGTGCCGTGAGTACGGTAGTTGAAAATAAAGGTAAACTTCGCTGTGACCTTTACGGGAATATGGACCGATCGACGAGGGACTTGACTTGACCCAACAATAACGCCCCTGAAATATTTTGAGAATAGGTAAACGAAAATACTTGTTAGAGCTGTGGTTAAAGTAAAGCAAGTTTCTGGATTATTATTAAAAGTAACTTGCAACTTCCAACTCTGCGCTGTTTCGAATCAATACGTTTCTTTATGAAATTAATGAAACATTACATTCACGAATAGAGTTATTTAAATAATTTCCAAGGGGAGTTATGGAGGCAAAAAAGTCTGGTGAAGACCCAGATGCCTTTAATGGTGTGCTTATTAACCACCAATGGTTGAGGTGCGTAGGCAGGAACAGCTTGGAGAAGGCGATTTGGGAGGTCAAAGGATAAAGCAAAATTAAAGAAATACCAAAAGGACGTAGAACAGAATAGAATAGAATATTCTTTATTGCACACCTCAACGGGAAATAAGTACAAACAAATACAGATTACACGTAACATATAAGAACTATTTATTGTTTTAGGAAGTTAAATAACATTGGACAATTATATTAAAATTAAGACTAAAAAAATAAAACTACAAAACTCAAATAGAGGTAAACAACAGGCCGTCTTATCGCTAAAGAGCGATGTCTTTCAGACAACCGTTGGGTAGCGAAATTAAATAAAAACGTCAGAAACTAAGTAGAAGGCGATGCAAAAGTAATACTGGGATCTATAGAAAAAATATTAAAATAATACATAAGTAAACTTACATAAAATGTCACATAAATAAATATATACGCACATATAAACTTACTTAAACATACATACCATATAAAATAACATTTGTAACGAACCACACTTCACGTCGGTCATAATGCCAATGAAATATAAAGAAGAAACAAGTCATGCTTTTTAAGGAGTGTTCTAAAATTGGCAACGGATTGGCTACGTTTTAAGTCTAAAGGCAGAGAGTTCCACAATAAGGTACCTAGCCTGGAAAGTAAAAGAGCTGTTGTAGAATTTGGAAAAAGAAGAGGGGACTGCTAGAAGCAAATTTTGAGAGGATCTAACAGATCGAAGGTAACTGAAACGCTCCTTAAAATTAAATTAAAGGCAGTAATTCTGCTGATACCCCAACACTATGTTGTTGGGTTTTATAATTCTCACAAGTGGATCCATTGGCACAAGCTAGTTCTCTAATTACGTTCGAGAGTTTTCGCCGCCAGAATACAGATGGGGTTAAAACGTATAGCTTTTCGCTTCACGGCTGACAGGGCTTCGGATAATGGAGTGAGCCAGACTGTGACCGATATACTGTATATGGTGTGCTTGTGTATGTTTTCGCATTTATGTAACGCTTGAACTACATCCCTATTTCTGAAGACTGACACTTCACTTGGGCATTTGCCCAATATTGATGTTACAGTGTGAGGTACATATACCGTGTCACAACATCTGGGAAGTTTGAAAAATTTAAACAGTAACACGCTAACACAAAATTTGCATAAAATGTGATATAGATGCGTCCAACTTTTCTGTGAATTGAAGGGTTAGCTTCACACACAGTGCACTCGAGCTCAGAGACACTGACAATCGTATTGACATTTCAGCATGACAGTAGTCGTTGTTCCTATAAGTATTTGTAATTTGATAGCTTGTTTTATAGGTAGAATTGTTGCCATGATATAGCGACTTCACTGGTCATACTTTAACTAACTAGGTCGATGCAGAGTCAGCCACCGGCTAAGCTTGCACCATAGATTGGAGCGGAGTTTTTTTTTTTTCTAAATTTCCTCTTCGTCACGACCTAGCGAAATTTAATTTGTGCATTTTAAAACAAAAATTTCTAAAATCGGTTGAGAACTCGCTGAGATCTGCGCATTGTTACAAAGTCCAATCCAAAAAAGAGATACAAAAAAGAAAGAAAGAAAACATTTAATTTGACTGGAACACTTAGTAAGAAAAGCGAAATACAAGCTTTTATAAATGTTGTAACCTATTCAGCTGAAGACAACACTGAACCATTTATTCCTCGTGTCTGGAATACATTAGAAGACGGCTCCAAATATTATCCTACTTAAAAAACAAACGACGGTAGAAAAATAAACGAAATATAAATCTAGATTACGACGGAAGGCGGACAATGAGAATTCTGTCTCCAATTCAGGTGTTTCGCGGGCTTTCATTAATAATGAAAAATAGCAGAGGGAAATACGTAATAATGGCGTTTCCTTCAGAAAAATTAACGATGTGCCCCTGTTTACACCACGTGACAATGGCGGCAATAATAAATGCCGAGTCATCACGATTTCGCGCGTAATGAGCCGGCCATTTTGTCGCCGAAACAAAATGGCGGCGCGGATTGAAAGGCGCGCTTAATTTGTGTTGATTGATTGGTTTTCATTATGGAGGTGAGAATTAATTTTACACGTTGACTTCAGAATCGTATTCCCTCGTTGGCTATTACTTAATACATTAAGACTACCTACCTATCAATTTCACTGCAGTCCATAATGACTCCTTCAGAATGGCAGGTTTTATGGTGAACAACCCAACACCATAAGTCACTATGATACAAAGTAATTGACCGAGCCAGCGAAGCGAGGGAACAGTCTCTGTTTCTGCTTGGAAAAAAATTCTTTCGTATCTCCGTTTCTCCGGAGGTCCAGATTTCCGGAATTCCGGATTATCTCGTATGCAGTGTGATATACTGATTCACGAGGTTTAAGGCTTACAGAGCCACTAGTTAAGTTTATCGGACGTAAAGACGTCCACTTAGGCTTCACCCTGAGGTTGAGGATTTGAATCGGCGCACTACCTATTTTGCCATACCTATGTCTTATCAGCCGATATACCTCTCCAAGGCCTCTCCAAAGTTCTATACAACAAAATCGGTAGTGCGCTGCCCTCATCCAACTGCTTCCCGCGATCGTAATCAGGTCGTCGGTCCACCTAGTGTAGGGCCTCCCCATGCTTTTTCTGGTACACGGACACCACTCGAGAACCTTTCTGTCCTAACGGTTCTACGAGCAATATGCTCTGCCCACTGCCACTTAAGTATGCCGACTATCTGAGCCTCATTTATGATTTGATCACGCAAGGAGCCTCCATGCCTTTATACTGTGCTCGGAGCATAGCTCGCTCCATTGCCCTTTGAGTAAATTTGAGTCTTCTCATGAGCGACCACCATTGTGAGCGATCACGTCTCAGTCTGTGCCATATTGTCATCACAGGCAACACACATATTGGTTAAAAACCTTCATCATACAAACCTAAATACTAACTCTACAACGTCAGTAACACTATGCAGCTACGACAAAGTATTATACTCTCACAAAAGCCATAAACCGAACGGAACCTATACATATTACCTGAGCTCACACGAGTTCCTGCTTCACGTAATCTTATGAAGCCCCGGCATACTGAGTAATCAAATATGGCGCTCGGGGTGAGCAGTAATATTATACTACAATACATTATGTAAAGGCAAGGCTATTATTAAAGGCATCTTATGTATTGTACTTTATAGTTTAGAAGTAAAAGTGAGTAGCTATACTGGTAATTATTTGACAGAAAATTACATGTACATGAGGCTTTTAATGAGCTATTATAAATGTCTCAAGGAAATATTTCAATTAAAATGCTCGTAATGATGTAGTCGAAAATAGTGCGTAGTAGGAACAATCAAATCTCCGCCTTGATGTAGAAGGACGTACCTAAGTAGTGTAGAATAATAAGTAAGTGAATTTTGGGTAAAGAAGATCACGAAATATGATCTTAATCTCGAGAATAGGTAGGGCCGTATTAGCCATAGGCCCACAAGAACCGGGCCTAGGGGCCTAGCCAGCCTAGGAGCCCCAGTCCCAGAAGCAGGAATTGCACCATTTAGGTACGCTCCTCCCCTCCCTCTCGTTACGAGAGAGATAGGGAAAGAAAAAGGGGGAGGGGGTCCCAAATGCCTTGGCTGACCCGGGCCCCCGGGACACAAGTGTCTAGGGGCCCTGGCGCTCTAAGTCCGGGCTTGACAATAGGTTTAAGAGACAGATAGTGGACAGCGGGCAGACCTTAAAGTTTCCCTAAGAAGCCTTAACGCATTGAGCCGATATTTAGGAATTTTCTTCAATTTTAACTAGCGTTTAACAAAGTAGGTATCTACGTACATTGCGATGCTTTTACTTGTGGATCATACTGAAAAATTTAAAAAGGTAAGTTAAATTAAAAAAAGCCTGATAGTACGATATAGCTGTACTTATTTCCTAATATCTTATGTAGGATTTTTTTTCATATGCATATCTTTTCACTACGTTTCTAACAGAGTAACTGTAATCCCACAAGTGTGCGTATTTCAACACTCACTCGTCACGAGTTGCACTCAAACAAAATGGATGCCAGTAACCAGAAAGCTCAAAAAACCATTGCTATTTTCCGGCACGCATTGGCTGCGCTCGAAAATTGAATAAACTCGTAGACTTTTTGCGCCTGACGTTTTATTCCTGGCCGTCAGTTTTGTATCTTTTATCCAATCTAACCAAGAGGTGAAAACCGGAGTGATAAATTTAATGTATCTATCTAGCATGCTTATCTATGCATAGATAGATATTCTACCAGCAGAGAGTTTTGTTAATACACAGAATTGTAGTAGGAATCGTATGAACATTTTGTATGGTATGAATGAACTTGATAATCATTCATTAAAATATAAAAAAAAGGTTTTTCACAACGTACGTTAATCTAATTTGGCGAAGCAGGGCTAATACAATTTACAGTACCTAGTCGTTAAATAAGGCCTAGGATTAAAGTGGAAAAAAAGAAGCGCCGGTAGGTAATAGTGACGAGTGGCGCCAAAATCGACAAATTTACAAACTGCTAAATTTTTTTTTTAAGTAATTTTTATTTTGGACAGTCAAAGTGAAACATTTTAATGCGTGACAAAAAAACCTTATAACACTTAGATTATATTTGTACTCGCTCGCTTCACTCGACACTTCTTGTCACGATAGCTTATTTTAGCCCCTCGTCAAACGAAATGTATTGCGCTGTTAATATTAATTACTTATGTTAAAAATTTAAATTATAATAATAAAACATGCCAGTGCTGCAATGCATTTTGCAAGTAACTTGAAAAGTAACGTGTTTGGAACAACGATGTAGGTGATACAGGGGACTATTTGGAAGAGTTTGAACCTTATACGCCTTCCTTAGTCTAATCTGTGATAGATTTTTTTTATCGACATTTTCTACATTTTCAATTTGTAGCTAAAATTGTCATGAAAAGTTAAATTTGAAACAAACTAGGCATTCAATCAAACTTACTTCTATCTAATTACTTAACATTGCCATTAATTTAGTAACCAATAAAAAAAAACCCTCCCAATTGCTGCCCTTTTTAGGGTTCCGTAGTCAACTAGGAACCCTTATAGTTTCGCCATGTCCGTCTGTCCGTCTGTCCGTCTGTCCGTCCGCGGCTTAGCTCCGTGATCATTAGTACTAGAAAGCTAAAATTTGGTATGAGTATGTGTATGTATAACGCCGACAGAACGGTAAAATAAAAATTAAAAACAATTTTTTTTTTTTCGGGTACCTCTAGAACACCTAAAGTGGGGGTGAATTTTTTTTCTTTTCAATACTGGTGTGTGGGGTGTCGCTGAATAGGTCTTGTAAAAATAATAGGGTCTTCTAACATTATTTTTTTATAAAGTCAGCAGTTTTGTAAATATTCGCTCCGAAAACAAAAAAAAATGTGTCCCCCCCCTCTAACTTTTCAACCACGGGTCAAAAAAAATCGGGAAAATTCATGTATATAAGGCCTTATAAGTACTTTCAATGAAAACTATATTGAACAAAATCGGTCGAGCCGTTTTTGAGTTATCGCCAAATTTCATATTTTTCTTTAAAAGGACGTAAGTTGACTTCCAGAAGGTAATAAGTGATTACAGTTTCTAGGGCGTTTACGACCTTTTTATAGAGCTTAAAATCTTTCTTAACTTAAACCTCGGGCTTAAAACAGCAATTTATTGTGAAGGATGAGCAACTACGGAACCCTACACTGAGCGTGGCCCGACATGCTCTTGGCCGGTTTTTTTTAAAAGCGTTCGTATCTTACCATGAGTGATTTCTGCAAAAAAAAACTTTAGCAAGCTGTAAAAAAAATCACTCAGGATATTGTGTACTTTAAATGTGAAGATTGTTCTGTAATTTAAATCGTAGTAATGATAAAACTAATTTTAAGGTATATAGCATGCAATAATTTTCTATTTTTAGTTACCTAGATAATCAAGTTTCACATGCCTAACGGTAGAATATATTATGGAACCAAGCTACTACTGTAAGACCTTATATGTACGGTATATTCTGGTGAATAAAATATCATTCATTGTCGTTCCAACTAATTCTGAAACATTCTTGATTTGTTTACTGTAAATAAACGCAAAAACTATAGCATAATTGCTGCAAATAATAAACATATCGTGTGTTGAGAACCAGAACTCACTAAATAACAAGTACTTACTACTTATCCTACGACGTGACGCTGACGACGCGGTTGGCTCGGTTTGTAGAGACTTGCCTACGGTGGGGACCAGGGCAAATTTTGTGTGATGAACTCGAATATTTGTGCTTGGGTCATGGTTGCTCTATGTATTTAAGTATAATTATATTTATCTATATAAGTATGTATATCGTCGTCTAGTACCCATAACACAAGCCTTCTTGGGCTTAATTTGGGGCTAGATCGATCTGTGAGGTTGTCTGATATTTATTTTTTATTTATTTATTTATACTGAGATACGTAGTTTCAATCAACGGATGCAGCTGCACGCACCTTCTAGTACCTAATAACTAAAACCAGATTTTATTCAACGTTGATTTCATTATAAAGGTGTTATAATCCCATACCAGTGAACGCATATTCCCATACAGTAAATAGTTACAGTAATATTTCTTGTCAGTACACGCACGAGTCTGTTGGGGTTTCACTTTGTATTCGTCACGACATGTTTCGCTACCCAGCGATATCTTTTGACGAGTTGAACCACGGATATAGAACAAATAGAACGGACATGATCGGGGACATGCCACGACTTCGGCGGCCATACGAGTGAGCGAGAGACCGAGCTTGGACCTTCCGCTCCCACCTATGCCGCTGCCATTTACCGCTCGTTTCATGTCCGTTAAGCTGCCTGTCTACAGATGCGGATCAGAAAAATCCTGCCAAGTGCGAGTCTGACTCGCGCACCGAGGGTATATGTATAGCGAACAGATATCTGTATATTCCCTTTTTTCGATCAAAATATTTGAAAGTTTCACCAAAAATACTGACTTGCACACTAATTATGCACACTAAATAATGCGAATACAATATACTATTTAAAGGTATTTGCAAAACTGTTTTACTGGATATGAAAAAAAAAACTAACCTAACCTAACCCGGCCGAGTCGGATCTTAGTGTGTAGTGCGAGGATAATTAGTGTGCAAGTCAGTATTTTTGGTGAAACTTTCAAATATATCCGACGTAAGAACCATATTTTTTGTGCGAATTCGGTTTAAAAGGTCTCATCTCGTTTTGTATGATGTTTAAAGTTTTTTTTGTAGGACATGTTCAGTTAATCAATTGTTTTTTTTGCACAGCATTAGTTTTTCTGGTATGCATTCAGTTAATTAGTGGAGTTACCTAGTGTGCTGATAAATTATACAGATGTGCATTTAATAATTATCCCAAATCTTAATAGCGTGGTACAGGTCTCTTATGAAAGAGCTCCTCCCTTTTGCGTGCTTTTGCTCTCGGAACGACGCTTCTAATATGTATCTATGTCTTCGTGTCGGATTCTAACTTGAAGTAAGTTGAGCTAAACATTTTGACAAGGCGAAACTTTATAATTAGCCGCATTCAACTCTAGTTTACGGCCCGAATATTAAACAAATATATTTAGGAACGGTCTCGGCAGAATATATCAAACGGCAATTATGGCTACGAAATTAAGTTGGCTCGTGATTAATAAACATAGCCCAGGGTTTTTGGTGTAAGAAAGATTAAACACTAGGACCATAGTAGGCACTAAAATTGTAATATTGCTTTGCTAATCCGCGATGTAATAACGTACCAGTTAGTAGTGCTATCCCGTTATAATTATTTGAGTATTTTTTCATGCATACATGCATTTAATAGTCCCTCCCTCCCACCACGATAGGAAAAATAAAATAAATACGCAAATAAATATAACAAACCACCACCAAATTAACAAAACTTACTCAATTAATTTGGTGGAGGTTTGTTATATTTATTGAGTACCTAAGTTTTGTTAATTTGGTGGTGGTTTGTCATATTTATTTGCTTATAAATTAACTGGCACGTTATTATATCGTGGATTAGCAAAGCAATATTACTATTTTAGTTGTTTGTAGTAGTCCGCAAAGTAACGCCTTACCCATACTAGGCGTCAAATAATTCGTGCACCGAAAACCGGTATGTTAATAAAGAACTAGAAGTTGCCAATTTCATTCCCATAAAGCTTTTTTTCTTAATCGTAGGTTAAGAATTTACCTGAAGTAGGTAATTACCCTCTTAATTCATAGTAAACTTTATTTTTCTTACAATAGTTTTAACCCCCGACAAAAAGGAGGGGTGTTACGACTTTAAAATGTGTAATATCTGCGGTCTGATGGTTTTGAAGGTATCTCGATGGTTCTTAGCTATTTTTGGTGAAAATAACCGCAGCCGTTTCCAAGATGTATTTTAGTTTTGGTTAAAACAAGTGAACAGGATCTCAGGCAATATTGTAGGTATGAATTTTTAACTTTGTGGTTGATGGTCAGAAGTATTTTATGCCACTCATTAAATGAGGGTCTCATATCATGATGATTTGGGTAAGTTTAGGTTATTAGAATTTTACAATAATATAGAAATCTAGGATTCACTGTTGGTTGCCACTTCTAATGGGGTTCTTAAATGTCTAGGATCAAATACATTTAAAATTAGAGTTTTTCGAGACGCGCCAACGCGCACCATGTTTTATGCCTGTAATTCAGCGTGTGTTCCTAGCAAGTCGCACGCGTCAATCGGTCCCGTCACACCCATGGCGCACCCCGACCACGCGCGCATTCTATATCTATACAAACAATCAACCAAATACAGTTCAGTGAAAACCAAGAGAACATCTTCTGTACTGTTTAGTTTTGTACATTTTCGCATTTAAAATATCGGTAAGGATAGTTTTCAAAGTAAGTATGTAAAGCTACAGCAAACATACGCGTATTTAAATATTAGGAGTTGCCCGCAATGGAATGTCCATTGAGGGTCAAAAAAAGGCATAGTCATAAATGTCATAACCTTCATTTGTGCTTCACCGAGGTCGAGTAAAATTGCTCTATAAATTTTTATTTTATGTAACACAATAGTACAATAAACTTTCTAAAGCTCTTTCAAACTGCACAGCAGTTTGTTGACAGAAAAACATAGTGCCCTCCACCATTGTACATATTACTAAGGAGTAGTATCACATTTTAACTTACAAACTACAAAAAGTACACTGTAAATAAACAACAATATTGCTACTCGATAACAAGGAAAAGCCAGCTTGTAATCAACAATCAAGAATATTTCAAACAGTTTTAAGTTTAAACTAATTTCATTACTTTACATATATAGGTAACTTGTTTGTTGAGCTTTCCCTGTCTCTACACAAAACATGAACGCCATCTACAATTTGGAAGAAGATGCTGATTTTTAGGGTTCCGTAACTCAAAAGGAAAAAACGGAGCCCTTGCCGTTTATCCCGAAAATAACGTATATTACGGTACATTTAAGGGAATCAAAATGTACAGGGAATTTTCCGTCCGTCCTTAGAAGCCTTAGAACTATGAAATTCAAATTATACCGTCTCATACTATAGATCATCATCCTAATTAGGGAAAATATACATTTGTAATGAAATATATATCATACAAATATAATATTTATTTAATTTAAAGTACCTAATCATTCTAATCAATCATCGTGGTTAAGCAACGGTATAAATTTGTACGGAACCCTCGGTGGGCGAGTCTGACTCGCATTTCTCCAGTTTTCTTATTACAAATTGTCCTTTTCTACATCATACCATTGTGTAACATAGTATGTGTCATATCATTACCTATATTATGCCTTCCCCCAGTCCCCAAGTATAACAACTATACTCCTACATTATGTGACGATAAACAACCTAATTTCTATAACAAGCTCTCAAAAAACTGCACAAATATACCCTTAAGAAAACTAAGTGTAATAACAGACCGTAGCGAGGGTGCCATTCATGTCGGTAGCTGTCCGGTCCCCGGTCTCCCCTATGGTGAATGTGCAGGAAATGCATTCTATTTGTAGAGTTTGTATTTTCTTAGGGCTTTAATTGATTTTCGGGAGCTTGGGAAAGTTAGGTTATATGGTGTGTGTTATGTCGACAGGAAATAAAATAAATTAGCGCCTTGATAGACGTAGGTACAAGTTTACGCCCTAATAAATCTTAGTTTGGGAAAGGAACTTTTAAATAGGTACTTTTTTTGTATGACAGTACCGGAATCCTGGTATCATAGATGCTTAAATTAACCGGTAGGTACCTATTGATAAGGCCTCCAAATTTGAATTGAAAACAAACAAAAACAAATGATTTTATGTACCTTACGAAATATGGCTCGAAATGTTCTATCCAGCTTGTAATGTAAGAGAAGCCAAAAATCCGATAGTTAAAAATAAATTTTGAAAACATAGCTAAGTGCCTACAAAAATTTAATAGTTCATGACTAATTACGACAAACTTAATATGTCAATAAAGATACCGCATTCTATTGTTTCCAAATAAAACTTATCTATCTTTGCCCCAATAAAAACAAAACAACAGCGCATCGCATTTCGACTGTCATTTGTTTCGGGCGGCCATCTTTGAAGTCGCGTGCTGTCAAATCGCACGCGTCCATCGCCCCTTCAAAAGCACCGCAAACTTATTAGTGCAGACGCCGTGTCGCTAGTATCGCTAAGTGAAAGGTGATTGGGTACGGGCGGAATTTAGTTTCAAATTTGGCCGTCCAATTTGTTAAGTTTGTCGTGCTTTGTGAATCAATATTTTGCCCCTTGGTCGGCGCGCCCGTGCGCTAGTCCATGATAATGATAATGTATAGTGTAACATATTAGTTTTTTTATTACATGTTGGGGAAGGTCGTTGAACTATGTGATAAGGTAATTGGGGTAGGTTAGGATAGGGGAGCTTTGGGGAAAAATGCCCGCTGCGCTTAAATGTTTCGGATTAAGATAAGATGTGTTTTAAAAACCATAACAAAAAGATAAAATATTTTTATTCCGCTGCGATGATCTTGTCATGGGAACAACACATGTGGTCTGTTTTTCGTAAATACCTACTACTAAAGCGTTTCAAAAAAAAAATTAAACTTTTTTCATATTTTTTTTTGTAGGATCTCTGCTCCGAAAAGCTATTTGAGTTCGTATACCTACAATTTTCTCGTCATAATATGGGATGCTCTGCTGTCAGAAAATGCGGGGTAGCGCGTTTAATATGTAGCAATACCTATACTATCTTCACCCAGACGGCATTCTAAAACGCTAACCTAAACTTTACATCCAGTCGACAACAGCCCAACCTCCAACTGATACATATAATATGCATATACCATCCTAACTACGTTGGCGACCCTAACGAAATCAACCTGCATTCAGACGAGGGGGCAGTTAGGGTTCACAACTTTTTGTACACGAAATAAAAAATATATATTAAAATCGAACACCGAAAGTACTGTTTACTTTTTTAAATAGGTACACACTGTTAATTATTATTTTTTGGGGCTTCTTGCACAGTTGAATAATTTAATAATTGTTATGTACGAGTCGTACACCAGAACTGATCTGATTGTTGATGGTTGATTGTAGATTTGATAGAAACACTGATGTCGGTGTATGAATTTATTGATAACCAAGGTATATGAGTACTAGCTAGGAGCACGTATAAACGTAGACTAAAATTATAATTCATAAGTAGCGCGATTGCAAATACAACAATTATTACCCATTCATTATGTATTTAATGCTGACTGGTAAATGTGCAATGCTTGCATTGTACATATTCCCGGCCAGGAGATGAAGATTGATAAGAGATGCTGAATAATATTATTTTTATTCAAACTAAATTGTTATACTAGAATGATTATGATGGACAAATTCGACAGAAACAAATAGAATTAAATTTCATAAAATTATTTGACTGAGGTAAATTCCCTGAATCTAGATGAGGTATTTGTATTGTTAAGTGAAGTTGCTGCGACGCGATGATCTTGTCTTTCTGCGTGTTGTCCGCTGTAGTTGCGCTCGGTCGCTGATGGAATTAGGGTTACCATACGTCCGGATTTGTCCGGACATGTCCGGACTTTTCGACTCTTGTCCGGACTTTGTCCGGCCCTTTAATTTGTCCGGCTTTTTTCAAATAAGTTGGAATAATGAGAAAACCCCGCCCGCACCCCGCACCTACCCCCTCGCAAATCTCGCAATTCGAGCGTCTACCTACTACCATGCCTACCTATTTTGGTGACTAAAAAGTCCGGACTTTTTTCGATTCGTCCGGCTTTTTGCCAGGACTTTTCAAATTCCTAAATGGTAACCCTAGATGGAATGGAGCTGTGCGATGACATCGAAGTCGGTCTGCGACTGCGACCGCTCTCCCCAGGGGCGGCGTCGAACGTAGGGGTGAGACGTGCTATTAGTCGCCGGCGCCGAATGTAGCGGCGTACACTCAGCGCCGCTAACACGGCCACGACACCCATGACCACGTAGATCGCCGTATAATGATGCACGTCGTGGTAATTGATTCCGTCTGATAAGGCACCCTCGTTCTTCATGTGATCAATTTGGTCTCTGATAACCTCGAGATATTTGCTATTACTTTCATTAACACCCGATTCGCCTTGTGTCACTGGAACTGTCAGATTGATGACATTGTTTAAAGATGGCACGTCAAACTTAACGACGTCTGCTTGATTTTTAATCTCATTAGAAAGTCTCTTCTGTGGAAATATATTGAAAGAATCGCCATTTAATACGCAGTCGGTTTGGAGGGTGATGATTCCTGCTTTGCTTAAATGCTCGGCCTTGACGTGCTGTCCGCATATGATTCTTGCAGTACACAC
Source organism: Apotomis betuletana (assembly GCA_932273695.1). Lineage (NCBI taxonomy): Eukaryota > Metazoa > Arthropoda > Insecta > Lepidoptera > Tortricidae > Apotomis > Apotomis betuletana. The sequence continues at coordinate 3,466,587 of OW026310.1, forward strand.
GTCACAACAAAAGAAAAGATATGTATTCATATTACTTAGTTCCGTCCATATGTTCCGGCAAGTGTCAGTGTCGGCTGAGCACTTATTTGTAACTTGATCTGCTATGCACAGGTGTGAATCAGTCTTTAATTGATAAATTGGTCCTTGTAGCGTACAAATAAGTGTGTTAGAATCGTAGTGCGAGCACTTATGTACGGTTTCATCGAGCATGGGTATATACGATTCCTTTTGAATATTTATTGCCACTTGATCGGCAATGGGCCGTATTCTGATCATATTTTTTCCATCTTGCTGTGGAATTGATATTAGTCGGAATAGCTCATAGACATCTCGGAACACTAATGGTATTCTGATTTCGAAGATAAGATATTGACGGGTCATTCTGGTTCGCACCTTCATTAATTGATAAAACTTTGGTAGATCAGCGTCGATATTTTCACATGGAAGGGTCAAGTCCTTTGGCATTTGCCCAGTAATGATATTTAGCTCATCCTTTAACTGTTGCGGTGTCAAGAGATGAATGTTGAATTTTCCATAAATTACGTTTGTAATGGTGTCCAATAAAGTATCTTGTATGCTTTTCAGATTGACGAATATGCTGTTTGCAATAATTGATGACATAGTGAATTCATTTATTATCGTTGATTCTTGAATTTGACTTCCTTGTTTGTTGAGAGTGATCTCGATGTTGTTAATATGTTGATTGAAAGTTTTATGCTGATTTTGCATTGAATTCTGTACTCTTTTTAGCAAGTTATATTCCGCCTCTATAACTGAAGTTTGATTTTTCCATAATTGCGCCAAGTGTTTTTCATTGTTTCTCGTCAGGTCGATGTCTCTTTGATATTGTTCGGCGAACTGTTCGTCGAGCACACCGAAGAGAGTGTGAGCAATATTGCCGATGCCATTGATGAGACCTCTCCTTTTTCTTCGCGCTTCGGGGCGTTGTCCGAGTAACATGTCGTCGTAGTATTTTAATTCCGAAATGGCGTGACGTAATTGTGTCAATATGATAGTGCAATGTCGCTGATTCTCGATATTGTGACAAATATTTTCCAAGTGTTTGATGTACTTGGAAAATAATTCTGATCCTTCCCAATATGGGTTTATATCATAGTAAACTACGAGTTTCCACTCGTCCCGAGCCAGTTTCAAATTCGTTACTTTGTCGAAGTAAATGCCTTGTCCTTCGTTGAAAGGTGATACGTCGTAAGTGCATTCTGCGGGCGATATAAATAGCATCAATAGCATTAATGCCATAGTGATGAAATTAATGATTTTGTTTGCCGTTTTCTTTTGTCTTGTGGGTCTCTGGGTGGTTCTGGGTGGTTTGGGTGGATTTATCTCTGAATCTTTCTTCTCTCCTTCACTGGACGGTATTTCATCTTCTGATACTGGCAGTTTTGACAACTTGATGATTGGTCTTTTCATGATCCCATTTTTTGTCTTTACTGATGCGACACGAACGAAGCCGTCCTTCCCCGGGTGAACTTCTGATACTCTGCCCAACGCCCACTTGGCGGCGGGTAAATTTGCGTCGTGAATAATTACAACGTCACCGACCTTGATATTTGATTTGGGCTGTGTCCATTTACAGCGTGATTGTAATTGACACAGGTATTCAGCTTGCCATTTTTTCCAAATGTCCTGGAATATTTTCTGAGTTAGACGCCAACGTGTTCTCTCGTCCCTTTCAGTCTCAATAATGTGAAGAGTCGGACCGCTTGCTAAAAAGTGTGCTGGCGTTATGTAATCCAGGTCATCGGGATCTTCTGTCAATGCACACAGTGGTCGTGCATTCAAACAACCTTCTATCTGTGCGAGTAGCGTTGAAAATTCTTCAAATGTGAGATGTTGATCTCCCAGCACTCGGTGAAGATGATATTTGAGACTTTTCACGGCAGCTTCCCACAATCCACCGGCACTGGGCCATGAGGGTGCGTTGAAGTGCCAATTGATGTTCATGTCGCTGATGGCTTTGAAAAATGATTCATCTAATGTGTGCTTGATCTCTTCGTACTCCCTTTTGATTGCTTTACTGGATTTAGTAAAATTCGTTCCATTGTCACTGTAAATGTGACGGGGTGCTCCACGTCTGGCGGACATTCTTCGCAGAGCAGCCAGAAATGACTCCGAGCTTAGGTCAGAAACTAGCTCCAAGTGAACTGCCTTTGTCGCCATGCAGGCAAACACGGCGATATATCCCTTTGTCGTTTTGATGCCACGACCTTTGTTAGCCTTCACTGTGACATATCCCGTATAGTCAACGCCTGTGTTATAAAACGGCCTTGACGGGTTTGACCTTGATTCAGGTAAGTCACCCATTAGTTGTGATAACTTTGGGGGTTTCTGTTTTAGGCACGTTATACAACGGCGTAGTCGATTTTTTGTAGCTCTGTTACCACCGATAATCCAGTATGAATTTCTCAGCCTTGAGTGCGTTAGTTTGGCGCTTCCGTGCAAAACAGCTTCGTGTGCCTGATCGATAAGCAGCTCAGTAAGTCGACCCCTGTGGGGGATGATGAGAGGGTGTTTCATTTCCCAGCTGATGTGCGCATTATGAAGTCTTCCACGAACTCGCAACATTCCATTTTGATCCAGAAAGGGTCTTAGTTTCAAAATACTGCTTTTTGATTCCAATGGTTGATTTGATTTTAAGCTGTCAATTTCGTTTGAAAACTCCATTTCTTGAACAAACTTAATGATTTTATTTTTAGCTATATTTAGCTCGCCGGCTGTTAAGTAACTTGAGCTTTGCTGACGACGCGGGGTTGCTCGTAGTATCCATGCGAGAACCCGAGTGCAATGAGTCATGTTGCTATGTTTATTAATTAATTCGTTGATAATACTATCATCGGTTTGTTTACAAGTTGACGCGTTACACTGTTTTGATGTTCTTATTTCTTGATCTGTGGTGTATGTTGGCGTTTCATGATTCTGACTATATGATGATAGCCAGGCTGGACCATTCCACCAAATTGGATGCTTTAGTAACTGCTGAGCGGTGATCCCACGACTGGCGCAGTCTGCTGCGTTCTCTTCAGACTTGACGTAATTCCAACAGGTCGGCGGTATGATTTTAGTGATTTTCGCAACTCGGTTGGCTATAAAAGGTTTCCACTTGTTCGGTTCGCCGTTTAGCCAGCCTAAGACGGCTGTACTGTCTGACCAGCAGACAAGTTTGATGTTGTTATCTGATAGTGATTGTTTGACCTTGTCCATCAGAGTAGATAGAAGTTGGGCCGCACACAGCTCCAGCCTTGGTAGTGTAACATTCTTCTTGGGCACGAGTCTTGATTTGGCTGCTACTAGTACCGGCGGCGGCGTAGGTATTTTGTCATCGGTAGAGATAACACGGCAGTATATTGCGCACGCATATGCTTTCGTTGATGCGTCACAAAATCCATGAAGTTCCATGTCCTGATTCTTGTGACTGTTGAGCCATCGTGGGATTTTGATGTCTTTGATAATTTGTAAATCTTGTGAAATTGTGTACCATTCTTTTTTGATATTGTCGGGTACTTGATCGTTCCATCCGATATCATTTGATACGACCTTTTGAAACAGTAATTTTAGCTTTGTCGTGGTCGGCAAAAGCCACCCCAAGGGGTCATATACCTTTGCTATACTCGACAATAGCTCTCTTTTAGTCATCCTGACTAACGTTGACGTTGATGGCGGTTCAATCTTTAGTTGAAATGTAAATTGATCTTCTTGCGGGTGCCAGCGTAGACCCAGTGTTTTAGTCGTTTCTTGATCCTTAAATTCGAAGGTTTGTTGTGACTGTTTAGACTCGCTGACTTCTTGCAACAGCTCTGGCGTGTTTGATGCCCATTTTCGAAGATTGAATCCTCCCGCTCTTAGAAGGTTGATCAAATCGGTTTGCATTTTCTTCGCTGATTCAAGATCATAGCAGCCATGTAGAAGGTCGTCCATGTAAAAACTCTCTTCTACTACGCTAGCCGCTTCAGGGTAGTTGTGGCGTTCGTCCTTGGCTAGTTGTCTTAGCGTCATCATGGCCAACCAGGGCGCGGCCTTTGTGCCATATGTTGTGGTTGATAATGCATATTCACGTAGCGGTTGATGTTCATCGTCTCTCCAAATGATTTTTTGATATTTTTGGTCTTGTATGTTTACGCCGATCATTCTGAACATTTTCTCTATGTCTGCTACGTAGGCGACCTTATATTGTCTCCACTTGATGATAAGGGATAGCAAATCGTGTTGTAAATTAGGGCCGCCATACATGATGTCGTTTAGACTTATTCCATTTGATGTTTTTGCAGATGCATTGAATACGACACGGCACGAAGACGTTGTCGAATCGGCACGTTGAATACAGTGATGCGGCAAAAAGCAATCTTGTGTTGAATTTCGATTGCCGTAGCTCTCATTTGTACATTCACGCATGTGGCCTAAATTGATGTATTCGCGAATGAATTTTTTGTACTCTGCTTCCATATTTGGATATTTTCGAAACCTGCTCTCGAGGTGCCTGAATTGGGCTATAGCAATATTTCTGGAGTATCCAAGAGCGTTTTCCATATCCGGCTTTAACGGTAGTCGAACGACATATCTTCCGTCTTCTTGGCGAAATGTAGTTTCACGGTAAAAATTTATGCAGTGCTGATCTTCTGATGATAAATTCGAAGGTTCATTGATGTCTTCTATGGCCCAGAAGCGCGTGATGTCCTCCATGTTGTTGACCGCAATATTGCATTGATGCGATTGGGCTGGCAGTGATGGTGATGGCACGTTTCCACAAAGAATGTACCCGAGTTTCGTTTTCTGTGCCACAGGGAGGTTTTCACTTTCATTGATAATGCCTTCTTGAATGATTTTGGCGTAAACGTCGGCTCCTAACAATAGATCAATAGGACGCCTGACATGAAATTCGGGGTCTGCCAGTGGAATTCTCTTTAAGTAAGACCAATCGGGCTTGGCAAATGTCTGGTTTGGTAGATAATTTATAAGTGTATTCATGATATACAGATCGGCGCCAAATTGAAAGTCAGATTTCAGTGATGAAGCTGTGATGTTGATAATGCCCTTGCATGTTACTCCTTTGGCGCCAATGCCATACACAATATCCTTGCATCTTTGTCGGGGCAGTTGTAGAAGTTGGGCCGCGTTTTCTGAGATCAAGGACATTTGTGATCCGACATCTATGATGGCTCTCATGATATGATGACTTCCATCTGCCGCTTTTACTTTGATTAGGGCAGTCGCTAATAAAACATCCATAATTTTATTGCTCTCTTGCGTAATATTTGCGACATTTTTCCGTTTATTAAACGGGTCGGAAGTTTCTTGTTTCTGAGCGTAGGCATCGTGCACTAATGTATTGTGTTTTTCATGGCACGTGCGGCATCGACTCGTCGAAAAACAATCCTTATCGTAATGATTGTAAAGGCAATTCTTGCATAGATTAAACTTCGCAATAATGCTTCGCTTGCTTTCGGGTTTTGCACCTTGAAATGTTTCGCAATTAAATATTGCATGGTTCTTGTTACATACTGGACAATGATTCCTTTGATAATAACTTGATTTAAAATCATTTGATTTATATGGCAACGACGATGATTCTTTTATGCCTCCAAATGATTTGTTGAAAGGCTTTCTTGATGCTTCAGGTTGCTGCACGTGTTTTGGGGTGTCCAGCTTGCGGCGACTAGCTTCAAATGATGTAAACTTCATCTCCAGAAATTTTAAAAATTCGTTTAAGATGGGCAAGTCACGTGGGTTCTTCAATGATTCAATATACTCCGTATGACTTTCCGCGTCCAACTTTTGTGACAAAATATGGACAATAAGCGGGTCCCATGACTTGATATCCACGCCGAGGTTTCTGATAGCATTTAGGCACTCATTGGTGGTGTCATGTAGACGTTTGATGTGTGTGTATGATTGTTGTTGCATTGATGGTAACGACAACAGATTATTAAGGTGGGCAGTGAAGATCAGTTTTGTATTATTGTACCTGTGGTTTAAGATTTCCCAACATGTTTCATAATTTTCGGAGCTAATGTTGAGATGTTGAATTAATTTTTCGGCTTCACCACGAACCTTGTTTTTCAAAAATTGCATCTTCTGTGCGTTTGACATAGAGCAGTTATGATGTATGGCTTCGTTAAATAAATCTTTGAAGGAGACCCACTGCTGGTAATTCCCACTAAACGGCGGGATATCCATGACTGGAGTTGATTTTTCCCGATGAGTCATTGACCAAATTTTAGTGTTGATTGCTTTTTTGATGTCTTGGAATTTTTTCTCATATTTGCAGAACGTTTGATTATAGGTTTCGTCGTCTTCGAAAAGTTCACTGTCGATATCCCAGTGAAGTGCGTCAATAGTTGCCCAACGAGACTGAACTGATTTGAGTAAATCGTCTAACTCCCATCTTTCATTGATGACTGAGAGGTCAATGTAATATATAGTGCTTGCATTGTACATGTTATTTTAAAATTTTTTGGCTTCTTATAATTATTATATCATGCAGTAGCTAGTCCTAAAACCGTATATTTTTTCTTATTAACCAGTAAAAAGTGTAAACAAGTAAAAAACAGTGTAATTCTGTTTTTAATAGTAATATAGGCAACCCTAGGGACAGCCCTTGCGCCAGGGCTGTCGCGTGACGAATGCCCTTTATTTAATGCCACAGATTACGCTAATTTAGCCGAATGTGGTGGGCGCAACTATATGGAATAGTTTTCGGGAATTGGATGCGGTGAGGTGTGTTTATTTGATGTTTTAGTAATGGAAATCTCTATGTCATTTATGGAGTACCTATTAAATGAAATAATGAATTAAAACCTACGTTTGCAAATGTGGTACACGGATATTAGGTACAAGGTCTTCAATCCAGCAAAAAGTGTCACCTATTTGGTCGTCGATGCAATGAACATAAATTTTTAAATATGAAGTAACTAGTATGAAAACTATAAAATTGTTCACTGTAGACGAAATTATTCTCTTGTGCAGGTTATATGTATTATGTGTGTTGAGGAGGTTTTATATTAGGTTTATATGGTCTATGGTAACCTTTGTCAATTTTTTTTAATTATATTGTTTAAAGTGTTGTCAATATATTCATGTGTCAAGCTTGTGCGTTTTTGTACTCGCTCTAAGTTATTGAAGATTCCCGTACAATGTTTTATAACGTCGTACGTAAATATTGTCGACGTATACTTAGTATTAGTTTTTTCTTCTAACTACGGTAGTTCGTCGGGAAGAGAGACCCGCAAGAGACTAGGTATATATCCATCCCAAGCTATCAATTTAGCTATTAACCTATGTCGAGTAGGTAACTAATTTTTTTGAATCATAAAATGGGTGCGTAAAAGTTAATACGCAACGTTATAAAAATTTTGATTTTTGATTGTTGTCGCGTTTATATTGTTAAAAAGAGATGATAAGGGTGCTTTATCTAAAATAATCGCAGAGAATATAATAAGAACCTCGAAAATCAATCTTTCATCGCAGCAATAAATGGTAAAGTTAGAATAATTATTCAAAGACGAAACGATTTAATCTCTATTATTTCGCATTTATGAAATTCCGCTCCAATCGCCATAATCAGAGCAAGTTCGCCGAAGTCGTAATCGTGTTTGAATAATGTTAATAAGTGTGGCAGCCCTGTTGGCGATGATTCACGCCGCGTCACGAGTAGGGCTGGGCCAACGACGTCTGTTGTATGGACTGGTGTTCAAGTGAAACAAGGGTTAATCTTTCTCGACACCCTAACTAGCAATATGACAATAAAAAACAATGATCATAAGTAATATACTAATACAACACGATTATTTGTTATTCTTCTTCTTCTTTGTCGTCACACTCTTGGCAGAGTGGTCGTGGTCGTCATATCAGGGTTGGTAGCAAACTTTACAATCCGTCGCCATTCCTCCCGTACTGTAGCTCTTCTTGTGCATTCGTGGAGTGGACCATTGATGGAATGAATTTGTTAATTAGGCTTATTTAATTTAAAAAATACTTTTATGGCCCGAGAGCAAACTGACCAAATGAATTGACCGTAAGTACGACTGCGCTGATGATTTTGACTAAATAAATATTCCTGATTCATCCATCATGCTAAGAAATCCAGAATATTGTGAGCAGGAACATAAAATATTTTGACCTATTCTATTCGCTAATACATAAGTATAACGAACGAATGTAGTAAGTCACGGACAGTTTCTATGTTAATAAATTAACTCAAAAGTAAAAACAGCCATTCAATTCGATTCGTATTCGATTACAGTGCTTAAACTTTATAATGTGTCATACCAAGACACACAACGCATCTATCTGCACTGTACTTTCCACGTGATAGTCCATACTTTTTACAAGTCAATGATCGCACGAATATTTCCAACTTCATTACTTATATTGCGTCGCGCCCCCCACAGCGCGAATTACTCCGGAATAGATTTACCAATTATCGACCAGGATCAACGAAATGTCAAACTGACACTTTAGATATATTTCTGTAGTTTTAATTTTGTCAAAATTATGTAACTTACACAAACATACAAATAACTCCTACTGATTCTGAAATCTGAACAACGTGAGTGTAGTATTTGTATGTAATTTGACAGGTGGTAATGAATATGTATTATTTTGTTTACATACCACATGCCGTAGCGTGCGTACTATCGAAGACACTGAAAACTGTACATTCTTAAACTGATATAAACCTTAGGACAACGTGTCAGGGATCAGCGAACAGTTGAAATGGTACAAACGAAGACACAGCTATGTGCTATGTGACATGTTTGGTAATTTCTCCGGAATGTGAAATGCGTGTCTATACATTTCATAAGTCAATGGTTGCGCGAACATTTCCAACTTCATTATATTGCGTCGCGCCCCCACAGCGCGAATTACTCCAGAATAGATTCACCAATTATCGATCGGCATCAAACTTTAACACTGGGCTTTAATTCATAGAGGCTTGCAGCAAGATATTCCCAATTTAGCGATATCTCGACTTTATTGCGCCATTTTATGGCTTTCACTTCTTGCTGTTTTTAGCCGGAGATAGATATATCGCCAATGTCAACGTTTAAACATATCCCACATGAGGAGAAGGGTCAGTAAAATTTTGGGCTATTTATAGGACCTATTTTTTACTATTCGAGCTGCATAAAGTGACATTGTTGAGTATAGACAATATTTCGTTTTTTTTTACTTCGCTTCGCTTGCTCGATGAAAAATGGAATATGACCGGACTGTTAAAAAGGGAACTTTTAATATCGTATCTTTTCCAGTCGTGTATTCTGCCACGTTCCACCAAATACTGCATACAAATAACTGTCATAATCATAACAGTTTCGCATGGCTTTTGATTATTGTAATGTTTGTTGTCAAGTTAGTAAATAAATAATAAAAATAATACTTCATTAGCCTATGCTTGTGCTAGACATAATCCAATTTCTGTAGAAGCCCAATTATACGTTCTAATACACTGAGCAAGACTTCAAGTCACCCGACATCGACAGTTTGTTGTCCAATAGAGTTTAATCCTATTTGTCTATGAGTCACACAAAGATCTTATAGGTAGCTTTAATAGAGATAAACATTTCAAAGACTTAAAAGAATAGACGAAAATCATTTTTTTGTATAAATAAAATATCTCGAAATTCCTATTTGCTTTGTACAAATATCTGTTGTATTGAAGGAATTTATCAAATAAGTAAATTATTTTTCGGAAATGATTTGTTCGTTGAAATAATAAATATCGGACAACCTCACACAAATCGATCTAATCCCACATTAAGCTCAAGAAGGCTTGTGTTACGGGCACTAGACGACGATATACGTTAGTACTTATGTAGATAAATATACGTATACTTAAATACATAGAACAACCAAGAACAACCATGACCCAAGCACGAACACACGCACGGTTCATCCCACAAATATTTGCCCTGGCCGGGATTCAAACCCGGGCCCGTCGGCTCATTAGTCAGGTGTCTACGAACTGCGCCAAACGCGTCGACAAATCGGTTATTCTTTCTAAAAAAGTGAATGTAAAAAAGATACAGCTCTGCGACAGACGGATGCACAGATGTAACTTTAGTAATGGGTCCCGTTAATTGGGTAATTGGGAAAGAAGCCCTTAAAATGGCGCTGTCAGCCGTCATTCCTTCCACGTAGAAACTTCAAATACACACGTAACAAATAACGATGTAACGTGGGTAGGCATATAAAACTTTTTCTCCAACTTGCTTGGAAATGTTCCCATTAATGTAGTAAAACTGGACCGCGAAATCGTTCGTTATTTTAAGAAGGGCGTTAATACAAATTAAAAAATATATATATTATTGGCCTTAGCCGGGAAATCAATATTATTTAAATAAGACGATTAAGTAAAAAACACACCTTCCGTTTATGACGTCTCATACAAATGAGGGCAATCCTAATTTGGCCGGTTACTGCATTTTTACTTTTAATTTTTTCAAAGACTTTGATAATTCACCATACAGCCAATTGTCCACTAAATTTAAAAAATAAAAACTATTATAAACTTTTTAATTGTTTTCTGCGTTTAGTTCTTGCACTGAACATTTTTCTGCTCTGCTACTGTCAATGTTTTTTAAATGACGACAAATTTCGAATAACGAACAAACAATTTAAATAATAATCTTATATGCGGTTAATTTATTTTCATGATTCTTAGTTATTTATTAGAGATTTCTCACGAAAGTTTTAATTTTAATAATATGATGGTATTTAATGAGTGAGTTTAAAATTACTAAGTGTACCAAACGTAAACAAATAAAACATAAAACAGAAATGATTGTGTCCAAATCAATCTAAAAGTTATTTTGAACTTATGATCTTCTCCGAATGATAAATATGGTATGGTTTCTAAAAAAAAACAGTGTGCTTAGAAGTTGTTAATTCAACTAAAATTAATAATTACCTATGTGCATATTTTTTGTTATTGTGTTTTCATATATATTTAATTCTTATTAATATATTTTGTTTTAAATCAAACATATGATTCGGACCCGAATTTTTATTCCTATTCCTAAAAAAAATAAGTACCAAATGAACTTCATGGTACTGATATATTAAATTAAAATGTAGATTGGTGATTATTTCCAAGCATATTTGGAGAAAAGCACTATACAAGCCTCGGCGGGAATGTCAGTTCGCAGATTCGTATTATTGAAGGACTCGGCTACGCCTCGTCCTTCAAAATCATACTCATCCACGAACTGACTTTTCCCTGCCTCGGCAGTAATATACTATTACGATTATCGACACAGCAGTTTAAATAAAATAAACTAGCATGTCAGCTTATTTTTTGAAATTACATTCTTTGGTTGGATTGCCAACGAAGAGTTATTAGGTGTGCGGGAGTGAGTGTTAAACGAAATACTACTAATACAAAAAAATATTACCAAGGATTTTTTATAATTATTACGTGTTAAACCATTCAGGTACCTATAGTAATTATCAGAGATGCCTCGCGAAAGTTTCAACAAGATTTTTTTGTTGATTTGCTATTATTAAAATCTGACTTTGGCAAAAGCCACAAACTTCCATACCCGGATAAATAATAATAATAACGAGTTTTATGGTGACATAGAAAACCTACCGTGAGTCTCAGACATATCAAAATACATACAAAACAGTCTACTTACGTCGTTGAAATCGAATATCGCTCGACATTTTTCGAATCGGTACGCGATTCATCGTCAGGAGAGCCGATTCGAAACATGTCGAGCGATATTCGACTTCCAAGACGTGAGTTAACCTGTTTTGTAGGTATTTTAATAGTTTTACGGTTATTTACGACCTGAAGTTAAAGCTTTGTTTGCTTTTCGGATTTTTTCAGGATTGAGTCCAGTACAAATTCGTCATAAAACGCGCCCTGAGGGTGCGTTTATGTGACACGACAGTCACATCCATCTTTATTATCATTTTACTGCCGCATATATGGCGGTAAAAATAAATGTGAATCTTTATCGCTTACGTATTAATGAATCACTCCCCTAGTAATTTCCATGGTATAATTTACGAACAACAAAGTAATAACGAGAGAAAAAATTGGAGCGCCTGCAAGAATATTAATAGCATAGACAATGGTAGTACCATTTTATTGCAATTCATTCATTATTGCCAGGCGTTTGGATAGACAGTGTTCAACACAATATTATTAGTATAAAAGTAACGCCATCTACTGATACTTTAAGTCATAAATCTTTAGTTTTGTTTTGAACAGAAGTTTGGTAATTTTTACCTACCGAATTGGGTAACATGAGTATATCTATATATAATATAGGTAGTATATGAACTCCATGAATCTGATTGAATTTTCGTCACAAACCTAAATAAACACATAAAGAAAATTGAAACTGTAAGAATAAAAATAACACAAAGAACGGTAACGTCCCTTTGATGCTATTGATTGTTGTCAGACGCTTAGTCAGACGTTCAATATGAGTTTCGAACCGATTTAAAAGCGTGTCTAGGGCAAATAAATGTCGACTTGAATTTATCTCTTCCAAGCATGCGGTTTCGTGGTGGACCTAGTTTCTGAAATCGATAAGTTGAGCGTTTGGAGCTATAAAAGGGACTATAAAGCTAAAAGGTCGGCTCGATTAGAATCGCTTCGTAGTTAGTTCTAGAAGCTGAGATGGAAAATATCGAGATTGTAGCAGCGGCCATGTAGTATACCGTACGGGTACTTTAATGCCTATTATTAGTATTACTATCCTCAAGTAATTCGAGACTGAAGTGTGGCATTTCACCCACCAGCCCCTGTAGCACAACTGCTGTGAAACGGGCCTCTTCGCGCGACACGTATCGTCTATCTCCTTTCTTTCAATACCACGTCAGCAAGGTGGACTGACTCGCACGACAAGCGAAGTCGCTTAAGTATATGCTAGAGGAACTATTGTTGACTGCGCCGCCATGGTGAGGTTTCTGCCATACATTTCGTAGTGCGCTTCGATTTCGTTTGTTATAACCATATAGGTATTAGAAGATTTCTTTAGATGGCAATAAAATGACAACCTGCCAATTGATACTTCATGCAGGTCGATTAGTAAAAAATTATGTTTTTCAGCCATATTACGGCCATCTGTGATACACATCGCTATACATGTCGTCGCCCGATCTTAGAATACGCCAAATCACGAAATTTCTAGGCACATACAAGTACTCTTCATTGCACACCTTAGAAAACATACAGGAGAAATACAACGAGAAAATACAATTAGAGGTAAACAACAGGTATATCTGAAGTCTGCCATTAGGCATTAAGTTCGCCATTTGTACTGACTTTTGTTTTGTGCAATAAAGTTTAAATAAATAAGTCTGAAGTATTGGTATTCGGCTTGCAATTTTTAAAGCCAGCCATCGAGCCCCGCGTGGCTTCTATTTCTGCTCTTAGGGACGTAAGGGTCTCCCATGGCCTGTACCCTTACCGTGAGTTAAAGTGACCGTACTGGCTAGCGACAGCGTAAACGATTTATATGCAGAATAGTACAGCGCGCTAGCGGTTACGTTGTAGAACTACCATTCTCCATACAAATGGTTCAAGCAGCCGCTAGCCAAATACCGGTACATTATTATATACCTAGGAATTTCTTGGTCTGGAGAATTATACGATCGGGTGACGACAGTAATAGGTCAAGGTCAATCGAATTACGTTGACGGTCTTTACTTGATGGCTACTGATGGTTAGTAAATACGCGTGCCCATGTTTCCTCCTACTAACCTAATAGTTGAGGCGGAGTATATACCTAACTACCTAGAGTAAGAATTCCACTATCCAAGACACAGACAAAGACTAAGGAAAACGTAATCCCCACTTTCCTCTCAGTAGTGTTCTTGTGTGATAGAATCGCCGAGAAACTTCTGTCGTAAAATAACATCTGGAAGAATCTCAATGTTTATGTAGTTGTAGGTGTTCTTGCAAAGTTTTTATAGATAGGTAGGTATTCATTACATGGAAATTGTTCGTATTCTAACATGCGAAAGCTTCTTATAAATGGGATAACATTGATAGGGAAAAATCAACCCTGATTTAATTGAAACATTTATTCAGTCTGATGGTGATGATGATCTGCAACACCAAAAGACTATTTATCCAAAAAGATACCATGATCCACCATGTAAAAGGCCTTTGTCAGATCACAAAAAGAGTATGGGCGTACTACTCTTCACCTTATTTTCGGAACCATTATGTAGGTACATGTTTAATGAATGTATTGCGTATACAATATTTAATCTTTACTTAGGTACCCTGGCTTTGCCAGTTTGGCAAACATTATTCTTTCAAAAATAAAACTAAAAACAATCAATAAACACCCTCTCACATTAAGAATAGCAAACTATAAATCTACTTTGTCTGAGGCCAGACTTCAAAGTTTTAGTGGTAAAAACTAGCGACGTCTCAGCGATATTATTTATCAACCAAAGCAATCTCATGCCAAAATTTTCCACATTTATCTCAAATATTGTCTCGCCTTGCTATTTACGATATAAATACTTGGCTATAGTTCAGTTAAAATGAGCATTTTGAATAAACTCTACTTAAGGATGTTATTTACCTCTGCCTCATGTTTTAATACCTATCTCATGTTGTATTTTTTTCATAACGATTCAGGTGTGCAATGGAGATCATTTGAATTAACATTTGTAAGTGTGCGCGGACCATGTGTATCATGTTTGAGTAGTTCCCGGTAATTGACATAGTGCTCTCAAAATTCACGTTCATAGGAAACTTGCTTTTGTGTTACAAACTTTCCAGAACATTTTTGTAAGTTTTGTAACATTGAGAATGTTCGAGCAAAGCCTCCCACTTCACAGTCAAGTGCATTTAAACAATACAGGGAACATATCGTAAGTCACTCTAACATAATGAAATAAATGGAAATCCGCCCCAATGGTTCCATTACCAACCCCGCCTAACCCTTACTTCGCTATCCGATAAGATAAGTCAGTTTCCACTTACTATTTCGTTTGGCGCATTCAGCAAACCGAACAGCATCGTATAAAACTGAAACTGCCCAAACCCAAAAACAAAAGTCGTAAGTTCCTATAAGACTCATATAAGGTGAGAGCGTTATTCTCCTGGATTATCAAGTCCCCAGGGTGGCGGGATCACGTCGACGTAATCGTGCGTGTCCCCTGTTACTATTGGGACAACTGACGATTAAGACACCGGACAAGGGGACAGGTAAACTGCCTTGGTTAAACGAAATAACACACGTGGGTTTTCCTATGTTGATATTTTAACGCTGTTTTGATAAAGCAAATTAAACTCGGATGATATTACTCTTTGAGTAACTCCTAATATGACGTCATAGAATTTAATAGAGACGATAACGAGTTGCGATGCGACCTGGTTTTTGTATGGGATTGTTATAAGATGATCTCGCCCTTTCCTTGAGTAACACTAATGTAGAGAAAAAAAAATCTACAAGTACACATTAAGAGCTTCGGAAATTACTGGCGATAAGAGGCGAACAGAAGTGCCAAGAAGAAACTGAACAGTTTGTTTTTTTTTCATAAAAATATGCTGCAAACATTACCGGGAAGGTTATTGTCTACAATAGATAATAATGAATAAACTCATCTAAATAATTATTCGAGTATGAGGATTACAAGATGTCCGCTCCGCAGTAATAGAATCAGAAATTGTCACATTATCACAGTCAAACAACTTTATTGCTTTTATTGCATGTTCCAAAATGGAATAACTGTATGTAGTATCTATTTGTAACCGACATGAAAAAAAGAGGTTTTTCATTCGACTATGTTTCGAGACTCGGTTGTTATTGGAATGTTTTGTCTAATCTTGAAGGTGTGGACCTAAAACCACATCCCCTGAGACTAAACCCCGTAGGTATGTGACGTCCCGATTAAGACATACTGCGACCTGCTCAGGGGGGAGAGTCGTGGGCCAAATGGCTCGTGCCAATTTACGTATCCACCTAAATAGCGGATCCCCGGCTACTCCGGTGGGATTCGATTCGTATTTACGTTTGTCCGGTAATTTTCGTTGTTAAACTAAATAATGGCGATTTTGGGTGGGAAATTGTTGCTTCCGAAAGTTTAGTTTTATCCTTGTAAAGGCTTAAATACTACGTGCGACAACTTGAAGAAGAACAGTTCTTTAGTTAACATTTACAGCAAATTCTTTTTGGATTAGGATAATGGCAAGTTCTCGTTTATTTCAATCACCTTTTTAAATTTCGAACAGCTATGAACTTACGAACGCGAAGTTTGTGTAGTACCTTTTTCTGTCAAAAAAAACGTTCATTATTTTTCAACTATGGCTAAAGTAAAACTCAGTTTTTAGATTATCTGTAGAATAAGTGTCTAAGCCGAAACGTAGAATCTAGGCACTGAGCTGAGCTGCGAATCTGTTAATTTTGCTACAATGTACTTTGTACACACGAATTTCGTTTTCTTAGTTTTAATATAAACTTTTTTACTTTTATTATTGTATTAAATTTTGCGTGTGGAGTAGCAATCGAATAAGAGGCATTCTGCACTCGGCACATATTTTGACAACAAACTTTTAATTGTAGTACACAATTTTAGTTCTAAGTAAATATTTTCAGGTTTCAGAAATAGGTACCTACCGAGCGGGTTGCCAGTATGTATAGTAATTAATATTAACAAACTAGTTTTCCCTCTAACCCTTGAGATCCAATCGATGGAAACTTTCTCAATCGCTTCAAAGGCTTTGATGCCATGTTGATTCTCAAGTTTCCCCAGGTAGGAGTATACAAGACGTATCGAAATCTTCGGTTATGACGTTGTATGATTTACGTGCTTCGTGACTTTAATGTTTGTTTCTAAATGGCGCTTTATCTTCTTGAGGTTTCTTTACACACACACATAGTGGGTCTGTGAGCTGTAGTTGCTATAGACCTCGCCAGTTTGTTTCGAAAATGCTATTTTTTTAATTGTTTTACGTTTTCGTCGTCTTAAATTTTAATTTTTTTAAGCCCCTTAAATAAGTTGTTTGTTTGTTTTTAAAATGTCTATTGAAAAACAATGTTATAATAGATTATTGGAGCGGAGCGAGCGAAGCGAGCAAAGCTCCCATGGATCGACTCGAATGGACTTCGTAACAATGCGCAGATCTCAGCGAGTTCTCAACCGATTTTAGAAATTTTTGTTTTAATATGCACAAATTCGTCGTGACGAAGAGAAAATTTCAAAAAAATAAATAAAAAAACTCCGCTCCAATCTATGGTGCAAGATTAGCCGGTGGCTGACTCTGCATCGACCTAGTTTACATATTTAGTGTTCATGTTAATCCTAAATAGTAAAATCATGCACATCACTTAGTTTGCTGAGTTATTAAATTTACCCACTTTAAACTTTATAACCTTAAATAAGTAAATACGCCATTTTTAAAATTTTCGAATCAATGAAAATTTTTATATACTTTTCGAAAACATGGGAGTCGCTTGGGAACAGACAAACGTAGTCACAAGTGAAGCTAATAAAAGCGTGTTACAAAAACATCTTTATCAACTACCGTCTAATTTCAGGGTAGCAAAACTTGTATTTAAGTACCAGTATATCAAGGACATTCCTAACGTACTAGTTTCCTTTTATGATTGGCTTATTTGGATGCATAACTAAAATATTAATCATCGGTCGACGAGAACCCTCAGCTGACACATTTAGAGCATGAACGATGAAGCGATGGAAGGGTTCCGTCTGACCATTTATTAGTCAACAATATTAGTATATAATATTAGTACTGTGGCTGTGGCCGGACGTCGTGAAGGCCGAGCATGAAAACGGGTTAACAAAATTGGATGCCCAGGACCATGCAAAGTGAAGGAAAGCTAGTATGCAAGCGGACCCTGGCAAGAGCCGGCATAAAGCTAGGTAGAAGAAGAATCGCTGAAATGAAAAGAAACCCAGAATTCGATGGCAGACCAAAGAAGCTATGGCTGGACGTCGTAAAGGCCGATATGTGTGAAAACGGGCTAATAAAAGAGGATGCCCAGGATCGTGCAAAGTGAAGGAAAGCTGGTATGAAAGCGGATTCTGGTGAGCCGGAATAACGCTAGGTAGAAGAAAAATAGCTGAAACGATAAAAACCTAGAATTTGACGATCTTCAAACGGCTGAACAAATTATCTATTGATAAACTACCAAAATGACAATGCACGAGGGCGATATTGACTTAGCACACTTCTCTTTTATTTCTCGGACGGCACAAAACCACAAAATAGTATTGTTTGGTTAAATAGATCGTACCCAACGCCAACCGAATGACTATAACGAATGGATTGAAAGAACGTGAACACTTTACTTTTTAATATGAAAGTAATATACCGGGTGATCAATCCAAATGGGTCAGTAGGGAGAAATCACAAACTATAAGAGATGGGGAAATTTGTTCTTAGGAACCATGGCGTCGATATTACATTGAATAAAAACCGCATTTTTTTTTTATAAATCCATACTAATATTATAAATGCGAAAGTGTGTCTGTCTGTCTGTCTGTCTGTCTGTTACCTCTTCACGCTTAAACCGCTGAACCGACTTTGATGAAATTTGGTATGGATATAGTTTGAGACCCGGGAAAGGACATAGGATACTTTTCATCCCGAATAAATTTAGTGTTCCCGTGGGATGAGCGGGTAACACCGCGGGGCACAGCTAGTCATACATAATTTCAATACATAACCCGCTCAAAACCGCTAAAAAGAACGTTACAATACGACATGCGATTACTTACAGAATTTTAACCAGGTTCAATTCCCGGTTATGTATGAGATTTATAAAAAAACTGCAGTTTCTATTAAATCTAAAATCGACGCCATGGTTTCTAACAACAGATTTCCTTATCTCTTACAGTTTTCATTTTCCCCCTACTGACCCATACTGACTGATAAGTAAACTGACTAACGGAACTCTGGTCAACGTTTTTATTATTCAGAGAACCTCCAAAAGGTGTCGGTTATAGTGAAGTGCTTCATAGTATTCTTATATTGGGTGACAATCCTTGCCGTAGTATTTTTTTTAACTTGTGAAGCGACTCCGTTTTAGCATGGCCTAAAATTGTTTCGTACGTCCAGAAATTTGGATGTTCAGATGTCCAGTTGTCCAGATTTCCGGTTGTTCTCGCTTACAGGTAGCATTTCTCAACCGATTCTCATGAATTTTTATGAGTAGATTCGTTAAGTATATTTTCTTTGTTGATTCGGTTTTCGTAATTTTTCAAAATGCCAAAATGTAATAAGTATGACAAGTTTCTGCCATTTCGGAACAAACTCGTAAAAGCAAATGGGCATAGTTTTTTTCAAAAAAGGAAACCTCAATATTTAGTTGAATTTTTGTACAATTTAAGTACCGTAAACTGGCGTACTTTAGGAAATTTTGGGGCTACTTTGATAGATTTAAAATGGTTATTAAAACGCAAATATTCATAGTGCAATTGAGCAAATAAAGTAAAAGGTTAGGTCATTGTTGTCTTTCATTGCCACAGATAGTTGAAAATAATAAGCATATGGCGTAAAAACACTTTTCCAAAGTAGCCCCCTGCATTTTAAAGTAACCCCGTTTTACGGTACAAAAAGTTGTATCCTGGCGCTGTAAATAAGTTAATAATTCCATACGATAAATAATACATACGATAAAATCAACCACCCCCGTCCCTAGCTCATGTAAAATGTAGTAACGACTTAATGACGGAGTGGACATTAATTTGGGACAGTTCAAAGTAGTGACAGACTGAGCAGTACACTTTGTGTACAGTCCGTGGGCTCTAAGATTGTGATTCGGGTCTGGGTGAAAACTGAGAGGTTCTCATCTGTATCGCGTAAGAGCAACCGAGACAGGTATAAAACGCGAATCGCAATTTGACAGCTCACGCTCCGTACACAACGTTGGGTACTTCTTAAATAGCAATACTTAGAGAACGGTCACTTTTAGATTTCATGTCTTTGCGTCGTCAGAGCCATGATTCGATCGATCCATTGTATCATGTTCTTAGGGAGACTCCCGCGAGTATTATTCGCCTGTTATGTATCAAAAAACAAATGGGCGGACAATCATTTCACAAAGAAACGTTTCACAAATTATTCATTTCACAAACAACGTTTGACAACTCCACCACTGCAAATCAGTCGTTCCCAAAAATCATTTTTTGACTACCTGTTCATTACACAAATTATTTACTTGACAAATCATCTCATCACTTGACAGATTCATTTCACAAACACTTCAATTGGCATTTCAACGTACCTATGGCAAAGTGCTCGAAAGTGCTCGAGTGGAGACCTCGGACCAGCAAGCGCAGCGTAGGACGTCCACCTACAAGATGGACAGATGACCTTATAAAGGTCGCCGGAAGGCGCTGGATGCAGGTCGCTTCCAACCGGTATATATGGAAGTCCAAAGGGGAGGCCTATGTTCAGCAGTGGACGTCCTATGGCTGAGATGATGATGATGATGATGGCAAAGTAACGTTCGCTAAAAATGCTTATTTACTAAATCACCAAAAGTCTGACTTTCATGCAAGGATGGGAACGAGAACATAATTATGTAATTATTTATGTAAATAAAGTTTGATAAAAATTGTCAGTGTAATGAGAATAATGGAAGTCAGCAAATACATAGGTTAGGTTAGGTTTGTATGACATTGACTATTGCTGAAACCGAATCTTTATTTTTTGTGATATGAAGAATTTGCGAATTGATGCAGTTGTGGACTGTAATTTAGTCAAATGACCATTTGTGATATGAAGTTTGTGAAATGTAAAATGTCAAATGATAATTTGTGAAATGATTGTTTGTAAAACGTTTTTGTGAAAATTATAGTATACGTTTTGTACAATACAGGCGAATGCTTGCGGTGAGCGCCCTTAGAGATAAGTACGCCTAAGAACTAGAACAAGATACGGAATTCATGATGAGTAAAGTGGTAATAAATGATGGGGAGTTGGAAGGAGAACTTGTGGAGAACCCGATGGGAGGTCAGTTCCACAGCTTTAAGGGAATACCGTATGCATCGCCTCCTGTCGGAGATTTGAGGTTTAAAGTAAGTAGTTTAAAATATTACCACTGAAACGAGGTGATTAGTTTTAATTTATCACACTGATTAAAACATTGTGCATTATGATAATAATTTATCCTCCCATTAAGAATAAATAGGAGCACTAAACGACTTAAATGTATTTTGTATATCCTTATCCTTAATATGTTCTACAATATGTCTATGGCTGAGTAATAAAATATAACATAAATTATGAATATTAAGTAACTTCATCGGACCTGTGATGGTTGCGTTTAACACGTGATAAATAAGTGATAAGGCATCTGTCACTCACACTCGCAATCTGTCAAAACGTGACAGATCTGATGCTTTGTCACTTATTTACCGCACAATAAACGCTACCATCATAAACCCGCAGGCCGCACTAAAGAAAAATGTCATCATCGTCATCTTTTCATTTTATAGAATATTTCTTCTTGGTTGGGTCGCGCAAATATTGCGGTTGAGTGCTTCCACCGCTTGTTTTCTAATCCTTTGTTAATTGGTTGCCTCATTTAATTAAATCCCGTCTCCTTTGCGTAATAAACTAGTAAGGGTATCCGGAAGAGTAAAAATTAAATCCGCATCTCACGACGCTCCTTTTATTAAAATATCTCGTTTTGCTGCTCTTCATAGCGTATGAAACGAACTAAAGAATAATTTAAAGCTAAATATGTCTCACGAAAGTTTCAATAAAATTGCAACAGGTTACATTAATAAAGGCATATAATTTTGCAAATATCACAGGCTACTCGTTGTCGACTGTGCACTAATATTCTCAAATAAGTAAAATTGATGGTTATAATTATATATTTGATCGCAGGCTCCACAGCCGCCAGAACCTTGGGAAGGAGTGCGCAGTGCCAAAGACTTCGGGCCGATCTGTTACCAAGTAGACGTGTACATGGATCCCACTCCCAAAGGCAGCGAAGACTGCCTCTATCTCAACGTGTACACACCAGATTTGGCACCATGGGAACCCTTGCCCGTTATGGTCTGGATCCATGGAGGAGGTTTCATCTGCGGCAGCGGAACCGACGACTTCTATGGTCCTGAGTACTTAGTCAGGCATGGTGTTATTCTGGTGACGTTCAACTATAGACTTGAAGTACTCGGTTTCCTCTGCTTGGACACCGAGGATGTGCCTGGAAACGCAGGCATGAAGGATCAAGTTGCAGCTTTGCGCTGGGTTCAGGACAACATCAGCCAGTTTGGAGGAGACCCAGAGAATGTTACTGTCTTTGGTGAGAGCTGCGGAGCTGCCAGCGTCAGTTTTCATCTAGTTTCACCAATGTCGAAGGGTTTGTTTAAGCGGGCGATTGCTCAGAGTGGTCATCTAAGTTCCCACTGGCCGTTTGATGCTCAACCCATACTTCGAGCCGTATCCTTAGGGCAGAAGTTGGGTTGTAATTCCTCAGATCCCAAAGAGCTGAGTACATTCTTCAAAGAGCAACCAGTAACGGCATTGGCAAGCCAGAGACCCCATTTTCATTGTCTCGAAAAAGTTACGGGAATCTCTCTTGGAATAGTTTTTGGGGTGGTATCTGAAAAACAATTTGGTGACAATGAAATATTTTTCCACGGAGATCCATTAGGGGCTCTTCGAAATGGTATACACGAGGGTGTAGAAGTTATCTCTGGCTTTGTAGAGGACGAAGGTATATTCGGCATAATGGCCAGAGGAGGGTATGATATAGTTAAAGAACTGGCATCTGATTATCTTGGATTTTTTGTTCCAATGCCAATGAGGATAAACTGTGGCCTGCCTGCCCAGATGGAAGCAGCCATGCAAATCAAACCGTTTTATCAAGATGGAAAATCAGAATCTGAAGCATTACTACGCTTCTGTTCATTCGAAGATTTTATTTATGGTGTCATCCAATGGCAAAGAATAAGTGCAGTGGCATGTCAGAACAAGTTTTATTTCTACAAGTTCTCTTGCAAGTCTGAGAGGAACTTGATGACGTATGCCTTTAAGCTGGCGGAAATATATGGAGTTCGACCGAGGGTGTCACACGCGGATGACTTGGCGTATGTGTTTCCTATGAAAGTCTTGAATTTAAATCTCGACCCTGAATCCACAACCTACAAAATGGTTGACAACGTAACCAAAATGTGGACCAACTTTGCTAAATTTGGGTAAGTTTATATACATATCTACTTGTTTGTTACTTACGAATTTCTCTTGATAACTGATGAGCCTTTTTTTTTCGTTTCTTAGTATTAGTTCCCAACAAGGTTAACGATTAGATCTATCCTAAAAAGATTGCGTGTTTTTTAAACGTCACGCAATGTCGATAGTAATTGTGTGGTTCTGGTAGCTGAAACGTAGAAGAACCGAAGCAAACATGGTTTATTTTCATTCTAATGACTGAGAGGAGCGTTTATCTTTGTTTCTGTTCCTACCCGACTAATTCTTACAGTTAGTGGTCCGGAACTAATTCACCCATTAGTTAGACCACCATCACCATAAAACCAGTGCTAGGTTACCAACGGGTCTGTGTGCTTATAAGATGATGATTTATTGATTTAGTGGTCCCGGATAGCATTGTTGCTTGCAAGACTGCACACCCAACACGATCCTAAGCCGTCAGAAATTCCATCTAAGTTTTGTCTGATGTATACATTTTATTGTTTTGTCTTTGGCTATACTATCACATTAAATATACATAGGTAATCGTTTGTAACAGGGATCCTACTCCGGACGACAGCCTGGGAGTACGTTGGTCAGAGTACACAACAGTGGGAGAGGAATACTTGGACATTGGAGAGGAGCTGACTCCTTCATCAGCACCTCTGAAAGACGAAGTGGAGCTTTACGAGACGATCTTCGCGAAACACTTACCAAATCAACTCGCTTAGTTTATTAACAATGCTAGTGGCAAAAAGGCACTGAATTTCTCGATTTTAATGTAATCAATCAGCAGAACAATTGGTCACTACCTCTGCAGACAAAGTAGCGGTCACCATCTACTTAACTGTAGAAGTTAAAAAAATCATACGAACAATCGTAATTTAAGCAAGATTCGATGACGTGATTATTGAAGACGTACAAATTATTGCATTTAAAGACACGCTACTGCACATCTTTGACGTAAATAATATTATTTAACCTTTGCACTGACGGCACGAGAAGCTGCAAAGCCTGCGGGCATATAACATGATCATGACGGTATATGAAGCGATATATAAATTACACTTTCACTCTCGCACTGAATTACGTCAGAAAGGGGGCCATTATATGATATTATCTTAATAAACGTGTTCACTCTTATTTTTCTTTTATTATAACTTTCTTTCATCGGCACTAAAAGCCATAAAACCATAATCCATCCAATCAAATCAGAGCCGTAACGACAGTCATTAGGTGCTAATCGCCGTGACCCTCTAATAGTGCACCTGGGAGGGGCGAGAAACCATTGCAGCTCCTAATTGGAATATACTGGTCTAAATGGAGGAGAAAAAGTTTGGGTAATTTTTCCAAACCATACTATCAGTGAAAACAGTTCAATAGGTCTCGATTTCCGGATAATGGTGAATATGCCCGACATGCTGTACGATATCTCTACCATTTTTTTTAGATTTAGTTTGGTAGGCGGGCGATCAATGCAGAATCATGTTTCAGGACACTTGCAACCGAACGTCCCAAAAGCCAATTTAACCTAAGAATTGGGCACTTGGTCACTGCCCGCACGACATTTTTATATCCGCCAAGCCTGTGGTCGCGTAAGCTGTCCTCCAGTTGGCTTAGCAATATCTTTTTTTATGACATGAAAAGCCGTTGACTTTGTTTCTTTAGCTCGATTTTCTAGCACATTCACGGACATTCCGGCCATAGACGTACCTAGGCCCCTAGTGGCTACTTCTACAGTTGTAGGCGGTTACTTTTTAAAATCCGATGAAAAAAGAGCAGTGTTATAAGTTTAACAAGTGTATCTGTGTGTCTGTCTGTGGCATCATAGGTCCCAGACGGATGGACCAATTTGAGTGCGGGTTTTTTGAATCGAAATACTTGTCTGTTCTATGCAAAAGGAAATAGGAGTAGTAGTTTCCAAGATCAGCTTTAATTGGAACAAGTGACAAGACCTCAACCAATATTGAAGCTAAGAATTCCAAATTTTGTAGTTATCTTCAGTTTCAGTAGCATTTTCTATGTCACTCATTTAATGAGGGTCTCATGATGACCAGCTACTTATGTGGGGGTGTTTTAAATTTTTAATTTAGGTTATATATATGGTAACTTTTTTCCGGCCCGTCTTGTGCTGAAAGCAAGCATTTTGGATGCACTTCACTAACAAAGTGTCTTGGCCGGACCGAGGGGAGGCGTAAAATACGCGCCAGGGGCGAGGGCGCAATGTACCGTGATATATCGAGAGGGGCAGTCAGCGGCGCTTCTCAAACTTTATAATCACAATCAAAATGTTTTATATTTATTTGCAAGAATGTAGTAATACATAACGTCTTGGTAGATATTGAGGATGTTCGATACCTTCTGCTTCATCAGAATACAGTATTTATTTCGCAAGACGAACGAAGCATTGATCAGCATTCTGGTAAACAATCTTTTGAATTTGGTCTATGACAAATTGTGAGACATAAGATGATTTGCTTTGTTAGATAATATGCATATCGTCGTCTAGTGCTCATAACACAAGCCTACTAGAGCTTACTGTGGGACTAGCACGATTGGTCCGTTATTTTCAATGTTATTTTGGCCTCCATTATTACTTTACGGTCGTTCTAAGTATATCTGCGCTGAGTATGAAAGAAAATTTGAACTTTGGATGTTATGAGTTAATGAAGCAGTCTGTACTTAATAAAACTAAGTACTTCTAGGGTATGAACGTCACATAACATATTTCTGTTACTATTCATACCTAATGAACATAACTCGTGAAATACTACTGCTCTTTCGTAACTTTATTATTTGAAATAATTACTAAACTAAAACTAATCCCTGAAATTCAACAGAATGTTACATTGTTGAGAGCGAGATATCTGTCTGAGCAAATGTTTCGCTGAAAAAGGCGTTACGTACCTGTGTTCAAAAGGGGTTTTACGTCGTTTTTATACTAAGCCAAATTCGTCGAAACACGAGTTGTAATGGCGAGTCATTTATCCAGTTCATCCGCGGTCTCATTTCCAAAGTGCCTTTGTACGCGAGTTTCTTAATAATGTCAGTGTTTTCGCCGTAATGACGTTAAGCTAGGCAACTCTATTTATTACTGCGAATAAATACTGAATATACATTTGCAGTTTGCACGTTACAAATTAGTACCTACTTCATAGTTTTGCCAGTCATATTAGTGGTTGGCACGACGGTGCAACACCGCGGAAGGATATAACATCGTGGGATTAGGTATATAATATGGCTATAATTATACAATACGATACAAGTACTCTTTATTGCACACCTCTTAAAAGGAGAAATACAATGCAAGAAATTACAATTAGAGGCAAACAATAGGCGGACTTATCGCTAAAGAGCTATCTCTTCCAGACAACCTCAGGGTAGTGGAATTGAATAGATTTGTATTCTTATATAAATAAATTTAATTTTTATTTTTCATAATTATTTTCTTAGTTATTAGTAGTAAATTTAATATGGATATTATTATAATCTCATAGAAAAATAAAACGGACATGGGTATATATTTTTTAGGGTTCCGTTCCCAAAGGGTAAAAACGGGACCCTATTACTGAGACTTCGCTGTCCGTCCGTCCGTCCGTCCTGTATTTCTATTGCCGCTATAACAACAAATACTAAAAATAAAGTGAAATAAATATTTAAGGGGGGATTGGTTGCGTTAACTTTGCACCTCATTTGTATGGAACGCTATACATACCAGGTGTAAACTTAACTTGACCACTTAAGGAGGGAGTGTTTGTACGGAACCCTCGGTGCGCGAGTCCGACTCGCACTTGGCCGGTTTTTTACATTATACTCTATAGAAACAAATTTTATTCTAACAATATCGTGGGACTATAATTATTATCCGTATTAAATTTACTATAGTACCCGCGTCGTTGCACTGTCCTTGCTGATCACTGGTTATTATAATTTTCACATTTTTAAACCGTTTTTAAATATTTCATACACACATACACAGGGTTTTTAGGTAATTATTTACGGTCATAAATTGCTAAAGCAGGCCTTAATTAACAATTTACGTCCAAAGTTAATTAAAAATATGACATATTTTTATAATTAACCTCTAGATGTCCGGAAAAATGTTTAGTTAGAAAATAACACACTAAATACTATGTATTCGTATTAGAGCGTGCCGTTCTATTAAAATAATTTTAAATTAATAATTTTAATTAACATTTGAAAATTAATTATTTTCTCAGTCACCTCCTTTCATTTCAATGTAAAGGACTGTCGTGTCAACGTGAAAGAGGTGGGTTCTGTATAAAAGCCTGTAGTCGCCGCAAACCTTCTTAATTAAGTTTAAATGCTTTCAATGACGGCTCAGAAATGGAGACAACGCCGTACATAGGGGAAATTTCATAGGAAAAAAGGAAAACACCTCAATAGATATGAAATAGAATTTCTTTAATGCATTTGAGTATTAAGAAAGATAAGAAAAACCTATGCGCCTTAGGAATATCAATACCGATTATAGACTATAGACCAAAGCTAGCAGCAACACCGTGTATGTTCTAGGGAATGCTTATCGGTATTTTTTTCTATGTAAGTTACCGGTAATCTACTGTAATATGGTAATTTATATACAAAAATTTACCGCTTTATATTACCTAGTATGTTCTAATTTTCGTTAAAAAAGAATCGTATAGTTAAAATAACATTTAAATAAATTACGTGATGTACTATACTTTTAAATATAGTAAGTATTTTAAATTAAAAATAAAGTCCAAAAACTTTGACCACCGCTGACCCGCCTACCGGGCGCCTATTCCGTACCCATTTGCGATAGATACATTGTACATTGTTTGTGAAATTCATAACCCACACTCGAGTATCACAACCCTATGCCTTTACAATAAGTTCCATACTGCCTTTATTTTTCCGCAAAACGAATGTCAGGAAAGGTGTCTCGGAAATTTCATTTCATCCGGCGTAAGTTCGTCGCTCTATGAAATTTTGAAGCCAATATTGCTTAAGAGTAGCTTGTAATAGAAGTGTGGCTTTTAGAAATTGATTATTTTTGATTTGTATCAGGTGCATTAAATAAATTGTTCGTAATTTTTTTATTTTTAAATATGCTATTAAATTCACATTACAGTTTACATTGTGTTCCATATAATAGGCTAGGAAGTCTCATGTTTCGGGTGCGGTGGGGGGTCGACATGAAGGGAGTATGTAATGATATTTCAACCAACATTTCAGGCGCCTCGCCTGAATAGCAACCTTTTTAGGGTTCCGTACCTCAAAAGGAAAAAACGGAACCCTTATAGGATCACTTTGTTGTCCGTCTGTCCGTCCGTCCGTCCGTCTGTCAAGACCCTTTTTCTCAGGAACGCGTGGAGGTATGAAGCTGAAATTTATATCAATTACTCAGGTCTACTGTCCCTTGAAGCTGTGAAAAAATCAAACTTCTAAGCCAACGCAATCAAAAGATACAGCCGTTTATGCCGCAAATTTTCGACACTTGCAAGGGAATCAAAACCTACAGGGTGCTTCCCGTGAACTCAGAATCTTGAAATTTGGTACGAAGCAACGTCTTATAGCATAGATAAAGGAAAAATTACGAAAACCATAAATACATCACATAATATATATTTTTTTAATAATTTTAAACTTACTACCCATTTCCTCATAAACGCGTAGAGGTATTAAATTGAAATTCATACCAAATACTCAGGTCTATAATACCTTTAAGCTGTAACAAAATCAAACTTCTATGTCAACGCAATCAAAAGAAACAGCAATTTAAGCTGCATATTTTGAAACTCGCAAGTACTCGCAAGGGAATCAAAACCTAAAGGGTACTTCCAGTCGACCTAGAATCTTGAAATTTGGCATGAAGCAACGTTTTATAGCACACATAAAGGAAAAATTCCGAAAACCTTAAATTTTTAGTTACATTACAAAATATATATTTTTTAATAAATATAAACTTATTACTTTTTTCCTCATGAACGCGTAGAGTACGTTGTACGGAACCCTCGGTGCGCGAGTCCGACTCGCACTTGGCCGGTTTTTTTCTTTCACTATTAACTTTGACACAACATCATAGCGTTCAGCCATTAAAAAAAATAATAATATGCGTTATGGCATTCGGCCGCTACACCAATAAAAAAGACGTTTTAGGGCTCCATACCCAAAGGGCACTATTAAGCCTTCGCTGTCTGTCTGTCCGTATGTCACATGGTTGTATTTTCTTGGTTACCTAATTATTGCATATTTTTTACTAATATGGCCCCTATAACGACAAATAACCCTAAAAGTAACAATAATAAGTAACCCGGAAAATAAAAAAGTATATTACGTGTTTTTTAGGGTTTTCTACGGTTTTTTTGTAACCATTGAATGGCAATAGGTTGGCAATGTTGGCATTAAAAAATATCATGTAGTATGTATTGACGGCGCGATACTGCGTACGTTTAAAAAACATCGTGTGAAAAGGCCTCATAGATTTTTGACTTTTCCTTACTCTAAGAGTGAAGTGAAGTGTGCCAAATGTTAAACACACATTCTAAAAGAAACAAAACAGACTTTGTTCTGTGCACATCAATCGTGAAAAAATCTGTGCAACCTTTGAGGCAGCTAGGGGAGTTGTTTCTACGCCATTGAACAGAAGATTATCCTTAAAAATGGCTTCGAATGTCAATTCAGATGTTTTCCTGGCATTATCAAATTTTAACAGAGGGGAATACCTAGTCTGTATTGATTAAATACTGGAGATGCGCCTATCTGCCGCCTACGATACGGTTAACATCCGAATCCTGCTGTCCAAAGTCGCAAGCGTCACGAGGGATAACGGTTTTGTTAGAATTATCGGCAAGCTGCTCCGCAACCGCCGATTCCAGGTCCATCTCAACTCAGAAAGGAGCCGCTGGCGTCGTCAAAACAATGGTCTCCCCCAGGGCAGCGTGCTTGCCCCGACTCTCTTTAATATTTATACGAACGACCAGCCCAGCCCATCGGGGACACAGCGCTTCCTCTATGCGGACGACCTAGCCTTGGCGGCACAGTGCCGTTCCTTCGAAGAGGTGGAAGAGGCCCTGTGTAAGGCATTGGAGCAACTCGGACAATATTACAAGCCAACTGCCTCCGTCCGAACCCCAGCAAGACACAAACCTGCGCGTTTCATTTACGTAACCGTCAAGCGCATAGACCACTGCACGTGATGTGGGATGGAGCTGTGATCGAGCACTGCCCTCAGCCACGATACTTAGGAATCTCACTGGACAGGACTCTGACCTACAAGACTCATTGCGCCAACACCCAAATGAAGGTCAGCTCGCGCAACAACCTGCTGCGCAAACTGACGGCGACAAGCTGGGGAGCTTCTGCGCACACCGTGCGTACCACTGGACTGGCACTGTGCTTCTCCGCCGGCGAGTATGCCTGTCCAGTCTGGCATCGATCAGCGCATGCCGGCCTAGTGACCGCCGCACTCAACGACACCTGCCGCGCCATCACTGGATGCCTCAAACCGACCCCGCTGAACAGGCTCTACCCGCTCGCGGGTATCGCCCCTCCTGAAGTCCGGAGAGAGGTGGCATGCGCCATTGAAAAGCGAAAGCAGGAAAACGACCCGCGCCACCCATTGTACGACCACCACCCGCCGCCTGCCCGGCTCAAGAGCCGCAAGAGCTTTATACGGCACACCGCCCCCCTGTTGGATGATCCCTCCAAGCGGCGCTGTTCGCTATGGCAAAGCCAGTGTCCCCCGCCTGACGTGTATGTGCAATCTGCCGAAGAGCTACCGCCCGGGCAAAAAGAGCCATGGCCCATATGGAGGGCGTTAAACAGGCTGAGATCCCAAGTGGGCCGCTGTAAGCAGAACATGGCAAGATGGGGACTACTCCACGATCGGACAACCCAGTGCGTCTGCAACACAGCGCCGCAAACGATGGCGCATTTGTTGGCGTGCCCCGCATGCCCGCATTCCTGCTCTGAGTACGACCTGAGGGATGCGATGGCCAGAGCCATCAACACCGCTGCTCATTGGGCATCAAGTATTTAAAATGGAACCTCGAAACGAGAAGAAGAAGATTGATTAAATAAATAAATATCAGAGAACCTCACACAAATCAACCTAGTCCCAAATTAAGCTCAAGAAGGCTTGTGTTATGGGTTCTAGGTGACGATATACAATACTTATATAGAGCAAAATTTCCTAGAACGATCTTTCAATGTCCAGCTATCTGCGTACCAAAATTCGTTAAAACCCGGTCCAGCCGTATCAGCGTGATGAGCGGACAGATACATATTCACCAACAGATGGCGCTAGGACGGATGGCTGACGCTCATGCAAATCCTGCATTGCGCTGTTAAGATTTTTACGTCACCCTAGGCCGTAGGATTTTCTTCTCGCTACGCGCGTGGCCTAGGAGAAACATGAAACTATAAACAAACCACGGGCGGTAATTCGTAAAGCCCCAACGATGGCCCGAACCGAGGGTGGGGTGAACAAACACCTGCGATCCCTTTCGGCTACTTTGGAAACCAGTGTTGAAAACAGAATATACTTTTCTTTTTAGGAAACCGGGTTGCCTAAAAAGAACGCAGTCTGTTTTAGAAACTGGGACATTCACAAATTCACCGCCCCAGGGTTGTACCATTATTCAGTTACACCTCAGTTATTTTATTAGCCCTCTCCATAGAACACTAATCAGTGTAGTGTAATACAATTTTATAAAGGCATGTATTTAACGCGGCGACAAATTAATCAGATTTAGGGATTTATAAAAAATTAAAGGGGATAGCAAAAATAATAAGTTGGCGACTAATTGCGGAGACTATTAAAGTCAAAAGTAGCAGCTAAGTAATCAATTTTTGGCTTTGTTTTAATATAAACTAGCATCGAGTTATTGTTTTGGCGACTGAATTAACTAATTAAGCGGAAACATGACAGCGGATAAAAAGTTGAAAATGGCCTACTCTAATTGTTCAATGGAGATTACATATAAAATAAATCAAGGTCATAAAAAAAATACTTTGTGCGACAATTTAAGAGCTTTAATCAAAGTTGAAAATTGCATGTATAAATAATAATTTTGGTCTATAGTTTTATTTAGTGGCTCTGATTTTGGTAATTTTTCGTCAGGTGTGATGTCATATTGACACCTATTTTTTATGATTTTATCGTATAGAATACGTTAAAATAAACATGTTTTGTATGGACAACTTTTTTCTAAACTTAATAATTACCGAGATATGGACTCCTAAAACCGACAATATTTTTTTGGATATTGTGTCAGACTCTGCCTTAGCTCCGGCGCTGCGGGAAGTGCAGCCCTTCCGCCCTTGCGTGGCAAAGCACGGTCGCCCGTACTCCGTTCCGCAGCTTCGGCTTGTTGGTCGCCTTCGGCGACCAGCCTCAGCCGCTCCGCTCCGCACGGCTCCCGAGCTTTGTCACGGCGGGCGAGGGCTGCTCTCCCTCCGCGCCTCCGGCTTTTTATATACACTCTAGGGGTAGGGCAGACAAGACCACGTGGAATCGGGGTTGACAGCTTTGGTTCTGAGGCAAGTCTTATGATAATGCAATGCTTATTTTAGCGTAGCGTGTTTTAGCTAGATTCGGACTAAAATAAGCGTGTTTTGTATGGGCAAAACATTTTTACCTAAAAAACGCTTATCGCCGTTTTCATTAAATTATGGTTTCGAAAACTAAAAAAATAACTCCCCATTACTTTTATATAGTACCCATTTTAATATTTAAGCTGCCAGCAAATCAAAGCCCAAAATGCTTTTTTAGATGGAGACCTGTAGTTGCCACTAATATAAAGTTTGTTATCCTTCTGCTAATATTAGTCGCCAAGTCATTATTTATAGTACCTCACCTATGATTTCAGTAATCTTGTTTATTATTTCTGCTACCTTAAAGTAGCTGCCATTATTTGAATTTTAAAATATCCTTAGTTTAAAGCTCATTTAATATAAATGATTGCCAAAATATTTAATCGCTGACAAGTTATTATTTTAGTTGCAAATAGTTTGCTGCTCTTTAATTTTTCTGTCGCCGCGAAAATAATAAGCCTTTTATAAATAGTAGGTATAGATATCAAAAGTAATGGCAAGAATGTATAAACGATGTGTAAAAGTTTTACTGTGTCCAAAATCACCATTATTACCCTTTGGATTAATGAAGTGAGCACACGGTCAAGCATTGTGTATTGGTAAAAATAAATCGTGTTGTCCTACTCCTTCAAAGCTTGCATAACAGGAGAATGAAAGAGATAGCGGTGGAGCGATACGGGATTTACTTCTGGAAACATGTAGACGTGAAACTGCTTGAAACTAGTTAAAACTTGTAATAATTCGATTGGGAGCCCTTTTTTTCCTAGAAACATTATTTCGTCGAATGTTTTATTTCATCGAAAAACCATTTCGCAGAATTTTTATTGCTCTGTCTGTAGTCATACATTTTTCATAATCCTTGCAAACATTGGTTAGCTTAGGTATGTTTTTTCATCAATCTCAAAGTTTAGGTACCTACGGTTGCAAAGAAAAATGAATTCTACGTAAAGCCCGAAAAATAATTCTGAGAGTCAATTTAGACCCAGTTCGATGAAATTGTATTATTAGTTTTATTGTATCTCTGAAACATTAACATCCATTTGTATCTAGGTGCTAATATCTATGTAAGTAGTATTTTTAGCAATAGCTTCTATTTTAAACAGATTTTCCCGCACACACGATTCATCACACCATTAAACACAACCCGTATTAATAAAATTCTGTTCACGCTGAAAAACAGAAACTCTCTAAGCGGCGTTTTGGCGTTTAATAAAAAGAAACGGGCACATACAAAATAACTGCCGTGTGTTTACAGAATACATTTGCATATGAAATGTTTGCGCCCCGTGGGGACGGTCCCCCTGTAATTGGACGCAGTTATGAATGATTAATCTTTACGATGTTTACGCAAAATGACGGGTAATAGTATGAAATACTTGGCGCTTACGCTCTTTTTTAAGAGGCGTATTGGGGATGTTTACAAAATGGCGGATAGTGGTTGGATATGCTTGGCGGTTGCGTCCTATGGTAGATGGGGAAAGGGAGATAACAGTAATGAAGAGAGACGTTTTGCAGTCTTCTCTTTGTTTGCTCTAGTATAGTTACGTGCGAATGAATTTGCAGTTTTAAACATTCATATAAATTCTGAAGATAAGTACGAGTAAGTATAAAGATTTTATGATAAGTATGATATAATTTTCTTTGAATTTTATTCATAAAAAGTATGACAAGAAATAACATTAGTCAAAACTGTACCCTTACCATGAGTTTACAGTGACCGTACTCGCTAGCGACTGCGTAAACGATTTGTATGGAGAATTGTAGTTCTACAAAGTAACCGCTAGGGGCGTTGTACTATTCTACATACAAATAATTTACGCTGTCGAGTACGGTCTCGTTAACTCAAGTCGAGGGTACTGGTGATGAATCGCGAATCGATTCGAAACATGTCGAGCAATCGACTTCTTCAACCCGTTTCGTAGATGTAATGTCTGAGAAGTTTTGTATATAAAATCGCGTTCGTTTTGTTTTCGTTCAAACCAAACTAGAAACTCAGCTTCATAAAATTACTCTCGTGACACTTTCCACGGAGTTTGAAACAATATTTTCCTCGCAGTTTTAAAGACAGAATTTAAAAGGAACGATGACTCTTTTGAAGTTTTGAAGCAAGAACTTGGACGTCGATAGCGTTCTTCACTAACACGGTATATCAGAGTTGCATCTAATAGCGAAGTTTCCTATTTCAAGGAAATATAATAGGCACTAGCTAAGCGGTGGTAGCCTAGTGGTTAGCGCATGCGACTTTCAATCCGGAGGTCGCGGGTTCGAACCCGGCCCGTACCAACGAGTTTTTCGGAACTTATGTACGGAATGTCATTTGATATTTACCACTCGCTTTTCGGTGAAGGAAAACATCGTGAGGAAACCACCTAAGCCCAATAAGGCCTAGTTTCCCCTCTGGGTTGGAAGGTCAGATGGCAGTCGCTTTCGTAAAAACTAGTGCCTACGCCACATCTTGGGATTTAGGTAGCCGACCCCGATTGAGAATTCAATCTCAAAAATGGGACAAAGGCTAGGAGGATGATGATAATAGGCACTAGCTGACAAACTTAAGTTTGTTTCTTCCTATCTATATCTTTTTACCTATCTCCTTCCCTCTCTCAATCTGTATATTGCTGTCTCTATCTCTTTCTGCCCTAACTCTTCCTTACTTTATCGCTCTTCTTCTATCAGTGTCTATCTTTTTCTGCCTCTCTTTATTAGCTGACCTTTTGTTTGTTTCTTACTATCTACATCTTTCTATCTCCTTCTACCCCTCTCTATCTGTATCTTTCTATCTCTTTTTACTTTTCTATATCTGTATATTCCTGTCTCTATCTCTTTCTGCCCTGTCTCTTTCTGTCTTTATCGCTCTACTTTTATCTGTGTCTATCTCTACCTGCCTCTGTTTATCTATCTCTTGCTTTTTGTACTGCTGTCTCTATCTGTCTAAGCAAGTTGACGAACTTGTACGTCGATAGCGTCCTTCACTAACACGGTATACCAGAGTTACCTCTAACAACGAAGTTTTCTATTTCAAAGAAATTATGGAATGGGCACTAGCTGACCTGACAGACTTCGTACTTCAGTTTGGTTACTCGCATCTATATTTCAGGGGGCCTATGATGGTTGCGTTTATCACGTGATAAATAAGTGAAAAAGCATCTGTTACTCACACATTTTGTCAAAACGTGACGGATGCTTTGTCACTTATTTATCGCGTGATAATAGCAACCATCATAGGCCCGCTGCTTTCTATATCTCTCAATGTAGTCTTAATATGTATGATATGTATCTTTCTATCTGTTTCTTCCTATCTATATCCACTAGATTGCTTTTGGTAACTACGGCTACCTGTCACCGCTCTTATTTTATTATATAAATAGAGTCCAACTCAAAATTCGAAGCAATTGAGTGGATATCTTTCCTGTCTCCTACTACTCTCTATCTGTATCTTCCGGTCTCTTTCTATCTCTTTTTACTCTTTTCTATGTGTTAACTTCTTCTCAAGTTGTTAATTTATGATTCATAGCCAGTCGTAGCGGCACACATGCATTCGTCGTGTCGCCACACCTCATCGCATTGCATGTAATTTTACACAAACAACCGATTGAATACTCAGGCGGCTTTTGTGAATATCAAAAGATCTCTCTCCTGCAGTATTTTATATCAAGCAGCTGGAAAAGAGTGAACCATTATACTTCCCTGAAAATTAAAATTAAACAAAGCTTTGGACGCAATTAAATCATACCCAAATGTTGAGCGACACCAAACACCGACCTTTTTGACATTGTCCACGGGACACCGATTCGATTACCGCCGACGCCGTGGTCACTAGAGGTGGGATAAATAACGAGTAAAAAGTCACAGCGAGCGGGCGACAAAAATCACTGCCTTATCAGTTATTAGGCACCAGTGGCACGGTGTTCGTTTCCCATCGCCTTGGCCACTTCAAAACTATTGCGCACCATTCTTTTTTGCCACGGAAGAAAAAAATTGCAGAATCTACCCCGGCTTGCCCTGAACTGCCCTTTCGTTTGACGCTACGTTACTGCTAGGTACAGAATAAAGATGACAGAAAGGCTCTATCCTTTGTTTTTAACAAAAGCCGTGATCACTAGAGGTAGGATAGATATTAGATACCAGTAAAAAGGAACAGTGATCGGCTGCCAAAAATCACTGTGACATTTCTGCTAGTTACAGCCCCTTTGTATTTACCGCATCGTTTACCTGTGTAAGACTGCGCCCCTCGTATGTAGATTAGATTAGATATTTTTATTTCATAATATAAAATTTACATGTCTTATTATAAAATAATAATAAGAGAGCAATAATCGGAACGTCAGAATTAAATACAAAATTATATTGCATGTCACCCCCTGCGCAGTTACGTGTGACTCCCGGGCGGTTTAGTGTTTCAATGACACCTTACGTAACAGCGACAATGAAGATTGTAACAAATACATATATCTTTATTTGCTTGAAATATGGTACAGAAGATGTTCAGACGTCCACTGCTGAACGAAGGCCACCCTCATAGCTCGCCACAAAGTGCGATCCCGTGAAGACCGCATCCAATGACTCCCCACTACCCTCACGAGGTCATCTGTCCAGTCGGGGGTCGTCCCACGCGGCGATTCACGCTGGTCAGACAATATTACAGCAGCACAATACATATTTAACCTGACTGGAGACTCCCTGTGAAATGTCTACTAGGTACTTAGTTTTTCAGTAGATATAAAATTATATGATAAAAATGCTAAGTAGAGTATATGACATGAAGATCTGGTTAAGGTAGTCGATGACAGGTCCTTTATACTGAAATAATCGCGCCTTGCGGTAGTAAATCAGCGATTGTAGCGATCGATTCATAAAAAAAAGTAGTTTCGAATCTGCTACCATTACACGAATGGATTCTAAGTGAAAGATTATCACATGTTAGATATTATAATATAAAGATCTGTTTACATTACAGTAAGTAATAACGCTAGTAACACTATAGAGAGAGGGTTTATCAGTCAAGTGTGTATCAAAAGCACAGTGATTTTTGGAACTGGAATGACAGTCACAGTGGTATTCTGCATCTCTATAGTGGTCCGCCCCTTTGTCTTCACCCCATCGTTTACCTGTGAATGGTTGTGCCACTTGTCTGCATATCGCCCCTTCGCAGTTACGTCACGTGTGACTCCCAGCCGGTGTAATGTTTCATCAGTGACATGAGACGTAACAGTGACAATGTAGATTGGGTATCTGTGAGATATAACTGTTATTATTTACACTTGCATAATGTTTTCCTTGTGATTGTCGACAGACGAGTGGGAATCTGAACATGTGAAAATTTATAAAAGGAAAACGAATTAAGACGAATTGATTGTTAGAGAAACCGCTCCAAGTCAAGTAAAAAGGAGAAAATTCAATGAAAATATCCAAGTCTTGGCGAGACTTTAATGTTAAAAGCACAGGGATATAAGTACTTATTGACGTTGTTTTATATGATCCACAAAATGTCCATTCCATTGCATAAGAAAGCAACTGGAGCGCTACACTACACAAGAACACATGACTGTTTTAGTTTATTGTCAAACCGGTACGAACATCGAATAACTATTTAGTTCGTCTTTTAGACGCTTTAGGCTGCCTGTCCACTAAAGCGAAACGAACCAATCAAGCTGCGTTTTTGTGAAGCCCAAAAGAAGTGCATTTGAATCTGAGGAATGTGATTGTTCCATTTTACACAGTTATCCGCTCCAGTGGACAGGTAGCCTTAATCTTTCCAATTTGCAATACACGTTAAAACGCTCCTAAAAATCAAGATATGCAACGAAACGTGCAAAAATCCTGCATGCAACAGTCTGTCGTTTTGCGAGGGGCACGTTTGTCCAAATACCGTGGGGTCGCTCCGGCCTCGCGGGTCGGCCGGGGCGCCGGGGTCACCCGCGCCGTAGACGTGAAATAATTGAACAATGCTTTCAGGCCATCCAACCGCGCATTTTCAAAATAGTCTTTGTACTATTTTTGAAAGACCAACCCTTATCGTTGCGAGATAAATGAGAAACCTAGGTTCAAACGTCGGTGTGTCGTTAAAAATATTAATCAAAAATCTATTTAAATTAAAAATATGTATATCAGGTTATAAAATTAAACATCGTGAAATTAAGGGTTAAATTATATTTTTTATCGATAGTCCTTGCTATAAGGAACGAGCTAAGGTCCTTCATTCTTGTTTTATACCATGTTTTTTTTCGTTTTTTTTTTTATTGAATAATAAATAAATAAATATTAAGGCACAATCTTACACAAATCGACCTAGTCCCAAACTAAGCAAAGCTTTTACTATGGGTACTAGACGACGATATACATAATATATAAATACAAATATAGATAACATCCATGATCCAGGATTGTAGGATTATTCAAGTTCATCACACAAATATTTGCCCTGGCCGCGATTCGAACCCAGGACCGCCGGCTCAGTACTCTCAGTAGGCAGCTGCACTACAAACCGAGCCAACCGGGCTGTCAAAATTATTGAGAAATGTCAAATGTCAATTGATATTTGATAATGGTACTGTTCTTCAAGAAAGGTGATAAAACCCTATTGAAGAACTACAGGCCCATCACGCTTCTAAGCCATGTTTATAAGTTGTTTTCAAGGGTCATCACGAACCGTCTCGAACATAGACTTGATGACTTCCAGCCTCCCGAACAAGCCGGTTTCCGAAGAAGCTATAGTACCATAGACCACATACATACGCTGCGACAAGTTATACAGAAGACTGAAGAGTATAACTTGCCATTATGCTTAGCGTTTGTGGACTATGAGAAAGCCTTCGATTCGGTGGAAACATGGGCGGTGCTCGAGTCACTTCAGCGATGCCATATTGACTATCGGTACATTGAAGTGTTGAAGTGTTTGTATA
This sequence comes from Apotomis betuletana, assembly GCA_932273695.1. NCBI lineage: Eukaryota > Metazoa > Arthropoda > Insecta > Lepidoptera > Tortricidae > Apotomis > Apotomis betuletana. The sequence continues at coordinate 3,506,229 of OW026310.1, forward strand.
GTAACGCCACCATGTCGGTCCGAGTTCAGGAGCAGAGCACAAAGGCCATTCCATTGAGAAGAGGCGTAAGACAGGGGGACGTTGTGTCCCCGAAACTGTTTACGGCCGTTATGGAAGACGCCTTCAAGCTCCTGGAATGGCAAGGACTTGGCATCAACATCAATGGCGAATACATCACTCACCTTCGGTTTGCCGACGACATCGTAGTCATGGCAAAGTCGATGGAGGAACTCAGCGTGATGCTCGATGACCTCAATCGAGTTTCTCAACGGGTGGGCTTAAAAATGAACATGGACAAGACGAAACTCATGTCAAATGCGAAGGTTGTGCCCATCCCAGTCTCTGTTGAAAACTCGGTACTCGAAGTTGTTGACTCATACATCTACCTAGGACAAGTGGTCCAATTAGGTAGGTCCAACTTCGAGAAAGAGGTCAACCGCCGAATCCAACTCGGCTGGGCAGCGTTCGGGAAACTACGCAATGTCTTTTCATCCGACATACCTCAGTGCCTCAAGACGAAAGTCTTCAACCAATGTGTGTTACCAGTGATGACTTACGGCACCGAAACGTGGTCTTTCACTATCGGCCTCATCTCAAAGCTCAAAGTCGCTCAACGAGCAATGGAGAGGGCTATGCTCGGAGTGTCTCTACGTGATCGAATCAGAAATAAGGAAATCCGTAGACGAACTAAAGTGACCGATATAGCTCACCGGATTAGCAAGTTGAAGTGGCAATGGGCAGGCCACATAGCACGCAGAGCAGATGGCCGATGGGGCCGTAAAGTGCTCGAGTGGAGACCTCGGACCAGCAAGCGCAGCGTAGGACGTCCACCTACAAGATGGACAGATGACCTTATAAAGGTCGCCGGAAGGCGCTGGATGCAGGTCGCTTCCAACCGGTATATATGGAAGTCCAAAGGGGAGGCCTATGTTCAGCAGTGGACGTCCTATGGCTGAGATGATGATGATGATGATTTGATAATTCTCAATAATAGTAGCTGAAGGGATCTATGCCTTGAAACTAATGGGAAATATGACGCTACCTAAGTTTCAAGCGATTTTACGCAAAGTTGGAGTTCAGTAATCGTACCGGAACAAGAGTTTGCTTACGCTTGTTTATCGATGTTTAAGTATGAAGGTAAACAAAGACGCTAGCGAACAGTAAGACTGGTATAGCTTTCGAATAACCGCTTGAGTACTTTGACGGAAATATTATAGTGAACCTTGAATAACATTTCTGTGCATAGTATAGAAGCTTGGCAATATTTTATCAGAGTACCCATAGCTGTGCCGTGGGGTGACCGGCCTTAGAATTGTCCCCCACCATATCGTCCCGTGGTTGCAGTAGAAGCCTGCTAAGGGAATAATAATATACCGGGAGATGGGCAGCAGCGTCTTCCAGAGACGTTTAAAAAAAAAAAAAAAAACTGCGCGCGCCAACCCGCCTGCCAAGCGTGGCGCGTATGGCAAAACCCCCTTTATGATAAGTCACATTAATACCAGGCCCCCAGTCTCCGGCAGCTCCGCTATCCCTGGCGTGGGTAGCGGCCAAGGTAATGGCGGAGCAGGGGGTGCTAAGAATCCCCGGACAAAATCCGGCTACCCATCCCCACGACGACTGGCCCTGGTAACACACAACATACGCACAATGAGGACTGACGAAAAGATTTGCGAGTTGGAAGAGCAACTGAGCAGGTTACACTGGGACATTGTAGGATTATGCGAAGTCCGTAGAGAGGGGGAGGACACCGTAACCCTGAAGTCTGGTAACCTGCTCTACTACCGGGAGGGCGCCCATCAGTCCCAAGGCGGGGTCGGGTTTCTCGTTCACAAGTCCCTCGTTAACAACATAACTACCATCGACAGTGTGTCGAGCAGGGTGGTATACCTAATACTCAGAATATCCAAAAGATATTCGTTGAAGGTCATTCAGGTATACGCACCGACCTCGTCACTTTCTGATGAGGAAGTAGAGGCTATGTATGAGGACGTAAGTAGGGCCATACATACTTCCAAAACCTACTTCACTGTTGTTATGGGGGACTTCAATGCAAAGTTGGGCAAGAACAGCGGTGATGAGTTGAGAGTGGGGCAATTTGGATACGGGCAACGGAACCCTAGGGGACAGAGGCTGGCCGACTTTCTGGAGAAAGAGGAACTCTTCATGATGAACTCTTTCTTCCAGAAGCCGCCTCACAGGAAATGGACCTGGATAAGTCCCGATGGTTCCACGAGAAACGAGATTGACTTCATCATGACCGACAAGAAACGGATTTTCAGTGATGTGTCTGTGATCAATAGGGTAAAGACCGGCAGTGATCATCGAATCGTAAGAGGCACACTGAATATCAATGTTAAACTGGAAAGGTCCAGTCTGATGAAGTCTACGCTCCGACCTACTCGGGCCCATATTCAAAACCCCGAGAGCTTTCAACTCGAGCTCTCCAACCGCTTCGCTTGTCTGGAGAACTTTGCCTCAGTGGACGAGATCAACGACGGGCTAGTGGAAACTGTCCACACGGTAGGGTCTAAGTTTTTCAGACCCCGCCTTAAAGATAGACCTCAGAAATTGTCTGATCGAACCTTAAACCTCATGGCTGAACGACGCTCGCTACAGTTGCAGTCTCCCGATGACGCGAGGTCATATAGGCAGCTTAATAGACGTATATCGAAGTCCTTGCGACATGATCTGCGGCTCTTTAATACGAACCGTGTTAAAGAGACCATTGAGCAGAACAAAGGCTCCAAAGTGTTCGCAAAGGACAAGTCTATTGGACAAAGCCAGCTGACCAAGCTGAAACGGGAAGATGGCAGCATAGCGTCGACCAAAGCAGAGGTTCTAGGCGAGATCGAGAGGTTCTATGGTCAGTTATACACTTCAGTCGCAAAGCCCGTTGACAGCTTGGTAGGCGATCCAAGAGCCAAGCTGTCCCGACATTATACCGAAGACATCCCGGACATCAGTCTGTACGAGATTAGGATGGCCCTGAAGCAACTTAAGAACAACAAGGCGCCGGGTGAAGACGGAATCACCTCAGAGCTTCTGAGAGCGGGTGGAACACCGGTACTTAAGGTCCTCCAGAAGCTCTTTAATTCCGTCTTGTCCGAGGGCAAAACGCCTGAAGCATGGAATAGAGGCGAGGTGGTACTGTTCTTCAAGAAAGGTGATAACAGCCTATTGAAGAACTACAGGCCCATCACGCTTCTAAGCCATGTTTATAAGTTGTTTTCAAGGGTCATCACGAACCGTCTCGAACATAGACTTGATGACTTCCAGCCTCCCGAACAAGCCGGTTTCCGAAGAAGCTATAGTACCATAGACCACATACATACGCTGCGGCAAGTTATACAGAAGACTGAAGAGTATAACTTGCCATTATGCTTAGCGTTTGTGGACTATGAGAAAGCCTTCGATTCGGTGGAAACATGGGCGGTGCTCGAGTCACTTCAGCGATGCCATATTGACTATCGGTACATTGAAGTGTTGAAGTGTTTGTAGATTATTATTCAAATTGAATAAGTATTTTATATTTGACAAAAAAAATTACAATAAGTTCTGATCCGCATCGCAGGCTTCGTCAGGTGAGATACAACAACAAATCAGCAACAGGCTTCGTCAAATACAAACCAATGATATGATCCACAACAGGCTTCGTCAATTTCGTTAATGAGGCACGCCCCGAATCGTACCTGGCCCAAACGTACCCATCACACTGGCGGCGTTACCACGCTGAATGGCCAACGAAATTTGTTGCACCAGGTACGATCCAGAGCGCGGGTCACAGCCCCTATCCCTAAGCCGGCGGCCCAATTCTTTAATAAAATCCTTGGCCTCCGAGCCCCAAGGTCCACCAGTCTCCACTGCAATAGGTACAAAATCGTACGCTGGCTCCAAGGCACTGTATTTAGTGTGCTTCACTCTTGCCGCACACTCCGCGGCCGCCCCAGCAGTTCTAATGGTGTGAGTCAAGTGGGACGGAGCAAACGTACTCACACAAGTTGCGTCCCACAAGAGGCACCGACCTTTCTGCCAAGGAACCAACGTGAGACCATCAGGCCTCTTGCCATCAGTTCGACTCAACCCAGGAGGCTCCAAGGTACAAGGTATATTGGCAGACACTAAAGCCCGACGAACCAAATCATTGATCGCATGATGCCTTGCAAATCGCCCCGCGCATCTCTGACAGCTGAGGCCATGGTGGCCATTCTCCTCAACTGTTACCCCGCAGATGCAACGATGTGGCTCGCATACTTTACAACCAACCCGCAGAGCAACCGCGATTCTTAATGAGTCGTTGTCCAGCAATGTACCCAACTGAGGAGAAGGCAAAGCATGTAGCCACGCTCCTGATTCAGGCTTAGCAACAGCTTTCAAACGCGCCAAATTAAAGCCTGTTGCGTCGGCAAGTAACCCACCGTAGACTTCCCTACATAAAATGTCATCCCAACCCCTTTGGCTGACGACATTATCAGGCCGTTCGTTACCTTGACACACAGTGGACCATTTGGTGAGTGCCTCAGCGACAAATGGTACCTGGATATTGTCACCATTCAAATGCAATATGCGAGTGACAAGAGCCAGAGTCCCATGAGCTGAAGCTAAGAATGCTACCAAACCGACTTCACGACATCGGCGTATACCTAGACCACCATGGCGGACTGGCAAAGAAGCCTGACACCACTGTGACTCGTTGAGATGGATATTCAGTATGGACTCAAGTGACATTTTGATTGCGTTATCCAGCCTCTCTACATCATCCTCAAATAACCAAGTTGGGGAGGTTCTTAAAATGTAAATCATGCGTGGCATCGCAAAACAGTTACGCAATAAAACAAGTGCGACGTGCGATGATAAATTTGATAAATGTTCTTGAGCCCGTACTAAAGCCAACCTCTTCTCCTCGAGAGCCGAGCTTGCACCATCCGGGAAAACAGGTGCGCCTAATAAACTGAAGGTTGTCTTATCAAGACGGCGAGCACCTGGTAATACCAACTCAACATCGGACAACACACTAGCATCACTATTATTGCAGCAAAAAAGCTCACATTTGCTGGGGTTTATTTCTAAGCCAATCTCCTTCAAAGCTGGAACTAGCCTTGTTAAATCCTGTAATACCACCTGTGGATTCCCTCCAATCGTTCCATCATCTAAATACCACACATTTAACGGTGAGTCCAGCGACAAAATAACTTTCTGCATGGCTAAACAAAATATTAAAGGCCCCAAAGGATCGCCTTGCTGGGCCCCAACCTGTGAACTTATAGGTTGATCGTTATAAAATAAATTGCTGGCTGTAGAGTAACATTGGTGAAGAAATGGGTAGAGCGACGGCACCTGCTCCAAAACTTCCCCGAGAATAGCGTCCCTCTCAAGACTATTAAAAGCATTTTTAATATCTATTTTCAAAATAATGGTCGATGTATCCTCATTTCCAAGTGCAAATGTTCTAGTGGCATGTATAGCTGCCTCGCAACCCTGGATAGTCCCGAAACCTACTTGAACCGGCTGAAGATAACTGGCCATAGTCTCTCTGACCATGCTACAACACAATTTGGCCGTTAGACGTCTAATTGTGCTACCTATGGCAATAGGTCGTATACCTCCATCTTTTTTAGATAGGGCACATAGAGAAGCTCCATACAAATAAGGACATACGGCAGGATTCAGTGATCCACTTAACAAAAAATTGCAAAGATTCGTAAGACAGTCTACTAATCGAACACCACTACTACCAGCTGAAGAAGATGTTAATTCTTTAAGATGCTGAGGTCGCAAGCCATCGAGACCAGATGCAGATCCATTATAAAACGAACCAATTGCGGCTCTCACTTCAACAGGAGTTACCGATATAGGAGGACTCGATCCATCAGGCTCTGGAGGAAATAGAAGTGGTCTAGACGGGGATGGATGCTTCTCTCGCAATGAACTTACAGTCTCATCGCTCGGAGGGGCTAACGATGAGTTTGATAAAAGAAGCCGGACTGCACCCCTCAGATCTCCGTCGTGTACCTTGTTTTCTATAGTTTTATAGAAAGACCTTGACTTACGTGCAATGCTTTCCGGAAAATATAATGTAGTGCTATCTATATTTTCCTTTACCTTTGATGTCAAAGACTTCTTAGCACTGCTTTCTGGGACTCTAAGAGCAGAAAAAGAAAACGACAACAACGAAAACCAATCATCGACACTGTTGGATCGCACGCAGTTATCTATAATTGTGCACAATTTTTCCGCTGCCAGGCTCCTTGCACCTTTTGGTATATGTTTCAGTACATTGACTTTGACTTTAAGTTCCGATAATTTATCCAAACAAAAATTGTTGTGGGCCGATGGCTGAGATGAATCGCGGAGGCTTGCGGGGTTCAATCTAGCGGCGCTTGGGCCCGGAACCGCCAGAGTGTTTTGGCTCTGCGTACCAACATCTTTATGAGCACGAGAAATGTGCACGCTAAGCCCTCTGGGTAAGACATACAGTTTCGGTGACCCGGGACAATAAGGGCAGGGGCCTTTAGTAGAAGGGCTACTCATTTTTGTGAGAATAATCAACAACAATATGGAAAGCAAGTTTATGCATGCAACATTTTGATGACAAAACGATGTGGTGTGGCAACAAAATAAATTACGATATCAGTGAATTAAAAGAAAAATACATTAACAGCCAAAAAGGAACCATTAAATCTAAATAAAACCGTTGACAACCATAAAAAAAATACGTATACATTATCGCGTCAAGTCAAAAAAGTCAAAAACAAAGAATACAAAGACAAGTCATGGTATTACAATAAAATCAATGAAAATTAAATTAAAATTAAAATAAAAGAAAAAAAAAACAAGCAATATACATAAATTCATATGTCATACTATACTAATGACTCACAAATTATAAATTAAAACACGATAAAATTAACAATGTCAATTCATTAAATAAAAATTGCGTCAAATAAATATAAAAAATTTCCGAAACAATATTTTATTTTTTTTAAGAAAGATAATAAAATGTTAACTAAAACCTATATACAAACTTATCAATTATCACGCATCAAAAAAGAAACAATTAAAAAAAAAAAAAAAACAAAAAATTGTCTAATCAGGATTTGATCCCAGGACCGTGGTTGACAATAAGTGAATGATGTTCGTTACCGCTTGGCCATAAACACTTCAGTGAACTCGACGAAAACACTGTACCAGTGCTATTACAACCCGTGCATGACGTGTATCTGTTTCGCACCAGCTGGATGGGTATTTATGCGTGTTGTATTGGTACTGGAATTTACCCACATGATAAATTTATATCAAATCCAGAAAGTCTTTGATTTAACACTTTTACAAGAAAACTCTTCGCCGCGTTATATATTTATGTTTGAATTACAACTCGTGTTTACACAATAAACACTAAACAGTGGCACCGTCACTCATATTAGCACTCTTTGTTTACGTGATTAGAAATGACTCAACTGTGGTAATCCGCTTGTTACATAGTTAATCCATTTCGTTTTCAACATTTGTGTTTATTTTAGTGTTGATTAACACAAAAACACCAGTCTTTCTTCACAGTTGGGTTCCAAATTGACTCGCAAAATAACAGCTTGTGGTCAAAATACGTTTGACAGTTGCCTTAATATATAGTGTTTGTATAGTAACGCCACCATGTCGGTCCGAGTTCAGGAGCAGAGCACAAAGGCCATTCCATTGAGAAGAGGCGTGAGACAGGGGGACGTTGTGTCCCCGAAACTGTTTACGGCCGTTATGGAAGACGCCTTCAAGCTCCTGGAATGGCAAGGACTTGGCATCAACATCAATGGCGAATACATCACTCACCTTCGGTTTGCCGACGACATCGTAGTCATGGCAAAGTCGATGGAGGAACTCAGCATGATGCTCGATGACCTCAATCGAGTTTCTCAACGGGTGGGCTTAAAAATGAACATGGACAAGACGAAACTCATGTCAAATGCCAAGGTTGTGCCCATCCCAGTCTCTGTTGAAAACTCGGTACTCGAAGTTGTTGACTCATACATCTACCTAGGACAAGTGGTCCAATTAGGTAGGTCCAACTTCGAGAAAGAGGTCAATCGCCGAATCCAACTCGGCTGGGCAGCGTTCGGGAAACTACGCAATGTCTTTTCGTCCGACATACCTCAGTGCCTCAAGACGAAAGTCTTCAACCAATGTGTGTTACCAGTGATGACTTACGGCACCGAAACGTGGTCTTTCACTATCGGCCTCATCTCAAAGCTCAAAGTCGCTCAACGAGCAATGGAGAGGGCTATGCTCGGGGTGTCTCTACGTGATCGAATCAGAAATGAGGAAATCCGTAGACGAACTAAAGTGACCGATATAGCTCACCGGATTAGCAAGTTGAAGTGGCAATGGGCAGGCCACATAGCACGCAGAGCAGATGGCCGATGGGGCCGTAAAGTGCTCGAGTGGAGACCTCGGACCAGCAAGCGCAGCGTAGGACGTCCACCTACGAGATGGACAGATGACCTTGTAAAGGTCGCCGGAAGGCGCTGGATGCAGGTCGCTTCCAACCGGTATATATGGAAGTCCAAAGGGGAGGCCTATGTTCAGCAGTGGACGTCCTATGGCTGAGATGATGATGATGATGACCCATAGCTCATGCACATAATATGTACATTATGTGTCTCCAATGTGTTTACGTAATATAATACTTTATACTCTCGCGGTTTGTACACAATTAAAACTTATTCAACCGAGTCTATCCGGGTATATATGAAGGTAAATCAAAACATCGCGATAGACCCGGTTCAATAAGTTTTAATCATGTTTACGTATTAGTAAAAAAAAAATAGTTGAAGTACCTAAAACATAATATTTACTCGTATTTGTAATAAATTATGCATCTTTAGTAATCGTATACAGTATTCATACATAACATCAAATTATATTTATTTTATCTTCTAATTATAATATACAATTATACATGTAGCAGTGAAATGGTAAAATCATATAATTTGATCAACCCTTATTTTTATTAGTGAAATAACAAAACTCGGTTGCAATCTTGTCATCTGATTTTACCATTTCACTGCGATATACATATTACAAATTTTTTTCACTTTCTAGTTTGCCACTGATCATGTTCTCTGTTATATTTTTAGCTAAGATTTGGGTGATATTTTGTTATATATACGAGTAATCAGATTTTACGCTTGATACATGGAAGGGAGGGTTTATCCGCAATTTAATTCGGATGTTAGGAAACCTCCCCGCACTTGCATCGGTCCCTTGGGTCCACTTTAGTATTTCGTGGCAACACTGAAATCAAACGTCGTAAATGTATACGGTTGCATTATAAACATAGTTTATTGTTTAAAGTAATAAGAGTAATAAATAAGTTTTTCACCTCACCAGCTCAAACATGGCGATTTTGCTGTCAGATAACAGTGAACAAAATGCGATTTTGTTTCGAGCGAGACTAGAAAGTAGCTTTTTAATTTTTTCAATATCTGACCACGAATTGTCATTCTTCAGCCAAAGGTTAATTATAAAATTCTAATGATTTGAATCTCGATGCACTCTGTTTCTTTCATATGCATATAAAAGAGAGGGATAGAAATTTATCAATGTGAAAATCGATTTTCGAATCCGACCTCGATTGAGAACAGTTCGGATACGCGTTATACCAAAAAAATCATTAAAAACACCCGAAAAAGTTTTAATTGCAACGTTTTTTCTTTTTCTTTATTATATTTTTATTTAACGACCGAATATTAAAATTATTGTGCCTATCATATAAAACATCATTGCTCAAATAAAATAAGATTTTTCAACTTATTACTTATTGTAAATATAATAATAATTTATAATTTCACCATTTATGCATATTCGAAACATACCTTACAAAATATCGAGTTCATAATAATATTATAATTGTTATTTTCTTTTGCATTTATTTTGTTTGGTGTTTTAGGAGTAAAAATATTAATCAATTTATAAACAAAATCTCGTAATATAACATGTATTTATAAATAAACACGTCATGTATCTGCTAAATCTTCCAATTTGATCAAATAATGACAATAACCGTGTTGGTTGGTTGATTATAATTTCAATTACATTATATTGTTATTCCTTTTTAAGCAGCACTTATCTATTTTCTGCTTAATAATATTATTGAAATCAGCAACAAAGACTATAAACATACGTTGGAAGGAAAAGCACAAAATGTCGAATATGTTCTCGCTGATGAGGTGAAAAGTTGTGTGTGCTACACGAGAGCAAAGTTTTTTGCATCTCGTGCTGTTGAGTCCCTCTCTACACTCAGGATTCTAACATAGAATCACTCGCTACGCTCGTGATTCAAACGTAGAAATCAGCACTCGCAACAAAAAACAACTTTGCTCTCTTGTTGCACAAATAACTATTACACCACAGCTGGCAGCTGACACTAACAACTAGAGGATTCCACCAGCATCTTTGTTAGAGGTAAGACCTTTACATTTGAAAAGGGGTCCAGTAGCTACTGGACCTCTTTATAAATGCTGACTTACCTCGGTCTGCAAATTACATAAATTTATGGAAAAACTAGGCTATTCTTAAGCAACGTATTGCCCCTCCATGGGAGATTCCTAGCCTGAAGTTAGCTCAAGACTTTATAATGTAATTCTTTCTGCCAAGTCAGGATAACGAGCACTGAATAAAAGGCGACACGGCAGGGGCGTGCACCTGCTGCAATTCTTTGTGAAATATTCTACGAACATACCTACCCGGACAAGTTCTTGTTGGAATTGGCAGTCTTGAAACCATTTTACGACGGTGATTGGGACTTTTCAGACGAGTTATAAAAGAAAACTTTACCGGTGAGTTAGGTTTGAGTTTACAGAAAAAAACGATTTTTCTTTATAGTTATACTGAAGACTCAACCTGCCGGTTAAACGCCTGAACACGATAAAAGCGTGTTAAATAGTACTACATTACTGCAGACGCCGGGAAAGAAGAGCTTGCCGGGTGAGTAGGTATAGATGGCCGACCGTATGGAGGCCGGATAGTGATACGAAGCCGGCAAGCCCTTCTCTCGCCTAAGCATGCAATTATACCTGCGCCGCAGCCTTTGCGTAAATATGGTTGCATTTCAATACACAATACATTGCAATTGCAATGAGCTGCTCAACGAGCTGGTACTGGAGCAAGATGCCGACCTGTTTGCCGACAGCTGGCATGCGCTGCTCGCTAAAATAAGTGCAATGTGCAACTCTTACTTCTAAAAAAAAAAAATTGTATGTTTGTACCTTCTAAAAATTGTTATGTCATTAGTTTGTAGTGCTTATTGTTTAAAGGTTTATGTGAAGTCTAGCATTGTAGGCGCTTGGTGAAAGCTGTAAGCCTGCTGTGTATTTAAATAAATAAATAAATAAACTGTGGAGATACGTAGATTTCGATAATCTGCTGAGTAAGTTGTTTTTCTCAACTCGAAATGCAACCATATTTACGCAAAGGCTGCGGCGCAGGTACGAACTCTTCGGTGAACTAACTTTGTACCCAAAGCTGCTAGGAGTAACAAGCTTAACCTTAAAAATATCCAGTAGCTTGCAAATGGAAGGCGTATTAATAACCAGCTAATGGCGGCCTGTAGTAGCCGACCGCCGACCGCTGAACGCGATAAAGTTACAATACAATACAATACAACAATTCTTTATTGCACACCAACAAGAAAAATATTACATGAGAAATCATAAATTAAATAATGGTAGACAATAGGCGGTCTTATCGCTAAAGAGCGATCTCTTCCAGACAACCTTTGGGTGGCGGAGAAAACAAAATTAAACAGAAAAATAGTAGGTGGTGAGATAAGAACTTTAAGTAATTTGAGAAATAATAAATAAACGACAAACAAAATATTAAAGACAGATAGGTCATACACATACACAAATAATATCTATATATATAAACATACATAAACGTACATACATACAAAAAGGAAGAATGAAAAGAAAATCACAGCAACATTAGACTTATAATGAAAAACGACAGCATAGAATTATTAAAGGATTAGGCTACGGTAGAGATAAAAAGTGATCTTTAAGTTTATATTTAAAAATTGCCAAAGTTTTAGCTTGTCTAAGATCCAGCGGAAGCGAGTTCCACAGTAAAATAGCTTGCACAGTAAAAGAATTGGAATAAAATTTTGACTTTGATGCCGGAACAGTGAGTATACAATTTTGAGCGGACCTTGCAGATGTGAGGTAACTAAAACGATCTTTAAGGTAGCGGGGAGTTGCAGGGTTAAAAAGAATATTATAGAGAAGTGAAAGTGTATGAAAGTTACGACGAAGACGGATAGGGAGCCACTTGAGTTGTGAACGGAAACTGGAAACATGGTCATACTTGCGTAACCCAAATATGAACCTAATGCAGATGTTTTGAATACGCTCAAGTTTGTTAAGCTGCTCCTCGGAAAGGTCAATATAGGAAATATCAGCGTAATCTAAAATAGAGAGGAGTAATGTCTGAGCAAGCGTAATTTTAGTAGCAATGGGTAGGAAATAACGAAGCCTCCTCAGAGAACCTACTGCGGCAAACACCTTCCTACTAACCTCACCAAGCTGTGGCACCCAAGAAAGTGTGCAATCTATAATAACACCCAGGTTTTTAACCTGATGAGAGAAAGGAATCAGAATGCCATTGAACAAAATAGGTGGGAGGTTTATGAACTCAATTTTTGCGATCATCTTAGGGCTACCAATGATTATAACTTGAGTCTTAGCAGGGTTGATTTTCAGACCGTAGCTACTGCTCCAGTCTGAAATACGCTCCAGATCACAATTGGTCGAGGATATGACCGATGGTAGATCACCGAGTACACCCTGCGAATATATTTGAAGATCATCGGCATAAAGGTGATAAGAAGAAGATAAATTACTAGTAATGGAATTAATGAAAATAGAAAACAACAATGGAGACAACACGCCGCCCTGCGGAACGCCGGCCAACGTACTGCACCAAGAAGAACGGGAAGTATCCACCTTTATACGCTGCCGACGACCAGTTAGATAGCTATGAAACCAATCAATAACCGCAGGAGATATGTTAAGAGAACGTAATATCGCCAATAATATGTCAAAATCTACGGTACTAAACGCGTTGCTAAAATCAAGCAACGTTAGCACCGTCAACTTCCGCTCACTCATACCTGACCGAATATCATCCGTAATTTTTATCAGAGCAGTAGTCGTGCTATGACCAGATCTGAAACCAGACTGGTAAGGATTCAGGAGATCATTACGATTAAGGAAAGATGAAAGCTGCTGAAACACCAAGCGCTCAAGGACTTTGGATAAGAAAGGAAGAATGGAAATGGGACGGTAGTCAGAAAAAGTAGGATTGGACTTCTTAGGTAAGGGAATTATATCAGCATCTTTCCAAATAGCAGGAAATATACTAGATGAAATTGAAGCATTCATGATGCTGGTAATGACAGGCACGAGGAGGTCAAGAATGGGAAGGATCATATTCCGGCTGACATCATCGACACCAACGGCGTTGGAAGTAATTGATAGTACGTTCTTCTTAACATCACTGTCGGAAAATTGAGTAAGAGAAAAGGGACTGAAGTCAGGAGTTGGGAGAGATGAAAGATAACTGAGGGTCCTGACTTTAGTAGGGCCACTGAAGATAGAAGAAGAGGAGAAATGCTGATTCAACCGATCAGTGTCGACATCTTTAGAACAGGAGTTTTGCTGAGTTTTCCCAACTCCGAGTGACCTAAGAAACTTCCACACTTTAGCAGGGTCACCATTTTCAACAGACTGATGAATATGGCGCCTTTGAGCATCTCGACATACAGTGCTACAACGGTTCCGCAAAGTGTGGTAACGCGCTTTGTTTTTATCAGAGGGGTCAAGTTTATACCTAGACTTAGATAAATTCTTTTTCTCTATGAGCGATCTAATTTCCTCGGTTAACCAGGGAGCAGGAAGATGTTTAACCTTGATAGGTCGTACTGGAGCATGCGCGTCATAGAGCTGAGTGAGAAGCGAATTGAATAATGAAATTTTCTCATCAACAGTATTAGCCGCAAACACGACACTCCAGTCAGCCTTCAACGCATCATCACGAAGCTTATCCACATCCATCCGACTAAAATTACGCTGAAATATGGTTTTGGGTCTAAGTTTAGGAGGACGAATTTTGTATGATAAATAAAGTAGATCATGATACGAAAATGCATCCGCGGGGTACTGTCCAAATTTGGCAACATGAGGTTTTGAGGAAGTCAGGGAGAGATCAAGAAGTGAAGGAAGGCAATTCGGAAAGTGATGCGTAGCTCTAGAAGGGAGAATGCTCAAATTGCAAGCATCTACGGCAGATTTCAAAGATTTTGACCGATGGTCGTCTTTGAGGAGACATGTATTGAAATCTCCCATGATGACGTGATGATTAAAAGAAGGCATAATATCCTCGAGAAGTTTCTCAAAAGAGGCGAAGTAATTGATATTAAGAGAAGGTGAGTAAAATACACCAAGAAGAAATTTGGAATGAGAAATAGTAATATCAAGAAATAAATATTCTGCGGCGTCGGAAGTGGGAGATTCCACTGACATACCAGCAATAGAAAAGGGGATATGAGACCGAAGATAAATAGCAACTCCGCCGCCACCTTTTAAAGTGCGATCGTTCCGAATCAAAGTAAAGCCAGGCAAAGAATATGAAGTAGAAGGAAGACAAGGCTTAAGCCAAGATTCGGAGACAAGAATCGCATGGACATTTTGAAGATCAAACGTTACCAATAAATCCGTGAAATGAGCGGGAATACTTTGAGCGTTAATGTGAATAATATTAAAATTTTTAGGAACATCGTTCAATTGTGCTGCTAAGAAATCGTGAAGAGAAGGAGGTAAACTATGAAAGCTGTCATTATCACTAACGTTACTAGATGAACAGGACAAAAAATTTACATTACAATCACTACTGGAGGTGCTAACATTTAAATGTGCCATAAAAATAATAAAATATAATAAATACAATACAATATAATAAATAAAAATAAAAATAGAATGTCCAAATTCCACCCGCCAGCAGTCAGGACATTAATATAAAAGATTTAGTTAAGACATTAAAAAAGAAAAGAAAAAGAAAACAAATTTTGCCGCAGCAAAAACAAAACGCACAGTATTGCTTTTATCTGTTGCTCCTCACACTGACAGTGACAGATGTCTAACACTACAATTTGATAATTAAACATTACTTTAAGTTTTAAGTCAAATACTTTGAATCTGATGAAGTAGAATAGAAGAGGGTACACATAAAACAGTATAATACTACTAAATTAAGGAGGAGCAACATACCGAACCTAAATTAAAAAGACAAGCTACACCAAGAAACAGAAAAACAAAAAACAAGCGTATAACTAGGATTGGCCTTTTGGTACTCGCTTTGGCCGCCTGGTCGGTTGCGTGGCAGCCTGGGAGTGTTGTGGGGCCTCCTCGTCGACCGGTGAGGACGTAGCAGGCGCCTTCGCCGCCACCGAAATGGTCTCCATTTGACCAAGGCTCGTTACACAGTGTCGTTGACCGTCCGCATCAAGAACAAACACTTCCCCGTTCCAAGACCAGCAGTTACGGACACCAAAACGATCCCGAGCAGCCATGAATAACTCGTGACGGGGCTTCGTTAAGAACTCGCCGACTGTGACACCGGAACCCTTCAGAGCTACCTTGCCAAACCAAACTTCATCGCGGATGGAGATGTCCCGGAACTTCACAAGGATGGGTGGCGATTTCCCAGCTCGAGGCTTGCCCAGGCGATGGCAGCGCCCAATATCAGTAGCGGACACACTGCTTTTAATTAGCTTTAGCTTGCTGATAATGAGCCCAGTTGTGTCCTCAGAGCCCGACTGTGTACTGGATGCTTTGACTCCGTGAAACACCAACATTTTGCGACGCGAGCGCATCTCCATGGTGTCAACCTGCTTTGCAACAAGCTCCACCTGCCTCTGTAGCATGTCAAGCGACTTTAAAATGAAGGCCTTGAACACACTGAAGTCTGCTGCTACCGAAGACACAGAAGGGTTGCTTGAACCTGCCTTGTCCAGGTCACGCTTCAGCTCGTCCATTCGTGTGTGAAAAACATTAGCCAGCTCCGTGATAGACTCCTTGATAGTGCCCACTTGTGCCATTGTTTTTGAAGTGCAGTGAAGTGATACAAAAAGTTAAAAATGTCCAGGAAACAATGTGAAAACTACTGGTAGGTGATTAAAGTTAGTCACACATGTAATTAATTGTGTAGTTATTTACAAAAAGACACTGTTTATATTTTTTATCATTAAAAGTATTGCAAAGGGATGTTGCTCGTTTTTATTCACCTACCCGAAAAAAAACCTACCTTAAAAAAAAGTTACCTTCTGTGGTCGCACGCTATGCTCTATCGACGCTCCTACTCCCAAAACTCATCGCCTTCTCACACTTACTGACCGGCCACGAATTGCACGACAGCGGCAGCGGCGGCAGTGACTAAGAAAAGAAACAACAGCGACACTTGTGTGCAGTAACAAAACTCGCCGCTATGTGTGCGTGTCAAGGGGCGAGAGCGGGACGCGCGAAATGGGGAAAGGCATTCACGTGAATGCCTTGTCGAAGGATTCGGCATTACAAGGTCACCGAGGCCCGAGTTACACCGATAGGCCGCTGTCGCGCCTGTGGCGGTGAGCTGTACGTGTGTCTAGCTCACTCGTTTGGCCGCTGCGCTCGGATCTTTCGCTCAACCGCTTGCCGAGTCGCTGGTTGCGCAAAGTCATGACTGGGCTGTTAGGGAAGGAGGCATATCGCTCCTCTAGCGACCGCGATCGAGACTTACCGACCAAGCAGCCCTGGTCGCCTGTACAAACGAACCATGCCATAGTATACGTACATGACCAAATCGAGGCGAACCGATAACATTTACTTAGGAGTAGGTACTGAGGTGAAACTGATGAACCATTGTAAAATGGACACCACACGCGGGTGAGTGGTACCTGTAGAATATTTAGGGGATCCAGTTCTTTCCAAGAAAAAAGGAGTGGATGGACTTGGTGGACTCCGAAGCGGTAACTTGCAACTGGGACTAGAATATACTAGAGAAAGTTTTCGTAAGTGACATGGTAGTGCGCGGCTAAAATTAAAGAACAATGATGAAATACTGGGACCATAACTGGGAACGTGAGACTTTTTGTAACTACTGCCAAATTTGTAGTAGCTGTGCTGTAGTCGTTGAACTTGTTGATCAGTTTTTTTTTGTTACAGTCTGAAATATTCTTCGCACAGATTTAAGTAATTTAAGTTTTCCGTTCGAGTTTCATTCGCAGCCTTCCCTTAGTAGAAGCCGACCGCACGCAGCGTAACGCGAATTTATCCCCGCCACCGCAACTCGCACTGTTCAAAGTCAAAGCTTGTTTTAGACAAATATTTGGCGGACGCTCAAAGTAGAAAGACAAACACTAAGCCAGTTATGCCGCTTTGACATCGAGGTCTTGCCCGTTTGGGGGTGGAAGGCATTTTTTTGCGGTCAGCTGTCAAAAGTGTGTGCTAAAGTTGCGGTGTTTTCGTTGCGTTGTGGTTGAAAAATGCCTCTCTTTTGTTTGGAGTTTGAAGGGCAACCGGCGGAAAGCTTAGGGAATTTGTGAATATATCTGAAGGCTTAATAATAAAGCATCATGTCATCTTATACATACATTATCAATGATATGTCGCGCGATTAACGCGGCTGGATTGGAATTGTCAGTCTATGTTTGTAAACCATGCCCTCAAGCAATTCCTGCTTTCCAGGTATATCAGGCAGGTAATTTACTAATGAACTGGTGGTTTATGGACGTCTATTACTTATTAGTAATTGATTGTACTAATTAGTGCTATTAATCTAATTGGGAACTAATTACTCCTCCAAGAGTCCATCTCAGGTGTATACCGGTAGTTCAAGAGTGTTAATAAAAAACTGTATAGCTTTCTCAAAAAATCACGAAGTGCAAGCCTTTTAAAGGAAGACATTTGCACATTTCCAACTCTACACTTAGTATTATTATTATTTATAAAAAATATCCAATTCCAATGTCCTACGGTCAACATCAAAATGACAATTTTACTACTGTACCTACTGCCAAATTGCATACTAAAATTGTTAGGTACTTTTGATGCTCACTGTACATAGAAAAATACCATTATAGATCATTTCGACATTTCAGAAACCTTTACGAGCGTCCTAATGGGACGCGTGTGAACTGTCGCATCATCCGGTAGTAATAAAAAACAGATTTTTCACTAAAAGTGTAAAAAATTGAGTTTCCGCACAAAAATATGTAAATACGTGAAGGAAGGGTCCCAAACGTGATAAATGATCGCGGGCATATTTATGATTAATGGTGCGCATTGACGGCCAGTTTAATGGTTTATTTTAAGGTACTTGCAGTGTTTACCACAGAGGTGGCAAACTAGCGCACGGCCTGCCCGATAGTAAGCGGTTACCGTAGCCTATAGACGTCTGCAACTCCAGAGTATACGCACGCGAGTGGCCGACCTTTTAGAAATCTGTACACTCCTTTTTTTGAATAACTCCATACTGTAGTCCCCCGGGAAATCCTCGGCAGGGGGCTCATTTCATAGCCTGAGCGTTCGCGGTCCGTCCGTGGCTGAGTATGATCCGAGGGCTGTTTGGGTTCTATATTTCAGAAACGGTTTGTTATTCGTTTTTCGGCTTCGTTAGCTGTTTTGCGGTTGAAATTTGAGTCTCTGGTTTCACTCGAATCAGAAGGCTAAGAAAGAGTGCACGATAACTGTAGCATGTCCTATAGAGTATAGCGATTATTACTTAGGTTTATTCTTTGGCAAGCGAGTTATAAAAGTGAAAAAGTTACCTAGTGTCGGTTATTGTATGTCAACCTAAGTCACACTGTTACTGAAGTATTTTTTTATAGGTCGTATTTTTTACTTCTTGTGTACGTAAAGGAAAGTGAGGTCAATTAGTCGTAATAGACCTTACAGACAGTTTAACTAGAGTGATACCCAAACTAAATAGGTATTATGAGTCACGTTGTAGATTCGATAACAACATTGGAAACAAACAGCTCCTGCTGAAATATTTGTTTTTAACAAACGACTATGATTATTTCTAGTTTGATATTAAAAAAAAAATAATTCAAAGATATGACAGGTGTAAGTTTTATTTTGCTTGCGCGTCGCCAACCATTGGGAGGAATAAACGAGCATTTATTTTCACAAAACGTTTGAATGGTGAGACGAATAGAGCTCTAGGGGATAAAATATCATCTCAGTGGATCTGGGGGAAATCTGTCTCTTTAAAATTGAAATTTGAAGGGGACTTGAGCGACATCAGTAATCGCCGATGGCAGGAAAATATTTTTCAGTGAATCGTTAACAAAATTAGGAAAAGATTTTTTTAAGACACAATTTGAACTGTATCACTACCAGTAGTCGGACTTTGTGTCGGTATGACCCGCTAATGAGATTATCTCCGCGCCACAGGAGTAATAAGAAGAAAACACGGTAAAATGGGTGCACTTGGGACTGGCCCAGCAACCCTCGATCAAGTCACCTCTCTTACACAGAAAAAAACAATATCGGTTCATACTTTTAGGAACCACGATGCCACACAGCTATAGTCTTGCAGGACTTACTTTAAATTAATTTATGAAACCCATTTGTTTATGTCAGGGGTTAAAAATAGTGTCTAATCGCTTATAGCAGGGGTGATGGCCAGGGGAGATGGTAGGGGTTAATAAAATATACTATAATAACATGTGGTGTGATAAAGTGGCTTTAGCGAGTTGAATGGCCTCTGGAAGGGACGCACCTTAAGCCGGAAGCCTTAGGAATTGGCGAGGCTCTACCTATCACTCGACTGGGTACAATTTGTTTGCGTTGTCGGAAGTATGTTTTCATAAATAAAAGGATTTGAGCATCACAAGGGTGAAGGAAATATTTTTATCTTCTAGCTTTATTGTATAAAATGGTCAGTTAAAAATTATCCTAACATCTTTTTTGTTTACATAAATAGTAAACATAGGTACATAAATTAATGGTTATCTTTCCTTACGTTATCAATCAATCAATATCGATACCATTTATTTTCAAACAACTGTGGCCCATAGACAAATACCTTAAAACTAACATAGGGGAACCCGGGGCAATATGGGCCCCTTAAGGATATGTCGTGATAAAATGGGAATGGAGTAAGATACATAATTCCTTAAGTAGTAATTTATTACACTAACAGTCGATAATTATAACACAAAATAATTAGCTCAGTCTACCATTTCTGTGGTCCATTAACATTAAACCAAAAAATGCAATTTGCTCATATTGCCCCGTGCTCGGGGCAATATGGTCATACCGGGGGCATTATGAGTCGGTGCACTATGGGCAAGAAACAAAAAAGTATATAAGCTGAAATATAGCACAAAAGGAACAGATTATAAGGATTCATCATCGTTGTCTTCGTCTGCACATGAACAATGAGCCTACGCTCACGTGTCACGCTTTTACACGCGCGACAAGATACCCAACCCTCTTTGGATTGAGAGTACCAATTTCCACAATTTAGGCACTCTACATCTTCATCATTTTTCTTTGGGGCTTTGATTTTTCCACGTACATTTTATAGGGTCAACTTATAACTCCAGTTACTCCATTTTTTGACTGTCCCAACCACCGCGATTAGCATTCCTTTTATAATCTAACCATGTTTGCTGCTGCAAGAAAAATATCATCAGATTATTATAATTATCTTAAAACTTATCCCAAATCAGAGGCCCCATCACTGCCCATATTGCACTTATTAATTTTAGCGGGGTAGCACGGGCCCTGCCCATATTACCCCGCCCATAATGCCCCAACATCATAATTTTAACTAACTAACCCTGAAATCTATAAACCTTTATTAAAATTAAAATTACTTTGAGTCATATACAAACTAAAGATATTTAAGTATTAAAACGTTATTGTTGATTAAAGAATAACACAAATATCTATCAGATTCAGATAACACAAAATATAGAAAAATTAGATCAAAATTCGTACTTACGTAAATTTGTCGCTGACTTCGGGAGACGCGCACGAATGTCAACATCACCAGTCACCGCGCGGTCGCGGGGCCATCTGACGCCCGTCTAAGCTCTAACCTTCGGCGTTCGCGGGTTGGTAGGGGGAGGAGATAGAGTGTTCATATTGCCCCGGGTGCCTGTAATGCCCCGGTTTCCCCTACATATCAAATAACACAGTAATATAAAATAATCATAAACCCGTTAGTTCAGCGACGTGCGACGTAACTTCTGGGTGTCGGGTAACCGTCCGCGGAATAGCCGGAACACGACACCTTTCGGCTAGAATTCCTCCTGCAGGAAGGTCGACAGCTTGAAAATAGGCACCCTCACCACAAATGAAGCGAAGTTCACATTGTGACGAGACTCTAACTGTTCGACCCTCAGGGTGAAGTTGGTCTTTACTCGCAAATACTCGACGATGCTATCTGCTTTCGTCATGTCATAAGTAACGTGTGTGTTATAGGTACCGTGGAGCGCTAAGAAATTGAATAAGTACTGGTATCTTAGTAGTGGAAATCTGTCTAGCAGTTGTTTTACTGAGAACAAGAGACTTAATACAAATCAAGCACATGATAATAACATTTTGACAAATTTATTTTCTGACCTCGCGCGTAAGGGTCACCACCAAAATTTTTTGTTCGCCCGCCTCCTATGGCTCAAACTGTAGCTTAAATAGATCCCGAGATTCCCTTTTCTCCGTTTCTTGAATAGCGAGCTCAATAAAAGTTATTGGGAAATTCTCGATCCAGGTCAGCGAAAAAAGTGTTGAAGTTTTGACAGATTTTAAAAGATTAAAAAAGTTAACGACCGATTTTAGGAATTCCAATTGCACTTTAAAGCCTCTGGCAGACGCACATTTTGACATATGAACCATCCGCGTACCTCTCATATCTGGGAAACTACAGGCTAATGTCATAATTTCATAAATTGGGGCACAATTCTCGACCAGGAAAACATAAACATTATCAATGTTAAAAGTGCGTCTTGAGAAAGTCGGCCAATGATGGCCAAAGGAACAGCACGGAATGGATGAACCACCGGCATATCTATTTACTTCGACTAGACTATGTTGTGTAGTAGTAGTATTCGAGCAACACTAGAGTATAGTGTCTGTGGTGTGTAATTTCCGCCTTCAAGCAAACTGCTCGCATATTGCATATTGGCCGGGACACATAAACACTACGTCTTTCGAGAACAGATGTGCGATTTATTGGATATGACTGTACATCTTATATCCTGGCGTCGCAAGCGTGCATAGGCTTTAATGCTTGTTTGTCACCGTTTTAGTTTAAAAAGGATATATAGGTATATTGCAGCTTTTATTTCACACGGAATATATTGTTTTAGTTTTGCACTTAGCAATCTGCGTATAGTAGAAAAGATGCAGGAAAATATAATGCAACTGAAGTAGAAGATTATCAAATGATATGGTCCGACGAATATGCATTTTCAGCAACACAAGTTCAACAACCAACCTAAGTTCGGTTACATTCTGTTCGGCGCGCGTACGTATCCAGTCGTAGCGGTTCACACGCTTCGGTCGGTCGTCACGCTACACCCCAAAACTAACTGCAAGCGGATTGTACCCCTGGTTGTTGTGCAGTTTTGCACCTGCACTTGAACTGCATTCGAACTGCTCTTTTTGAGCCGAACCGCCGAGCATTTAATGCCCAGATGCAACCCGCGTATATCGAACCTTAGACAGATCAAAGTCATAATATTACCTGAACGTTGTTCACTCAAATCAAATTAAATAATAATAAATAAATAAATAAATATCGGACCAACCCTACACAAATCGATCTAGTTCCAAATTGAGCTCAAGGAGGCTTGTGTTATGGGTACTAGACGACGATATACGTACTTATATAGATAAATACATATATACTTAAACACGAGTACATAGAACAGCCATGACCCAAGCACAAATATTCGAGTTCATCACACAAATATTTGCCCTGGCCGGGATTCGAACCCGGGACCGCCGGCTCAGTAGGCAGGGTGTCTACAAATCGAGCCAAACGCGTCGTCAGCCTTAAATTACGCCTGAATTTGCCTCGCGGATATCTCTACTCTCTACTAGCTATCAAATCCAGTACCCTTACCACGAGTTTACAGTGACTGTGTACTCGCTAGCGATAGCGTAAACTATTTCTATGGAAAATTGCAGTTTTTCTTTTTTTTTTTTTTTATGTCATAGGGGGCAAACGAGCAAACGTATCGTCTGATGGAAAGCAATTACCGTCGCCCATAAACACCTGCAACACCAGAGGAGTCACAAGTGCTTGCCTACCCGGAGGACGAAGATAGAATGCCTCTATGCTAGTAATTTCACCGGCTATCTTACCCCCACACCGGAACACAACAATGCGAACATTGCTGTTTGGCGGTGGGTTAGAAGGCAGGACGGTTCTACAAAGTAACCGCTAGGGGCGCTGTAGTATTCTCCATACAAATCGTTTACGCAGTCGCGAGTACGGTCACGTTAACTCATGGTAAGGGTGCAGCACTAAGGCGAGCTGTCAGAATTGCTATTTGTGTTCATTCGAATATGAGCTCAGACCTGTAATATCGTAAATGGTGAAATGCTATAAACTATGAACTAATCGTACTTATACTTTTATTTATGATTTGTTTCCTATATTTTTATTATGTAATTTCATAATAATATCGTATGACAAGTTGTTTCTCGTACATCCATAATAAAGTTTTGTATGAAACTCGTGTGTAAGATAATTTCCGACTCGTGTTTATTTAATCACTCACGTTGTTTATTATTTATTAAGAACTAGGGAGAAAAATCGTTACACAAACAAAAACGTTTACATATTGTACAAAATATAAACACATTATTGTATTATAATAACAGGTTGAAAATAAATTTATGACGGATAATAATATGTACAACAGCGAATCCTCCTAGTTTAAGGGACCTCCTTCCGTTAATGTTTGAGTAATCTAGCGAAGACAAACTAAGATTGTGCACACACACCTAATAAAAAAATAAAGACTATGTATGTACAAGTATGTATATTTAATCGACAATAAACGGCAATATTGGGAAGCAAGTTCTACCGTTCCGCATACTTATATGAAGTCACGAAGTTGCAATCTTGGCTCAATACGCTAAATATTCGCTTGTACAGGAATGTAATTCATTAGTCGGCAGAGTTTTGGAATAAACCCGCCATCTATATTCATGCCAGTTTCATACTAACGACGTGTATTATGTATCCGTCTTACATACGTAGGTAATACAAACTTTCGCCGTGAATCAGGTTCGAGAATTTCCCTTGAGAAGTACCATTATAATATCATCATTCCTTTGCCTTTATCCCATCTATTTGAGGTCAGCATCTTTTCTTCCTCCATTCTTCCCTATTACTCGTCATCTCGTTTAATTCCCTCTTATTCATATCATCCTCCACACAATCCATCCATCTTTTATTTGGTTTTCCTCTTCATCTATATTATATCCGTTCACATTCATGGCTTTCGTCTCTTCGCATCACGTGTCCATACCATGATAGTCGGTTAGCTAAGTAACATTATAATAATAGGTGTTTTTTTGTTTTCAGGTTATTGCGGTGGTTACTCTAATTAGCAGATTCCTGTAAGTAAATAAACACTTTACGTATTGATAATAACAATAATTGTACGATGTAAATATACTGGTGCTGGAGTATCAGGAATACGAATTCTTTTTCGTTTTGTTTTCGGTGTCTGATCATAAGACCGCCTGTTGTTACCCTATTTATGTTTCTTTATTTCTTTGTTATACTCTTTCATGTGGTGCACAATAAAAAATATCATTATCATATATCGTAAATAAAAAAAAATATAGTTGAATGGTATGCGTTTCGGGGTCCCCCGAGTCTTTGGATAGGCCTCTCGGAGCCGTCCCATACGGGCCCATAGCTAAGCCTACTTAGCCTTATGGCGATCATCCACCATGAATATTTAAAACACAATATACACGTACAAAATTACTATGTTGTTTACTTGCATAATTTACATCGGCGTCGAAGTTTCCCGAACATTCTATCGCTCCGGAGGCCCGTAAAAACGCCACAGGAAAAATGATGAAATTCCTCGTCGACACGGTGTAAACTTTATAAGCGATGCTCGCACCTGTGACGTTGCAGGGGCCGGGAGGGAGGGGGGGAATATGGTGGTGGAGGCTGTCGTACAAGCCTAAGGTATGCCTGGCTCTTTTGGGCTTGTGATCTTAAAGTCAGGGATCGGATACGGATACCGTTCTCCGCCTCCATACGAAATACCGTTATTCAATTTCGGTTTTTCGTTTATTATTGCACATTTTTATATTATAGCGGGCTAATTTCAAAGATCTATATCTATAACGAAATTCTATTTATTAACATTCGAGAAAAACGCGGAATTACAAAGATATGACTTACCTATAAGAAATCTTGATGAACACCGGTATCGATCCCTGCTTAAAGTACCTATTTCGTTCAATCGAGTTTCCCCAAAATTAATGCTTGATGCCTCAATTTCGAGCGAAGTCGTTAGGAATTCTCTGTGATAGTGAATAGAAATAATCTAGATTCTAACCCCACGGTTGCCGAATGATGGCCCTGGGATCCTTTAAATAACACAGTTGCGACTTTAAGACGTTTTTGGCTAATTGAGCAACTCAAACTCAAAGAACCAGTTTGGCGATTCAGCGAGGAAATGCCGCCAGTATTTTCGGCACTATACCGCAGGGGCCATTTTTAGATTTATTAGTTAATCTTTATTTTGCTATAGTTTAGGTTTAGTTTATTAATTATAAGTATTTTTTATACAAATGATAAATAAATATTTTTACACGTCTTTTATGGTATCCTATCACAATTCCAAAACATTGTTTCCCATCTAAAACGTTTCGTAATTTTTTATTAGTCTAAAGATTTTTTTTTGTAACCTTTCCAGGTTTTTATAAACATCGTTGTAAAGAACACATTAGGTCAGGTTTGTTTTATAATTATTCTGGAAATAAAGAGTAAAAAATAAAAATGGCTTACGGACAAATGAAAATTTGGCGAATGAAACGTTACAGATGGTAAACAAAAACTAGTGTTTCACATAGGTAACCGCATTTTGTGTTAAAACTAACGTGCACTAGAGCTTTAAAACGCAGAACTGCCAAATGACAAGCACCGAGATACGTGAAATGTTTGCTGCCGGCGAGAGCAGTGTCGCAGAAGCAATATCAGGTGGTTTATGATCCCTGCGGATTACTCCGCGTTTATGCTGATGCAAGTACATTTAATTACCGCGGCTTTACGAGCGCCAACAAGACCTTTATTGGGCTTTTAACGCTAGAGCGGAAAGTATACTCCATTGTTCTGATGAGGAATGTTTTATGATTACTGTATTTTTTAAACCACGTGTTAGTGTTAGTGTGTGCGCCATTCTAGTTTTAGTTATTTAAATATACATTTTCACAGTTAAGCTTGTACACTATCCATTTCGATACACATAGTTCCTCTTTTACGTACGATGCCTGTACAAGGCGGGAATCATCTTCATCTTAAAAGAAAACTTCGTTAGGCATTTAGAGGCGACAAAACACAACTTTACTAATGTGTAATTGCATACATTAGGTAATTTTAATGTATAATGAACACAATTTTATACTCACGTGTCGACGTAGTAAAATATATTTCGCCAAGTATAAGAGAGTTACCTACAATATTTTTTCAGTTGGATTTATACAGGAAACTCTAAAGTTATAAAACAAAAAACACTAAACAATAAAACTAGAAATTACAATTCATGTAGGTAATCTTAACTAAATGAACACTAATGAAATCTCAGATCATTATGGTCTGAGAATAATAATAAATAAATAAATAATAATAATAAAAACTTTATTGACGTAAAAACCTAATATATAACATCACAATAGTGTTTTATAACAATACGTTAACCATTAGGTTTGTAGCAGTTACACCAAGAATGAGCCTCTGCCTCTCGAACTAGGTCAAAGCCTGTGACTCGAGAGTCAGTGATTCCTCCATAGGTAGAGCATATATCACAGCAGGAAGGTGTTGTTGGTTGTTACATGCACACATTATAGTTTAAAGGAAAAATAACCAAAAGAGATAATAGAAAAATAGAATAACAACATAATACAAATTAACACTATGAAAAGCTAGCTAGGGTATTAACAATAATATTATGTTATGCAACATGTTGAGCAATCCTTAAAAATAAACGGCCAGAAATCAGTAGTTAGTGTGAGAGTAAGCGTAGTTATGAATATGTATAGGTGTGTGTAGGTTTGTGTGTATGTTTGGTTTTCATTTCAAAAGAGATAGATTCCATTTATAAAGGTATGAGCACTATATTATTATTTATTATTTTATACAATGAAGTAGTTCCTCTGTTTGCTGATAAGTTAGGGTTTGAAGCCAAGTTTTAAGTTTACGTTTACATTCGTAGTTATTGGACGTGTAAATGTTTGCAAGTTTATTCGTCTTGTTATATAACCGGGCACTCATAGCTATGTATTGGCGACTAGCGAAGACCTTTCTTTGTAATTCTACTGGACAAACATTCTTTTTACCACGCTTAGATACAGTTTTGGCAACTAGAGGGAGATTTTTATGCCTACGAAGAACTGCTCGAAGCACGAAGAGTTGTCTTACAGATAAAACGTTACATTCGGCGTATAGTTGAGATGTTGGGAATCGGTAAGGTTTAGAGTTCGTGACTTTTAATACTGCTCTTTGTGCTCGTTCTAATTGAATCAGGGTAGTTTTTCCGGCCGCACCCCAGATAGGGATGCAATAAGATATTATTGATTGGCAGAGAGAAGTGTAGACCATCATTAAGGTTTTGGAGTCGGCGGATTGACGGAGTAATTTCATTACATAAATTAGTTTCCTAACCCGAGTTGATAACGACTCTATTTGAGCATGCCAATCTAATTTATTGTCCAAAATAACACCTAAGTATTTTATATTAGAGGTTGTGGCAAGAGAAGAGCAAAGACATCTAGGTGAGGGACTTTGACAGGTGTGGCTCCTTATGGTATAATTTTCTGGCGGAAGAGCCGGAGCTGTTATTGCAAAAGGGACACATTTGGTTTTGTCAAGATTAAGGGTGAGTAGGTTGGACTGTAACCATTGCATAACTTTTTTAAAGCCCAGCTCTGCAAACATTTTTGTTTCAGTCCAATCACATCCATGAAACAACAAAACCGTGTCATCCGCATACGCTATGATCTTACAGTTATCTAGTGGTAACTGACACAATTGGTTGACGTATATCTGAAAGAGTGTGGGCCCTAGAATGAAATGATTAAACTAAATTAAAACTAAACCTTAAATACATCGTAACTAAACCAACAGAAAGGGACGGCACCAGGGCCGCATAATTAAGTAACAACCTTATTTTCAAGAAACGACTTGTTTGCGTACCAGACAATACTAGTGTTTATTTTCTATTTTTTACGAGGACTTGGCTGCACTTGGACTCCTGATTTCTGCTTGTTGCATTGACCACTTTTTTGTTTCTGGACTCTGATTTGCCCCTGGATTGGATAACTTTCAACCATGACGTCAACAAAAATGTGTGCCGCATTGTGAAAAAACTTGTAAGTATTCCTTTGCCTTCTAAATAAGTTAACACAACAATCTTCAGTAATATGAAGATCCTAACAGTTCGTCGAAGTTTTCCTTATAGGTTAATCAGAAATCTAAAATGTTCGTGTTTTTATTTCTCTTTTAAGATGACTTTTATGCTATTATTATGAGCCTAAACTACGTCATTTAATATCTTTAATATCTTTACAGGTTCGAATAACGTCATAACCCATTTTTACCTGAACCAAGACACGCAAGCAGACAGATTTTATACTAGCAGATTATATGCAAGTGAAAGCACGTAACTACTTTGTAAAAAGGAATAAATCTACTGCATAAATCTAAAATTGTCTTTTAATTTAGTTTTCTCTCCTATTTTGTAAATTATAACGCCATATTATTAATCTCTTACATGAAAAGAATTCAATATGGCGTTATAAAAATAATAAGTGAACAAGGAGAACTGCTATGTAGCTACAGTCGCGCGTTGTGTATTGTTTTGGCCACTTAACGCCGGTGGCGCTGCAATCGAAATCGTTGACTGATGACTCTATTATAAAACATTCAATATACTCTATGAAATGAACTGTCAAACCATACAACGTGAGTCAGTTTGAAATACGATTTGACAGTTCATTTGCTTGGAAGAGGTCGCGTGATTTGACTCTATGTTCTAGGGTTTCCTTAAGACTGAGGAACTATCCGATGCCTACTAAAATGTCAAATTTATATGTGTGACCGATGCGGCAGATATGTTTTGTACAGTTTCTCCCAGAACTCCAATTGCTCATCTTCAGGATTGATGCCGGGCTGCAGTACTTCGCCAATGTCTAAATAGTTTTGGTTTTTTAATGTAAACGGTAACCACTTCACTCCTTCGTCGTTAGGCGTGGGGTCTCTGAAGAAAAAAGAAAAACATTACATAAGTATGGTGAATCGTAATCATTTCATGTAGATTTTTTGCATCACCTTCTCATTTCTGATGTTCATATAAAATCTCCGCTATCCAAAGGTTGTCTGGAAGAGATCACCCTTAGCGATAAGAACGCCTGTTGTCTACCTCTATTGTAATTTTAAATATTTTTATTTCTTTCGTGTTGAGGTGTGCAATAAAGAGTATTCTATATATCTATCGTTATCCTGTGAAATATACAGTGCCTTGATGTTTATTATTTAATTATTATTAAATTTGATCATTTGAATTTACATACATGTATTTTACATCGTAAAAACTTTAAGCTGTATGTACTATAGGTAAACTAACCACAAATTGCTGCGCGCTACTTACAGGGTACATGATGGGATCTAAATTTGTAAGTTTACCACATGTAAAACCATTATGTGCAATAAAGTATTGAGTATTGAAACTTTATTTTGGGATTAACATCTTTTCTGTGACTATCTTATTTTAGGATTTATTGCTAAGTTGAACTTACCCAAATTTAGCAAAGTTAGTCCATAGCTTGGTGACATTGTCAATCATTTGGAACGTTTTCGACTCCGGCGCTGTTCTCTTTATTCTGCCCTTGCACGGGAATAGGTAAGCCAAATCATCAACATGACAGACAGTTTTCTTATCTCCGGCGATTTTCCAATACCCGAATATATTTGCCATAATGTTGCGTTCTGATTTGCAAGTGAATCGATACAGGTAAAGCTTGTTTGAGTTCGCTCCAGCACATAGTTTCTGCCATTGGATAACATCATATACAAGCGATGCCATTGAATACATTTTTACCAGATCATCTAGAACCTCAAACGTCATTTTCTTATCTCCAAAATAATAGTTCCTGATTTGTCGTCCGACCTCAAATTGATCGACCAGTGAACAGTGCCAAGTTATGGGTCTAGGGACAAATTCTTCTAAGAATTGGTTGAATCTTGGCATTAGTGTTGCAAAGTCATTCCTGCAAGTCATTATAGCGGTCATTATGCCTTCATCTTCAACGTACCCATTTATGACTTCAATTCCTTCGTGTATTCCACCACGAACTCCATCATATGAATTACCAGAGAAATATCTTTCAGAATTAGGAAAGCTTTTTTCATTTACAACCGCGAAGTAGATTTCGGAAGAATTTTTAGCTTTAATTGCCATCGTGGTTGGTATCTGCAAATTGATCAGTGAATCGACAGGCTGTGCCTTAAAGAATTCGTAAAGTATTTTATTGTCGGATGAATGACATCCCAATTGTTTGGCCAAAGCCAAAACGACTTCTCGAGGTTCAAATGGCATTGACCAGAAGCAAGTGCAGGTTCCGCTCTGCATAATAGCTCTTCGGAATAAACCTTTAGTCATGGGAGACATTAAATGAAAGGATACGCATA
This sequence comes from Apotomis betuletana, assembly GCA_932273695.1. Lineage (NCBI taxonomy): Eukaryota > Metazoa > Arthropoda > Insecta > Lepidoptera > Tortricidae > Apotomis > Apotomis betuletana. The sequence continues at coordinate 3,537,201 of OW026310.1, forward strand.
CGCCACCAGCACTGTTCCCAAAAATAGTGACATTATCTGGATCTCCTCCAAAAACGCTAATGTTCTTTTGGACCCATCTCAGGGCTTGAACTTGGTCTTTCATTCCAGCGTTTCCTGGCACGTCTTCGGAATCTAAAGAGAGAAAACCTAAGACCTCAAGCCTGTAGTTTATGGTGACTAAGATAACATCATGTCTGACGAGATATTCTGGACCGTACATGTCATCATTGCTGCCGCCGATTGCGAAGCTTCCTCCATGGATGTATAGCATGACTGGTAGAGGTTTCTTGGGTTTGAGGTCTGGGGAGTATATGTTGAGGTACAGACAGTCCTCGCTCCCCCAGGGACTTTTGGTTATGGGATTCATTTGGTAGCAAATCGGTCCAAATTCTTTTGCACTTCGGACGCCCGTCCATGGTTTTGGCGGTCGTGGAGCCTATTAAAGTGAATTAATTCATTATTGTAGTGAAGTTCGCTAAGTATTGTGTTACTCTTGTCTAAGAAGCTACCTAGTGATCCTATGTTTCTTGTCCCTAGTCAAGGATTTACGCAAATTTACGTAAAATATCCAATCGTTTCATCTCCGAGCAAAACATCTTTTACTGCCTATAGGACTAAGTCTGAGCTTAGTTAGGATTACGCTGATTTGTGGAAGAAGTTTTTCTGCTTGTAATGCTAAGGCAATCGAAAATCTGTTAGCAGAAATAAATTACCTATAGTCTGACAGAGCGAAGATGGTCGGTATAAGATTGTGGCTGCAGCCATAGTATTGTGGCTGTGTGAGCTGAATACATCTCGAATTTGTTTCAAAATATATAAAAAAAAAATCTTACGCGCTACTCCATATCCCAGCCATTATAACCTACTCACAAAATTTTATGAGAATCGGTTGAGAAATGCGACCTGAAGGCGAGAAAAGCCGGAAATCTGCACAACTGGAAATCCCAACATTGTTGTTTGGGAAAACATACGAAAAAATCGGCCAAACTGAATTAACGGTCACGCGACGCTTCGCACACTCGGTCAATATATTTTTTTTATATTCCGGTGGGTTTAAATTTATATTTATTATTTATTTATTTGTCATTGTTTTGAGTTTGATTGATCACTTTATACTGAAGAAAAAAACCGATACCTACGCCTGTTTTTACTTTTTCTATTGGTTATAATTAGCAAGCATCACTTACCTTAAACCGCAAATCTCCAAGCGGTGGTTGGGCATATGGCACTCCTTTGAAGCTATAAAAAGCACCCCCATATTCGTTCTTTTCATAGGTTCCTTCCAGTACCCCCTCACTCACATTCACTTGAACCATTTTAATTCTCTATACTTTATTACAATCAACAACGTAATATTAAATACTCGTAATTAAAACTGAGTTGTTTCACGCGCAGTGTTGAGCGTTGTCATAAAATCAATGTTAAAATTGAAATTGTTACTGAACGCATATTGTGACGTTTTCAAGCAAAAGGTACCGCTTAGGCGCTTATCATAAGGACCCGTTGACGTGTTACTTGTATAAAGATGCAAACAAATTCCGCCCTTATTGTAAGCGACAAAGTGGGCCCTTTGTCTTGAGAACGTCACATATAATTATCATAAATTACCGAGTAGTCAATATCCTTTAAATACATGCGCACAGTACTTTGGACTATTGTTATTTAGTTCTTAAGTGTATTAATTTATTACTTGTAATATTTTTAGACATATTTTAACGGCAACATATAATTTGGACAGACTTCAGATAATATATTTTTAGGGATCCGTATCTCGATTGGTAAAAACGGAACCCTTTAGGATCACTTTGTTGTCCGTCTCTCTGTCAATCTGTAGGCATTAAGCTGAAATTAATATCAAACACTCAGGTCTGTTACTTCAAAATAAAAAAAAAACTTCTAAGGGCCTTATCACACTTGCGATTTGCGAGCGAGTTTTCTGTACAAATACCTAACCTAAAACGTCGCTGCGTGATCGCCTTCATACAAAATTCGCTCGCAAATCACAAGTGTGATAACGGCCTAAGTCAACGCAATTAAAAGATAATGAGCCTTTAGGTTGTATTTGTCGACACTGCCTTGTAAGGGAATCAAAACGTATAGGGTACTCTACTAGTACTTCCCTAAAACCTAGAATCGTGTTTGGCAAGAAGCGACATTATGTAGCACAAGTGTTTAAATAAATACATTCAAAAACTGTAAATGTTTAGTTACATTACCATAATTACATAATTATATTTTTTTTATTACAAACTTATTTGCACTTGATATATTAACCGCGACCTATATCAATGCACACTCATGGATCTAAGTAAATACTACAACAACATGCGTCGATACCCTAGCACCGTCACACCTCCCACGGACCTCGATCCGGGCCTGCGGGGCGGCGGAGACGGCTGAAAACCGCAAAATACACAAATACCAGGGTCTCGGCTCTCAATACCACTTCACCGCATTTGGTGTCGAGACCCTGGGCCCGTGGGGTCCAAGCGCTAGAATTATTTTTAAAGAGCTTGCGAAACGGCTCATCGACACCACTCTGGTGACCAAAGGGCTGGCAGCTTCCTCGCTCAGCGTCTTAGTATAGCGATACAGCGAGGTAATGCTGCCAGCGTCTTTGGTACAATGCCACGGGGGCCATTTTTAGACTTAGTTTAGATTTAGTTTTTAACCGACTTCAAAAAAGGAGGAGGTTCTCAATTCGAACTATTTTTTTTTTCTATGTATGTTACTCGATATCTCCGAGAATCGTGAACCGATTTTCAATTTTTTTTTTTTAATCGATAGGGTATAACTCCGAGTTGGTCCCGTTGGCACTAAGTCGGGATCTGATGATGGAATCTTGGAGAAATCGAGGGAACTCTTCAAATGTTATAGGGACATGTACGGCGCTTTCGGTAATTTATTGATAAAGTCAAGAAATTACATTCAGTAAATAGGATTTGGTGTAAGGAAACTGATGATGAACACACATACGAATCACTAAAAAGCAAAAAAAAAAAAAAATTTTACAAAAAAAAGAACCGACTTCAGTAAAACTAAAAAGCCAACAATAACCCGTTCAAGTACAGATTACATTTGACTCACCCTTCGAAGTCGGTGCCAAACCTCGCGTAAACTATAATATATAAATATAAGAACTGAGTGGTTTGGGATCGACTTCGAAGGGTGAGTCAAATGTAATCTGTACTTGAACGGGTTATTGTTGGCTTTTTAGTTTTACTGAAGTCGGTTCTTTTTTTTGTTAAATTTTTTTTTTTAGTTTTAGATAGACTTTTTTTAATTGTTTGTTTATTTTGTTTTGTTATATTTTGAATAAAACTAGTAAATACTTAGATCCAAGAAAAATATGTTAGATGTTCCAATCAGTCACTGCAAAACATGCATAAAGTAGGCATAACAAACTTTTATATATGTACGTTTCAAGGTTTTAAGAGGCCTTATTCCTTTTAAAATGTTGATTGTTTTAGACATTTTTCTCTATGATAAAACATGTTTCTTAACATATTATTGATGTTACTACCTAGAACAGGGCTATTGGAATTTATTGGTATATATTTCAAACCTACAGTTTGAATTTTTCATTGATGATTTTTGTTTCAAAAACTACTCAAAATTGCCAAAATTCACACGGAAAATTAGTTTTTTCAACTTTTTTTCGACTGCACACAATGAAAGCATGAAATAGCTATGTTACTACCTAGAACTCGAGGAAAAGTAGTATATTTACTACAATAAGTTAGTTGAAATAATCAACATATTTGTTATAATAATGAAAAAGATAAATTTTAAAAGGAATAAGGCCTCTTAATATGAATGTCTCGCCCCACTAATCGTCGTGCCACTGAGATTAGTTCCAAATATTTGCTATTTACCTCTAGTCTGGGTTAAATTACCTATTTTATGCTCTCGTCTACTGGAATGGACATTAATACATCATTTATTTACTTATGTGAAAATCTGAACGTTTATTTTTGTTATTTATAAATACTTTAGGTAAAATAAATAAGGAATGCTCCCGGTTCTGATTTTCCTTTGCGTCCACAGTATCCACTGTATCAAAACGTCCACTACTTATGTCAAAACGTCCACTATTTCAAAACGGCCACTGTGTCAGAACGTCCACTGTGTCAGAGCGTCCACTGTGTCAGAGCGTCCACCTGTATCAGAAAGTCCACTGTATCAGAACGTCCACTGTGTCAAAATGTACACTGTGTCAGAACATGCACCGTGTCCGAACGTCTACTGTATAGCGAGTTCCGGTACTGGATCCCGACTGTAGTTATTCATTCGTTTAAGAGTAACGTTGCCACAGACTGAGACATAGATACACCTTTAACTGAGGACCATAAATGAGAGTGAGGGCTATGTGATCGGGGGTTTTACGAATTACCGTCCGTGGTTTGTCATTATCAAAAATTCAAAACTTCTGGACCGTTTGTAAGGTCAAACTCCTTAATTCACTGAATTATTATACTCGTACAATGGATACAATGCGTCACTGCGATTCCGTACCGTCTCCGTATTTTAAGCAGCGGTGTGGAGGGCATGCGTTAAAAACGGTACGGATACGATGCGTCACTGCGATTCCGTACCGTCTCCGTATTTTAAGCAGCGGTGTGGGGGGCATGCGTTAAAAACGGTACGGATACGATGCGTCACTGCGATTCCGTACCGACCCCGTATTTTAAGCGGCGGTGTGGAGGGCATGCGATAAAAACGGTACGGATACGATGCGTCACTGCGATTCCGTACCGTCACCGTATTTTAAGCGGCGGTCTGGTCGCACTTGACTTGTATATATTATTTCCTGCGTTAATTAAAATTAAGATACTATAAAATAAAAATACCTAGGGTTTACTCACGTCGTGAGTAGTGCTCGGTTGACCGCCGCCGCTCGTATGATGGATCGCGTAAGGTCAGGTGGGGTATGAGAAACACATTGGGGTAAGGGGAATACTTAGAATAAATCACGGTTGTGGTGAATCCGATTTTTAGACACAGTTCTAGGTAAAAAATAAATAAATGTCACTGCAGTTGGTCGTTTTATGTCTATTAAATCTATGATATAATTGCAAAGTGTTTCACTTCTCCCATGTTTCCCTTACCCCACCTGACCTTACCGATTAGAAATATGTCGAGCGACATTCGACTTCTACCACGTTTTGTAGGTATTTTAATATGTCTGAGACACGTTATTTTCAATGTTATCTTGTATGCTCAGGGCTGGGCAAAATACATGCTTTGCTTTAATTGAAATACAAATTACAAAATACTGTATCGCAAGTAATTAAAATACGAAATACAAAATATCTTTAAGTAAGGTATTTGAAATATAAAATACAAAATACAGTATTTTAGCTATGTTTAATTAAAATACCAAATACAAATTACAAAATAAGTAGGTAATCTAAACCAGCACTGGCTGAAATGTAGAGGAAAACAAGATTAATTAATCAGTAAAACAAGAGTTTCCTTTCATGTACACTAGATTTTTAAATGTACTGTTCTATTTATTCCGTGTAAAAACTAAAAACAAACCGTTAACCTTTATGACTTTAGATCTTAGTTTGACATTGACAATTTGACGTACATTTTTTTTGTTCGCCAATTTTGACGTACGGTCATAGCGTACAGTATACATGACAGGTGCAGTGTTGCCAACTCTAATAGCTGCTTTACCATCATAACACTCTCGCCTCGCACACACACTCACGATCGCTAAATGAAGGTTAAATGTATTTTAATGTTAAAATGTATTTTGAAGCCTCAAGTATTTGAAATACTAATTACAAAATACCTCGGCGTCAGGTATTTAAATTACGAATTACAAATTACATTTTAAGGAAGTAATTGAAATACAAATACCAAATACGTATTTGTATTTCAATTACGTATTTTAATTACAAGTGATTCAAATACTGCCCAACCCTGTGTATGCTATTATTTTAAAGTTATTTAATTTTTTAGTCTTAAGTTTCTTTGTAAAGGTGATGCGTTTTGTTCGCTAGTATAAATGTGTTTTCTTTCTTTCTCCACGTAGTTATTCGCGGGTGCGCCGGGTCTTCTGCCCCCCCGCAAGCAAAGACTAATACAGTTGGAGGCAATATTGCCTACTGTTAAATTGAGGGAGGAAAAAAAACCACGAAACTCTCTCTCTCTCTCTTCGAAACGCCCCCTTTTGGATATGAGTGTGAAGTTAAAAATCGACTTACAGAAATAAACAATTATCAGCTTCAGTAAATATGATTATTGAAAAAATATATAAATCGCACTAAGTTAAAAACCAGTAATCTAGGATTCTTTTTAATTAACATTAAGCGATCAATTTCACGTTGTATTTAGAACTCGACTCCAGCGGAATCAAACACGGTCTTCCAGAAGGCCGCGACGTCAGAATCCAGCGACTGTCCCACTGTAAGGACGTCCGAGATGTCCACGTAGTTCTCAGTGTCACCGTAGGGGGGCACCACCACGCCTAGCGACGTATCGGGGGTGGGAGTCCTGAAAACAAGTAAAGGGACAATCTTAAAATTATATTATCCCGAAGCAGTCGAGCGAATACTAAATGATTGAGAGACATTATGTAGTACTATTATGTATTCTGTGATTACATTAAAACCGGCCAAGTGCGAGCCGGACTCGCGCACCGAGGGTTCCGTAAAAACGTATGGCGCCGTATACAAATGAGGTGCAAAGTTAATGCAACCGATCACTTATAGTTACTTTATTCTGTTTTTAACCGACTTCAAAAAAGGAGGAGGTTCTCAATTCGAACTATATTTTTTTTTTTTTCTATGTATGTTACTCGATATCTCCGAGAATCGTGAACCGATTTTAAATTTTTTTTTTTTATCGAAAGGGTATAACTCCGAGTTGGTCCCGTTGGCACTAAGTCGGGATCTGATGATGGAATCTTGGAGAAATCGAGGGAACTCTTCAAATGTTATAGGGACATGTACGGCGCTTTCGGTAATTTATTGATAAAGTCAAGAATTTACATTCAGTAAATAGGATTTGGTGTAAGGAAACTGATGATGAACACACATACGAAGCACTAAAAAGAACCGACTTCAGTTCAGTAAAACTAAAAAGCCAACAATAACCCGTTCAAGTACAGATTACATTTGACTCACCCTTCGAAGTCGGTGCCAAACCTCGCGTAAACTATAATATATATAAATATAAGAACTGAGTGGTTTGGGATCGACTTCGAAGGGTGAGTCAAATGTAATCTGTACTTGAACGGGTTATTGTTGGCTTTTTAGTTTTACTGAACTGAAGTCGGTTCTTTTTTTTGTTATTTTTTTTTTAGTATTTGTTGTTATAGCGGCAACAGAAATATATCAAAATTTCAACTGTATAGTTATCACGATTCATGAGATACAGCCTGGTGACAGACGGACAGACAGACGGACGAACAGCGGAGGCTTAGTAATAGGGTCCCGTTATTACCCATTGGGTACGGGTACCCTAAAAAATACATAAATACTCTTCCTTTCTTTTAAAGTCCTTTAAAAAATAAATGGCCAGTTTCGATCTTAAAATTATTTCAAATACCTCTATATTTATTGCTACTTACCCATATTTAGCAAAATTAGTGAAGACCTTGCACGCCAGCTGAATCATTTTATATCCTTTGCCGCTTTTGTCAATTGCAACATTCGCAGAATTGGCTTGGAATAGGTACATCAAGTCGTCAAGATGGCTGGCTCCAGAAAGACCGTACTTAGCACCCGCAGCACTGTAAACATTCCTCTCAGACACGCAAGAGAATCTGTAGAAATATGTGTTGCTGTTTTTAATCTTTGGCAAGTGGTTGAGGGTCCTATGAATGTCATACACAAAAGAAGTTTGGGAGACATATTTGACAAACTCCTTCATCGTATCCTTGTTAATCGGCTTCTTGCCAAAATAATGCTCTTGAATTTTCTGAGAAAGTTCTAGAACTTTCTTTGGAATTGATTTATACAGAAGCTCCCGTGGTACTAATATTTCAGGGTATCTGTTGTAGTCGTTTAACAAAAAATTCTCAAATTTTTCTATTCCAAGAAGAGACTCTTCGCTTGTATGACCAATGAAAATGTCTACCTCATTGCCTGATCCCTTCTTTAGAGTTTCTAGTGGTTCTTCAATCATAAAATAATCTTGACCAAAATTTTTTTCGACTACAGGTGTGAAGTGGTACATCTTTAAAATATTGTTAGTTTTTTCTTCAAAACTCAATACTGTGGGGTTAGTCAGCACTAATTTCTCAGGCGGAACGCTTTGTAAAAACTCAAGTAACCTGTTTGGATCGTTAGTTTCCAAACCCAAAATCTTACCGAGAGTGAACGCTCGCTTAGCTGGCTCGAAAGCAACAGACCAGTCACACAAGGGTACTCCACTCATAGGAATAGCTTTCTTGAACAATCCTTTCGACATGGGCGACAATACATGAAGTAAAGTGGACGCTCCTCCAGCGCTCTCGCCAAAAACAGTGACATTAGACGAATCGCCGCCAAACTCAGCAATATTTTCTTTAATCCATTTCAGAGCTGCCACTTGGTCTTTCAATCCTGCGTTACCAGGGACGTCTTTTGTATCTAAGCATAGGAATCCAAAGGCTTCTAATCTGTAGTTAATCGTGATTACGACCACATCATGATTGACTAAAAAATCAGGTGCGTAATGGGAGTCGTTGCCTGAGCCGCTCCTGTATCCGCCGCCGTGGATGAACATCATAACTGGTAATGGTTTATCAGGCTTGATGTCAGGGGTATATACGTTTAGGTATAAGCAGTCTTCACTGCCCGGGATGTACTCTTCGGTGAAGATGTCGTTTTGAGGGCACACGGGACCATGTTCGATAGCTTTCCTGACTCCGTCCCAAGGTAACGGAGGTTGAGGCGCCTGAAACAATTTTCCCAGCAAAATTATTTATCGAGGTTAAACCAAATGTCCCTCTGAATTTGTGACGATTAAGTATATTATAGTTTTCGTTAGGTGCAATCGTAAGCTGTGCAGTGAGTAAGTACTATGTTGGTATTAATCGTCTTCTTAATTAAGCAAGACCAAATCGTGGTCTAAAATGATCTGCTTCTCCAGATCGTGCGCGAAGAAGTTGAGGCCCGATCGTCGTGGCATGTATAACACATATGACAAAGTATAAAGAGGATACTATACTCGTAGATTTAGGTACTAAAAATATATGTTTTAGAAGTTTAAGTACCTTGAACCTCAATTTGCCAACAGGCGGCGCGGCGTATGGCACTCCCTTGAAGCTGTAGTAGTGGCCATCTCCCGTCACCACCTCGCGACGCTCACCCTCCAGCCAGCCCTGTTGCACTTGTACTTTTGCCATCCTGAAAAATAAAAAAGCATTCCGTACAAACTATGAAAGCACTGCAATGTTCCTGCGATGAGCGACATCTACACAAGAAATACGAACGAGCGACTGAGAGGACACTCTTTGAAATTGGTATTAACGGCCAGTACTAGCAACCCTAGGCGTCACTTTCTAGCCAACCGCGTGGTCAAAGTGTGGAACATTTTACCCGAATCCGTGATTAGTGCACCCTCAGTGAACTCTTTCAAAAATAGTCTATAGACAAACATTTACAAACACAGAACACAAGTGAATAGTGATATGCACGCATCAGCTATAAGCTGCCTGTGCATTAAATAAATAAATAAATAAATCAATAAATAATTGTGGCTCTAACGCATAGGAACTGTATAAATTTAATTTAGACAGAAAGTTATCTTTGCTCTTTGTTAAGTGTGGTAAGCATACCTCGACATATTATTATCAGTTGATAACCTTACTGTGACCTGTGTCGATGGTTAGTTTTTAACCACAAACATATATATGTTTATTGTAGGTAATGTGAATACAAATTTATGGTTTTCCGACTTCTTTATTTACTAGTGCGAAATGATGTTGCTTCTTGCCAAAATTCACGATTTTAGGCCAATGGAAATTATCTATAGCTTTGGCAAATGCAGCATAAAACCTCGTATATTTCGATTGCGATGACATAGAAGTTTAGTTTTTTACGGCCGGGGTTGCAAACGTGAGTACCTATTTGACATTGATTTCAGATTGGTATCTTCACGCGTTCCTGAAATAAGGGGGCTGACGGACGGCCAAAAAGTGATCCTATAAGTGATTTTGGCCGATTGATGCATGGAATCCTAAAAAAATAATTAACACTAGTTTTGCAGATGTATATATTTATATATATATATGGAAATTCTATAGAGTATATAAGTTCTCGTGAAGTATTTTTTATGTGCGCCATAAAACATCATCGACCCGTGCTATAATACGGTATTTTGATGACAGGCTCAAATCAGCTACTCTTTATGAAATATCAAAAACAATCTGTTAGTATGGAGCTTCTATGATGATACAGGCATTATATAATTAATTTGGTCTAGTGTGATGTATATAAAATAGTAAAGTCAAATAATGGTGTTTTTTTTCTGAAACCCGTAATATTTTCAGGATTTTATAAACATCTTTTTAATGAACCCATTAGGATAGGTAAGGTTTGTTTTATAATAATTATAAATATCATTCTGAATAATTAACAGTTTTCGAAAAAAAAGGCTTTAGGGCAAGTGAAAATTGGTCCGAAAACCATAATAACTATGAGTTATAATAATTATAAGTTATAGACTGCACAAGGTAGCCACTTAACTCGAGATACTTTTTAAGTTTATTTTCTCACGAGGATATATTTTACGTTCAACATAAAATTATTTTCGTAGCTACTGATGTCTAGTATGTTTATATATTGCAAATAACTATCGGGTCATTATTTCTATTACACCGCGAAAAATTCAACTACGTATTATTTATCCCACTTCATCATAAATACTATACGAAAATATCTTTAATAGGAATGGATGAAATAAATGTGTATGACCAACATCAAAAGTAGCTGTAAATTTTTACTACTGGCATAATTATTAATTATGTAAAATCACATACTAAATTGTCAGTTTCCTCTGAGGTTGATAATTAAGTCGCTAAATTAATAACTTACAATGGTAAATAGTTACTCGTCGTAAAGTCGCGATGCCATCTTAATAAAACCAGGGTTTGAGTAATTATAGTTCCTTGCCCCAGAAAAAATAAACTGTTCACTTACCTCCCTTGATCTTAAATAACCGGTTGAAATAAGTGAAGAATAAATACACCTTTTGCACTAACGAACGGTAATTAAATTACAAAACTGCAATAACTTTAGAGTTACTATTGTGTACTAGGTTAGTGTATCGTAAAATGCATCGTAAACCGACGAAAACTATTTTCTTTCTATCAAGTACTACCAACGTTAAAAAAAATCTGACATTTCGCTCATGAATCTATTAGAGTATTCTGTGAATAAAAAAATGTGAATTCTACAAACAACACAAACGCACCTTGTAGTGTGGCCTCGATGACGCGACTACGAACTCGGGTTTAATTCTGTGAGAATTGTACACTGTCATACTTATAGGTAGTTTATATAGCACACTTGTTATTATACCACACCGAATGACTTGTGCTATTTTAGAGACGATTGTTTGATTGTGTTTTATCGTCTTGCTGCTTATACCTATTGAAAGTAAATTTGAGTATCAACATTTGTAGACAGTCACGTATGTTGAATAAATGTTTATCATTAGAGGGGTGTTATAAGTTTAACATGCGTGTATCTGTGTGTCTGTCTGTGGCCTCGTAGCTCCCAAACGGATGGACCAATTCGAGTGCATTTTTTTAATCGATTTTTTTAGACTAGTTACTTTTAACATATACCTACATAGCAGAGCTGTTTGGTGGAAATGGGACCAGTCGTTTCCAAGATATTCAGCTTTAATTGGAACAAGTGACAAGACCTCAGCCAATATTGAAGCTAAGAATTCCTAATTTTTTAGTTATGTTCAGTTTTAGTAGCATTTTCTATATCACTCATTGAATGAGGGTCTCATGATGACTAACTACTTGTGACGGGGGTGTTTTATTTTTAATTTAGGTTATAATAATAAGAGTAAGTAGGTGTTATTTTATGTTCCGAGTATGTTTATGAGAATTTAAGATAAATGTTTTAAATAATATCCTACATTGACAGGAATTTGAGCGATGTATTGGATATAAGGACATCACATTATGAGTGCTATATCGATTTGTGCGATTTGGTCTTCATATAGATGTTATGTTTATGATTGGATTAGGGTTGCTTACTTAATCAATTTATAGCTTTATTTATAGCTTTTATGCATGATATACTTGCAGATTAGAAAAAAGAACATTGGTCCTTATTATGCAACTTTGTTCCAAGTTCAGTTTCTGTATTTTTAGTACTTATTTGCTGTAAACATTGCACGTGCCCATGTAAAACGTTACTATGTTGCTATAATGTGAGATCATATAATTGGCTCTGTGTTACTAGTTATGTCACTATTTGCATAAGCGAAGCTGTTGGTCCTCCTTGTATAAATAAAAAAATATTGACACTGACAATTTGTTCATTCAGGTAAAATAATAAATCACTCATATTTTTCGGATATAAAAGATATGCAATTCAGCCACTGTACATCAAGCGACAACTAATACTAGCGGTTTAATTATATCGATCTTCTGGCAAGCCAGTGGGAATCAAAATCGCTGCAGCTGGTTAATAGTCTGAGCGGAAAGGCCACAAAATCGAACAGTCCTGGAAGCGGAGGCTATTAAAGGCCCGATCCACTTACGGTCTTTAATCGGGCAACCGGGCTCGGTGGACGGCGAGCCTAATCCTGGGAAGTGTAACGAACGATGGTTGGCGTACTTAATAGAGAGAGTACTATTAACAATATTTAAAAATTTCAAATAGTGTTAAGTTTAAATTAATTTCAGTACTTTATTATCACAGAACCCAAAACTATTGGGTCATGGATGTTATCTGTATATGTATTTTATATGTTATGTATATGTCGTCTTGTATCCATACTACTTGGGACTAGGTCGATTTATTTTATTTATTTCTATCTTGGAAACTATTGGTCCTATTTTCATCAAATATAGCTAAGAACCATCTCGACGGACAAGCCTTGCGATTAGACCGCACTCAAATTGGTCCATCCGTTTGGGTGCTATGATGCCACAGACAGACACACAAATACACAGAAACATGTTAAACTTATAACACCCCTCTTTTTTCATCGGCGGTTTAAAATCCATACAAAACTATTACATGTAAAATTTATACGGAGTTCGTCAATATATGGGACAGCGTGATGAGACGGTTAAAACGCTCAAATAAACAGCGATGCACGATGTATGCATACTTGAGTTTGCAATTATAATGTACCGTATTAGTACTATTTGTTATGAAAAAAAGCTGCACTCTGTGATGGAAGCAAGCCGTTTTGCACAGTGATAATATAGACCAAAATAAACGATTTCACTCGAGGCGAAATTAGTTTCACCCCTTAGGAACAGAGATGGCGCCACTTATTCAAAAAAAGTTTAAAAAATTCTAAATCCTGAACGGATACTCCGATTTTGACGTAAGAGGTGCCAATCGGCAGATAATTACCCAATTTAACATGAAAAAAATTAAAATCACGTAGAAAATAATTTTGGATACCTAAGAAATAATATTTTCTGAAAAAAATATTTAAAATTTGTGATTTTTGGAATTTTACTCGTAAAAATGTATGTACATGGTACTTTTTTTATTTATTTATATTAATACACAACTAATTTTACATTTACGAAAAAAAACCGCATATCATTAGCTCGTATAATTCCAAAGTTATTGAAGAATACAGACATGGCGCCGCTGGGTCAAAAAATCTTACAAAAAATCTAAAACCTCAACGGATTTTCCGATTTTGATAATTAAGGTGCTAATCAACAGGTAATTACTTAAATTAGTTTCAAAAAATTAAATAAAAATTCAAATAGGCAAAAAGTAATAATATTTCCAAAAAAACATACATTTTGATAAAATATATTTTTTTTTTGGGGCTTTTATGTAATTTCACATAAAAGAAAACTATGAAAATGGCTTTATTTTACTTATGTATATTATAACACTATTAGGTAATTGATCGTTTAATAAAAAACCGCATATCGAGAACTTGTACAGTTCCAAAGGTATTGAAGATTTTACTATAGGGTGCCGGTGCGATGTTGCCGCCGCACGTGCAACTTATGTACATGTATCTAGAAAAGTATTCTCCCGTTTCGAAGGTACTGATTACCCCGAAAATATAACCACAATTGAAAGTACAAATAATAATCATCCCAAGTAGCACACAACACACTTATATCCCTTGTACAGCTTAAATTAGAGTTTTAACGGGTGAATAGGCTCCTATACAACCTGTTTGCTAATATCACAAGTATATTAGATGCTAAATAGCATTTCTGAATCAATATTTTACTTACTTTACGTTTTATTTTCACTTTAGTCTTTGCAGGCTTTGCATTGTAACGTGCAAGTTAGGCCGTCGCATCATAAAAAAAACAACAACGCATTATGCCACAGCCCAATTTGTATCCATAATGTTCAAGGAGTTTCCAAATTGAACTAACCTTCAACTATTGTGGACCCCACCTACCTTTGATGCCGTTTCATTCCCAAAAAGAAGGACTTGGGACTCGATATTTCCAAATTAAAACGTGAACCCACATTTGGTTTGCATGAAACGGTATTCAATGGCAGCTGAAATAGATGGAAGGTATCTCACAAGCTTGTTTAGTTTAGTGTTTTTTAGTTTAAACAGATCTTTTCGAATCGCATTAACAGTAATAATATATTATGCTCTGTTGGAGCATCGTATAGCCTGCATGTGAATCTGGGACCAACAACGTTACGATTAATTGAGAACCAATTAATGACATTAATATAGTGATTGAATCTTACACGATTTTCACACATTATATTAAAATAATAAAACGGGACTTTAAACATTTTTGAACTCGGTTAAATCCCGTTTTGTTATAATAATGAATGACATTAATTATGTAAACACACCCTAAAAAAAAGAAACAAAAATGGCCCTAAGTTTCACATGAGCCGTTACGTATCGAGAGAGAATTTCTATAGATAGCGATGTACTTGCAAAAGCAGTAGTTATTTCAGGGTATAACATGCAAGTTTTAAAACAGGTCTCTTTTCTTATTGTATTAAAATTAGACGTCTTATCTAGTTTGCTTGTATAAGAAAAACATTCCTGATAGGTGATCGTTGTCCTAACGCTTATTTTAAATTAGCAGACTGATAACTATTACATATATTTGACAGTATCATTTTAGGAAAACTAAATCCTTGCAGGTAACCAGTGGCGTGGGAGGAACCGTTTTTCTTTACAGACAACTATCGAAAATATCAGTTTACTACAAGGAAAATTTAATCCTTGCAGGTAACCAGTGGCCTAGGAGGAAAAAAAATCTTCACAGATCACTGGTTACCTAATCGCGGTTACCTAGACGGAATAAGGGTTGCAGCCGATGCAACGGCCTAACATGCACGTTACAATGCACAGTTTAGTGAAAATATGCAGAATATACTTGTGATATTAGCAAACTGGTTGTATAAGAGCCTATTCACCCGTTAAAACTCTAATTTAAGCTGTACAAGGGATATAAGTGTGTTGTGTGCTACGGGATGATTATTATTTGTACTTTCAATTGTGGTTATATTTTCAGGGTAATCAGTACCTTCGAAACGGGAGAATACTTTTCTAGATACATGTACATAAGTTGCACGTGTGGCGGCAACATCGCACCGGCACCTTATAGTAAAATCTTCAATACCGTTGGAACTGTACAAGTTCTCGGTATGCGGTTTTTTATTAAACGATCAATTACCTAATAGTGTTATAATATACATAAGTAAAATAAAGCCATATTCATAATTTTTTTTATATGAAATTACATAAAAGCCCCAAAAAAAATTATATTTTTTCAAAATGTATGTTTTTTTTTGGAAATATTATTACTTTTTGCCTATTTGAATTTTTATTTTATTTTTTTAAACTAATTTAAGTAATTATCTGTCGATTAGCACCTTAATTATCAAAATCGGAATATCCGTTGAGGTTTTAGATTTTTTGTAAGATTTTTTGACCCAGCGGTGCCATGTCTGTATTCTTCAATAACTTTGGAATTATACGAGCTAATGATATGCGGTTTTTTTTCGTAAATGTAAAATTAGTTGTGTATTAATATAAATAAATAAAAAAAGTACCATGTACATACATTTTTACGAGTAAAATTCCAAAAATCACAAATTCTAAATATTTTTTTCAGAAAATATTATTTCTTAGGTATCCAAAATTATTTTCTACGTGATTTTAATTTTTTTCATGTTAAATTGGGTAATTATCTGCCGATTGGCACCTCTTACGTCAAAATCGGAGTATTCGTTCAGGATTGAGAATTTTTTAAACTTTTTTTGAATAAGTGGCGCCATCTCTGTTCCTAAGGGGTGAAACTAATTTCGCCTCGAGTGAAATCGTTTATTTTGGTCTATATTATCACTGTGCAAAACGGCTTGCTTCCATCACAAAGTGCAGCTTCCAGGCCAAAACCGTCCATAACAAGTAAGACTATATGCTTCTGCATAAACTCAAAGGTAGAAAAACTTAACTGCGACATAAGTAGGGTCATAAAATAAATAATATAATAAATAAATATTATGGGACAATCTTACACAAATCGACCTGGTCCCAAACTAAGCAAAGCTTGTACTATGGGGACTAGACGATATACATGATATAATAAATACATATATAAATAACATCCATGACCCAAGAACAAATATTCGAGTTCATCACACAAATTTGGACCCGGGTATGTCCTTAAACTACGGCCATGTAAAGCGCATACCACCTGCGTGGCATTGTGGAAGGCCTAGGTGATAGATTGAGAGCTTGTCGCTATCGCCAGACACTGCATCCGAACTCTCTCCCGGTCGTAGCGGTTCTCCGTTCCATCGGAATACAGAGAGGTAGGACGAGAGAGTGCACCTGCGTTTGCGCGTACGTTTGTGCACTTTAATATTTCCTGCGCACTTGACTGCTTCCGTGAAATGGACTCCGATTTCGGCATCAAGTCCTGGGGCGATGGGTTGTGGTAGAGAGGTCCGGTTTGATGCAAGCCGGGCTTTGTCTGATACCTGCACGCTGGCGGCTCTGGGGGTGCAGTATGCACCGTGGTCGCTTTTGCTTTGCACTGGGGTGACAAAGTGGATTCGGCAGCACTCAGAGCGACAAAGCAGCCCTATTTAGGGAGGCACTGCTTTCCCCGCTTAGCCGGGGAGGGGGCTAGAAAAGGTGCCCTAAAAAAATGCTCACCCTTTTCCTAGAGGAAGGTAGTAACCGCGGCTGCCTCCGCATCTTTTTAATACGTGGTCGACGCTTCAAAAGTAAAATTATTAACACGTCTGAAATGACTCTTGGCGCGTGGAACGTCAGGACGCTCCTTGACCGGGTTGGAAATGTCTGTCCCGAAAGAAAGACCGCCATAGTAGCTCGAGAACTCGGCCGATATAATGTGGATGTGGCTGCTATCAGCGAGACACACCTTGCCGACGAAGGAGAGTTGGTGGAAAATGGGGGAGGATATACCTTTTTCTGGAAAGGTACAGACTCTTCTGAACCCAGACGGTCAGGTGTTGGATTCGCGGTCAAGAACTGTCTAATGATGCGTCTGCAAGAGTGTCCTGTGCATATTTCGGACCGAGTTACCACATTGCGCCTTCACCTTGATAATGATAACTTCCTTAATGTCGTCAGTGTCTACGCTCCTACGCTAGACAAGCCTGATGACGTTAAGGAAAGGTTCTATGCTGAACTGGAACAATGTCTCGATGGCATACGCCCCAGGGAGCAGATCCTTGTTCTGGGAGATTTCAATGCCAGAGTTGGACGTGACTTTGAAGCTTGGCCTAAAGTCTTGGGTAGACACGGAGTCGGAAACATGAACAGTAATGGTCAGCTGCTGCTTAGTTTATGTGCGCAATTCGATCTCGCGGTTACAAATACGATGTTTCGACTACCCGCCAAGCACAAGACGACGTGGATGCACCCAAGGTCCAAGCACTGGCATTTGATAGATTATGTCATCGTACGACAAAGAGACGTTTCCCAGGTCCAAATTACCCGCGTCATGCGCGGTGCCCACTGTTGGACGGATCATCGGCTTGTTGTCACCAAACTGCGACTCCGCCTTCATCGCCCTCGTCGATCCGGGAAGACAAAGTCGACGTGCTTAAACGTGGATAGGCTTAGTGATTTAGAGGCGAGAAAGGAATATGCTGAAGCCTTGTCTGGTGCGCTGTCGTCGCAGACTGACGAGAGTCGTGATGTCGATGCAGCCTGGAACCTTCTGTCTTCTCACATCCTGGACACTGCCAAAGTGACCCTAGGACCAGCTGTCCGAAGAAACGAGGACTGGTTTGATGAGAACGACGGAGCTCTAACGGAAGCATTGCACAAACACAGACGTTTACTGCGGGGACACAGGACTACTGCTCAACAGGGCCGAAGTATAACCGAAATTAAGCAAAGTGATCTGAAGCTGAGACAACTTACTCGGGAAACTAAAGAGAGATGGTGGCAAGACAAAGCTCGGAGCATGCAGTGGCTCGCGGACACGAACCAGATCGGGGAGTTTTATAAGGAGGTAAGAAAGCTGATCGGTAGTAGTTCTCTAGCAAAGGTACCACTCAAGTCAGTCGGCGGTGAGTACTGGCTAAAAAGTAGAGAGGATGTACTCAAGAGATGGGCAAAGCACTTTAACTCTCTGCTCAACGTAGACACAACAGCGGACCTACCACATATTAACTCAATGCCTCAACTCCCAATAGTGTCAATAGGTTGTGCTTGCCATCAAGCAACAACAGAACAAGCGCGCGGTCGGCATTGACTTTATACCAGGTGAGCTGCTGAAATACGGTGGTGACGAGTTGCACTCATCCGTGTGGTCACTATTTGTTCATATGTGGGAGGAGGAACATGTCCCGAAAAGTTTTAAAATGTCTCGCATTAGAGCCCTCTACAAGAACAAAGGTGACCGTGCAGATTGCAATTCTTATCGTGGTATTTCGCTTTTAACAGCCCCCGGAAAAGTCTTTGCCAGAGTGCTTCTAAACCGCATCATGAAACTTTCCGAGGAAATTTTGCCTGAAACACAGTTCGGCTTCCGACCAGACCGGGGAACCTGCGAGGCAATCTTTTCATTGCGTCAACTGCAAGAGAAAAGCAGAGAACAAGGTCAAAATTTGTACTTCTGCTTCATTTACCTTGAGAAGGCATTTGACAGTGTTCCCCGTGAAGCCCTGTGGATGGTGCTAGCAAAGTTAGGATGCACAGAAAAATTCATACGTCTAGTGAGACTCTTGCATGACGACATGGAATGCTGCGTCGCTGTAGGTGTCGATGAGTCGAGCTTTTTCCCCGTCACCTGTGGGGTAAAGCAAGGGTGCGTAATAGCGCCTACACTCTTTGCTCTATACTTCGCAGTAGTTGTCCGTGAAGTACTGCAAAGTCAGGAATCACCGATAGGAATTCGCATCCGCTTTCGCACCGACGGTAACCTCTTCAACCTAGCTAGGTTCAAGGCACGCACTAAAGTGTCGTACGCAGTGATCTCTGAGATCATGTATGCGGACGACCTATGTTTTCTCTCGGAATCCCCAGGTGACCTTCAACGGCTTGTCACCGACTTCCACAGGTCTTGCTGCAAGTTTGGCCTAAAGGTCAGTGTGAAGAAGACAGAAGTCATGTCTCTGGACACACACGGTCGGCAAACACTGACAGTCAAGCTTGGCGAAGATTTGTTGAGGCAAGTCGACAAGTTTCGTTACCTGGGTAGCACGGTAACATCTTCGTGTGACCTTGATGCGGAGATCAACAGCAGGATCGGTGCTGCTGCTGCAGCATTCGGTAAACTGGATGCCAAGGTCTTCCGATCGCATGACCTGAAGCTGGCTACAAAGATCTCCATATACATGGCGGTGGTTTTACCTAACATATTGTACTCTTCTGAAACGTGGACCGTATATCGTCGTCATATTCGCACACTAGACCGATTCCACCTTAAGTGCCTCCGTAAGATCTTAAAGATCAGCTGGTCCGACCGAGTGCGGAACACCGAAGTTTTGCGGAGAGCCAACGTGGGTGGAATCGAAGTTTACCTCATGCGACGACAGTTGCGCTGGAGCGGTCACGTTTCGAGGATGGCGAAGGGTCGGGTGGCTAAACACATATTTTACTCTGAGTTGGAGGAAGGCAAGCGAAAGCAAGGCGGGCAACTTCTCAGGTATAAAGATGTGCTTAAGCGCCATATGAAGAATTGCGACATTGAGCCACTACAGTGGGAGATGCAGGCCGCTAACCGCCCTGAATGGAGATCTTTGGTCAAGAAACACACCAGTGTTTTTGAATCCCGTCGACGTACTGAACTCGACAACAAGAGGGATGAGCTGAAAGCCCGACCACCAGCGGTGATCAGCTTTAATTATAATAATGGTGTTCTCTCGTGCCCGTTGTGCTCACGGGGCTTTAATAACAAGATCGGCTACGTTAGCCACATGAGAGCACACGAACGCCAACAGAGGAGTTGAAGCAGTCGCCGTGGCCGAAAACGGTCAGGAGGATATATATACTATTTGCCCCGGCTGGGATTCGAACCCGGGACCGCCGGCTCAGTAGGCAGGTGTCTGCAAACTGCGCCAACCGCGTCGTTGAACTACTACTACGTTTTTTTATAAATAATGACACAAAGGTAAATTCATCATCATCATCATCATCTCAGCCATAGGACGTCCACTGCTGAACATAGGCCTCCCCTTTGGACTTCCATATATACCGGTTGGAAGCGACCTGCATCCAGCGCCTTCCGGCGACCTTTATAAGGTCATCTGTCCACCTTGTAGGTGGACGTCCTACGCTGCGCTTGCTGGTCCGAGGTCTCCACTCGAGCACTTTTCGGCCCCATCGGCCATCTGCTCTGCGTGCTATGTGGCCTGCCCATTGCCACTTCAACTTGCTAATCCGGTGAGCTATATCGGTCACTTTAGTTCGTCTACGGATTTCCTCATTTCTGATTCGATCACGTAGAGAAACCCCGAGCATAGCCCTCTCCATTGCACGTTGAGCGACTTTGAGCTTTGAGATGAGGCCGATAGTGAAAGACCACGTTTCGGTGCCGTAAGTCATCACTGGTAACACACATTGGTTGAAGACTTTCGTCTTGAGGCACTGAGGTATGTCGGACGAAAAGACATTGCGTAGTTTCCCGAACGCTGCCCAGCCGAGTTGGATTCGGCGGTTGACCTCTTTCTCGAAGTTGGACCTACCTAATTGGACCACTTGTCCTAGGTAGATGTATGAGTCAACAACTTCGAGTACCGAGTTTTCAACAGAGACTGGGATGGGCACAACCTTGGCATTTGACATGAGTTTCGTCTTGTCCATGTTCATTTTTAAGCCCACCCGTTGAGAAACTCGATTGAGGTCATCGAGCATCATGCTGAGTTCCTCCATCGACTTTGCCATGACTACGATGTCGTCGGCAAACCGAAGGTGAGTGATGTATTCGCCATTGATGTTGATGCCAAGTCCTTGCCATTCCAGGAGCTTGAAGGCGTCTTCCATAACGGCCGTAAACAGTTTCGGGGACACAACGTCCCCCTGTCTTACGCCTCTTCTCAATGGAATGGCCTTTGTGCTCTGCTCCTGAACTCGGACCGACATGGTGGCGTTACTATACAAACACTTCAACACTTCAATGTACCGATAGTCAATATGGCATCGCTGAAGTGACTCGAGCACCGCCCATGTTTCCACCGAATCGAAGGCTTTCTCATAGTCCACAAACGCTAAGCATAATGGCAAGTTATACTCTTCAGTCTTCTGTATAACTTGTCGCAGCGTATGTATGTGGTCTATGGTACTATAGCTTCTTCGGAAACCGGCTTGTTCGGGAGGCTGGAAGTCATCAAGTCTATGTTCGAGACGGTTCGTGATGACCCTTGAAAACAACTTATAAACATGGCTTAGAAGCGTGATGGGCCTGTAGTTCTTCAATAGGCTGTTATCACCTTAGCGGCCAAGGTAATAGCGGAGCAGGGGGTGCTAAGAATCCCCGGACGAAATCCGGCTACCCATCCCCACGACGACTGGCCCTGGTAACACACAACATACGCACAATGAGGACTGATGAAAAGATTTGCGAGTTGGAAGAGGAACTGAGCAGGTTACACTGGGACATTTTAGGATTATGCGAAGTCCGTAGAGAGGGGGAGGACACCGTAACCCTGAAGTCTGGTAACCTGCTCTACTACCGGGAGGGCGCCCAACAGTCCCAAGGTGGTGTCGGGTTTCTCGTTCACAAGTCCCTCGTTAACAACATCACTACCATCGACAGTGTGTCGAGCAGGGTGGTATACCTAATACTCAGAATATCCAAAAGATATTCGTTGAAGGTCATTCAGGTATACGCACCGACCTCGTCACATTCTGATGAGGAAGTAGAGGCTATGTATGAGGACGTAAGTAGGGCCATACATACTTCCAAAACCTACTTCACTGTTGTTATGGGGGACTTCAATGCAAAGTTGGGCAAGAACAGCGGTGATGAGTTGAGAGTGGGGCAATTTGGATACGGGCAACGGAACCCTAGGGGACAGAGGCTGGCCGACTTTCTAGAGAAAGAGGAACTCTTCATGATGAACTCTTTCTTCCAGAAGCCGCCTCACAGGAAATGGACCTGGATAAGTCCCGATGGTTCCACGAGAAACGAGATTGACTTCATCATGACCGACAAGAAACGGATTTTCAGTGATGTGTCTGTGATCAATAGGGTCAAGACCGGCAGTGATCATCGAATCGTAAGAGGCACACTGAATATCAATGTTAAATTGGAAAGGTCCAGTCTGATGAAGTCTACGCTCCGACCTACTCAGGCCCATATTCAAAACCCCGAGAGCTTTCAACTCGAGATCTCCAACCGCTTCGCTTGTCTGGAGAACTTTGTCTCAGTGGACGAGATCAACGACGGGCTAGTGGAAACTGTCCACACGGTAGGGTCTAAGTTTTTCAGACCCCGCCGTAAAGATAGACCTCAGAAATTGTCTGATCGAACCTTAAACCTCATGGCTGAACGACGCTCGCTACAGTTGCAGTCTCCCGATGACGCGAGGTCATATAGGCAGCTTAATAGACGTATATCGAAGTCCTTGCGACATGATCTGCGGCTCTTTAATACGAACCTTGTTAAAGAGACCATTGAGCAGAACAAAGGCTCCAAAGTGTTCGCAAAGGACAAGTCTATTGGACAAAGCCAGCTGACCAAGCTGAAACGGGAAGATGGCAGCATAGCGTCGACCAAAGCAGAGGTTCTAGGCGAGATCGAGAGGTTCTATGGTCAGTTATACACTTCAGTCGCAAAGCCCGTTGACAGCTTGGTAGGCGATCCAAGAGCCAAGCTGTCCCGACATTATACCGAAGATATCCCGGACATCAGTCTGTACGAGATTAGGATGGCCCTGAAGCACCTTAAGAACAACAAGGCGCCGGGCGAAGACGGAATCACCTCAGAGCTTCTGAGAGCGGGTGGAACACCGGTACTTAAGGTCCTCCAGAAGCTCTTTAATTCCGTCTTGTCCGAGGGCAAAACGCCTGAAGCATGGAATAGAGGCGAGGTGGTACTGTTCTTCAAGAAAGGTAAATTAAGAAAGAAAAATTGACCCCGCTTTGATTGTAGTAGATCGCATTCAATTTTTCTTTCTTAATGTACCTTTGTGTCATTATTTATAAAAAAACAAAAATGTGGTATTACCACATAAAAAAATATGAATCGATAAAAAAAAAAAAAGATTCTATACAAATATACTACTACGTTTACTATATCTCTTACAAGTTTAGCAATTGTTAAAATTTCAGTACTTAATATGCCCTACAGAAACACGATTCCACTTAACACATAGGCTACTTTTTATCCCGAAAATGTAGTGTTCCCGTGGGATGAGTGGGTAACACCGCGCGGCACAGTAGTGGCATAAAGCAATATCCAAAACTTTCCGTTATATCCAATGAAAACAAAACAGTTCCCGGAATCCAATTTGCGTACCGAATCCTGCAAAACTGAAATAAGGAAAACGCGAAATGGATCTTTTACATGGATCCCACAATCAAATCAGCGGTGGAGCTCGCTGCTGATATTCAAAGTACATTTGGTATATCCATATACAAAGAATATATAGTAACCATACTAATATTATAAATGCGAAAGTGTGTCTGTCTGTCTGTCTGTTACCTCTTCACGCTTAAACCGCTGAACCGACTTAGATGAAATTTGGTATGAAGATAGTTTGAGACTCGGGAAAGGACATAGGATACTTTTCATCCCAAATAAATTTAGTGTTCCCGTGGGATGAGCGGGTAACACCGCGGGGGACAGCTAGTTTGCATATAAATCGCCTGGTGACAACCAATAGTCACTAAAATTTCTGTCACTGCTCTCCAAAACCTCTTATCTAGTTAGTATACAGTGTGTTACCGCCAAGTAGGCTTTTCTTAAAGTAGAGTAAAGTAACATAGATCTTTAACGTATCCATGACCTTAATTTAACTAGGTCCAGCCACCGGCTAAGCTTGCACCATAGATTGGAGCGGAGTTTTTTTTTTTTCGAAATTTTCTCTTCGTCACGACCTAGCGAAATTTAATTTGTGCATTTTAAAACAAAAATTTCTAAAATCGGTTGAGAACTCGCTGAGATCTGCGCATTGTTACAAAGTCCATTCGAGCCGATCCATGGGAGCTTCGCTCGCTCCGCTCCAATTAATTAACTTAAATTCAGGCTTTATTAATTTTCTAACAAAATTTGAATTGCCAGTAATGTACAGCGCAGTAAATTGACAAGTGAGTGTTAAATGACAGCGTGATATGAGTAACGACAATTACGCTGTAAACCAACTACATTGAATGTGCGAAGATTTAAGAAATTTAATTGTGCAGTTAATTCACATAATTATGATTAGCTAATACATGCAAACAATTACTAATGGATCATAATTATTATCAGTTTTAATAAATGCCCGCATGCCGGTAACAGGCTGTTTTGATACCGAGATAAGAGTTTTTCTTCTAGTAGGTATTTGTTAAAAGATTTTATTTAACTTGCATTGTATGTTTAAAGTATGTTTGTTCGGGTGAAATCTTGCAACTCAATTTTGAAGCAGATATCGTCAACCGATTGAGCTGAAATTTTGCATACTTACTTAACTTTGATGACAATACAATAATATGGTACCATAGGGCTGATCTGATGATGGAGCCGGAAGGTTGCCATAGGAACTCTATAATAGAAAAAGCAATCCTACCGAGCTTGGGCTCTTTAGAATCGTCTCAGTGAGCATTTGATGGATATCCAAAGAAAAGCACAGTCGGCTATAAAAGCTTGTCACTAAAATGTCATTTTTGACAGAAACTTATTACTTAGTGAGTTTTGCTTTTCAACCGACGATATAAGTATTAGTAGAGGATATGAATTAGAAACGACCTGCATCACCCGGCTCTTTAATGAATGGTTTTGGGTTCAGCTTGGTCCAAAAATATCTAATATCCGGGTATATTTGGATGTATAGAGGATTCCCGGCTGTTCTCGCCTAGAGGTCGCATTTTCCAAGCAATTCCCATGTTTTTAATAAGATTAACTTTTTCAAAAGTGCGGTGTTATAATAGTAAAGACGTAAAGTTTACAAATTTCGAAACAAATTCGATGCGTTTGGCTCGGTTCGTAGACACCTGCCTACTGAGCCGGCGGTGCCGGGTTCGAATCCCGGCCAGGGCAAACATTTTGTGTGATGAACTCGAATATTTGTGCTTGGGTCATGGTTGTTCTATGTATTTAAGTATATATTTATCTATATAAGTACGTATATCGTTGTCTAGTACCCATTAACACAAGCCTTTTGGAGCTTAATTTGGGACTAAATCGATTTGTGTGCGGTTGTCCAATATTTATTTATTTATTTTTCATAATTCTGACTACCAAAAGAATAATGGAAAGTAAGAATTAAAATTTAACAATTGATAAAATGTTGAGTACACCTGAATATGTCAACTTTGACAGCCAAGGTTTGTTTACATTTCGGATAGAGTATAATCAGTAGTTTTTTCTGCACTTAGAACTCTTGACCATAAAAAAAATGTTTACTTACCGCGATATCTGTCTGAAGTTTACCATTGTCATGCTTTGTAACTGATCATTGTGCCAATTGTTGGTTCTTATCGTGACTGACAACACATTACTAAACATCGTCCACCGGCGCATCATTTTGAGTATCTCACTGGTAACGGAAGATATTCAAAAACAAAAAACACCACCACAAATAGATGAAAATACTATTTACTGGAAAGGAGTTATTGCTTCGTTCCTCGAAAAATAACTGAACAATTGATATACAATAACATTCTTATCAGTGAATTAGAATCTAAGTCCTTTGCCTCCCGCTCTCCGCAACAGTTAATTCGAATCTAAAGAATAAAGCAAATGTCAAGCCTTCTTTATCTTACATCATAATTCTTAAACTAACATCTAATCAATTATCACGACACAAACACCAATATAAATTTTACATGCGCATAAAAAAGTCATAATCTATTCTCCTTATTTTATAATCGTGCGTTACCATTATCACGATAACAAATACGATATTTAGTTGTCCAGTTGCCCGATAGTAGATTTCAGTTCGAATGTGTTCTGAATCCTTATAGTAGAGTTGTTAGTCCGCTGTTTTCTAACATAATTGTGCGCATCGGGTTACAAGCATGAAATTTCTACCACAGATAGAGTGTTCCACGGTGATTATTTTCAGATGTGGAGGGAAGTCAGATTCGTCCCCTGTCAGGCGGGAGAGCGGAGTGAATACGGCCAAGTATCCCTCTTTTCTTTCTTTATTGCTGGTCAGTTAAGTCTACCAGGACGTGTTTGGTATCGTTTCCGTGTAAAAAAAATATCAGAAATTCATTTTTTATGTTATTTTTGTATAGTTCTATATAAAAATATGGGTGTAATGGCCGAAAAGGTAATAATCACAACGGTTCCCCCTGTTTTGGCATAATATTTTTAGTCATAATTTTGCATGGCATAATCTATGTAGGCAGAATTGACTTTCCGCATAAACTGTTTTGGCATAATCAAGATTCGCATATTTTGATTACGCAGATATTCATTTGTCATAAATTTATTTCGCATATTTTTGTTTGTCCGAATCATGTCTACGCATAAAATAACTAGGCATAATTTCATTTGTTATATTTTATTTGCGCATATTTTTGTTTGTCCGAATCATGTCTACCTAACCTAACCTACTTTTCTGCTAGCAGTTCGTTTTTGTGAGGGACGGAGTTTTAACTTAACCTAACCTACTTTTCTGCTTGTTTTTTTGAGGGACGAAGTTCTAACCTAACCTAACCTACTTTTCTGCTAGCAGTTCGTTTTTGCGAGGGACGTAGTTCTAACCTAACCTAACCTAACCTACTTTTCTGCTAGCAGTTCGTTTTTTTGAGGGACACAATTCTAACCTAACCTAACCTAACCCACTTTTCTGCTAGCTGATCGTATTTGCGAGGGACGCAGTTCTAACCTAACCTAACCTACTTTTCTGCTAGCAGTTTGTTTTTTGAGCGACGAAGTTCTAACCTAACCTAACCTACTTTTCTGCTAGCAGTTCGTTTTTGCGAGGGACGTAGTTCTAACCTAACCTAACCTACTTTTCTGCTAGCAGTTCGTTTTTTTGAGGGACGCAATTCTAACCTAACCTAACGTACTTTTCTGCTAGCTGATCGTTTTTGCGAGGGATTCAGTTATAACCTAACCTAACCTGCTTTTCTTGTAGCAATTTAAGTATGCCAAGATAGATTCGGACAAAAGATAATATGCCAAATACCACTATGCTAAACCAAATTATTCGTAAATATAATCGGCCTAAACAATAGTATGCGAATACAATTTCGGGCAAACACATTTTCGGTAAGTTAGAACTTATGCCAAATAAGGTTTCTGCCACATTACCATTCGTCGAAAACTTAATATGCCAAGTCTGTTATGCTAAAACAGTTTCGGACAAACAAAAGTATGCGACATAGAGGGAACCCAATCACAACAAGTTTTTTTATTCAGTGAGGTAAATTAGTTCAATTTCGTGAAAATTTTCAAATTATTATTATTATTTCAAAAAGTTCATTTAATCTGGTTTCTAAAAATATATGCATGTTGGGCACTTCTCATACAAACAGTAGCTTAAAATATATCTTTACGTCGGCGTAACCAACGTAAATCTCCGAACGCATCCTATTTCGCTTCATTAAATACATTAAATAATGATTGTTAACATGCTTTTACATATAATATTTACTATATACGTCCTATAAAAACAAATTAATGTAATTAAAACAAAATATTTTTTGCTAATGTATCACGAGCACACGGGCTAATCTCAACATCAACAATTTATTTAAGTTACTGTTTGTATGAAGAGTGCCCAATATTTATATATATTTAGAAACTAGATTAAATTTGCTATTTTGCAATATTTTTGTTAGTTGTAAATATTCAGGAAAAATAACTAATTTATCTCCCTGAATAAAAAAAACTTGTTGTGATTTTTACAATTTCGGAAATACAACCATATTTTTATATGGTACTATAAACAAACAACATAAAAAAATAATTCCTGATATCTGTTTTACACGAAAACGACACGACACAAGTCCTACTAGCGTTGCCTGATCAGTAATATAAAAAGAAAAAAAGGACTCCTTTGTCCTATTCACCCCACTCTTCCGCCGCACAGAGGACGAATCTGACTTCCCTCCACATCTGAAAATAATCACCGCAGAATACTCTATCTGTGGTAGAAATTTCGTGGTTGTATTCCGATGTACACGATTTCGCGACTTAGCAAAATGTACTAGAACACGCAGGCTAAGCTTAACATCAACATTTTTTTCAAGGTACTTTTTGTATCAAATGTGCCCAATATGTATACATTTTTAAAAACAAGATTAAATTTTCTGTTTAGTTATATTTTTTTAAATTGTAAATATTCAGGATAGATAACTAATTTATCGTTCTGAATAAAAAAAACTTGTTGTGATTTTTACCTTTTCGGCAATAAACCCAAATTTTTATATGAAACTATTCTTTAATAACATGAAAAATTAATAGCTGATATCTATTTTACACGAAAACGATGTCGCGCAAGCCCTAATAGCTTTAACTGATCAGTAATAAAAAAAAGAAAAAGAACAGTACTTGGTCCTCTTCACCCCGCTCTCCCACCACACAGGGGACGAATCTGACTTCCCTCCACATCTGAAAATAATCACCGTGGAACGCTCTATGTGTGGTAGAAATTTCATGCTTGTAACCCGATGCGCACAATTTCGCGGCTTAGCAACTCTACTATTACTGTAACGGACTGTCACAACTTGCGGCGGAAACCGGCGCGGCGAGCAGTTGAGCGAGAGATCCGAGCGCGGCGGCCTAACGAGTGAGCGAGACAAACTTACTGCTCGCTACTAAGGCCGAAGTCTATTTCTTCAAAACTCAATACAGTAGAGAGAGGAATTTAAACGCGTCTAATCTGTAGTTAATTGTAACTAAAACCACGCCATGATTGAATAGAAAATCAATCGCTGCCATCAAAGCCACTCCTGTATCCACCGGCGTGGATGAACACAATAACTGGTAATGGTTTGTTTGTTGATTATACGTACGTTGATCAGCAGTCTACACTGCCCTGGATATACTCCGGTAAATTGGACGTAAGTACGTCATCGCCATCCAACCTACAGTAGACACTGAGTGAGATACAGCCAAAGTAGCAAAAAGGCTTTATCAGAATATACAGCCATTATAACTCTAATTTAATCTGCATAGGGGCTATATAAGTGCTTTTGCAGTCTGTGTGCTACTTGGAAGGAGCCGCATCTATGTTTTATATCTCAACTATGGGTCTGACTTTGAATGTAACGAGTGAATTACCCTCAGCAGTCATTACAACAACAATTCCTGTACTTAACAGTCTCACACTCAACTCGCAGCCTCTGGCTGTAACGTCATTTCCACCGCAACTCATCTGGATAAATCATTTCCCAGAAATATCTCGTAAATTCCTCCCAAAGGTTACGCTTTGTGCGCGGGTATTTGAATCATTTTTGCCATTAACATCTCGGCTATCTCTCTGAAAATTCCTTTTAAGGAAGAACCGCTCCAATGTATTTGTATTTAGCATCACTCTTGATGTTGAAGAGATGGTTCTTACGATTCTTGATTGGTACGAAGGAAAAGGCTTAGGTTGTATTTTGGTTTTCGATACGGGTAAATACATGTGATCGTTATTTGCTTTCAATGTTACTTACAAATATGCGGGATATAAATTGGATGTGTATCTTGGTTTGTTATGAAATATGTGATTACACCGCCAAAAAGGTAGATTTATGAGGTGATGCGATGCGAGTAAGTAATAATAAAATAATAAATAATAATAAATATCAGACAACCTCACACAAATCAACCTAGTCCCAAATTAAGCTCAAGAAGGCTTGTGTTATGGGTACTAGGCGACGATATACATACTTATATAGATAAATAAATACATAAATACATAGAACATACATGACCCAGGCACAAATATTCGTAAGTAAGGTAGATATAGTCGAAATGTATTTGGAATCGATTCAACTCAACTCAAAGCTACTTCCAAGTATAATATATCTAATCTTAGAGGTTATTTAATTGGGACGAGGATCATTTAAAAATATTAGGTACGCGCTAGCGCGCTACGCTGCGTAAAAATACATTAATTGGACATGCAAACTACCTCGTTTATTCATAATTAAAACGTAATATTGAACCGGGTCTATCACGATTTTTTTTTTTGCGATTTGCCTTCATTATTGCGATAGACCCGGTTCAATAAGTTTTAATTATGCGTACAAACCGCAAGAGTATCAAGTGTTATACTATATATATATTATATACCTAGTTTATTAGTTTGTTACTACGGGCTTTTATTCCAGGTCAGGATGGGAACTTTATCCGGAGTAGGTAGTTTTGAGTGTCATTTCAAGCTTTTGAGGAAAATGCACTTAGCGAGCTAGTTCGCAGGTTTGACGTTACCATTACTGAACCGTAATGTAAACTGTAGTCGATTGCGTAGATTCTTAAAGTGCAAAGTGTATAGAAATCTGGACATAAATACTTACATAATACTCACGTCTATAATATCCCAATCCGGTAGACGGAGACCACTGAATGCCAGATTGTACGGTTCTTCTATGGAAGATGGTTTCTATGAACGGGGTATGCCACGGGGTTTTCGGTGTACAAATGATTTAATACAAAGCCGGCAGAGGGCATCAAATCATTCGTACATCGAAAACCCCGTGGTATGTTCTTTTACACTTCTTTTGCTTCGCACATCCATGCATCGCTCAAATGGAGAGATAAAGAAAATTTAAATTAAATGTCAGAAAACCTCAAAATTGTACCGCGTATTCCATACGCAGAGAACGAAAACAAGTCGATAGCACCTCAGTCCGCGCAACTTAAGCGTTCATCTCGTTCATATCCATTACGGAAACACAAAAGACAAGTGAAAGACGTAATATTTCTCGCATTTAGAGTATTCCAAGCATCCCATCTTAATCCATTGTCCCGTAGACCTCTCAAATTATCCAGCATTGTCTGCGATTGAGGATCCAATTTCTTCGGTGTGACGTTGAGCGTGGAATATGCAGATGTATGATTAATATAGGCTGTGACTATTTATTTCTTTTTCGTTTCAGGTAAGTTCGAGACATGGATTACAGGTGAAGATTTTTTGTTTTGAAGATATCAATCAGTAAAATATTTATTTATAGCGCTAGTCAGAATTTACCGTTAAAAGTTGACACTATGGAAGAGCTAAATACGCGGATCCTGACGCACAACTCCAACCTATTGTTTTACTTTCCAAAGTTGACATTTGATTGGAAAAGCTTGACGGCCACATACGAAAGGATATTACGGTTAGGGTTAGGTTATGAAGAGGCAGCTAATGATTCGCCGTATTAGGTACATTATGGCTAGCCGTGTTGAAGAACGTATGGCGCCGAATACATTCCGGCGGATTTTCGTTCAGCCGCATTCAATCCGGCTAATCGTTGAACTGCCGCATTTAAAACAGCCCTGTTTGTGATAACTGCTAGCCGAAATGTAATACGGCGGATTATACAATCAGACTGCGACATATTCATTGTATTCCATAACGAAATGACTATTAAAATCCACAAATCTACGAGTCCATCACCAGCTAGACCACTTGGTAAAATCGAGCAGACCCGCCACCCGACAGTACAATTTCCAATCAATAATATAATTATTTTCGCAAAAGTCTGATAGCCTGACCTATATCCAGTTTGGCAAAATGCCGAACAGAGCCATATATCCCGCAAATCTGTATAACAAACTCTTAGCTCGACTTCTAACACTAAGAGTTTATTCCTAAATGGTTTACTATTCCAATACGATCGGCACCAGCTTTTAGCCATTTTCTTCATAATATACGAGTTAGGCTGCGTTAAACCAAACTGTTATTCTAAGAATAAAGTAACCGTTATTCTCTCGGATAGTAATGTCATAACCAGGTTAATGTTGGAATAAAAGTTCGACTTTTTTTCGCGCGACAAATACCTACTACCTGTCATGATTGTCATGACTTATTTTTTATAGTGATATAATAGTATTCTATAAGAGGTGTATACGTCCTTTAATTCGCAGGCTGTACAAATATTCACGCGTCAATTCCTGCGTTAATATTCACGGCTGCGCCGGACGCGCAATTTGCGCGCTCGAATGTGTAAAATGTTCCATGTAAAATATTTAAACAGTTTCAGCCTTTCCGGTGGCGAATGCACTAGTCTCGAAACGCACTATTAGTCAATACACTCTAATTTCGAAAGCCCCTCTTCTCATAAGAAACTAGGCCCAAAATACCATATTTCCAAAAAGGCTCATTCTCGATTTACACGAGAACCATTGAGAACTAGTCCCAAAATACACCTTTCCCAAAATACCCCAAATTGTGTTCACCTGTGCGTGGCGTAATACTTTATTCTCATAATGCGCGACGTCGTCTGTGTAGTACCTTTACTATTATTTAACGTGACCGTAAGCTAGCGAGTGCGTAATCGATTTGTATGGAGAATTACACCGCGGTTACTTTGTAGAACTACAATTCTCCATACAAATCGTTAACGCAGTCGCCAGCGAGTATGGTCACGTTAATTCGTGGTAAGGGAAGTAATAGTAAAAACCAAATTAAAAATTCAAACACCTCCGACACAAGCGCCTGGTCATCATGAGACCCTCATTCAATGAGTGATATAGCAAGAGCTACTAAAGCTGAACATAACTTGGCATTCCTAGCTACGATATTGGCTGAGATCGTTACTTTGACTAAAACTGCTGACTAAGAACTTTTACTTTTTGAGAAGACTGCTTTTTGAGCTCGAATATTTGTGCCTGGGTCATGGATGTTATTTGTATTTAAGTATATATTTATTTATCTATATAAGTATGTTTATCGTCGTCTAGTGTCCATAACACAAGCCTACTACTGGAGCTTACTGTGGGACTAGATTGATTTGTGTGAGGTTGTCAGATATTTATTTATTTATTATTTATATTTATTTATTTGACTGTTGACTAAAAACTGAATATCTTGTAGACGAGAGCTCCTATTTTCACCAAACAAAGCTAAGAACCATCTTGACAAAAAAAATGCACTCAAATCGGTCCACCAGTATGGGCGCTACGATGCCACAGACAGACGCACAGATACACATGTTAAACTTATAACAACAAAAACGCTTATTATGTGTTGTGTATGAGTATAAATGTTGGCTCATGTTGGATCCTTTCAACGATCAACTTCATAAAGTAAAAAATTAGTTTAGTGACCATACACAATTACACAGACTATTATTTGGTTACCTTAATTTGCCCGAATTTAATTTGCCATAAATGTATCACTTGCCATGTTTTTTATTTGCCATACACTTTTTATATCAAAAACCGAACTTATAAACGGGATATTATTCAGCACACTAGGTAACTCCACTAATTAACTGGATGCATACCAGAAAAACTAATGCTGTGCAAAAAAAAAACAATTGATTAACTGAACATGTCCTACAAAAAAAACTTAAGCATCAAACAAAACGATGACCTTTTTAACCGAATTCACACCAAAAATATGGTTCGTACATCGGATATATTTGAAAGTTTCACCAAAAATACTGACTTGCACACTAAATTATCCTCGCACTGCACACTAAGATCCGACTCGGCCGGGTTAGGTTAGTTTTTTTTAATATCCAGTAAACAGTTTTGCAAATACCTTTAAATAGTATATTTAATTCGCATTATTTAGTGTGCATAATTAGTGTGCAAGTCAGTATTTTTGGTGAAACTTTCAAATATTTTGATCGAAAAAGGGAATATACAGATATCGATTTAAATACATGCCTTTATAAACACACATACAAACTTTCGCGATTATAATATTAGTGTGATATCAACTAAGAAATCGATAACCAAGATTCTATTGTATTGTATTCTTTCTCCCGTTAACGTGAGGCGTTATTTCATCGTATTTAAAACCAATTACCAGCTTTTTGAAGCTTGTAGGAAATTATACACACACCAGTATTGATTCTTATCCTTTTATAAAAAGGGTCTAATTTGCTTCGCATTCGCAAAATCTTGTCGTCCAGTTTTTCTTGACCTATGGCGTAGTCTATGTTTCTCTGAGTCAGGGTTCTGTTTACATCTGCGAGTCCAATATTATCACTAGGAAAGGCTTAAAGCCTTTTGGGGTGTGCCCAACGATTTAATTTATTTTAATGGCCAATATTAGTATGTTAAAACGGGCCGGGCGGACAAGTTTTAGGCCTAAAAGGGACCGTCACCAAATTGCCTTGGATTTTATTGCACTTACAACCTTTAATATGTAAAATTTTGGTAAAATAATTGAATAACTTGAACTAATAACTATGTTCAGCGCTTAATTACCTACAGATTGTGGTAAAATTTTATAACAATATGTACATACAAAATACAAGATTTCGTTGTCAAGCTGTCGTACCATGGTATTCGTAAACCAATTTCTTCAAAATAGTTTATGTTCGTAATGCGTATGTTGTTTATTGTAAGTTATACAAGACTTATTTTTAGTATATTAATTTTATTATATAAAAACTTCAAATAGTCAGTCTACGGTTGGAGACGTGATTTCGAGTTCTTCTCAAAATATAAGTAAATGTAAGTGTGCACTATATTCATCAACCCTTGTGCTTTCGGAGCAATAATTTTATGAAGGTACCTATATATTGAATAAAAATCAAAGAAACTGTTCTAATAATGCAATGCAAATACTTTGCTATGCGTTGAAAATGTTCAAAATGGCTCAGCAATTAAATAATTAAACATTAGTCGCAGAGGTTTCGTTCTCAACTGTTTTCTCCTCCAAAACTGAAATTTTGGAAACTGAATGGAAAGGAAATGTTCTGTGTCGAACCGTTTTCATTTTGGCGCTTACTTCTTACAATTTGTGAACTATTTGTCTGTTTTTAGCCTATATTTTGCTGCAAACAGACGCCTCGTACTGTCGTACACAACCTCGAAACCTCAATTTGCTTATGCCGGCTACGTTAAGTTTGGACCTCATTTGTATCTGACGACGTAATTACCAGATGCAAACTGAACATAAACGGGACGGCTGTGCGCAATCGTCATCCAGCAATTTCTTGCCATTTTACACAATCTTCGATCTAATGTATAGGAAAGCGGTATCTCACTAAGATACTCTTATCTTATTGAGACACCACTTTTACCCTTAACACGGCAGTAATTCAATGGCACATAATATCGACTTTCTGTCAACATAACACGTTATCAACCTGAACTGTTTACCTATCCATGCCATTACGCATAACTGTGATGCTTAGTGTACAACCACGAGGTTTAATTGCAGAACGGGGGTTGAAGCGGTCGCAATCAGAGTAATCAGGTCTTCGTCACAGTATACATATTTAGAGCAGTAAGATAAATAGATAGAAAACTCTGAAAATCTCACAGTGATGTGAAAAAGTGTCGACCTACTGTTCCTGGATTTCCAATTCCAGTTAGGTACTCAATCATTATAGGCTTGCAGAACTAACTTACGCCATTTGAATGACGAGTTTATGTGAAAGCTAGTAAGCAATGTCGCCGAGTGCCAGAGTGCTTTGATCGCGTTTGTTTTTCTACCGTATGCAGCAAAAAAACTTTTTGCTTTAAATTTTAATTTACGACAATCTTAATACATTCAAACCGGTTTTTTATTTGTCAATAACCCTAGTGCAGCGGTCCCGGGTTCGAATTCCAGCCGGGGCAAATATTTGTGTGATGAACTCGATTATTTGTTCTTGGGTCATAGATGTTATTTATGTATGTATTTATATATTATGTATATCGTCGTCTAGTACCCATAGCACAAGCTTTGCTTAGTTTGGGACTGGGTCGATTTGTTGTATGATTGTCCCATATTTTTTATTTATTTTTTGACCCGATTACAAACTTCTAAAGCGCTAGTTGTAGAATGCTGAGGTAAACATAATAAATAAAAACAAAAATAATGTCTTAAAAATATGTCACCGTTTATAACCGTGTGTCTGTAATGTGGATGGCACGTAACGCTGTTTAGCTCGTAAATTACAGAACCCTTGTGGTCGCGAAATTAAATCCGCGCACGCATGACGAACGGCGTCGACAGGTGTCTCGTGATTACACTACACCAGGGGTTCCCAAAATATGCTCCACGGTGCCCTAAAGCGAGAACAACGAACAAACTTCGTGAGGTGCTTCGTTCTGAGCATAGGCTCTCGTATAGCTAGCTCGCTACAAAGACTCGGACTACATCAATTTACTCCCCATGATCTTCATGAGGCTAACTGTCTACCTGGTCGGGGGCCGTCCTATGCTGCACTCTCCTATACGTGGTCAAAACCCAAGGTCCTTGCCGCCCAAGCGGCCACTTTTGTCGTCAAATTCTTAGAGCTATATTTACTATTCAGGTTGCTTTCGTTCTTCTCCGAATATCCTCATTTATAATTTTATCAAATTCCTGAGTTTTCTCTTCTGTGGAAACTTGACTCAAGTGCCGAAGCAACAAACCAAACATCTAGGTACGTCTACGCTGCAAATATAAAACGTTTGGGAACTCCTGCTCTAAAAGTATACATATACCGATGCGGTGGCAATGGCGCACGGCGCTGTGAACCCGGTGACGAATTGCTAATGCTTGTTATAATTTAAGAGCACTGGGATAGAAAGTTTCACGAGCGGCGACATTAGAAGACGCGGCGTGGGTGGTTTCGTATAAGGTACACTGATATTTAGATGGTCGCCGGAAGCCGTTGAAAGTGGGTAGCAGTGGTAGGTTCCCTACACTCAATTAGTTCTTGTCCAGGTTATCAAAGGCAAAGGTTATATATAACCCGCAAAACCATAATAAGGGGCCAGACAGAAAGTAAAATACAATGATGTCTATGTTTTCTTTGGGACGAGGCCCGGCATGAGGTCGGTTCTCGTGAGATTGGGCCATACCGCTGGTCTTACTCTATGTCAATATCAAAAATCACGTCTAGCCTGTTGTGCGAAAAAAGCACCACACACACAGTGAACTAAACGTATACTCCTACGTGTACTACTCTTAGATGTAACACATACTAATTGACCCACTATGTGACCGAACTACACCACAATCATGAAAAGGTAAAGGGTGGCAAACTTCCGTAAATGTTCCGGATAACAGACATTATAGCATGAACCCGCTGTGCAACAATAAAACTAAAAGGCCGGTCCGGTTCATTTGTTAAGATTTACTCGGTTTTATTAGGGTAACTGCAGGGTTCCGTCGTTTGTTGTCTAGCTAATGGTTTATGCAACTACAAATAAGTCGACTTTAAGGATAAAGCGTTGTTAGGACAAGACCTGCAGTAGAGTACTAGGATTACGTAGTTTTATTTTCTAAGTTTCAGATTCCGTAGTTTTTAACGCCCGACGAAATAAGAGGGCTGTTATAAGTTTAACATGTGTATCTATATATCATTATAGCTCCCAAACGGATGGACCAATTTGAGGGCGGTTTTTTTCCACCGAAATACTTGTTCGTCGAGAAGGTTATTAGCTATGTTTGGTGGTAATAGGACTAGTAGTTCCCAAGATACAAGTGACAAGATCTCAGCTAATATTGAAGCTACATAAGAATTCAAAATTTTAGTTATGTTCAGTTAAGTAGCATTTTATATATGATCGTGTCGATCGGGTCGTGATCCATAGTACACCCGTTTACGTGTTTTATCTATTCCCGCCCTGAAACCCGGGACGTCACACTTGGAATTCTGATTTGACGTCCGGCACCAAACAATACCAAACAAATCGTCGGACTGATATCAATTATCTCTAATAACAAGTCGATTATCTCATAGATAGGGACTGTTGATCAGTTGTGGTCTCGAGGCCATTTGAGGCGGTCGTGCGTTATAATTATAAATTATTACAGTTAGGTACCGTCTCAAACTGGTTTTACGCGAAAATTAATGTAAATTTTTAACGATCATCCACGAAATTAAATATTAGTAACTCCTGTGTATTCACGGAAAACATTAAAGAGAATTTGAAACGAATTCCGCGATAGTTAGCGATGTGATTTTTACGCAATTCACAAAAAAGTTCAAGGATATACGATCAGTATCAAAAGTAGATGCCAATTTTAATAATGGCTTATGTTTAATTGTATATCTACACATAAGTGATGAAAGCTCTTAAAGTTTGCTACAAAATGCACAACAGTTGCCTATGTTTTTGATAATAAATACGTAAGATCTGCCGTGAATGAATAATGTATTATAAATAGCAAGAGTACTTCGTCATCGTGATTTCCTTAAGTTTTTGTATTCAGTTCATTAGCCGGTGTATCCGCTATTTCATATGAAAAGTGTTCGTTTTAAATATGCGTAAATAAAACGTCATGTTCATGTGCGTATATATATTGTGAATTTGAGAATAGTTTTTCGTTAGTTTAACTTAATGTGTGTGCTTATTTATGACATGACCATGCTTGTGGCTCCTATGGCTCCAAATTGAAAGTTTAATATACGGTGCGATCTTTCAAATGCAAGTACATCGACTGGTTCGCGACCAGAACTAATTAAATGCCATCACGGGCCTGAATGTGTTATTGCGATAAACATTATAATACAGCACACATGTTTAATATTTACAATCTAATAATAAGTGCATAATGATTAAAAATACATATATTAAAACTATACTTAAAAATTTAAGTAAACTAGAACCTAATAACATAGTTAAACGTTAAACTAAATATTTACACATAAAATTTACAATAAAAAAGAATTTGTAATATCAACGTTAATTATCAGATATGTCAATGAATTGCACGTATATACGAATATCATCATCATAAACAATGAATATCACATAATATGTAAAATAAAATATGCGATAACGATTGCTAGAGTGTTGAGAGAGTCGGAGTAAATGCATTGCATTTTAAGCGAAATCTACTAACATGACAAAAGTGCTAGTGCAACAGGGTTGGCTGGAGGGCACCAAGCAGGAGTTAGTGACAAAAGATGGTCACTTCTACAGCTTCAAGGGAGTGCCGTACGCTGCGCCGCCTACTGGCAAGCTGAGATTCAAAGTAAGTGAAGATCTCGTGAATGTCTTTTTTTATTAGATACATCAAAAATCTTCTGCTCCGGCTATCTTCTGCTGCTGCTGTATTACGCTTATTACTACAACAAGTTGTTAGACATTAAAAATAAATACATTTAATTATATTTTCAGGCACCCGAGCCGCCCCTGCCGTGGACAGGAGTGCGACAAGCCAAAGAACACGGTCCTACATGTCCACAATATGACTTTTTCGTCAGCAAATTCGTTGAAGGCAACGAGGACTGTCTATACCTTAACGTTTACACTCCAGACCTGAACCCTGCCAAGCCACTACAAGTTATGGTGTACATTCACGGTGGAGTGTTCAAGAGCGGCTCTGGAAACGACGATTTTTATGGACCAGACTTCTTAGTCAAGCAAGGGGTCATTCTCGTCACCATCAACTACAGGCTTGAAGTGTTAGGTTTCCTGTGTCTAGATACTGAAGATGTTCCAGGGAATGCAGGAATGAAGGATCAAGTAGCAGCTTTAAGATGGGTACAGAATAATATTAAACAGTTTGGTGGAGACCCGGGTAATGTGACTCTTTTTGGACAAAGCGCGGGTGGGGCTGCCACAGCCTACCACATCCTCTCACCTTTGTCCAAAGGCCTGTTTAAAAGAGCAATACCAATGAGTGGAGTACCGCTTTGTGACTGGTGTGAAAACTTTGAACCTAAAATGCGCGCGTTCAAATTGGGCAAAGAATTGGGAATGAATACAGATGACCCGGAAAAACTTTTAGAATTCCTTCAGAGTCTTCCAACAGAAAAACTCGTCGACACCAGTACTTCTTTGCTTGCCGTTGAAGATATTTTGAACGCGCAATCTAGGAAAACTAACCACTTTGTTCCTGTGGCAGAAAAAGATTTTGGGCAAGAGCACTTCTTGAAGGAAGATCCTTTTGAAGCGCTGAAGGCAGGAAATGTTAATGAAGTAGACATAATGATTGGACACACAAGTGAAGAAGGACTTTTCATGGCTGGATTGCTTCAAGAAGAATTCTTGAGTTGCCACGACCAATGGCCAGAGTTATTGGTTCCGCGAAGGATTTTATATAATGCTTCATCAAGTAAGGTGCTAGAACTGGCTAAGCGTATCAAAGAACAATACTTTCGGGATAAAACGATCAATGAAAGCGCCGCAAAAGAATTCGTCGCCTTCTTTTCCCAAACTGGATTCGCTTACCATATTCACAGATTTGCGCAAAGTATACCAAAACTTGGAAAAGCTAAGAGATATTTCTACCTTTTCGACATGCAGTCAGAGAGAAACTTTTTTGCCTTTCGGGGACAGACCGAATTTGGAATATCTGGAGCATCACATTTAGACGACTGTCTTTACTTATTCCAGGCAAATGCTTTTCCGCTGAAGGTTGATACCAAATCTAAGGCATACAGTTTGATACAGAAGACATGTCAACTCTTCACCAACTTTGCAAAATACGGGTAAGATGATCTATCTTTCCTCAGTCACAAGGAACTTATTTCTCTTAAACATCACCTAGTGAGTGTTTATACCGCCCTCTTTATCAGAAATACCTTTTCATAATTTTATTTATTCAAAAATCTAGGGGTTTTATGCGCTTGCTTGATTTCGATAACCAAGCATAAATATTTAGAGCTCAATCCAAAAAAGCAAGCTTGATTGGATTTCTAAGAAATCCTAGTTCAGTCGTGTATTTAATAATTTTTTTTTTTATTTATTTATTTATTTTTCCACACATACAATTATCATTACAGGCTATACCCAATGCGATATTGTTGCAAACATAACATAAAAACAATCTTACGTCTAAATAAATACAGGTAGGTATCATTTCAAAATTACCTAACTAGGATAGGCAATCTTCCATAAAGCAATTTTTTTGAATTCACTCAGAGCACAAGAAAACAAGTCTAGATCTATCGCGATGACGTTCAGGGTGCGCAGTGCACGCGTCAGCGGCGCCTCCCGCAGCAGCTTGGTGCGCGCGCGCGGCAGCGCCAGCAGCCCCGGCCGCCGCCGGCGCGTCGCGAGCGCGGGGGGGGCACACAGACCCACTGCACCCAGTATATCCGGATTGTGTATCTTACCCCTTATCACCTTAAAAACATACGTCACGAGTGAGAGTTCTCTTCTGACTTTTAGCTCCTCATATCCGACCATGCCTAAAACAAACAATGTGGGATACATGAGCGGATAAAAGGGATACACCCCGTATTGCCTCATGTACATGTACCTTATAAATTTATTTTGAATCCGTTCTAGCATGAGACTATACTTTGCTTCGTACGGAGCCCATATTTCAGCATTGCATTCCAGCTGACTCCTCACTAATGCATTATACAACGCAGTTATCGCCTTCATGTTTGTGAATCCCTTTGCCATTCTAAGCACAAAACCGAGGTTTCGAAATGCTTTTTTGCAAACATTTGTGACATGATTTCGAAACGCTAGCTCAGTTGTAAAAAGAACCCCCAGATCTCTCACTTCGGTAACCCTAACCATAGGTCTCCCGTCTACAGTATAATTGTGTGTAATCGGAGAACGTGCCCGCGAGAAGGTTATTGCCATACACTTCGCGGTGTTAAACTCCAAAAGATTGTTTTTGCT
Source organism: Apotomis betuletana (assembly GCA_932273695.1). Taxonomy (NCBI): domain Eukaryota; kingdom Metazoa; phylum Arthropoda; class Insecta; order Lepidoptera; family Tortricidae; genus Apotomis; species Apotomis betuletana. The sequence goes on from OW026310.1 coordinate 3,579,601, forward strand.
CCAGTGGACCACTCTGTCTATATCCCTCTGCAATCTTTTACAATCTTCCACACTTCTTATTACGAGAGATAACTTAAGATCATCTGCGAATAATAAACATTTGGCATCTTTTATCACTTCTGGCAGGTCGTTTATCATTAATAAAAATTCCAGAGGCCCCAAGTTACTACCTTGACTTACACCAGATCTAGTAAAATATGGTTTAGACCGATATCCTACATATTCTACAAACTGCTGTCTATCCCTCATATAATCTGAAAAAAAATTAAGAAGATGTGGGGTAAAACCAAAGCCTGCAAATTTCTTCAGTAAGACGTCGTTATCTACTAAATCGAAGGCTTTTTTGAAGTCAAAGTATGTAGTATCGACCTGGCCTCCGCTGTCCACGGTAGGCATTAAATCGGCTACGTGACTAAGCAGATTACTGGCTGTACTTCTTGCCGGTCGAAAACCATGTTGCTCATCTGTAAGCTGCAGGCTTACTTGCCCGTATATGCTCTTGTGGAGAGCCGATTCGAAAACTTTCGCTGGAGTGGACAGCACCGCCACAGGTCGGTACTCCTCAACCTTGTTACCCGAACCTCCCTTGGGCACCGGTATGACCCTGGTTACTTTCCATCTATCGGGAAAAACTGCCATTTTAAGGCATAGATTATAGATGTGCAACAGCGGCTCGGCTAGCACTGCTCTGCAATCCCTAAAAATGTACGGGGGGATACCATCCGGACCTGACGATTTTTTCGGTTTAAGCTGTTTAAGCGCTCGTTGCACATCCGGCACCTCTAGCCTGTCAACATTAACTCGCGCCGCTCCATTTTCGCCACCCGCGTCCGCTATTGCTCGACTCACATCTAACCTCGGCCTTTCGGAGCTATACACCGAGTGGAAATATGTTGCGAATTCTTGAGCCGCCTGTTCACCTGTCAATGCCTCCCCGTTTACAACAATTTGTTGTGTATTTCGACTACCCCTTTTCGATTTCATATAACTCCAAAAGGCTTTAGGATCCTCCAGCATGTGACTTTGTAATAATAACTTGCACTTGACTACCATTATCATCATGCATTTTTAAGAGGTTTTTTGATAGATTCAGGAGGAAGGAATATACAGGTTACTTAGTAACAAGGGTTGGGTTCTCCTAGTAAGTATAGTAAATACCTGTGTCAGGAGACCCCGCTCTTCCAAATAATGCACTAAATTACTTAACAAAAATAATCATATTATTATAATTAATTTTAAAACTATAATGTTAGATCTATTGTTTAAAATGTATTTAACAATAACAATTGTTTGTGTACATGTGTGTGTGTGTGTGTGTGTGTGTGTGTGTGTGTGTGTGTGTGTGTGTGTGTGTGTGTGTGTGTGTGTGTGTGTGTGTGTGTGTGTGTGTGTGTGAGTATGAAGTTCAGGTTTTTTAAGTTAAGTTGAGTTAAGTTGATTATGTATAATACATGCATAATTTATCAGCATCCATGCGGAATCGGAGCAGCTCGCTAGTTTATATATCATTTTTGTTTGTGTTAAAGAGACCCAACGCCTGATCCATTGCTCGGCGTGCGCTGGCCGGAGTACGATGCGCACGCGCAACGGTACCTAACCATCGCGGAGAAGCTGTCCGTGGGTGAACATCTCCACGCTGATATGCTCGCTTTTTGGAGAGGCGTCTACGAAGATGCTGGCTTGAAGTTTTAGACTGTATAATAAACTTTGTTATAATGGGATTCCCGCGAGATTGATTTTAACCTTTCCAACGATTTAAAATGATTGAAGTGTCATGTGCGAATGTTGCCATACTTGACTGAGTGATAGTAATTTGCAAGTATTTTAATTACGTAATTAAATTAGTAAAAATTCAACTAATTTAGAATTTTTACTAATTTAATTACGTCCATAGAGAGGGGTCATTAGTTCAGGAAAAATCTTTAACAGCGCGATTCAGGATTTGTACGGGCGCGCGGCGCCATATTTTGGCAAAAAAGTATTTGTTCACGCATCACCCCGAATGATTTGATGATCAGGTGATGTTGATTTTTAAATAATAATAAATGGGAAAGGAAACGTGGCGCCTAATGCACTGACAAGAGCAAATTATTTAAATTGAGACATTGATGATAACTACCCGCATACAATTTTTCTGCTTTGCCCTAAGGTTGACTGGTAGAGAATGCCCCGTGGCATTAAGTCCGCCTTTTGTACGTTAAGTTTTTCTTTTGTGCAATAAAGTTCAAATAAATAAATTAATAACTTAATTCAGAAGCGATAAATAACGTATGTCGGCGTTTTATAACTATCGTAAACGCGCTAATCGCATCTTTCGAAAGTAATTGCTGCTATTATACTCAAGGCTTATATATGTAATATAAGAAAAGAAGAACATCCAGACTATGACAGCCGCGTATGACGCGGCGCCCTGCCTCTCACCCCACCGTGCCAGCCGCCGCACCCCGCGCCGCACCGCCCCGGCGCGTCATCGTCTCGGCCATTTGCCCGCCGCCTGCATCACCGAGCGCACGCGCATACGCTGAGCCCTGCTAGCTTCCCAACATATTCCCGCACGACGAAATAAACATTTTCGAGTACAAGCTTGTCTCATTTCTGATACTCTTAACAGTTCAGAACTGGGATCGAGCTAACTTCTTATAAGTTAGAATATATAACCCGCCCACGGTAACCATCGCATTCTTCAGCGATGGGTAAACGCTCTAGGTCGCGTTCTCGCTCAAGGAAGCACAAGAGATCGCGAGAACGTTCCAGCAAAAGACGAAAGACTAGTATAGACTATGAATTAGATAGCAGGCTAAATAATTTAGAAAGACTCATGAAAAAAATTATAAGTTCGTCAAGTCAGGGCTCAGCAGCGGTGCAAGATACATCAGTACAACCATCTATAGTTCCTGATATTTCAGTTCCAGTAAGCTTTGTAAGCGACAACGCATCGATATCTTCAGAGGTGTCAGCGAATGATCTGGAAACCGATGGCGTTGGGTGCACCGCGGGGTCGGAGCGCGAGCGGCCGGCGACTGCGGCGAGCACCGCCCCGCCGCCGCGTGCGCTAACGCCGGCCCCCTCGCTCGTGCTGCCTGTGCCGGTACGTCGCGGCCAGCCAAGGACTGCCGTGAAGACCACAAGTACCAGCACCGCTCCTACAGTATGTACAACGGAACAAGGTCAGATGAACAAATTAATATCTGGTTCGGAAAATATACCCGTTTTTACTGGTGATTTGTTAAAAGATAACATGTCGGCACAAGTGTGGTTAAAACGGCTGGAAGCTTTGGCGAAAATATTTAACTGGAACGAACGTTTTCTAATTTATCAAATGACGAACAAGTTTGCTGGAAATGCTCGATTATGGTTCAATTCTCAAGAAGACATTGATTATACGTGGGATCAGTGGAAACAAAAAATATTGAATGATTTTCCTGAAGGGCGAGGCATAGCTTCTAAATTGTATGATTTCGTTACTGTCAAACGTGAAAACAATGAAAGCGTGTTAGATTTTTATTACAAGAAATTATCTTTAGGAAAAAAATGTGATCAACCGGAACATGTAATAGCTGACGTCATTATTTTCACGTTAAATGATCCATTGTTGAGGGCCGGGGCGCGGGGAGCTGCGTGCCGGGATACTAAAAGCTTGTTGCAATATTTAACAGATGCTGCATATGATTCAAATTATACAAACAAAACTAAAATTAATCCTGTAAATACTGATACCGGTAAATCAAAACCAGTGCGAAAGCAGACTCAGCGCGATGACGTCACTTGCTACAAGTGTGGTACTAGGGGTCATTTCGCATCGCTTTGCACAAAAACAGATGTTAAGCAATGTGACCGGTGCTCTAAATATGGTCACACTAGTACAGAGTGCAAGGAGCAAAAACAGTGTACAAATTGTGGCAAGTGGGGACATGTTGTTGAGCACTGTTTTCGTAAGAAAAATTTAGATACCAAACCACCCAAGCTATTTAAACTTTCTGATGTTGATGTAAATGACAGAAAATATCACAAAACTGCTTTGATTAACGATGTCAGTCTAACGGCCTATGTTGATTTCGGTAGTGCGTGCAATACTATTACGACGAGCGCCGTCGCACGTACGGGCTTACAGTTTACTCAAGGGTCGTCACGTTGTATTCGTGCTTATGGTGGCAGTCTTATATCGCCTATCGGTGAACTTACAGCTCACGTGACGTTAGATCAAGCCTCAGCTACTGTTCCAATTCTTGTCGTCGATGACGGATTACAGGATACCGACATGATCATAGGCAGGACATTTACTGAACTACCTAACATTGTTGTGATTAAAAATAGTAGTCAGTTGACAATAAAGGAAAATGAGGTTAGTGCGGAGGAAATGGATCCCTTACCTGGTAATCCTAACTCAATTGATAAAATATTAAAACTAACGGTGGTTAATGACACGACTCTCTATAATGGCATCAACAAAGTGTTGGTGTCTTTAGCTGACGAAGACAAGGAACATAACTGCGACACAGTTATTGTGAAACCTTCTCAACATCGCGCACCGGGCAGGGAGTTAGACGTGTTAGGTGGCTCAATTTGTTTAAATGAGAGTTTTGGCGAAATTAATCTAATTAGTCATAGTCACGCTCCTATGAAGATTTATGCTTCCAAATGCATAGCGAGAGCCTATCTATTAACGAATAACGATTTGAATACGGATTTAAAAGGTGAAGATCGCGAAAAATTAGAAAGTTTATTAAAAACGTATGATCATTGTTTTGCGGGACAAGAAGGTAGAATAGGCTCCTCTAACATTGAAATGTCTATTGAATTAACGAGTTCTACCCCCTTTTACTATAGGCCGTATAGAATGTCACCTCAAGAGCAGGAAAAGGTTAAGCGAATTGTGGATGATTTACTGAATCAGGATATTATTGAGCCCAGTGATTCGCCGTACGCAAGTCGCATTATACTAGTGTCAAAAAAAAACGGCGATACAAGAATGTGCGTCGATTACAGACATTTGAACAGTCTTACTCGCAAAGACAGATACCCATTACCATTAATCCAAGATCAGGTCGATAGATTAAAGGGCCAAAAATATTTTAGTACCCTAGACTTGTGTTCGGGGTATCATCAGTTGTGGATACATCCTGATAGCAGGAAATACACCGCATTTGTAACCCCCTTCGGCCAATTTCAGTATAAAAGGATGCCTTTCGGGCTAGCCAATGCCCCGGCGGTTTTCCAGAGGGCTATAAATCAGATGCTAGGAAACCTAAGATTTCAATTTGCCGGAGCTTACTTAGACGATATTATTTGCTATTCCGAGACCATACCTGAGGGGTTGGAAAGGCTTGAACGTATACTCGGCTTAATATCGTCAACAGGTTTAACATTACGCAAAGAAAAATGTGCTTTTCTTAAAACGCAAATTGAATATCTCGGATTTGACATAACAAATGGTGAAATTCGACCCTCTGCTAAAAAGTTGGAAGCAGTTGAGAATTTTCCCCGGCCTTGCAACATCCATCAGCTCAGGCAATTCATCGGACTGGCCAGTTATTTTAGAAGGTTCATACCATCTTTTGCGTTAATAGCTCGTCCTCTTACAATGCTTCTAAAAAAAGACATATCTTGGGCTTGGGAAAGTTCTCAAGATGAATCCTTTAATAAAATTAAGACGATTTTGGTGTCACATCCCGTGTTGGCTATTTACAATGAAGCCTACGAAACACAAGTACATACGGATGCCTCAGCAATAGGTTTAGCTGGAGTTCTCATGCAGAAGCAACCGGACGGTGAATTTAAACCTGTTGCATATGCAAGCCGGCAAACCACGGAGGCGGAGAGCAAGTATCATTCATACGAGCTCGAAGCACTAGCCGTGGTTATGAGCTTAAAGAAATTTCGAGTATAACTTCTTGGCAAGCCGTTTACGGTCATCACAGATTGTAATGCCTTAAGCACTACTTGGACTAAGCGCGACATGATTCCCCGAATTGGCAGATGGTGGCTTGAATTATTAGAGTATGACTTTAAAGTTAGCTATCGACCGGGGAAGCATATGCAACATGCTGATGCACTTAGCCGAAACCCGGTTGAGTCAGTATTGCATCTGGACCAAACAACCTGGGTTACGGCAGTGCAACAAGCTGATCCCAAGCTAAATACTATCATACAGGATCTAAAAGCTGATACTGCTAGCAAAGATATAAAGAATGATTTCTGTATGGTAGATGGCTTATTGTGTAAAGTAATTGAGGGGAAGAAACGGATAGTAGCACCCAAATCAGTAAGATGGCGCATTGTTAAAATGTTTCATGATGACAATGGTCACATGTGTGAAGAAAAAGTAATACAACTAATAAAAACAAAATATTGGTTCGAAAAATTACGCCGGTTTGTAGCAAAATACGTTAGAAGTTGTATTTCATGTCAATTTGCAAAGAAACCAACGGGTGTTCAACGTGGACATCTGAATCCTATTGATAAAGGTAACCAACCTTTTGAAACTGTACACGTTGATCATCTAGGACCCTTTTGCGAATCGAAAGAAGGTAACAATTATCTTTTACTAGCGGTAGACGGATTCACCAAGTATGTTTGGCTGCAACCAGTACCAAATACGAAAGCAGAACACGTCTTAACAACGCTAGCACTGCTTGAGAAAATTTTCGGTCCACCCCATCGAATTATAAGTGATCGAGGTAAATGCTTCGCTAGTCAACAAATGAAAAATTATTGCACCAGTAGACATATTAAACACGTTATGAATGCTGTTGCCTGCCCACGTGCAAATGGGCAGGTTGAACGCGTCAATAGAACAGTTTTGCAGTCTGTCACTGCTTGTATTGGAGACAAGCACGATGCTTGGGAGGACTATGTGTCCCAGGTGCAGCGAGGCATTAACTCGACTGTTAATAGTACAACGGGGAAAAGTCCCGAAAACCTAGTATTTGCTTTTACACCTCGGTTTCCGTTCGATGTTCCTCTTTCAAATCAGTCAGAATGCACCGAATTCGACAAAATTCGTAAAGAAGTAGCAGATCGTTTAAAGTTAAACGCATCCCGTATGAAAACTCGTTATGATCGTAATCGTATTGAAGCATTGCAGTTCAAAGTAAACGATTTAGTCCAAATCGAGCGAAGGATATTAAAAAAAGGCATTACTAGCGGTAAACTAGTCGATAAGTATGCGGGTCCCTATAAAGTCACGAATGTTTATCCAAATGATCGGTACGCAGTTGAGTCACTGAATTCTCGCGGGCGAAAATATCGTAATATCATAGCCGCTGACAAAATGAAACCATTCAAAATACAAGAAAACTCAGATGTAGAAAGTGATTTTGATGAATCTCCGAATAAAGGGTGATATTCTCTGTCGTATTGATGTAAGTGTTACTATTTGATTAACCGTAAAATGTTTAATAAGCTTAAGCTTCTAACTTAGACTGATTATATATTATTCTACTCTTAATTCAGCTGTTCCTATTATTGTCGATTAGTAAATAAGAACAAATTATAAAACTTTGCACAATGTTTTATTAAATATAACAACCACAAAAAAAGAAAGAAAAGGATATGGCCTGAAAGAGGTCATATTATGCTTAAAGGTGAGTTGAATAATTAATGTTTATCTTTCACTTAAATCTGATGTGCTCAAATTCTTATACGTTTAACGTCATCATCAGTCAGGTAAAGTTTATTCTATGAGAAATTTATCAAAATAGTTCCTTGAATTGTTAAAGTGCTTGTGTCAAGGTCTCGTAGGCTCAGAATCACCAGTTAGGTGGAGCTTATGGCCAGTTCGGCTAAGACCAGTTAGGTTTGAGATCCCTGACGCTAAGTACTTGTCTTGGTCTCGTAGGTTTGGAATCATCAGTTAGATGAAGCCTATGGCCAGTTACGCTAAGCCAGATTGGTTGAGACCATAGTCATAGTTTGTTAAGGCTACCAGCTTCTTGAACAAAGTCAGTTAGACCGCGTTCATGGCCAGATAGGCTAAGATAAGTTAGATTTGAGGATGGCAAGGTCTTGTAGATAATAACGATAAAAAAAAAAAAAAAATGCTAAATAATGTGTGTTTTCTGCATTTTTCAGATAATACGGGGTCGTATTAGATCGTCAGGATGGTCGACTATAAGAAAAGAAGAACATCCAGACTATGACAGCCGCGTATGACGCGGCGCCCTGCCTCTCACCCCACCGTGCCAGCCGCCGCACCCCGCGCCGCACCGCCCCGGCGCGTCATCGTCTCGGCCATTTGCCCGCCGCCTGCATCACCGAGCGCACGCGCATACGCTGAGCCCTGCTAGCTTCCCAACATATTCCCGCACGACGAAATAAACATTTTCGAGTACAAGCTTGTCTCATTTCTGATACTCTTAACAGTAAGTATAATTATGTATACTAATACAGAACCGTTCCATTGTAAACTTGAATAAACTGTCTATGTAACTATGTATACGTCAATTTATTTCCACGTAAAAATACGAGATAAATTATATGATATGGAGATAAATGTTAAAGGCGTAAATGATCAAATCCCTTAATGTATTTTAATTAGATTATTACTTGCGTCCCAAGCAAGACCGATTGTTGTGGAGAACTTTGGGGAAAGCCTTTGTCCAGCAGTGGATCTTATCTATCGGCTGATATGATGATGATGACGCGTTGAGCATGTACCTGCAAATTCTCTTAAAGAGAAATTATCTTTTAATATTATTTTTATAATGAGTTTTTTTTGTAATATTATTTTTGTTTTTCTTTAAAGAAACAGAAGGAATCGAACTGCTTCAAGTTTTACTCGTTAATGTCTCTGGCAACAATGAGAAGATTTCCCCTTCCCAAAATAATTTTATATCGCAAACCAATACGGATGACATCGCCGTAACAATGGCTACTAATTGGGGAATCTTGTTTCCAATTTCAAAGGAAATTAAATAACAAACTCCACATTTTCGCCCTAGAATTTGAGTTCGAGGAAAACGTTTTATTCATCTTATTTGTTTTGATACGGAAAATAAAAGGAAGCGCCCTAGTTTTTGTATCATGTCATGTTATATGTTACAACGACAAATCATTGCTAAGTGTTGAGCTTTTTAACAAAAATATTAGCATTTCCAATTCACAAGTACCGTATGGTTTGGAAGCGAGGAAGCCGAGGAAGAGGAAGGCCAAGAATAAGTTACAAATAAAAATTGGGCAAGTCCGAGTCCGACTCGCGCATGAAGGGTATAATCTATAACGAGTTTGTTGTATGGGAGCCCCCCTTAAATATTTATTTTATTTTATTTTTAGTATTTTTTGTTATAGCGGCAATAGAAATACATCATCTGTGAAAATTTCAACTGTCTATCACCGTTCTTGAGATACAGCCTGGTGACAGACGGACGGACGGACAGCGAAGTCTCAGTAATAGGGTCCCGTTTTTACCCTTTGGGTACGGAACCCTAAAAAAGAAGGTAGACGTCATGTGGTATAGGGAAGTCAAGGAAGGAGCTATGGATAGATTTGGATGGAGAAAACTACTTCATCAGCAAGACAAGAGTTTGACTCTTAAAATGTATGATGATGTATGTGGTTTGCAAAAGTGTTTTCCTGATATAATCTAGGACATTTAGTTTTTAATTTAGCGATGAACCGCGAACCTCGTAATTTTTGGTAATTACTCATTATTAATATTTATTTTACTACTGAAATTGACTGAATGCTATTTCAATTTGGAGTCATCGCCGGGAATCCATTGTTTCGATGTCCTAAACAATCTCAAACTGTTACTGTGTACTGTTAGACAATATCCTCTGTTCCAGGCTATGTACTAATTACCGGCTATCTGGTTCAGCAATTATAATAATTGTAGCACAAGGTTGGTCCAATACAGATCACAGAGGGAGGCCTTTGCCTCGAGCGGCTGATATACAATAATTGTATTTGTACTTCACAAGATGCTTTTAAAAAAAATTGATATTACATAAATTTATAAAAATAACAGCGCCCGCTCTCGCTTGCTTGCTCACTGCTGTAAAGTAGTGCGGTAAGATGTGAATATTAACGTTTTCACATAGAGGTCGCTAAGGTGTAAAAACCTTTCAAATAAACAATGCAAAGATCGACACAAGAAGCATAAGGAAAAATTCGAAAGGTTGGTTGGAGTTCGGGTAGCGAAGTGGTTACCTAATGCACTGGACCGGCAATCTAGAGGTACCGGGTTCGATTCCCGGCCTCGTCCCCCAGGTAACTCATTTCAATTTTTCTTTGAGCTTTGATATCTTTGTATCAATAGTTTAAGATGATTTTACTTATTAAATGTTTTTCAACTAATTACAAACCAAGAGTACTGTAATAATTTATACTAATACAAAATTCTAAAATTGTATTGAAAATCAGTTTTGTATGGAGAGTCAATATTTCGGAAAAAATCTTGAAATCGCGATGTGGCACTTGTATGGGCGTGCCGCGTTGACCGTACAACGCTATTCTGTTGGCAAATCTTATTTTTCCTCTCATCAGGCCAAGACGCCAGAACGGATTTTAACCAATTTTGGTACAAGGATGTTAGACATTTAGAGATGGTTATAGGACACTTTTTACCTGACTACGGAAAAGAAGAATATGACGTGGACAAAGTCTAGTTAAGAATACTCGTATAATTCGTTAAAGTTTATGTAACATGATAGTAAAGCCTGACCAAAAATATATGAGGATTGTCAAGAGGGCGCTATTTATAAGATTTATATGGCAACAATTTTGCAACCAATCGCAACCATAGTGGGTTGCGATTGGTGAATGACATAAGTTTAAATAGGTACCTGTCAGTTCCACTATGTTAACCTCGTAATATCATTTAATAGAATGCACTCTTTTCCTGGCTGTTTTTCGTGTAGTAAACACGTGTATCTACACTTTATTTAAAATCTTACGTTCACGACTGTGAAAGGTTTTCTGCATTTTCTTTGGATAATTTTTAATATCTGTCTTTTAAAGAAATCATCACGAATGACATTGACATTGTTGACAAACCATCATAAAATCATTGCCAGTGTAAGAAATTAGTTCCAGTTAAATTCCGCAATATGGCGCATCCTCATATATTTCTGGTCAGGCTTTACAATACCAATTCGTTACGAAACTTAGATTAACAATTAAATATTATAATTTACGAACGAGTAACAAACAAATAATATTAGAAGTATCCTATTGAGCACCTAACATCCATTGACAGGGATTGTTTTAGACCTACGAAAAAATGTAAAAAGTTTCTAATAAATAAATAAATAAATCACTACGCTTGATGGTCCAATCTACAACGTGCTCTAACTTTTCGAATTGAATTTTTTGAAATTACGATTTATCCCTATAGACCCTAAACTTTATAATCAAGTCCAAACTCATTACGCGCCAAAAAGTAGCAAATTTAACATGACCCATACTTAAAAATTCAGCCTTCCACCACTCATCGCAAAACGGACCTTTTCAATCCTATATCACTGGCTGTACGATCGAATTTCGGATGTGATTATTTTGAGGCTTGGTATTGGGAAGAATGAATGAATATTTTACTGTGTAATTAATAAACTTTCTAATTGCCGATCTTCAGTTTTTTCCTAATTAATTTGTTCTTTCGTTTCAGGTCTCGACAACTCGCTGGTGAGCATACAAAAAGTTTGCTACTGAAATATTTTTTAGCCTTTCTCATTTCAGCAATGTTGTGGAAAGAACTGTGTACTTATGAGGGTAGAATTAAAAACTAGAAATGTAAAAGTTAAACACGCATAACTGGCACGAGAGGTCCTTGACAGCACAAATTAGTCGTATCAAAGCAATCAATTCGTTATTACTCAACTAAACAGCTGAGTAAAAGGAATTCGGTTGCTATTATAAAAAAATTTGTTCGAGTAAAAGCAATCCGGCTGCTCCTACAGAATCAACTTGTTGAGTAACAGTAAACTGATATGTTTGTAGAATAAATAATCGAATAAACGTATCTTTGTCACCATAACAGTGCCAGCAGTAGTTTTGTCGCTTTTACTCAATATTTACAGCGCTTTTACAGCAGACTTTTCTTGTTATTTAGCGCTTATTCTTCATTTACAGCATTTCAGGCTGAGTAATCTGCGCCCAATTTGCATGGAGAAAACGCTTAAAGCACTTTTACTCGAGTATTCTTAGCACTTTTATATAATTAAATAGCAAAACAAGAAACGTGCTCGCCACTTTTATAGCACCTAAATTTGCTGCTTGGGATTATTGTAGATTCGTTCACGGACACAAGACTTATAAAAATAACATGCTACGGCACAGACAAAACTCATATAAATAGTTGTAGTCAAAAACGGTACAAAGCCTTTGCATCTATAATGAAAAATTAGAAAATTTCGGCCGTAGACGAAATGGAAGTATTGTGAAGATGAAAGTCGCTGTCCATAGGCGTGGTGCTGTATCACGAGAATCCTAATTTACCTCTCTCCTTTTCATCATCATCATCATCATTTCTGCCATACCTACTGAGTCAGCTGGACACAGGCCTCCTCATACGTAGACTTCCACACGGGCCGGATAGCAGCGATCCGCATCCAGCGAGTCCCCGCAACTCTAACCAGGTCGTCCGACCACCTTGCGGGTGGCCGTCGCTTGCCGGTACGCGGTCTCCACTCGAGAACCTTTCTGCCCCAGCGGCAGTCTCTCTTCACTTACTGTCCGTGAAAGTGTTAACTGTTTTTTTTTGTTCTGGTATTGATTAGGAAATAATTGAATAGTTTCCTAAATATTGAGCCTGATTCAAATAATGAAGTCAATTCAAAATTCCTTTTATTACCACATGCAATGGTTGTAATTTAAGTGTTTAACCTATGTAAAAGACTATCTCTGAAAGTTGCTAGTAGTATTTTTGTATGTCGACGGTCCCGGGTTCGAATCCCGGCAAGGGCAAATATTTGTGTGATGAACATGAATATTTGTGCCTGGGTCATGGATGTTCTATGTATTTAAGTATTTATTTATCTATATAAGTATGTATATCGTCGCCTAGTACCCATAACACAAGCCTTCTTGAGCTTAATTTGGGACTAGGTTGATTTGTGTGGGGTTGTCTGATATTTATGTATACCTGTAGGCCTATGATGGTTGCGTTTATCACGTGATAAATAAGTGTCGAAGCGTCCGTCACGTTTTGACCAATTGCGAGTGCAAGGGACAGATGCTTTGTCACTTATTTATCACGTGATAAACGCAACCATCATAGGCCCCCTGGTTAGTCCTTCGTTGCTATACAATACAAGTACTCTTTATTGCACATCTCACAAAACATACAGGAGAAATACAACGCAGGAAATTACAATCAGAAGGAAACAACAGGCGATCTTATCGCTAAAGAATGATCTCTTCCAGACAACCTTTAGGTATATGATAGTGTAGCCATTACATAAAACCATCGCATTAAGAAATGTTGGTGTTATTATCATAAATTGTAGTGTCAAATTCATCATTATCGAACCGGATATACCAGCCGACCAAGGGTATAACGAATGTGTACCTAATATGAAATTTAAGGAAAATTAACGGTCAACAACAAACCTTGAAAATTTACAGGAAAAACTAGCGGAAAGTTTGGGAAATAAGGAAAATTGAAGCGGAACACGGCGTGACAACACGGAAGTCTGAATGAAACAGTGTTGGTCTCTCTTCGTAGTAGGTTACATACAGGAAAAACACATTGTTTGCGTAATACTTATAGATCTGCGACTACGATAGATTTAGCAGAAGAATTGTTGATTTTAGGAAAGATAGTATAGAAGTTGCATTACGCTAGTGCTATTTACACTAGCAATTAGCATTTAATGCATTTGATTGGACATGGCGGTAGCTGGCGTTCCAAGTCCATAGCGGGCAGGGATTCGGAACTAAACCCCACAAATTGCAATCTACATGTTCAGTAAACATAGTTGATGCGTTTCGGAGCAGAGGCTATTGGTACAGTCCGCGGCAAATTTAGGTGGATGAAGAGCTCAAACGTTAACGGAGATGGCACGGCTTTGCCGTTTTACTTTCGATTTCTTTTTATGACCCCATCATATAGGTATATGTATAATAATTTTTGTTAGCCTGCTGAAACGTAGCTAGGAAAACGATACGCCTATAACAAAGATATCGAATAACTCAAGGTTGTTTAATAGAAACCGTACTAATCGTGATCTGGACAGATAATCCGTGAAGCCACACAACCGGAGCCGAAATACACGTGAACTCATGCCGGTAAACATTATTTAAACTAAAAGAGGTACAGATGGTGCTTTAGCGGACTATAATGCTTAATTTGACGTGTGACGTAACCTCGCGGTAGCTCAGGTGTCAGATCACTACTCCGGAAAAGTAGAGGTCGTGGATTCGATCCTCATTTATGCCTTGCCCAAGATAACTAGTACGACATCGCGTGACACGACGCGACGTCGTGAGATGGAAAACTGTATTTCCATCAAATTTTCATTTTGAATCTTGTTACATGAATAGAAAGTTGATTTGTGTATTTCCACGGTACGACGTCGCATCGTGGCACGATGCCGTTACCACGATGCGATGTCGTGTCTTGTTATTATATTATGACTGTTTGTTTACATACCACTCGGAAAAGGTCGCGAGAAAATTCTAGACATTAACAATCCGAGTAACATATAAACGAAAACAATCGAAATCGAAGCTTCATTCCGTAAGTAGCCCCTTTTGAATACTAATTCTACCAGAGTTTCAAAAAAAAAATTTTAAGAAAATAGCAAATTTTTTTTTTGTAATTTATAAAAAAAAAACATGTTACACATTTTATAACAAAGAAAAGATAATATAAGATCTAACTGCTAGAAGTTGTAAGGGAGTACTGCGTCAGTCATTAAACCTCACCTAATTACCTTGATAACGACTATCAATGACTCGTCCGGCCACATTAAGAGGTCAGTGCCGGCGTCGGACGTGACCGGACTGCTTATCCTCCCGCTCATCCTGAACCAAGTGGCCTTAGGCTCAGATACCATTTATGATACAACAATGAACCATAAACATTTTGACTAGTATAAAATAAGGAGCACGCCCGTCATCAGCATCATTCAGTGATTAACAATCAAACATGAAGTTCCTGGTTCTCTCTTGTTTGGTGGTCGTCGTGTTCGCTGAGCTGCCTCGCTTCAGGCCGGCGAGGTTCAGGTTCCAGAGACAGGAGCTAGCTCCAACGACTACCGATTCACCGACGGAGGCAACTACGGACGGGGCGCCGTATCCCGCTTCAGGATGGAAGCCTGCTGGTGAACCGTTTACGCTGCCCAAACAAGAAGAGCCAACCGATTCCTATGGGCCTCCCAGCGGTCCTTATCCTGCCTCCGGTTGGAAACCTGCAGGACAACCCTTCACCCTGCCCAATGAACAAGCCCCTCCTGCCACCAGCTACGGAATCCCCGATAACACCTATGGCGCTCCGGACAACACATACGGAACTCCAAGCACAGATGAACCTACTACAGAAGCGACTGAAAACCCTCAAGCTGAGAAACTAGAAGCTGTCGAAGTACAGAAGAGCATCGGGACTTATTACATTCTTCTGCCGAACGGGGACCTGCAAGAAGTGAAGTTTGCGACGGAGAATGACGTTCAGAATATGCGGTACACGGCTCGGCTTCAGCTACAAAACAGGGCTCCTTTGTTCGTCTTCAGACCTTAAATTGTAAGCAAATATAAGATCAAGAATATACCGGAATAATAATATGAGTTTTTATGTTCCTTTGTGTTGGAAAGACGGTCTAGAAATCATAAGTGGCAATATCTTTTCGTTAGATTGTTACCTGAGTTACATAACAATACTCGTATAAAGAATTGAGTTATATACTTTCTTTACATTCCATACAAAGACAATATTTGTTTACTAACATTTGTAGTTTATAGTACTTACTCTAGTGTCGTGTATTCAAATATAGCTCTAAAGTTAGGTATATAATTTATCATGACAAATAATAAGTATTTAACCATCTAAAAATAGTTTTCATCGTGGCAAAGTATCCAAATAAAAATACTAATTGAGATAAAACTAAGTAAGTGAGTGAGGGCACAGTTTTGCGATTTACAATACAATACAACAATACTTTATTGCACACCAACAAGAAAAATATTACATGAGAAATCTTAAATTAAACAATTTGATTTAATTACTAGGTGTAAAAAAGATAGTTAATAATTTTATGTATTTTTGCTGCAAAAGCAATACAGTTGAAGAGTAACCCTTTTATATCACTTTATAAAACTTTACATGATTTAAAACACATCGCAAAGAAAGCACTCGCGTCGGCACCGCTGATGGAAATTGCCTTCAACATGTTCTCTTGATCAAAATAATTATAATTATTAAACCCATGTGCTTATACAGCCCTTATGCAACTTAAATTAGCTGTACAAGGGCTATTATAAGCGCCTTATGCAGCCTGTATGATACTTGGGTTATATCACAAAGTGCTCTGAGTATAATTATTTGCATGTTGATCGATAAAAAAATACAGTCAACTGTCAATGTAGTCAATTAGGATCTATAATATAATAATAATACTCTTTATTTCTGTTGGAATTACACATGTTGCATCACTACATAGTAAAAAAAACAAAGTCGCTTCCGCTGTCGGTCTGTACCTACGTATGCTTAAATCTTTAAAACTACGCAACATTTTGATGCGGTTTTGAATAGATAGAGTGATTCAAGAGGAAGGTGTATTGTATAATACATGCTTAATATAGTAGTGAAACAGTGATAATTTTAGAGGTTCCGTGCGAAGCCGGGGTGGGTCGCTAGTATAGAATAAATGATTGGACAGATATTTCGCTTGGCGCCAAATTATGATCGAGTGCAAGACCGAACGTCGTATTATGACCACACTTATACGACCTTCCTTTGAGATGAACTACTAGAACCCAACAAAATGTTCATCTAATTACTCTGAATACCTACCGTGACGGTATACAGCAATACCGCCCCCGCCATCTTTTATTCCACTCATCCCTTTGTTCAGTGAACGTATTCATTGATTTAATCCTCTGCAGCCAGGCGAGCCTTCATGGTCGGCGGTTTTCGAATAATTCAATATCTCGTTTACTTTCTGCTCGTGAAATTCGTAATATCAAGCATGATGTTTACTAGTGGATAATTGGATATGGCTGTTGTATAGTCAAAGTTTGAGGTAAAAATTGTATAGATATTTGCCTCTTACCTATACCTATATTATCATTAATTAAGATTTAGATTTTATTACTTGAGTAGGTATTACTATTGTATAGAAAGGATCCCACAGTCAAACTGTGAAAACAGTTTTGTGGGACGATGTACCTTACCTGACATGTTCTTGACATTTGAATAAATATATAAATAATAAATATAAATTTAACATTATATTACACTCGATAGAACACAAATCGCGCGATTATAATTATTTTCATAATAAAATTTTCTGTACGGAACACATGGCAGGCCACGCCGATTACTGTTTATTATCTCAAGTACTGAAACATAAACATACTATGTTTATTAAATTATAACAAAATATATAAATGGACAATTCAATTCAAATTAAAATTAAAACAACTTAAATCTAAAATAAAGTAAATTAAAATAAGCTAAAATAAATCTACAAAACTGTGCCCCCGCGGCATAGTCCCGAAGACGCTGGCAGCATTTCCTCGCTGAATCGCAATGCTGATGCGTTGTGCGAGGAAGCTGCCAGCTCTTCGGTCACCAGTGGACTCAATGAGCCTTTTACTTATCTCATTTAGTAGTTTGTGGGCACTGGGACCCCACGGACCTAAGGTCTCGACCCCAAAAGGAACAAAATTATATTCGGGACCGAGACCCCTATATTTATTAATTTTTAATTTTTCGGCCACCTCTGCTGCCGCCCCCGCCCTGCCCGATGTTCCGTGGAGGTGGGACGGGGCCAGTGTGTCTACGCAGGTGGCGTCCCACACCAGCACCCGGCCCAATTTCCACGGAATCAACGACATTCCATCGGGTCTCTTGCCATCGTCACGTGCGATGCCCGGTGGTTCCAATATGGCCGGCACGTTGACGGTGGCAAGCGAACGGCGGATTGTGTCATTGAGGGCGGCGTGTCTGGAGAAGCGGCCGGCGCTTTTCTGACAAGAAAGTCCGTGGTGTCCCAGTGAATCGACTTCACTGCCGCAGGGGCACTTGTGTGGGGCACAAATCTGAACTCCAAGACGCAGGCAGGTGGCTATTCGGAAAGTGTCGGGTTCTAAAAAAGTTCCCGTATTGGAAGATGGATATGCCTGGAGCCAATGGCCTGATTCTAAGGCGCCTGCCGCTAAAAGTCTGGCTCGTTCTGGACCGCTGCTGTGGTTTAAAAGGGAATCATAAGTTAATTTAGACATGACGTCATCCCAGGCCCTTTGTGATTTTAAATTTTGGGGGATATCCTTACCCGGGCAAGCAATTGACCATGCTCTCTTGGCCTCCGTTAAGCCCACAGTCTCATAGTTTAAAGGACCGGCCTTTAGAATTTTACCTATGAGGTCTGCAGAGCTGTGGACGGAAGACAAGAAAGCTGGTGCGGATATGGATGAAATTTTGCGCGTCCCGATACCACCAAAGCGAATGGGAAGGGACGCTTGAGTCCAGGACTTTTCGCTGAGCTGAATGTTCAGAATGGATTCTAGGTTTGCTTTGATTAAAACGTCCATTTGTAATAATTCATTTTGGAATTTAGAGAAAGGGCAGCAGCGAAGCACGTAGGTGAATTTTGGGACGAAAAGACAGAATTTTAAAATAGAAATTGCGTAATGAGGGCTAATTTCAAGGAGACGACTTTCGTAGTTTTTGAATTTAGAAATGGACTTAAGAATATGGTTCGAGAAAGACTCTTCAAAAATAGGGGACCCTAGGAGGCAAAGTGAGTTTCTGTCAACAATTTTAATATTGGGTGTAAGGGCATCAAATTTTTGTTTTATGTCTTGAACATTTAGTGCAAGGTTTTGGATAAAAAGTTCGCACTTGCTGAAATTGAGCTCTAAGCCCATGGACAGAAATTTAGCTTTGATTGTTTCGAGATCAATCAGCACGGTGTCTAAGTCACCACCTAGGGTTCCATCGTCAAGATACCAAACATTGAATTTGGATTTTAAATTCTGAATAACGGGATTAATAGCTAAGCTGAAAATTGCTGGCCCGAGGGGATCGCCCTGCTGACAGCCTACTTCAGAGGATATAACGTTTTTGCGGTACATTAAATTTGAGGGCTCTGCATAACAGTGCAGGAGGTAATTGTAGAGTTCTGGAACATTGTTTTTAATTTCAGTCAGCAAGACGTCTCTGTTTACCGAATTGAAGGCGTTTTTCACATCAATTTTGACCAAAATACCGCAAGGTTCGTTGGAAAGGAATGTACGCAAGGCATGGACGGCTGCCTCAGAACCTCCTTTGGTCCCAAAACCGAGTTGAATTGGTTCGAAAAGAGTTTGTAATTTTGAAGCTATGTATCTTACTGCAATTTTGGAGGCGAGACGTCTGAGAGTGGAACCAACGGCGATTGGCCTCACCCCTCCGTCCTTTTTGGTGAGAGCGATGAGGTTTGCGCCGTATAAAATTGGAACTATTGTTGGGTTGACGTTACCCAAGTAGATATTATTGATTAATTTCGTAAGTGACTCAACTAGGCGCTCGCCCGCGTCACCCACGGAGTGAGACGTCAAATCTATCAAATGTTGGGGTGAAAGGCCATCCAGGCCTGCGGAGGAACCGATTTTGAAAGATGAAATTCCTTCGATGACGTCTCTATTTTTAATTTTGAGGCAGGCCTGGTTTGCCGCTGGTGGGTCGAAAAAATATGGTAATGGAGGACCAGGGGGATGTTTAGACTGTAGGGCCGAAAGGGTGTCAGGGGTATCGGGAGCTAGCACGTCATTAGAAAAAAGGAGACTAGCGGCGCCTTTCAGATCACCAACACTCACTTTAGATTCTACGGTTTTGCGACGATTGAACGATGTAGAGAAATCTTTTGAAACTGTAGCTGCTGGCACCTTAGAGAGCGCACTGTAAAAAGCTTATGTCATTATGTCATGTCTATTGTTGACTTAGAAATAAAATATCGTAAACATATTAAATGGTTTTAATGTTTTAACTTGAGGCCCTAAAGTGGTGACCCCGCATTCAGAGCAGCACCTAATCTGTAGGAATCATGGCTTCAGACGACGAGTCATTCCAACCTGCAGTAGATAACCCGAATCAAGAAATCTCAGGTATTGCAACAAATTTTCGAATTCCACCATTATGGCGCGACAGAATACGTCTTTGGTTCATACAATTCGAAGCTATAGTCGCGCCACTTAAAAAAAGTGACCAACAAATATACGAACTGCTAATAGCGCAACTGGAACGGCAGGATGTTGACGAGATAAGTGACATTTTGCTTGAACCACCAACAACAAAAAAGTTTGAAGCGTTGAAAAATAGATTGATCTCCGTCTACGAAGAATCGAAAGACCGCAATCTGCAGCGGCTTTTGTCTGAAATAGAACTCGGCGATATGAAACCGTCGCAGTTGTTGCGCCGTATGAAGACTCTCGCTGCGGACAACATCTCCGAAGCAGCACTGCGAATCTTGTGGTCCAACCGCTTACCTTCTTCCGTTCGAGCCGTCGTAGCAGCGAGCGATACTATCATGAAGGACGTAGCTTTGCACGACATAGCATTGATGGCTGACAAAATTCTAGAGCAAACTCGTGCAGAATTATCCGCCATTTCGACGCCAACTCCGGAGCAATCTTCATCCTCGACAACGAATTGTAAAGTATCTTCTCAATCGTCATTAGAAGACAAATTAGACAATCTTGTTCGAGAAGTCGCCGAGTTGAAAGTTCAGCATAAACAGTACCGCCGTAGTCAGCGTCCATCCGCGGGATTCGTTACACCGTTCGTACGCTCCTATTCTCGCCCACGCGCGCGGACAGTAAGCAGTCGTGAGTTTCCATCAGATGGTATTTGTTATTACCACAGACGTTTTGGAGATTCTGCTTTCAAGTGCACCATTCCATGCAATTACAAGAGGGAAGAGAAAAGGGAAAACTAATTCCTGCGTTAGCTGAGGCGGTAACTAACGCGTGGGAGAACTCACACCGCCTATTTGTTACTGACAAATATACCAAATCTAGATTTCTCATAGACACCGGTGCAAATATTTCTGTCATACCAAAACCAAGAGGGTTCTACTCACAACCAACGACTTTCAATCTTTACGCAGCGAATAATACCACAATATCTACTTTTGGCGAGAAGACATTGGAGCTAGACTTTAATTTAAAACGACCATTTAGATGGAAATTTATTATCGCTGCAGTCAGTAAACCCATCATTGGCGCCGATTTCCTTAAATATCACGAATTACTCGTTGATCTTTCTGGACGATGTCTCATTGACAAAAAAACCAACTTGGCTATTAGAACACCAGTGTGTAAATCCACCGAGCCAACCGTTCGCACCATTGATCTGGAGCAGAAATACCATAATATTCTCAACGAGTTTCCTGACGTTATACGTCCATCCTCAACCAAAAACTCTCCGAAACACAGCGTCGAGCATTTTATAGAAACCAGTGGACCTCCTGTATACGCGACCTCTGCCGCCTCACCGGTACCTCGCGGTTAAGAAGGAGTTCGACCATATGATGGAGCAACAGCTGTGCAGGCCTAGCAAGAGCCCATGGGCAAGCCCGCTCCACGTCGTACCAAAGAAAAACGGTGACATACGTGTCTGTGGAGACTATCGACGTTTGAACGCGGTCACAAAACCCGATCGTTACCCAGTGCCTCGTCTAAGAGATTTTACGTATCAACTCCACGGCATGAACATTTTCAGCACCATTGACTTAAACCGAGCATATCAACAAATACCCATGAATGGAAATCACATTGAAAAAACTGCCATCATTACTCCATTTGGGCTTTTTGAGTTTCCCAGGATGAGAGAGGGGCTCAAAAACGCTGGTCAAACATTTCAAAGATTCATTCATCAAGTCCTTGCTGGTTTAGATTATGTTTTTCCATTCATCGACGACATAATCATTGCATCTAAGGATGAAGAAACACAGGAAAAACATCTTCGGACAGTCTTACAACGATTGAACGAATACGGTATTACCATTAATCCCTCGAAATGTGTTTTGGGCCAGGATTGTGTGAAGTTTCTTGGGTATACCGTGACACCTGAAGGCATTAAACCACCTGATGACAAGATACAAATTATTAGTAACTTTCCAAAACCTGAAACCGTAGAACAATTAAGAAGGTTCCTTGGGATTGTAAATTTCTATCATGATAGTATTCCCAACGCAGCTCAAATTCAAGCACCCTTAAATTCATTCTTACACAATTGCAAGAAACGCGATAAAACTGCCATAGTATGGAATAATGAAGCAGACAACGCATTTGAAATGTGTAAGAAAAGCATGAGAGACGCGGTAATGCTTGCACATCCTTCTCACAGCGCGCCTATAGCTCTTTTTTGCGATGCTAGTGAGCAGAGCGCGGGTAGCGTACTCCAGCAGCGTGTCAATAACAAATGGCAGCCGTTGGGATACTTCTCCAAAAAATTTTCAACAACACAACAGAAATACAGCACTTTTGACAGAGAACTTTTGTCCATCTATATGTCTGTTAAACATTTCAGGAAATTGTTTGAGGGCCGTGAGTTGATTATTTATACGGATCATAAGCCGCTGACATACGCTCTTATGAAAACGTCATCAGAAACCGAAACTCCCCGTCGCACCAGACAGCTTATTTTTATCAGCGAGTTCACAAACGACATTCGTCATATCAGTGGACACGACAATGTCGTTGCAGACGCTTTGTCACGAATTGAAACCATTGCCACGCCTACATTATTTGACAATGACAAGCTTGCAAAAGCTCAAAAAGCCGATGCAAGTATCACTTCTTTATTGCTTAAGAAAAACATTCAACTAAAGAAAATTATAATGCCAAATTCGCTACAGCCCATTTATTGTGAAGTATCAACGTCTGCCATAAGACCTTACATACCTGCGGAATTCCGTCGTGAAGCATTCGATGCTATCCATAATATGAGCCATCCGGGTATAAGGACAACAAGAAAAATGATTCAAGCTCGGTATTTCTGGCCATCTATGAATAAAGATGTCGGTGTTTGGGCTAAAACTTGTATACAATGTCAACAGTCGAAGGTCCAACGTCATACGTCAAGTAATATCGGGACGTTTACGCCT
Organism: Apotomis betuletana; assembly: GCA_932273695.1. NCBI lineage: Eukaryota > Metazoa > Arthropoda > Insecta > Lepidoptera > Tortricidae > Apotomis > Apotomis betuletana. The sequence continues at coordinate 3,602,844 of OW026310.1, forward strand.
AGAGCACGTTTCGAACACATCCATACAGACCTGGTTGGACCTCTCAGTGTTTCACCAGAAGGCCATCGGTATTTATTGACAATTATTGACAGAACAACGCGTTGGCCCGAGGCGATTCCAATACAGGATATAACAGCCGAAACCGTAGCAAAAAATATTTATGAAGGATGGGTTGTGCGATTTGGATGCCCGGTTACTATAACCACTGACCAAGGCCGTCAGTTCGAAAGTGAGCTTTTTTCGTCAATAACGAAATTATTAGGAATGGATAGAGTTCGCACTACTGCATATCATCCAGAAAGCAACGGAATCATCGAACGCTGGCACCGGTCTTTAAAAGCGGCACTCACAGCCCGGCTCAGCAACCGAGAGAAGTGGGTCGAAGAATTACCTACTGTGCTATTGGGACTACGCTCGGCGTTACGCAGCGACTCCGGTGTTAGTGCGGCTCAACTCATAGATGGTTGTTCATTACGATTACCGGGTGATTTTATGGTTTCATCTGCTCAGATGAAAGAACCCATCATGAACTACAATTATGTTGAGCAGCTACGCAAAATTATCATAGACTACAAGCCTGCAGAGAAGGTGCACAGCAGCAACAGAAGCATTTTTGTACATCCCGATTTGTTGACGTGCGAGAATGTTTTCATACGAGAAGATGCTGTGCGCAAACCGTTACAAGCCCCATAATACGGTGAATAGAGACTAAAGTACTATGTGTGACCTTACAAACGGTCCGGTAGTTTTGAATTTTTGATATGTTGTCTAGGATGGTTAGTCAGTGTTTAAAATGCAAAATGCACAATTCCCCCTCCCTCCGCGCCCGCCGCCATATTGAAAAAACCGGCACTTTCTTCATATTTTGCTCATATCTTCCTTTAGGAGCATTTTAGCTAGAAAAAAGCTTACACAATGTTATAGAGAGTTAAATTTACTACATTCTCCATGTTATATTTTTTTTCTAGGACAGATAGTTACGGAGATATCCACATTAAAAAAAACGTAAAAAATCGCAATTTCCTACTGAAAAACAAACTTCTGGATTATATCTTCGTTTAGAAGCATTTTAGCTACAACAAAGCTTGGGCAATGTTGTAGAGAATAAAATTTACTATAATTTACACTTCAAATTTTGTTTCAAGGACGGTTAGTTACGGAGATATGCACATTTAAAAAACAGCAAAAGTCGAATTTTCCGAAAATTTCTGAAAATTCTTGATTTAGAACGCTGTCATTCAGTTAGGGACTAGTCTAGGACAAATTAAAACATGTAGGAAATATAATTGCTTATAAAACTCATGTCCATTTTTACATACATTTTCGGAAAATGTAACTTTATTTTTTACATATCTCCGTAATTATCTGTCCTAGAAACAAAATTTGAAATGTAAATTATAGTAAATTTAATTTTCTACAAAATTGCCCAAGCACTGTTCTAGCTAAAATGCTCCTAAACGAAGATATAATCCAGAAGTTTGTTTTTGAGTTGAAAATTGCAATTTCTTAAGTTTTTTTAAATGTGCATATCTCCGTAACTATCTGTCCTAGAAACAAAATATAAAATGGAAAATGTAGTAAATTTAACTCTCTATAACATTCTCGAAGCTTTCTTCTAGCTAAAATGCTCCTAAAGGAAGATATGAGCAAAAATATGAAGAAAGTGCCGGTTTTTTCAATATGGCGGCGGGCGCGGAGGGGGGGGAATTGTGCATTTTGCATTTTAAACACTGACTAACCATCCTAGACAACATATCAAAAATTCAAAACTACCGGACCGTTTGTAAGGTCAAAATCCTTTATTCACTGAATTACCATATAAAGGACCTTATCCAGTCTTGAAGCGCACTGACAAAGTGTTTGACATACAATTGCCAGGACGAGTTGTCGCAGTGTCTATTGACCGTCTCAAGCCTGCCTACACTTTAAATTTAAATGTATCTCAAGATGAGCCTCTTGCAAGAAGTACTAGGTCAGGCCGAACCATCAGACGACCAGTACGTTTTGCTTGAGGGGGAGCCCTGTAGCTGCTGGCACCTTAGAGAGCGCACTGTAAAAAGCTTATGTCATTATGTCATGTCTATTGTTGACTTAGAAATAAAATATCGTAAACATATTAAATGGTTTTAATGTTTTAACTTGAGGCCCTAAAAAACTATGGGCGGTTTGGAATGTCTAACGCAGTTATTTTTAATTTTCTGAGTGAATGATATAGAAGAACCATCATCGTGAGCATGGAGGACATGAAAGGCGAAAAGCAAAAGGTTATGCCAGTCGTCAATGCCGTTAACCTCGGTGCAATTATTTATTAAGTTTGAAAGATGAGTCGCGACGGTGATTCTAGCGCCGCGAGGAATCCGTTTTACTAACGGAACATGGTTTTTAAGATTACTGAGTTGAAGGTGGAATGGGGTGGATGGTTGCGTGGTGGCGGAAGGAGGAGTAAGATGGAGATTGAGTACTGGTACAGCATTCTGGCTGAGACAGCGTCTGTGAGTTTTCGATACATGAATGTTTAGACCTTTGATCGATTTAAAAGATTTGTTGCAAATTTGGCAAATATGGCTAGACGACGTGCTACCAACCGGTTGAGTTGCAGATTGCATCCACACACATTAAAAGAAAAAACAAAGAACAATAAGCTTATTACTACAAAAACAACGTAAAAAGGATATAAAAATACACTGCCACGGAGCGAAGAACACTGATCGCACTGAAGATATTCACTGGTGGAATGCACTGGAGGTATGCACAAGTTTTTAGGAAAAAGCAGCTTCGTCGGCTCATTAACTACGATAATTATTCAGCGGAATGATCGCATGTTGATCGCATTTTGTTGTGTAAATATAGCTTGACAACATTTTCTTGACATATGTCGCAGCGGACGGAGCGCTATGCTCAGCAAGCAGGCCCGCGCTGCCGACTCCGTGTAAAAAGGAACGATATCAATGATAAATACACTTCGTACAAATGTATTATAACGCAGAAAAATTGCTATTCCAATTATATTCACAAAAAATATCGGGAGAAAAATTATTTTTGTGTTGCCTCGTTGCTAGGTTACGAATTATATCGTTAAATTATATATAATAAAAATCTATCCTATTATGGAATTCTAAAATTGTATTGAAAATGAGTTTAGTATAGGGATATTATTAAATGCATATCTGTATAATTTTTCAGCACACTAGGTAACTCCACTAATTAACTGAATGCATACCAGAAAAACGAATGCTGTGCAAAAAAACTATTGATTAACTGAACATGTCCTACAAAAAAACTTAAACATCATACAAAACGAGATGACCTTTTTAACCGAATTCACACCAAAAATATGGTTCGTACATCGGATATATTTGAAAATTTCACCAAAAATACTGACTTGCACACTAATTATCCTCGCACACTAAGATCCGACACATAAAAAAAGAAGTACAACTATTTTAGATGAGGAAGGCAAAATACTAATAGACAATAAAGAAATCACTGAAAGGTGGACTAGATATATTGAGAAATTATACGATGGAGTTGGGATGTCAGAAAATAACATAGAAAGAGAAGACGGTGTCACACAAGATAAATTAGGTCCTACTATATTAAGAAAAGAGTATGATAACGCCCTAAACAGTATTAAGAATGGCAAAGCAGCGGGTTTAGATGATATATACATAGAAATGATTAAATACGCTAATTGTGAGCCGATACACCATGAAATTTTCGAACTAATACAGAACATGTACTCTACAGGCATAATTCCGAAAGATTTTCAGTACACAAAAACAGTTACCTTACCGAAAAAACCAAATACACTCAAATGTGAAGAACACAGAACTATAAGTATCATATCTCAAGCAGCACCAGTATGGATTTAGGGAGCAAAAGGGTACGAGAGAAGCAATACTTGCGCTGCGAATGATAGTTGATCGACGCTTAGACCTAGATTTAGACACCCATATAGTTTTTATAGACCTAGAGAAGGCTTTCGACAAAGTCGATTGGAAAAATATGATGGAAGTGTTGAGGGAGGCAGATTTAGATTTTCGCGATCGAAGAATAATATACCAACTATACAAGCACCAAGAAACCACAATAGTAGTAGGGGAACAAAAAGGGAACGCAAGAATACGACAAGGGGTTCGACAGGGCTGCCCGCTTTCGCCACTTATTTTTAATGTATTTATAGAACATGCCATTAGAAAGTTAACAGAAACATCCACAGGAGGGGTCAAAATTCATGGGGAAAGGATTAAATTTGTACGTTTTGCATTTGCAGACGATATAGCAGCAGTTGCAGAGAATAGTAGAGAACTTCAGGCATTGCTGCTAGAAATGAATGAAGTATTTTTGGAAAGGGGTCTCAAAATTAATAAAAGCAAAACCAAAACTTTAGTTGTCTCCAAAAGAATAGTCGACAGTACAATTATATTGGAAAACACAAAAATAGAACAAGTGACGTCGTTTAGATACCTTGGCAGCATTATTACAGAGGACTCTAGATGTACACCAGATATTATTAACAGGATAGCCATGGCAAAAAAGGTATTTAACACTAAAAGAAGCCTACTTACAGCTAAAATATCAAGCTCCGTCAGGAAGAAACTGGTGAAGGTCTACATCTGGAGTATAGCCCTCTACGGCTACGAAACGTGGACCTTGACCCAAAGAGACAGAGAGAGATTGGAAGCGTTCGAAATGTGGTGTTGGAGGAGGATGGAAAAGATCAGTTGGACAGAAAAGAAAAGTAATCTGGAAGTTTTAAATATAGTTAACGAAAAAAGATCTTTATTGAAAATAATTGAGAACAGGAGAGGAAAAATGTTAGGCCATCTCTTGCGTCACGATAATTACATGAAGACTATTATAGAAGGAAAAATAGAAGGGAAAAGGAAGAGGGGAAGACCGAGAAGGACATATATGGAGCAAATAAAGGAAAAAATAAATGTTTCATTGTATAAGGATGTGAAAGAGAAGGCGGAATGTAGAATAAGCTGGAAATTACTCCACCGACAAGAGCTTAGCTCTTAAATATATGATGATGACTAAGATCCGACTCGGCCGGGTTAGGTTAGTTTTTTAGGGTTCCGTACCCAAAGGGTAAAAACGGGACCCTATTACTGAGACTTCGCTGTCCGTCCGTCCGTCCGTCCGTCCGTCCGTCCGTCCGTCCGTCTGTCACCAGGCTGTATCTCAACAACGGTGATAGCTAGACAGTTGAAATTTTCACAGATGATGTATTTCTATTGCCGCTATAACAACAAATACTAAAAATAAAATAAAATAAATATTTAAGGGGGGCTCCCATACAACAAACTTGTTATAGATTATATATATGTATAGGTACGGAACCCTTCATGCGCGAGTCGGGCTCGCACTTGCCCAATTTTTTTTATATCCCGTAAAACAGTTTTGCAAATATCTTCAAATAGTATATTGAATTCGCATTATTTAGTGTGCATAATTACCTAGTGTACAAGTCAGTATTTTTGGTGAAAATTTCAAATATTTTGATCGAATAAAGCATATCAATTTAAATACATGCCTTTATATATATTATGTATATCGTCGTCTAGTAGTACAAGCTTTGCTTAGTTTGGGACAAGGTCGATTGGTATAAGATTGTCCCTAAATATTTATTTTATTTATTATTTAATGAAACTGTGCCATAACGTCATTACCATAATTGCAAGCTTCGGGAATGACACCAAGGGAAGCCAGGAGTGAAAGCTAGTGAATTCATAATGAATGGGTTTACGGTACGGTAGATAATACGCCTCTGGCAAATTTACAAGACGACTTATAATGATGGCTTCATTTATAATTTACCCGGCTAATTACCACGTTTTACCCCAAGCAATATATCGTTGTGTTCCGCTTTGAATAAATGGCCGTGGGTCTTTGAGTATCCGTGGGTGGATTCAAAATGGCATTGAGGCTCCTTATTCGTTCAAAAATGCTGATTGTTCTAGACATTTTTCTCTATGATCAAACATTTTTCTTGATATATTATCAATGTTACTAGTCAGTGTTGGGTCTTTTGATGTAAGTTAAAGTCCGAAACTGTGTAAATTAGAATTTACTTCTATTAAAAACTGCGAGTACCTACATGTTAACGCGTGGGAGCCGTTGACGGAAGAGAGCGAGTGTTGCTACATTAGAATAAATGTTAAAATTAGTGGAAATTAAATAAATTAATGTTGCCAAAACAGTCAGAACAAGGCTGCAATTTATTGGTATATATTTGAAACCTACACTACAGTTAGAATTTTTCATTGATAATTTTTGTTTCAAAGTATTTTCAAAGTTGACAAAATTCACGCAGATTTCTGGTTTTTTCAATTTATTTTCTACTGCATGCAATGAAAACATGAAACAGAAAGCTGTGTAACTATCTAAAACTCAGGAAAAAGTATTATTCGCTTTAAAAAATTGGTTGAAATCATCAATATATTTGTCATAGGTAATATGAATCATCATTTCAGCCACAGGACGTCCACTGCTGAACATAGGCATAGGCATAATATGAATAAATACATTTTAAAATGCGACGTCACCAGCACCATCTCACTATAAGTATTTGTACCTACTGAAAGTTCTGTCTTTTGATCTTTGCAAGAACTGTATTTTATTGGTTATTTGTGTAAAATGGGATGCAACTAATTGACTCGTCAGGCGTATCTATATGGCTGATCGATACGTGTGTGCCACTGCGGCTGGTTAATACGAACGAGCGTCGATTGTGCCTGAACGAAATGAGCCGTCGTCTTATCAAAACTTTTGTGAGACATATTTAATTATTGTATTAAGCGGTTTACACTCACATCTCACGTGAGATTATCAGGTTTCGAAGTTGTATGGAGCTCTTCATCAGGGACTGCTATCCGTACACTGGCACGGCAACTTTGTCACTGACGAAGTTGCCCTGATGACGAGCTCCATACCAGTTCGAAACATGTTGGGCAGTTCCTGACAATTTCACGTGAGTGTAAACCGCTTAATACAATAATGAAGCAAACCGTCTTGATGGTAAAGTAGTTTCAAGTTGCAGACTTTTCATAATATTAATTTATCCTTTTGTAACTCCTTAACTTAACCAACTGGCCTTTAAAAGGAGCTTCCAAGTAGCGCTTAGAAAATGTTTTATACACTCAAGAAGCTAAACTTTCTGAATAAACTAACTACTTTAACTCAACGGCTGCTTCCAAGACGGGTACCTCTATATAACACAGTTCCGTACCTATACCTATATGTGTGTTCTTGTATCGGAATTTGCTGGAGACCTCTTCATATTGAGAGGGTCGTCTGGAGTGTCGAGTTCAATCACATTGAAGAGAGACATTCTATGTACATGTGAAGAACTGTTGACGTATACGATGGCTCGTATTAGGTGTGTCAAAATGGTTATCGTAGACTCACACGACGTGCTGAGAAAAAGATTGTCATCGTATAGTTAGATATGAATAGTATATTAAGTTTTAAACTACTGATGCAAAGATACCAAAGCTCAAAGAAAAATTTAAATGACTTACCTGGGGGACGAGACCGGGAATCGAACCCGGTACCTCTGGATTGCCGGTCCAGTGCGTTAACCACTTCGCTACCCGAACTCCAACCAACCTTTCGAATTTTTCCTTATGCTTCGTGTTTCGATCTTTGCATTGTTTATTTGAAAGGCGTTTACACCTTAGCGACCTCTATCTGGATACGTTAATATTCACATCTTACCGCACTACTTTACAGCCGAGCAAGCGAGAGAGCGCGCTGTTATTTTTATAAATTTATGAAACATGTAATGTCTCATTTTTTTAATGTGGATACACACCACAACTCTTATATTAAACTATTAATACAAAGATATCAAAGCTCAATACAAAACAGTGTCATCTAGGCAAACAACGCTTTTCATGGCTATGCAAGTCAATACGAGAACGACACACGAGACCACAGGCTTGGCACAACAACAAAATATACCTATGTAGTATAAATATTTATCAATCTATGACTTGTTTAACGTTAAGTAATACTTATGCTAAACATTAACTTCCACTTGATTACAATGTATGTATGTATAGGTAATTTACTTATATACCTAAAAATAAAACATTCGCTTGGCTGATCAGTTTTTCCTCAAATTGATCCAATATTCGTAATTACGGCGCAATCTACCGTGCAACAAAATAAGGCACGAATCACAAATGTTTTCAGAGCTATTGAGTCCACGAAGTAATGTGTGGACTGTGAATTTGTTTTATTTCTTTATCACACGATATTTTTTGTCAATTACAAGGAAATATCCATTTTAATGAAATGATCAAAGCACAAAGAAAATGGCACTCAAAGTAAAACTCGGGTCGAAATTAACATTTATTTTATCGAATATTACGACAATATTTAGGTTCATATAAGTGACTGCGACTGCATATTCCTCATTCGCTTCCTGTTGAAGATCGCCACCCCATTGCTGCCCATGACGCGCGATGACCAAGGAGGACAAGCTGCGCGTCTAACTATAAGTTGATTTGTATCGAATCATTTAAATTGTAAATTGATCTCATAGATATAAGATTGATCCAAAAAAGCGATCCTAGGTATAATTATTAAGTTTCGATCCAAAAAAGCGATCCATTATACAATCTGTAACGATCCATAAAGAGATCCCTCATTTGTACTATGAGAGCCATACAATTGGTCTTATAGCAAAGTAACTATGAACATTATGAATGTTATTATTCTATAAATAGATCGAGCATGTCGAGCTCTACCTTATTGTAAAGTTTCAAAACAAACGGTCTATAAAAAACGACCCAAAAGCAGGTAGAAACCCAGTCCATTGTGCCTTGACACACTGACCGAACCCATTGTAATTGCTCTAATTGCGCAACCAAGGCGCTGACCCACTAACCGAGTAGATAAGGCCCTGGGCCATAAATTCCTGTACACAATGGGATGGCGCCGGCGCCGCGCAACGTCTTATCTGCGCGACAGCGGATTAAAGACTGGCGCCGCCGTAAAAATGTTGCCGAGTAAGTACGGCGCCCTTACCTGCGCGCCGAGCCGAGTTTATCGGTCGCGCGATTAAACTGATATCGCGGTTATCAAATAATAACAGATCCTTATAAAAGTATTGTATAAAAATAGCTGTAAAAGAATCCTATTAGAATATGTAACTTTTATTAAAATCGGTTGTGAACTTTAGAAGTAAATGTAAAATTAGAGAATTCATTGTTAGAAATTTGCCAAAGTTTGTTGTTAATTACGTAATAACTTATTTGTTTAATAACTTATATACTTAGAATTTATGTGATCCTGAACCTGAAGTTGAACTTAACTATGTATAGAAATCTTACTAGAATCCTGTTGACGATGTTTTTTATAAAAATGTGTAAAGGTGATTTTCGAAGAGAAAATTAGCCTGAAAATTGTGACGAGCCAAAAGTGGTTAACCAATAGGAGCCAACCAAAATGTAAGGGACTTCCGATCCTGCTCTCGCCAAATAACGGCCAAAAACGGTCGACAGATCCTTTGTCTTGCCTAATACGCGTTCCTATTGGATAGAAATTTATAATTTCGTAGCTTGTTGATTAGAACACTAAGTTTAGCGTAAGGAAATGTTTATTAGTCGTAAGAAATCGAACCAAAATACAGTACAGTTCAAGATCCCGCGCAGTATAGTTGTTATTACGTTGTTATAGTTTTGTTATAAGTGTTATTAGTAAATTCAGTACAGTACAGTTCCAGATCTCAAGCGAAGAAGTTTTATTACGTGATCCAAGTATATCCCAGTTACCTTCCTACCCAGTAACCTTATTTCTTAAGTTCAGTATAAGTTGTGTTACGTCGTTATAATTAGTTTAGGCAGTTTTAGTGTAGGTTGCGAGGCAGATCATCTATATCTAGTCCTCAGTAAATTCATTAGTTTTATCAGTTAATTATCGTCGTGTATTTCGTGTTTAGTTAGTTTCAATGGTCCTTCGAGTATAAGTTAGGCTACGTGTTAGGTTATTTAGGTTACGTAGTTTAGCTAGGTTTACGTTGATTTTTGAGCCGATCCGATCAGAACTTTACAGAACATTGAGCTATCGTAGGAGACCGCGTTGGTGGAAGCCCGATCGCTTTCATTGTTTGGTCCTAGCTCGAGCCGGATTTAAAATCAGTGCGCGAACGAACCGATCCGAACCGAACCGAACCGAACTGTACTGTCGCGACGATGGTTAACACGCGCAACCAGAGTCGCCACGGCAGCGCTGCCGAGAACCCCGAACCGGCATCACAGCCAGAACCCACGAACACGAACCCGAACCCGAACCCGAACCCGAACCCGAACCCGAGCCCGGTAGCGAGGCCAGAGCAGAGCGGCGTCGTCCACTTCTACGACCCGAGGCTGGACGTCACCAGAACCGAGTTCCGCGACCCGCCCCGGTCGCCCACGGACACGACAGGCTGGCAGGGCTCGCTCGACGCACAACTGCGACACGAGCAGCCAGTGGACGTCACGATCGCCGCCGCGGCGATGAAGTCAGCAGGTGACAGGGCAGAGGCGCTATTATCCACGATGCAAAAACGTGAGTACACTCAGGGGCGCTCGGCGGACCGTGAGGTCATGTTCGCCGATAGCGTACCCGCGCCGCCCGCATCAGTCCGTTCCCGAGCCAGCAGCACGACCGAGGCCCGTAAGAGGCAGGCCGAGTTGGAGGCGGCCGAGAAGTTGGCGGAGATCCGTCGAAAAGAGCTGCAGATCGAGCAGGAGCTGGTAAAGAAGCGCCTGGCAGCTACGATCGACCGCATTGAGGAGGAGGGTTCCCGAGCCGGAGGGTCCGTCGTCGACGGACGCGAAAAGGTTAGAAACTGGCTCGATAACTCCCGGCGTACTGAAGAGCGAGCGACGTCACCACATCGTCGCGGAGCCCCGTCGCCTTCAGCCGCCGACCGAACCGCACACTCAACGCCGAGAGACAGGTCGGCCAGCAGATCCCGAGGTATAGAACGGCTGGCCGAGAGTCTGGAGACTATGATGCGCCCGCCACCGCGGCAAGTCTACGAGCTCCCCAAATTCAGTGGCGACATCGGCGAGTGGCAAACGTTCTATCACGCATACACGCAGTCGACTACCAGGTACAAATTCAGTAATTACGAGAACGTAGCTCGGCTGCGTCAAGCCCTGAGCGGCGAAGCGCAACAATGTGTTAAGCACTTGATCGCTACATCGACGCGGCCGGACATGATTATGCGCATATTGCATAAGAATTTCGGCCGCACGGACCTCCTTATCGACCGTGCCATCGAGGACCTCCGACGTCTGCCACCCGTGGGGCCCAGCGCAACGGACCTGAACGCGTTCGCCATCAAAATTGTCAATATAGTGTCGACATTAGTGGACTTAGACAAAAACAGTTACGCAACGAACCCCCTACTGATCCGCGAGATAACTGAGCGTCTAAGTCCACACCTCCGATCCCGCTGGTGTTCGTACGCGAAGGCCAACCGACTCTCCAGCAATGAGTTAATGTTAATGGCCGAATTTTTGCTGGATGAGTCGGACCAGGAGCTGCAATACTCGCACGCACGGGCCCCCACGAAGAGAACCTTCGCAGAGCCGAAGAACCCACCCCGCCGACCGGAGCCGCGTAACAATTACGCGGCTGGAGCCCCCGCCGGCGGCGGGGCGATCCGCCGACCACAGCCGAGCCGATACCAATCTTACGCGACAGATCGCGGAGAGGCCTGCCTATGCTGTGGCGGCATACACCGAACCCCCGCTTGCAACAAGCTACAGGGCATGCGAGTGAGCGCCCGTTGGACATGGGCCAAGGAAAATCGGGTATGTTTCAAATGCCTCAACAGTAAGCATCGCCGCGAGCTGTGTAAGACACAGGCTTGCGGCATCGACGGCTGTCCACACTCGCATCACCGATTGCTGCACGAAACGGCACAGAGCGTGCCTGCGAACGGCGCGGCGGACCGGCAGGTACTAACCCACGCGGTCGCGCGCCGGCCAAGTCACGCGGCCGCTCCCGCCCCGCAACCCGCGCCTGCCGCGCATGCGCCTAGCGGCGCCGAACCGAACCAGCCATACGCGCCTGCGCAGATGCGCGAGTTTACATCGAACACAGGAACGTCGGGCAGATCAGATATCATATTGAAGGTACTCCCAATTATTATAGCCGGTCCCAAAGGAGAGACAGTAACGTTCTGCCTACTAGACGAAGGCAGTACGATTAGTCTCATTGATCGCGACGTAGCAGAGCAGATCGGAGCAACGGGACCGGAGGCGGCCCTCTGCATACAAGGCGTGGGAGATATGGAGACGACCCGGCCATCTCGAAAGGTAAATGCAACCGTGCGCGGTTGCGACGGAGGGTCGCCTCACGAAGTTGTCTTCAGAACCGTGGAGAACCTGAACCTGCGAAGACAACACATGAACCGCGAGCAAGTATTGAACTACAGACATTTGGCGGATCTGTCCAACGCGTGCTACAGTTTAGCAGAACCTAAAGTATTAATTGGCGCGGATCAGTGGCATTTAATGCTGCCACAAGAAATGCGACTAGGAGGTCGCAACGAGCCCGCGGCTGTCTACACCGCCATCGGATGGGCTATCTTCGGTTCCGCGCCACGAACGGTAAGAACCAATGAAACAATAATGCATTGTTATGAGCCGAACGACGCGTTTCATCAGCTTATAAAAAAGCATTTCGACGTCGACGCGCTCGGCATCAAGCTACAAGATAACGTTTGTCCGGCGGAGCAGCGAGCTGAACGAATATTTCAGGAAACTGTAAAGAAGATCCCCGGACCGCGATTTGAGGTAGGACAATTATGGGCCACAGACGATCCAGAGTTCCCGGCATCATACGGCATGGCGTTGAACCGACTCCGCGGCATCGAACGAAAAATGGACCGCGACGCGGAATTTGCCGCGGAGTACGGTAAGCAGATCGATAACCTATTAGAAAAAGGATACGCCCATAAGCTAAGAGAGCCGATGCCGGGAAAGCAGTGGTACCTGCCTCACTTCGCGGTGAGAAATATCAACAAGCCGGACAAGAAACTACGAGTAGTATTCGACTGCGCAGCAAAGGCGGGCCGTCAGAGCCTAAATGATTTCATTTTAGACGGACCCGACCTGTTGCAATCCCTGCCCGGGATTTTATTTAGATTCCGCGAAGGCGCCTACGCGATGACGAGCGACATCAAGGAGATGTTTCTTCAGGTGAAGATTAGAGAGCAAGACCAGCCTTCACAGATGTTCCTGTGGCGTGCGATGGACCGATCGGGACCGCCACAGGTATATGTAATGTCGAGTATGTCGTTCGGGGTGCGCAGCTCGCCATTTCTAGCCCACAGCGTCCGAAACAAAAACGCAGAGCTTAACCGGGACGCTTACGGCAGAGCAGAGATCGAGATCAAGCAGAATATGTATATGGATGACTACGTAAGTAGCGTAGACTCGGAGCAGGAAGCGATACAGCTAGCCGCAGAGGTCGCGGCTAGCAACAAAGAAGCAGGCTTCGAGCTGCGCGCGTGGGCCAGCAATTCGCGCCGACTGCTAGCCCAGATCCCGCAGGAACACCGCTCTAACGCCGACACACCGTTAGGCGACAAGGACAACAAAATACTAGGCATGTATTGGAACGCCGAGTCAGACACGATCGGGTTCAACACGTCGATGCTGCGGGTCCCTGCAGCGGTACGTGACATGGCACGCGCTCCCACGAAGCGGGAGGCGCTGAGCGCCATTATGTCCGTGTATGACCCGCTCGGCATGTTGTCGCACTACACAGTGTCGGCAAAGGTCCAGATGCAGCGTGTGTGGGCGGCGGCAATAGGTTGGGACGAGCCTTTGCCCGACGAAGAGGCCGCCGCGTTCGCCGACTGGATGGGCGCGCTGCAACACGTCGCACGCCTGCGAATACCGAGGCACTATTTTCCCGCGACCCGAACCCGAGTAACTCTGCACATATTTGCGGACGCAAGCACACAGGCCTTCTCGGCGGTAGCCTATTGGCGCACAGAAGGCCCCGATGGAGTGGAGGTCAGCTTGGTCGCGGGAAAAAGCAAGGTAAGCCCTCTCAAGCCTCTCAGCGTGCCCCGCCACGAGTTACAAGCCGCATTGATCGCGACAAGGTTAATGACCGCGATAAGGAGCGGTCATCGAGTGCAGACTGAGCAGATTACCCTGTGGACGGACAGCAAAACCGTTCTGCAGTGGGTGCGAACCGACGCAAGAAGGTATAATGCGTATGTATCACATCGTCTAGCAGAGATAGCCGAGACGACAGACGTGACGATGTGGCGTTGGGTGCCGACGCACGAAAATCCCGCCGACGAAGGGACGCGAGCCGATCCGACAAGGAGAGTCGACATAACGGGCAGGTGGTATACGGGCCCAGATTTTTTAAAATTAGATCCCGAACGATGGCCGAGAGAACCCGATACGCCTGCCCCCGAGCCAGCCGAGCTAGAGGAAAAGTCGGAGAAAGCGGCGTGCCGAGCAACGACAGAAAAACACGCGCCGCTGCCCGACATTCAGCGCTTCTCCAACTACGATCGCCTTATAGGCGCCACAGCGCGAATATTACTATTTGTCGACATTTTAAAAAACAAAAATAAAAAGAACTTGAACCTCGAACATATTCTTGCTGCCGAATGTTTGTGGTTACAGTGGGCCCAACGCCAGGATTTCCCGGAGGAGCTGCGGCAGCTCTCACGGGGGGAGCCACTAGACCACGGGAGCCGCCTGTTCAAGCTCGACCCAGTGCTGGGCGAGGACGGCGTGCTGCGGTTGCGCGGGCGGATTGACGCCACGCCCGCGGCCATCAACAAGCGGCCGCCAATCTTGGACGGGCGCAACCCTTTTGTGCGCCTCCTGCTGCAACGGGCGCACAAGCGGGCACATCACGCCAGCAACGAGCGCGTGATCAACGACATCAAACAAGAATATTGGATCCTGCGCCTGCGGCCGACGGTGCGCGCAATCGCGCACAGCTGCCGCCTCTGCGCACTACGCCGAGCCAAGCCGAACACGCCGCCAATGGGGAACCTGCCGCTGTCTCGAATCGAGCCGCACACAAGGCCGTTCGAAAACTGCGGGCTCGACTACTACGGGCCCGTCACAGTCACCATTGGTCGACGCCATGAAAAGCGATGGGTGGCATTGTATACATGCATGTCAACCCGAGCAATTCATTTGGAGCTGGTACACACTCTCACTACCAGCTCCGCCCTAATGAGCCTACGTCGTATGGCAGCGCGACGCGGGTGGCCCCGAGTCATGTGGTCCGACAACGCTACATGCTTCAAAGGCGGCGACGTCGAGCTGCGCGCCGCCTACACCGAGTGGCTGCCCGAGCTGCGCGAGTACGGGCTGCAACACAGGATGGCGTGGCGGTTCATTCCGCCGCTATCTCCGAACATGGGTGGCGCCTGGGAGCGCCTCATACGCTCTGTGAAGAACGCCCTGGCCGTCACCCTCAAGTCGCGAGCGCCCAAGGAAGAGGTGCTTGCGACTCTCCTCGCCGAGGCCGAATACAGCGTCAACGCGCGCCCATTGACCCACATCTCGGTCGATCCGCGCGATGACGAGGCGCTGACACCGAACCATTTTCTGCTGGGCGGTCCGGCGTGCGTCCCTTTCACTGGGCGCTGCGACGACGCCGACCGCCGCACCTGGCGCGCTAGCCAGGCGCTCGCGGACCACTTCTGGTCCAGATGGGTGCGAGAGTACCTACCAACTCTCGCGCCCCGCGGATCCTCTGCGGGCCATGGCCGGCCCATTGCTGTGGACGACTACGTGCTGGTCGTCGACCCCGCCGCGCCACGCAACACGTGGCCGCGAGGTGTCGTCGCACGAGTCTTCCCGGGACCAGACGGCGGCATCCGCAGCGCCGACGTCCGCACCAAGGGCGGACTGATGCGGCGTCCTGTCAGCAAGTTGGCGATCTTGCCGATCCAGCCTGCTGTCGCCGACGCAACAGCGGGGGGAGGATGTTGAAGATCGCCACCCCATTGCTGCCCATGACGCGCGATGACCAAGGAGGACAAGCTGCGCGTCTAACTATAAGTTGATTTGTATCGAATCATTTAAATTGTAAATTGATCTCATAGATATAAGATTGATCCAAAAAAGCGATCCTAGGTATAATTATTAAGTTTCGATCCAAAAAAGCGATCCATTATACAATCTGTAACGATCCATAAAGAGATCCCTCATTTGTACTATGAGAGCCATACAATTGGTCTTATAGCAAAGTAACTATGAACATTTTGAATGTTATTATTCTATAAATAGATCGAGCATGTCGAGCTCTACCTTATTGTAAAGTTTCAAAACAAACGGTCTATAAAAAACGACCCAAAAGCAGGTAGAAACCCAGTCCATTGTGCCTTGACACACTGACCGAACCCATTGTAATTGCTCTAATTGCGCAACCAAGGCGCTGACCCACTAACCGAGTAGATAAGGCCCTGGGCCATAAATTCCTGTACACAATGGGATGGCGCCGGCGCCGCGCAACGTCTTATCTGCGCGACAGCGGATTAAAGACTGGCGCCGCCGTAAAAATGTTGCCGAGTAAGTACGGCGCCCTTACCTGCGCGCCGAGCCGAGTTTATCGGTCGCGCGATTAAACTGATATCGCGGTTATCAAATAATAACAGATCCTTATAAAAGTATTGTATAAAAATAGCTGTAAAAGAATCCTATTAGAATATGTAACTTTTATTAAAATCGGTTGTGAACTTTAGAAGTAAATGTAAAATTAGAGAATTCATTGTTAGAAATTTGCCAAAGTTTGTTGTTAATTACGTAATAACTTATTTGTTTAATAACTTATATACTTAGAATTTATGTGATCCTGAACCTGAAGTTGAACTTAACTATGTATAGAAATCTTACTAGAATCCTGTTGACGATGTTTTTTATAAAAATGTGTAAAGGTGATTTTCGAAGAGAAAATTAGCCTGAAAATTGTGACGAGCCAAAAGTGGTTAACCAATAGGAGCCAACCAAAATGTAAGGGACTTCCGATCCTGCTCTCGCCAAATAACGGCCAAAAACGGTCGACAGATCCTTTGTCTTGCCTAATACGCGTTCCTATTGGATAGAAATTTATAATTTCGTAGCTTGTTGATTAGAACACTAAGTTTAGCGTAAGGAAATGTTTATTAGTCGTAAGAAATCGAACCAAAATACAGTACAGTTCAAGATCCCGCGCAGTATAGTTGTTATTACGTTGTTATAGTTTTGTTATAAGTGTTATTAGTAAATCCAGTACAGTACAGTTCCAGATCTCAAGCGAAGAAGTTTTATTACGTGATCCAAGTATATCCCAGTTACCTTCCTACCCAGTAACCTTATTTCTTAAGTTCAGTATAAGTTGTGTTACGTCGTTATAATTAGTTTAGGCAGTTTTAGTGTAGGTTGCGAGGCAGATCATCTATATCTAGTCCTCAGTAAATTCATTAGTTTTATCAGTTAATTATCGTCGTGTATTTCGTGTTTAGTTAGTTTCAATGGTCCTTCGAGTATAAGTTAGGCTACGTGTTAGGTTATTTAGGTTACGTAGTTTAGCTAGGTTTACGTTGATTTTTGAGCCGATCCGATCAGAACTTTACAGAACATTGAGCTATCGTAGGAGACCGCGTTGGTGGAAGCCCGATCGCTTTCACTTCCCGTACAGCTGAAAATAAACATTAAACACTTTATAGGATTATATAGCCGAGCAGAAGGGCCACCCGAGAGGTGTCTTCTTGGTTTGTGCTCGTGGCAGCATGCATGTAGGTAAGGGTCTATAATTGCCTCCTAGAATTCTTCATAGAATCAAATGTTTACAATGAAGCGAGAAATTAAAAAAATGTAATGGTTCAGACAGGATTCAAACCTGCGTTTCCAACGGCTTTCCGGGCCAACACGGGCGTCCTACCAATCGTCAACCGTCGGCACCATCGTCAACAAATGAGACGATGGTGCCGACGATAAAGTCTAAATCTTTACGGTAGATGGCGCTACGATGCCACCCTAAGGCATGTTGAAGCAACTGGTTGAAAGATTCAATGGCTCTGACATCTGGTTCGTGGTCCAGTTGGTAAGAGGCCCGTGTTGGCCCGGAAAGCCGTTGGAAACGCCGGTTTGAATCCTGTACGAACCATTAAATTCTTAAATTTTTCGCTTCATTGTAAACATCTTCATAGAATGTTTCATTTCACCGAAAAAACATTTCGTAGAAAGCATTTTTCTTTGCAACCTAAATAATAGTTTATACTATTAGTAATAGTTATAAAACACACCTAACCTAACCTAGTCAATAGGATGATATTTGAAAGAATTGTGAAAAATGTATGACTGCAGAGGAATAAAAATTCTGCGAAATGATTTTCGCCGAAATAAGTTTCTAGGAGTCGAACGGGTCCCTGCATATACCGACCCAGGTTCTATCTTTTTGAACTGACTGTGCCACGTTGCCCATGGACCAACGACTTGCATCTCGATAAGGTTGTCGAAGGCCCATGGACAGAGGTGAACCTTTTGAGAGAGACCTCTGTACAGCTCAGAGGTTGTTTATGGGTAGAAATATTCAAAGAGCGGTGAGATAAATGCTCTTAAATGGAAACCATGAAATGACCTGGAAATGGAAATGGAAGCCGGTAGACGAAAGAAAAGTTATGGAAATCTTTATGATGATGATGACTTACATTTAACCCCCGATAATAGTGCAGTCCATCGAAATATGTGTCCTGGACTATCCAGAAATTGATCACGAGTTGCACGACGGCGCGAAGGCTTGTGTAGGCGAAGAGAAGGGCCACCCAAGAGGTGTCCACTACGTTAGTGCTGTTATCCGCGTGCATGGCCGACAGCGGCTCAATCTTCTTGATCTGCTCGATATTGCCGATGTAATCCCAGATTTGAGCTGAAAAAAAGGTTATGTCAAAAGAACTGCCTGTCCACGGATACGGAGCGGAGGAAGAACCAATCAGGCTGCGTCTTTGTGAAGTCCAAAAGACGTGCATATAATCTGAGGAATGTGGTCCATTTTACATCATCTCTACTCCGCTTTGCTTCTGTGGGCAGCCTTAACGCAAACTGCGCTACTAGCCTACGCTCCAACGCACACCTGTTCCGCCTTCTACCTTTATTCGTTAAAAATCGGTGCACGTTCGTAAACAACCGTAGCAGCACACACAACACACAATTGCGCGGTCGGTCGTGTCACCACACCCCACGACCAATTGCGTTGCGTATTATATAAAAAAAAAAAAGTTTTCAGGCGGCTTTTGCTTCTATGAAAACATTCTGTGGTATTCTATACTTTTGCCCTTATGATGTTTTTGAAAGTGTTTATTACCGACTGTATTTTTTTTACTAACATCATCTCTGCTTCTCGAAACGAGTCTAAAGAGTCCAAACTTTCCTTGTGATTTCATAAATAAAACTTACTAGAATATGGAAAATTTTAGCTCAATCTTTATTAATAATGTAATGTAATTTAGTTCGTTTCACATATCCATAGATTACGTAATCTCGTAACAATGGTCTTTTGAAAAACGACTTAATGTTATACCTACTAATAATTCTACAGCTGAGTGAACATACGTAATACGTACCTACTAAATTACTAAAGTGAACAGTCGATACGACAGTGAAGTGCCATCGACGTGACTTTCTGACCTTGTACAAAAGGACTTAAAGGACGTTCTCTTCCCATTAAGATACGACGTTAATGCAAGTAGCGAAGCCTTGCGAAGCCTCCTTGTACGCTTGAGCACATTGTGTCCAGTGGCAGTGGCACCCTCGTCGTCTTGGCGAAGATCAAACGGAGATCAATTGACAAAGCTACCTTAAAAATCTAAACTTGCTCACTTCAAGTACAGAGTAAAATTCTACAGATGGCACTATATTTTCATCTTCTCAAAAGCCGCCTCCTTTTATTGGTTATTTGTGGTAATTTAATTTTCGTTTACCGAAGGTAAGTGTCACTATAGTTTACCAATATATAAGTTTATAGTAGGAATCCATTGACGTAATTAAATTACCTCAATATAGGAATCATATTTTGAAGCCGAATGCACTTCGCTTTGTTCTAACAAACAATAGGACCAAACCAAAGTGGTAGAGCAAAGCAAAGTGAATTCAGCCTTAAAATAAAACCTACTATACATTTGGTCTGTAACTCAGCGGCATCACGCACAACAAGCAAGGCAATGCCAATAGAGCGGCATCCTTGGCAGTCGTTCAGTTTAGCGAGCCAAGCCACTCGACATCGGCTAACCAAAGCTTGATCTGCTTGTAGTTTTTAGGGTTC
The DNA here is from genome assembly GCA_932273695.1 of Apotomis betuletana. Lineage (NCBI taxonomy): Eukaryota > Metazoa > Arthropoda > Insecta > Lepidoptera > Tortricidae > Apotomis > Apotomis betuletana. Next base: position 3,623,142 of record OW026310.1, read on the forward strand.
CGTACCCAAATGGTAAAAACGGGACCCTATTACTGAGACTTCGCTGTCCGTCCGTCCGTCCGTCCGTCCGTCCGTCCGTCCGTCCGTCCGTCTGTCACCAGGCTGTATCTCAACAACGGTGATAGCTAGACAGTTGAAATTTTCACAGATGATGTATTTCTATTGCCGCTATAACAACAAATACTAAAAATAAAATAAAATAAATATTTAAGGGGGGCTCCCATACAACAAACTTGTTACAGATTATATATATGTATAGGTACGGAACCCTTCATGCGCGAGTCAGGCTCGCACTTGCCCAATTTTTCAAATATGGAGACATTGGTACAGTGGTCCCAGGATATTCGGTGCATCGCCTCCAACACCACATTTCTGAATATTTTTTTGTATTAAACTACCATTAAAAGATAAATTTACCTTCGGTCTGCGTTTCAATAGCGTCACGCAGGAAAAAGGCAGCGTAGACCAGATCCACCACAAGCAAAGCGATGCCAACTAAAGTGAGCGGGAGCAAAATCGTGTAGAATCCGCAAGGACGGCGCCCTTGGCTGACGTTCAACAGAGCCAAGCCAAGCCACGTCACGTGCAGACCCAACCATAGCTTCATTTTGCTGCAAATTTTCACACACTGAGTAAAAAGGGTTTAGGCGTAGTTTATTTAGCTCACATTCATCAAGTCATCATCGGTTACCCTGACAGCTCTATACTCTAAGAAATCTTTGGTTGGACTGTATTCTGAAATATTGAAAAGTACAGATGTTATACTGCTAACGTAATCTTGTCCTGACTGACATTAGTAATATTAGTGAGTCTAGATTAGGTACTAACTTTCTGAAAGACGCGGCTATTGGATTAGATTCCAACCAAAGTATGTTCGATAAAGTGATCTTCTCAGTCTTTGCTACCGTGTAGTTATAGTAATGTATACGGCCGCACGTACTTGGCTCGTATAGATACAGCATCTAGAAAGGTATCTCATATTAGCCGTTAGACCCCCACTGCTGGACAAAGGCCCCAGGGATCTCGACTGAAACGGATTAAACCTAGGTTAGGTTAGGTTAGCCACCCTTTTATTCCAAAAATAACGCTTACTCTCGAACCATCATCATCATTGGCTTTTTACATCTATAAAAGATGAGTTAAGCAGCGTCTTATAAAGTGCGGCATTTACGATGATAGCTGGATAGCCCGATACGAGAGCGACAGCCACGGCCGCATAATTGGCAAATAATTGTTGCGCCTATTGATCAAGGGGGAAGAGCTGCACGCTGGTGTTTCAGGTTGCGCTCTCTAGAGTGAGATTGCCGTCGGTAAGCGAACCATTGGACGACCTATGTTACGCTTTAAAGACAGCGTAAAGCGTGACATGTTATCCTTCAGAATTGGCACCCTGGGAGGATATGTCTGAAGACCGTGACCTATGGAGGAAAACTTAGTGCGATGGTGTGGTTGCACATGATGAAGCATGGTTTGCTTCTCTTCCTACTTTCGGATAGTAATGTCAAAACCCCATATTAATTTGATATTAGTATGATAGAGTATGCGTTATTCTTGGAATATAAGTTTGGTCGAATGCAGCTTTAATTGACTTGGAATATCCTAAATCTTCTAGAAAGCCCTGGAGTAGCCAAATACCGGGTATAACTTCGTCTGTAAGTCTTGAGGTTACTTCCAGAAGTTTTCAGCAACAACAAAGGACTGTTGTTAGACATTCTGGCATTCTGGTAGATTTGGGTTGGCAAGAGTAATGTCATCAACTCCTCGCGCAAAATATGCTCATTGGTAAGACGAAGTTACGAAAAATTAGCCCGCGCTAATCTACAGGCTATATCCTACAACTGTCCAAAACCTCTGCAAGATGGACAGTAGTATCCCAGTATACCGTGCGCTTAGGCTCTGCTTATTTTTACTGTATCTCTCGTGTATTGCACCCCTGAGTAGTTGAGTACAATACAATACAAATCATCTTTATTATACACATAATAAAGATGATTTGTATTGTATTGTACCGTGCAAATGACTGCAGTCATATCATCCACCCGGATGCATTCGTGGCGTATCGGGCATTTCTCTCAAATTGAAATGACTTCAGTTCAAACTCAAGCATAAATAAGAGCCTTATCACACTGGCAATTTGCTGGTAAATTTAAAGCGAGGCGAGCGCGCAGCGATTTCGCCGCGCGTGCGCAACGGTTTTGCCGCGGGTGCACAGAGTGTGCTGCGAGGACACCATAACAATGGGAATACAATTACAATTGTATTTCCATTAGCTTATGTTTTTGAAGGGATTTTCAAATACTTACCTTAATCAGGGTTAGTTCGCGCGGATCGCCCGGGCGCGGCACCATCCGGCATTGCAGCGTCAACCACGCGGAGAAAGCGCACACAACCGCTACAACACAACAAAACTGTGGTACAGACAGAGATGGACAAAGTCTAATCGATTAACGATTAAGATTGGCCTATCATCGTGGTTAACGATTAAAACGGCGCTGGATATTAATCGGCGGCTATATCTGAATCCCAATCAAAGAGCTCATAGACTGCAACTTATTGAATCTTTCCAGTTTAGGCGCTGCTGTTATCAAACTAAACGGCCGTTCAAGCAAGGCTCGTTTTAGAGTTAATAGTACAGTGCAATACAACAAAAAATAGCTATAAACTTGTCTAGATTTCATAGGTATGCCTTTACAACTTAGATATACAGTAATCCAGCTAGCGGCTAATTAAATTTTTTTGAAACATTTACTAGTAAGAAGGCCGTTTTGAAATAGATAAATAATTAAAAAGTTGTAAACGAATTCAAGTACAGTCGCTATATTGTAATGTATAAGTGATAATCATAAAATGAGTTAGTTAAGCCTTTAATACAAAGATCAAATTGAAAAAGGAGTTACCTGGTGGAAGAGACCGGGAATCGAACCCGGTACCTCTGGATTGCCGGTCCAGCGCGTTAACCATTTCGCTACCCTAGCTCCAGCTAAGCTTTAAGCTAAGGCTTAAATAAAAATTGTGGTGTACACACATTAAAATAAATGAGACATTACATGTTTCATAATATGAGTTAGTATATTTAGTATAATTGTTGGTGTGCATCCCGTTTAATAAAGAGGTTCTGTCACCTTACCACTAGTTAGCGAGAATGGTCACTGTAAACTCAGGGTAAGGGTACTAATACTAACTTATCGGCACCAAAAGAAAATGTCTTCTAATATACTTAGAACAATACGTTTTCAAACTTAATGTTAGTGGTAGCGTTTAAAATGTCAAATGTTAAGAAAATGTCTTCTAATATACTTAGAACAATACGTTTTCAAACTTAATGTTAGTGAGTAGAATGTAGTGATATTGACATATCCGCAATAAATATTAAGGTTCCTATCCGTTAAAAATGCTGAGAGTTTTAGAATTTTTTCCTATAATCAAAATTTCTTAACACATTATCAATGTTATTACTCAGAAGAGGGATTGAGATTTATTCATATTATGTATTTGAAACCTACAGTTTGATTTTTTCATTGATAGTTTTTTTTTTTTAAAACTACTCAAAATTGGAAAATTCACGCAGAAAACTGTGTTTTTTTTTTCAACTTATTATAGATTGTAAGCAATGAAAGCATGAAATAGCTATGTTACTTTCTAGAACTCAGGGAAAAGTATTAGTCACTTTAAAAAGTACGTTGTTTTTTTTTTTAAAGGAATAAGGCCTCTTAAGGCAGAAGGCTATTTCCTTTTAAAAAAATATCTTCTTTTGTAATATTTTATTGAAGCAGTAAAACTAATTTCCGGCTTAAAGACTTCGTGACAAGAAACTTGGCTTCGTATAACAAAGAAAACATTTTGACGAAAATTCATATTATTGAACGACAAAGTCTAATTAGCTCCGAAGAAAATAAGAAAATCGGATTCGAACAAAGCTTAATTACGTTTGTTGTGATTGGCAGGCTCGAGAATCAAAATATTTGTACTTTTCAACTGAATACAAAAAATAACGAGGATCTATGCTTTGCCAATGTCTTTGTTAATTGTGAATAGATTTGTTTTTTTAATTATTATTTAAAAAGTATCCTCGCTAGTAGTCCTTCTATTGGCGTTGCGTAAAATCTGCTTAAGGAAAACAATACTGTTGTGTGGTTTTGTAAAACGTCCGTCTGTCATAAAAGAGAAGAGTGCTTCATAGTTAAGGACTTCGTGCATTGTCATTTTGGTGGATTATCAACTCCTAAGGCCTTTGCATTCGAATAGTTGTCTTTAGTAATCCACAATATTTATGGAATACCTACTTATCCATCGATATCCCACATCTTGGGGTAGCTGCAAGAAAATAATTATATCCCCACTTAAAGTGTAGGGGAGGTAACATGATTTTTTTTAATATTTTATTCTACCACTTTGTCAGCGTGACTAATATGTATAATCCAGTGAATAAAGAAAGAGGAAACCTTACAAACGGTCCGGTAGTTTTGAATTTTTGATGTTGTCTAGGATGGTTAGTCAGTATTTAAAATGCAAAATGCACAATTCCCTATCCTCCTCACCCACCGCCATATTGAAAAAACCGGCAATTATTTTTTCTGATTTTTGCTTATATACCTTCGTTTAGGAGAATTTTAGCTGAAAAAGAGCTTAGATAATGTTGTAGAGAATTAAATTTCATATAAATTACATTTTAAATTTTGTTTCAAGGGCAGATAGTTTCGGAAATATGCACAAATAAAAAAAACGCAATTACCAGTAGGTAATGTTTCAAACTTCTGGCGCATTTAGGAGCATTTTAGCTAGAAAAAAGCTTAGACAATGTTGTTGAGAATTAAATTTACTATAATTTACGTTTCAAATTTTGTTTTGGGCCGAACCAGACGGACAGCATTTCAACTGCAACCCAGGTGCAAAGTGGCAGTTCCAGGGCAGTTCTGATGCAGTTAAACCTGCAAATCGACTGTGCAGTCCGCTTGCTCTTGCTGCTGTCGTGCAGTCCTGTCAACCGCACACCAACTGAAAACTAGCTGCACGGTCGTAATGCAGTCGTATTGCATGCATCAGAACTGCCCTGGAACTGCCACTTTCCAGCTGGGTTGCAGTTGAAACGTGTCCGTCTATATCGGCCCTAAGCCGCGATTGAAGGGTTAGAACTTAAGACATTACTATTTTTACGTACACTTACGTACACCCTATTCGTACACTAAGGAATAATGGACTCACTTTGATACAGAATAATCGAGATCGACCAAACGTAGAATGAGACCATTCTGCCCCAAATGACTTTTATCGTTCAAAATTCATGGCTCCAATAACCAAACTATGTCGCGTTCCAGTGGGCCGTGGGATTTATCGCCGTAAATATCACCTCGAAATTGCGTAGGGAAATTAGGTCGGGACGGTGTAAAAATTAAACTTGATATTTATAGGTTTCCCAATGTTACTATATTAAAAAAAATATCTTATTACAGTCATTCTTCATTAAGCTTATTGTTGAAGTTCAAAGTCAACATTTTGTTACGTAAAAAATAATTCATTAGGGTTCCGTAGTCAACTAGGAACCCTTATAGTTTCGCCATGTCCGTCTGTCCGTCTGTCCGTCCGTCCGTCCGCGGCTTAGCTCCGTGATCATTAGTACTAGAAAGCTGAAATTTGGTATGAGTATGTGTATGTATCACGCCGACAAAACGGTAAAATAAAAACTAAAAAAACTATTTTTTTTCGGGGACCTCTCCAACACCTAAAGTGGGGGTGATTTTATTTTTTCGTTTCAACCCTAGTGTTTGGGATGACGTTGAATAGGTCTGTTAAAAATAATAGGGGTCTTTAAACATAACTTTTTGATGAAGTCAGTAGTTTCGTAAATATTCGCTCCGAAAATAAAAAAAATTGTGTCCCCCCCCCTCTAACTATTCAGCCACGGGTCAAAAAAATATAGAAAAATTCATGAAATTGAGGCTTTCTAAGTACTTTCAACGAAAACTATATTGATCAAAATCGGTCGATCCGTTTTTGAGTTATCGCAAAATTTCATAATTTTCTTTAAAAGGACGTAAGTTGACTTCCAGAAGGTAATAAGTAATTACAGTTACTTAGGCGTTTACGACCTTTTTATAGAACTTGAAATCTTCCTCGTAACTTAAACTTCGGGGCTTAAAACCGCTGCTTTAAGCCCGTCTCTTGTGAAGGATGAGCAACTATACGGAACCCTACACTGAGCGTGGCCCGACATGCTCTTGGCCGGTTTTTTTCTTATCGTACTATAATGGGCCTTGCTCCACTGGTTGTAGAAATAATATATAGATAATGAAGGTTAATTATAATATCATGTAGGGTGAAATTCTGGCCAAGCACTCAAAATTTTTCTTTAGGTACAGTTACTAGAAAACGATGCATGATGTTTATAAAAAAAATGAGAATGAAAAAACAGTGGAATTAATTTAATGATTGTATATACTATAGTTGCCTCGTACTACGAGGCTCGTAGTAACGTACATAATAATTATTATGAAATGATGTGAAAAATATTTAATGAAATTCGAATATGAATTATGTAATGTTACCAATTGTATTTAAACCTCTTCCGCTGTACCTAATTAAGCACCTGCTAACACCCACTACTAACTGCATTGCTGTGCCCTAACGGGGTTCATGTCATGGACTTAACCTTTTAATGTCACATCTTATGTACTACATGATAATGCAATAAAGAATTATGAATTGTGAATTATTACTGAATTGACGAGGCAGAGGGAAAAATCTTCCCGGCGCAATGCACGTTTTCTTTTGGTTTCGTACGAGCTATAATTTAATTATTTCGCCATCTTGTATAAATATTCTTATTCAAATTCTTTTCATCCTATCAGACTTCCGAAACGTTGTTTACCATCACGTTTCGCCTTCATTTACCCGAAAGTATTTTTTTCCTGAAACCCATGATATATGTTATAAACATCGTTTTAAACCCATTAGGTTAGGTTAAAAATACGCGGACGAAGTTGCACAGACCTAGTATTTAATAACCGCTTTAAATACCAAGCAGCGTAATACGCCTGCGGTGTCTTAACGGAGATGCTACAACTGTGTCTCGCTCACTCGTACGGTCGCCGCGCTAGGATCTCTCACTCGACCGCTCGCCGCGCCGCTGGTCGCGCAAACTCGTGGCACCTCCGTAAGTCTGAAATTAATGGCGTTTTCCGGCGATAATGAAAAATGTAATGGCATCCTTCGTCGCGCTAAAATTGAATCTTCTATAAACGGAATGCTCATTTCATTTTGCGTTACCGAAATCGTTTGCGAGATCGTCTGTTTGCAGTCGGGCTGTTGGTTTTGGGAGCTTTTGTTTTCATATCTGTTTTTATACTTTGTTTTATGAAAATTATTTTAGGATTCTCCTGACGATGAGGGATATTCAACTGAATTTAAGAAAAGTGTATTGATACTGGTTAGAGGAACTAAGATCAGAACAGTGAAAACATTTTAGGCACATGTGTCATGCTGGGTTGACATACTCATCATCACCCTATTCTTGTCCACTGCTGGACATAGGCCTCTCCAACTGCACGCCATTGTAAGCGATCCTCGGCTACTCTCATCCAGCTCTTGCCAGCTACCCTGCACAGATCATCGCTGCACCTAGTCTTAGGTCGTCCGACACTACGCTTGCCGATCCGCGGTCACTCAAGAACACGTTTACCCCACCGGTTATCACCTCCACTCACCGGTTATCCACATACTCAGCTGGACATTAAAAAAACTGGAAGTGTGCGTTTCCATATCGAAATATTGAAACGTAAACATGTTCATGTTATTGTTGCAAATCCCCTGGACGACATTCCGTACCAACAGCTCTATTCTCCGTGAACTGAACATAAAGACCCGGCTTTCCACGATTCGCCTTCGTAGAATTTTGGAGTTTTATGTTCATATTGCCAGAAAAAACAGGCGCAATCATGTGCTAATAATGGTCACCGGCAAGATTGAAGGAAAATTATCGAGAGGCCGTAGCCCAGCACACCAAACTGCACGATGCACTCCATGATGCAAGTGACAGACACAGGTGGCGGAAACTTATCAAGGAAAAAAAGGTACTTCTGCATTCTGCCCTCAGTAATGAAGAACACGGCGGGAGGAGGAGGTAGGATAGATGTTATACCTACTACTAACACCATCTTACAACCATGCAACCAAAGCTTTGTTGGCAACACTTGCCCCTCTAGCGCACTTGTCCCGACTGATTTTAACCCCCGTATTTTTGTCGTATTACATTTTTACAATTGCCTAAGTTTTTTAATGGTTTCGTTTTACGTGAGTATACCTTCATAAGGGTGCGGCCACTGAAGTGGGCGGAGCGGAGCCGTGCGAAATTGACCAATCACCGGAGTTGAAATCTGTATCTCAGCTCCGCTGCACTTTTGTCATTGGACGACTTCGCACGTCTCCGCTCCGCTCCGCTCCGCTCCGCTCCTATCCGCTTCAGTGGAGACGCACCCTAATACATGCGACGTGTGTGAATAATAGTATATTTATTTTTGTTACAGGTAAGTTATACTTATGATTCTAAGTATACAATTTAAAGAACAGCAGATTTTCACATTTTATAGGTAAGTGTCACCAAGGTTCATTCGAGAAGGGACTTAGAGATCTGTCCCACTTGGACGCCAAAATGTGTCTCATTCCAATTTGATTCGTTTCGACACGGGAGCAAAACACATAAAGGAGCTTCAATGCTGGGAGTTTTCTTGCGGGATCGAATTCGAAATGATGAGATACGCAACAAGAGAACCAAGGTTGTAGACATCGCTCAGACTATCGCTAAACTTAAGTGGCAGTGGGCGGGGCACATTGCTCGTAGAACCGATGGCCGTTGGTTCAGAAAGGTTCTTGAGTGGCGACTGCGGACCGGCAGACGCAGCGTGGGAGGCCTCTAGCAAGGTGGACTGACCTGGTTAGAATCGTGGGCAGAAACTGGATGAGGGCGACGGAAGGCCGGCCGTTGTGGTGAACTTTGGGGGCTTTTGTCAAGCAGTGGATGTCTATAGGCTGATATGATGATGATAAAGTGTGTTATTATTTTGAACTTAAAATGACTAAATAATAAAATAATGCTATCGTTGATCTGATAACGAATAATTACATGAATTACGGCGCAATCGATTTTTTTTTCAGTCATCATCACTGCCCCAGTGCCTTAAGTCCAAAGTCTTCGACCAGTGCGTCCTTCCGGTCCTTATTTATGGGGCCGAGACGTGGACACTAACAAAAGGCCTCGTCCACAAATTCCAAGTTGCTCAACGAGCTATGGAGAGGGCTATGCTCGGAGTTTCTCTGAAGGACAAAATCCGGAACCAGGAGATCCGACGGAGAACCAAAGTGACCGACATAGTCCTTAAGATATGCAAGTTGAAGTGGCAGTGGGCGGGGCATATTTGTCGTAGAGCCGATGGTCGATGGGGCAGACGAGTTCTAGAGTGGAGACCACGAACGACACGCCCTGTAGGACGGCCTCCCGCCAGGTGGACCGACGACCTAAAAAGAGTGGCGGGAAGCGGTTGGATGCGGAAAGCTGAGGACCGGGTATGGTGGCGCGAACTGGGGAAGGCCTATGTCCAGCAGTGGACGACTCCGGGCTGATGATGATGATGATGACGGCGCAATCTACCGTGCAACAAAATAAGGCACGAATCACAAATGTTTTCAGAGCTATTGAGTCCACGAAGTAATGTGTGGACTGTGAATTTGTTTTATTTCTTTATCACACGATATTTTTTGTCAATTACAAGGAAATATCCATTTTAATGAAATGATCAAAGCACAAAGAAAATGGCACTCAAAGTAAAACTCGGGTCGAAATTAACATTTATTTTATCGAATATTACGACAATATTTAGGTTCATATAAGTGACTGCGACTGCATATTCCTCATTCGCTTCCCGTACAGCTGAAAATAAACATTAAACACTTTATAGGATTATATAGCCGAGCAGAAGGGCCACCCGAGAGGTGTCTTCTTGGTTTGTGCTCGTGGCAGCATGCATGTAGGTAAGGGTCTATAATTGCCTCCTAGAATTCTTCATAGAATCAAATGTTTACAATGAAGCGAGAAATTAAAAAAATGTAATGGTTCAGACAGGATTCAAACCTGCGTTTCCAACGGCTTTCCGGGCCAACACGGGCGTCCTACCAATCGTCAACCGTCGGCACCATCGTCAACAAATGAGACGATGGTGCCGACGATAAAGTCTAAATCTTTACGGTAGATGGCGCTACGATGCCACCCTAAGGCATGTTGAAGCAACTGGTTGAAAGATTCAATGGCTCTGACATCTGGTTCGTGGTCCAGTTGGTAAGAGGCCCGTGTTGGCCCGGAAAGCCGTTGGAAACGCCGGTTTGAATCCTGTACGAACCATTAAATTCTTAAATTTTTCGCTTCATTGTAAACATCTTCATAGAATGTTTCATTTCACCGAAAAAACATTTCGTAGAAAGCATTTTTCTTTGCAACCTAAATAATAGTTTATACTATTAGTAATAGTTATAAAACACACCTAACCTAACCTAGTCAATAGGATGATATTTGAAAGAATTGTGAAAAATGTATGACTGCAGAGGAATAAAAATTCTGCGAAATGATTTTCGCCGAAATAAGTTTCTAGGAGTCGAACGGGTCCCTGCATATACCGACCCAGGTTCTATCTTTTTGAACTGACTGTGCCACGTTGCCCATGGACCAACGACTTGCATCTCGATAAGGTTGTCGAAGGCCCATGGACAGAGGTGAACCTTTTGAGAGAGACCTCTGTACAGCTCAGAGGTTGTTTATGGGTAGAAAAATTCAAAGAGCGGTGAGATAAATGCTCTTAAATGGAAACCATGAAATGACCTGGAAATGGAAATGGAAGCCGGTAGACGAAAGAAAAGTTATGGAAATCTTTATGATGATGATGACTTACATTTAACCCCCGATAATAGTGCAGTCCATCGAAATATGTGTCCTGGACTATCCAGAAATTGATCACGAGTTGCACGACGGCGCGAAGGCTTGTGTAGGCGAAGAGAAGGGCCACCCAAGAGGTGTCCACTACGTTAGTGCTGTTATCCGCGTGCATGGCCGACAGCGGCTCAATCTTCTTGATCTGCTCGATATTGCCGATGTAATCCCAGATTTGAGCTGAAAAAAAGGTTATGTCAAAAGAACTGCCTGTCCACGGATACGGAGCGGAGGAAGAACCAATCAGGCTGCGTCTTTGTGAAGTCCAAAAGACGTGCATATAATCTGAGGAATGTGGTCCATTTTACATCATCTCTACTCCGCTTTGCTTCTGTGGGCAGCCTTAACGCAAACTGCGCTACTAGCCTACGCTCCAACGCACACCTGTTCCGCCTTCTACCTTTATTCGTTAAAAATCGGTGCACGTTCGTAAACAACCGTAGCAGCACACACAACACACAATTGCGCGGTCGGTCGTGTCACCACACCCCACGACCAATTGCGTTGCGTATTATATAAAAAAAAAAAAAGTTTTCAGGCGGCTTTTGCTTCTATGAAAACATTCTGTGGTATTCTATACTTTTGCCCTTATGATGTTTTTGAAAGTGTTTATTACCGACTGTATTTTTTTTACTAACATCATCTCTGCTTCTCGAAACGAGTCTAAAGAGTCCAAACTTTCCTTGTGATTTCATAAATAAAACTTACTAGAATATGGAAAATTTTAGCTCAATCTTTATTAATAATGTAATGTAATTTAGTACGTTTCACATATCCATAGATTACGTAATCTCGTAACAATGGTCTTTTGAAAAACGATTTAATGTTATACCTACTAATAATTCTACAGCTGAGTGAACATACGTAATACGTACCTACTAAATTACTAAAGTGAACAGTCGATACGACAGTGAAGTGCCATCGACGTGACTTTCTGACCTTGTACAAAAGGACTTAAAGGACGTTCTCTTCCTAGTAAGATACGACGTTAATGCAAGTAGCGAAGCCTTGCGAAGCCTCCTTGTACGCTTGAGCACATTGTGTCAAGTGGCAGTGGCACCCTCGTCGTCTTGGCGAAGATCAAACGGAGATCAATTGACAAAGCTACCTTAAAAATCTAAACTTGCTCACTTCAAGTACAGAGTAAAATTCTACAGATGGCACTATATTTTCATCTTCTCAAAAGCCGCCTCCTTTTATTGGTTATTTGTGGTAATTTAATTTTCGTTTACCGAAGGTAAGTGTCACTATAGTTTACCAATATATAAGTTTATAGTAGGAATCCATTGACGTAATTAAATTACCTCAATATAGGAATCATATTTTGAAGCCGAATGCACTTCGCTTTGTTCTAACAAACAATAGGACCAAACCAAAGTGGTAGAGCAAAGCAAAGTGAATTCAGCCTTAAAATAAAACCTACTATACATTTGGTCTGTAACTCAGCGGCATCACGCACAACAAGCAAGGCAATGCCAATAGAGCGGCATCCTTGGCAGTCGTTCAGTTTAGCGAGCCAAGCCACTCGACATCGGCTAACCAAAGCTTGATCTGCTTGTAGTTTTTAGGGTTCCGTACCCAAATGGTAAAAACGGGACCCTATTACTGAGACTTCGCTGTCCGTCCGTCCGTCCGTCCGTCCGTCCGTCCGTCCGTCCGTCCGTCTGTCACCAGGCTGTATCTCAACAACGGTGATAGCTAGACAGTTGAAATTTTCACAGATGATGTATTTCTATTGCCGCTATAACAACAAATACTAAAAATAAAATAAAATAAATATTTAAGGGGGGCTCCCATACAACAAACTTGTTACAGATTATATATATGTATAGGTACGGAACCCTTCATGCGCGAGTCAGGCTCGCACTTGCCCAATTTTTCAAATATGGAGACATTGGTACAGTGGTCCCAGGATATTCGGTGCATCGCCTCCAACACCACATTTCTGAATATTTTTTTGTATTAAACTACCATTAAAAGATAAATTTACCTTCGGTCTGCGTTTCAATAGCGTCACGCAGGAAAAAGGCAGCGTAGACCAGATCCACCACAAGCAAAGCGATGCCAACTAAAGTGAGCGGGAGCAAAATCGTGTAGAATCCGCAAGGACGGCGCCCTTGGCTGACGTTCAACAGAGCCAAGCCAAGCCACGTCACGTGCAGACCCAACCATAGCTTCATTTTGCTGCAAATTTTCACACACTGAGTAAAAAGGGTTTAGGCGTAGTTTATTTAGCTCACATTCATCAAGTCATCATCGGTTACCCTGACAGCTCTATACTCTAAGAAATCTTTGGTTGGACTGTATTCTGAAATATTGAAAAGTACAGATGTTATACTGCTAACGTAATCTTGTCCTGACTGACATTAGTAATATTAGTGAGTCTAGATTAGGTACTAACTTTCTGAAAGACGCGGCTATTGGATTAGATTCCAACCAAAGTATGTTCGATAAAGTGATCTTCTCAGTCTTTGCTACCGTGTAGTTATAGTAATGTATACGGCCGCACGTACTTGGCTCGTATAGATACAGCATCTAGAAAGGTATCTCATATTAGCCGTTAGACCCCCACTGCTGGACAAAGGCCCCAGGGATCTCGACTGAAACGGATTAAACCTAGGTTAGGTTAGGTTAGCCACCCTTTTATTCCAAAAATAACGCTTACCCTCGAACCATCATCATCATTGGCTTTTTACATCTATAAAAGATGAGTTAAGCAGCGTCTTATAAAGTGCGGCATTTACGATGATAGCTGGATAGCCCGATACGAGAGCGACAGCCACGGCCGCATAATTGGCAAATAATTGTTGCGCCTATTGATCAAGGGGGAAGAGCTGCACGCTGGTGTTTCAGGTTGCGCTCTCTAGAGTGAGATTGCCGTCGGTAAGCGAACCATTGGACGACTTATGTTACGCTTTAAAGACAGCGTAAAGCGTGACATGTTATCCTTCAGAATTGGCACCCAACACTGGGAGGATATGTCTGAAGACCGTGACCTATGGAGGAAAACTTAGTGCGATGGTGTGGTTGCACATGATGAAGCATGGTTTGCTTCTCTTCCTACTTTCGGATAGTAATGTCAAAACCCCATATTAATTTGATATTAGTATGATAGAGTATGCGTTATTCTTGGAATATAAGTTTGGTCGAATGCAGCCTTAATTGACTTGGAATATCCTAAATCTTCTAGAAAGCCCTGGAGTAGCCAAATACCGGGTATAACTTCGTCTGTAAGTCTTGAGGTTACTTCCAGAAGTTTTTAGCAACAACAAAGGACTGTTGTTAGACATTCTGGCATTCTGGTAGATTTGGGTTGGCAAGAGTAATGTCATCAACTCCTCGCGCAAAATATGCTCATTGGTAAGACGAAGTTACGAAAAATTAGCCCGCGCTAATCTACAGGCTATATCCTACAACTGTCCAAAACCTCTGCAAGATGGACAGTAGTATCCCAGTATACCGTGCGCTTAGGCTCTGCTTATTTTTACTGTATCTCTCGTGTATTGCACCCCTGAGTAGTTGAGTACAATACAATACAAATCATCTTCATTATACACATAATAAAGATGATTTGTATTGTATTGTACCTTGCAAATGACTGCAGTCATATCATCCACCCGGATGCATTCGTGGCGTATCGGGCATTTCTCTCAAATTGAAATGACTTCAGTTCAAACTCAAGCATAAATAAGAGCCTTATCACACTGGCAATTTGCTGGTAAATTGAAAGCGAGGCGAGCGCGCAGCGATTTCGCCGCGAGTGCGCAACGGTTTTGCCGCGGGTGCACAGAGTGTGCTGCGAGGACACCATAACAATGGGAATACAATTACAATTGTATTTCCATTAGCTTATGTTTTTGAAGGGATTTTCAAATACTTACCTTAATCAGGGTTAGTTCGCGCGGATCGCCCGGGCGCGGCACCATCCGGCATTGCAGCGTCAACCACGCGGAGAAAGCGCACAAAATCGCTACAACACAACAAAACTGTGGTACAGACAGAGATGGACAAAGTCTAATCGATTAACGATTAAGATTGGCCTATCATCGTGGTTAACGATTAAAACGGCGCTGGATATTAATCGGCGGCTATATCCGAATCCCAATTAAAGAGCTTATAGACTGCAACTTATTGAATCTTTCCACTTTAGGCGCTGCTGTTCTCAAACTAAACGGCCGTTCAAGCAAGGCTCGTTTTAGAGTTAATAGTACAGTGCAATACAACAAAAAATAGCTATAAACTTGTCTAGATTTCATAGGTATGCCTTTAAAAACAACTTAGATATACAGTAATCCAGCTAGCGGCTAATTAATTTTTTTTGAAACATTTACTAGTAAGAAGGCCGTTTTGAAATAGATAAATAATTAAAAAGTTGTAAACGAATTCAAGTACAGTCGCTATATTGTAATGTAGTTAGTTAAGCCTTTAATACAAAGATCAAATTGAAAAAGGAGTTACCTGGTGGAAGAGACCGGGAATCGAACCCGGTACCTCTGGATTGCCGGTACACCGCGTTAACCATTTCGCTACCCTAGCTCCAGCTAAGCTTTAAGCTAAGGCTTAAATAAAAATTGTGGTGTACACACATTAAAATAAATGAGACATTACATGTTTCATAATATAAGTTAGTATATTTAGTATAATTGTTAGTGTGCATCCCGTTTAATAAAGAGGTCCTGTCACCTTACCATGAGTTAACGTGACCGTTCTCGCTAGCGACAGCGTAAACGATTTGTATGGAATATAGTACAGCACCCCTGCTTTGTAGGACTATCACTTACAAATTGTTTACGCAATAGTTAGCGAGAATGGTCACTGTAAACTCAGGGTAAGGGTACTAATACTAACTTATCGGCACCAAAAGAAAATGTCTTCTAATATACTTAGAACAATACGTTTTCAAACTTAATGTTAGTGGTAGCGTTTAAAATGTCAAATGTTAAGAAAATGTCTTCTAATATACTTAGAACAATACGTTTTCAAACTTAATGTTAGTGAGTAGAATGTAGTGATATTGACATATCGGCAATAAATATTAAGGTTCCTATCCGTTAAAAATGCTGAGAGTTTTAGATTTTTTTCCTATAATCAAAATTTCTTAACACATTATCAATGTTATTACTCAGAAGAGGGATTGAGATTTATTCATATGTATTTGAAACCTACAGTTTGATTTTTTCATTGATAGTTTTTTTTTTTCAAAAACTACTCAAAATTGGAAAATTCACGCAGAAAACTGTGTTTTTTTTTTCAACTTATTATAGATTGTAAGCAATGAAAGCATGAAATAGCTATGTTACTTTCTAGAACTCAGGGAAAAGTATTAGTCACTTTAAAAAGTAGGTTGTTTTTTTTTTTAAAGTAATAAGGCCTCTTAAGGCAGAAGGCTATTTCCTTTTAAAAAAATATCTTCTTTTGTAATATTTTATTGAAGCAGTAAAACTAATTTCCGGCTTAAAGACTTCGTGACAAGAAACTTGGCTTCGTATAACAAAGAAAACATTTTGACGAAAATTCATATTATTGAACGACAAAGTCTAATTAAGCTCAGAAGAAAATAAGAAAATCGGATTCGAACAAAGCTTAATTACGTTTGTTGTGATTGGCAGGCTCGAAAATCAAAATATTTGTACTTTTCAACTGAATACAAAAAATAAAGAGGATCTATGCTTTGCCAATGGCTTTGTTAATTGTGAATAGATTTGTTTTTTTAATTATTATTTAAAAAGTATCCTCGCTAGTAGTCCTTCTATTGGCGTTGCGTAAAATCTGCTTAAGGAAAACAATACTGTTGTGTGGTTTTGTAAAACGTCCGTCTGTCATAAAAGAGAAGAGTGCTTCATAGTTAAGGACTTCGTGCATTGTCATTTTGGTGGATTATCAACTCCTAAGGCCTTTGCATTCGAATAGTTGTCTTTAGTAATCCACAATATTTATGGAATACCTACTTATCCATCGATATCCCACATCTTGGGGTAGCTGCAAGAAAATAATTATATCCCCACTTAAAGTGTAGGGGAGGTAACATGATTTTTTTAAATATTTTATTCTACCACTTTGTCAGCGTGACTAATATGTATAATCCAGTGAATAAAGAAAGAGGAAACCTTACAAACGGTCCGGTAGTTTTGAATTTTTGATGTTGTCTAGGATGGTTAGTCAGTATTTAAAATGCAAAATGCACAATTCCCTATCCTCCTCACCCACCGCCATATTGAAAAAACCGGCAATTATTTTTTCTGATTTAGCTTATATAACTTCGTTTAGGAGAATTTTAGCTGAAAAAGAGCTTAGATAATGTTGTAGAGAATTAAATTTCATATAAATTACATTTTAAATTTTGTTTCAAGGGCAGATAGTTTCGGAAATATGCACAATTAAAAAAAACGCAATTACCAGTAGGTAATGTTTCAAACTTCTGGCGCATTTAGGAGCATTTTAGCTAGAAAAAAGCTTAGACAATGTTGTTGAGAATTAAATTTACTATAATTTACATTTCAAATTTTGTTTTGGGCCGAACCAGACGGACAGCATTTCAACTGCAACCCAGGTGCAACGTGGCAGTTCCAGGGCAGTTCTGATGCAGTTAAACCTGCAAATCGACTGTGCAGTCCGCTTGCTCTTGCTGCTGTCGTGCAGTCCTGTCAACCGCACACCAACTGCAAACTAGCTGCACGGTCGTAATGCAGTCGTATTGCATGCATCAGAACTGCCCTGGAACTGCCACTTTCCAGCTGGGTTGCAGTTGAAACGTGTCCGTCTATATCGGCCCTAAGCCGCGATTGAAGGGTTAGAACTTAAGACATTACTATTTTTACGTACACTTACGTACACCCTATTCGTACACTAAGGAATAATGGACTCACTTTGATACAGAATAATCGATATCGACCAAACGTAGAACGAGACCATTCTGTCGCTAATGACTTTTATCGTTCAAAATTCATGGCTCCAATAACAAAACTATGTCGCGTTCCAGTGGGCCGTGGGATTTATCGCCGTAAATATCACCTCGAAATTGCGTAGGGAAATTAGGTCGGGACGGTGTAAAAATTAAACTTGATATTTATAGGTTTCCCAATGTTACTATATTAAAAAAAATATCTTATTACAGTCATTCTTCATTAAGCTTATTGTTGAAGTTCAAAGTCAACATTTTGTTACGTAAAAAATAATTCATTAGGGTTCCGTAGTCAACTAGGAACCCTTATAGTTTCGCCATGTCCATCTGTCCGTCTGTCCGTCCGTCCGTCCGCGGCTTAGCTCCGTGATCATTAGTACTAGAAAGCTGAAATTTGGTATGAGTATGTGTATGTATCACGCCGACAAAACGGTAAAATAAAAACTAAAAAAAAAATTTTTTTCCGGGGACCTCTCGAACACCTAAAGTGGGGTTGAATTTTTTTTTTCGTTTCAATCCTAGTGTTTGGCGTGTCGTTGAATAGGTCTGTTAAAAATAATAGGGGTCTTTAAACATAACTTTTTGATGAAGTCAGTAGTTTCGTAAATATTCGCTCCGAAAATAAAAAAAATTGTGTCCCTCCAGGGGGGGCCCTCTAACTATTCAGCCACGGGTCAAAAAAATATAGAAAAATTCATGAAAATGAGGCTTTCTAAGTACTTTCAATGAAAACTATATTGATCAAAATCGTTCGATCCGTTTTTGAGTTATCGCAAAATTTCATAATTTTCTTTAAAAGGACGTAAGTTGACTTCCAGAAGGTAATAAGTAATGACAGTTACTTAGGCGTTTACGACCTTTTTATAGAACTTGAAATCTTCCTCGTAACTTAAACTTCGGGGCTTAAAACCGCTGCTTTAAGCCCGTCTCTTGTGAAGGATGAGCAACTATACGGAACCCTACACTGAGCGTGGCCCGACATGCTCTTGGCCGGTTTTTTTTCTTATCGTACTATAATGGGCCTTGTTCCACTGGTTGTAGAAATAATATATAGATAATGAAGGTTAATTATAATATCATGTAGGGTGAAATTCTGGCCAAGCACTCAAAATTTTTCTTTAGGTACAGTTACTAGAAAACGATGCATGATGTTTATAAAAAAAATGTAAATTAGTAATGTTACCAATTGTATTTAAACCTCTTCCGCTGTACCTAATTAAGCACCCGCCATTAGGCACCAGCTAACACCCACTACTAACTGCATTGCTGTGCCCTAACGGGGTTCATGTTATGGACTTAACCTTTTAATGTCACATCTTATGTACTACATGATAATGCAATAAATAATTATGAATTGTGAATTATTACTGAATTGACGAGGCAGAGGGAAAAATCTTCCCGGCGCAATGCACGTTTTCTTTTGGTTTCGTACGAGCTATAATTTAATTATTTCGCCATCTTGTATAAATATTCTTATTCAAATTCTTTTCATCCTATCAGACTTCCGAAACGTTGTTTACCATCACGTTTCGCCTTCATTTACCCGAAAGTATTTTTTTCCTGAAACCCATGATATATGTTATAAACATCGTTTTAAACCCATTAGGTTAGGTTAAAAATACGCGGACGAAGTTGCACAGACCTAGTATTTAATAACCGCTTTAAATACCAAGCAGCGTAATACGCCTGCGGTGTCTTAACGGAGATGCTACAACTGTGTCTCGCTCACTCGTACGGTCGCCGCGCTAGGATCTCTCACTCGACCGCTCGCCGCGCCGCTGGTCGCGCAAACTCGTGGCACCTCCGTAAGTCTGAAATTAATGGCGTTTTCCGGCGATAATGAAAAATGTAATGGCATCCTTCGTCGCGCTAAAATTGAATCTTCTATAAACGGAATGCTCATTTCATTTTGCGTTACCGAAATCGTTTGCGAGATCGTCTGTTTGCAGTCGGGCTGTTGGTTTTGGGAGCTTTTGTTTTCATATCTGTTTTTATACTTTGTTTTATGAAAATTATTTTAGGATTCTCCTGACGATGAGGGATATTCAACTGAATTTAAGAAAAGTGTATTGATACTGGTTAGAGGAACTAAGATCAGAACAGTGAAAACATTTTAGGCACATGTGTCATGCTGGGTTGACATACTCATCATCACCCTATTCTTGTCCACTGCTGGACATAGGCCTCTCCAACTGCACGCCATTGTAAGCGATCCTCGGCTACTCTCATCCAGCTCTTGCCAGCTACCCTGCACAGATCATCGCTGCACCTAGTCTTAGGTCGTCCGACACTACGCTTGCCGATCCGCGGTCACTCAAGAACACGTTTACCCCACCGGTTATCACCTCCACTCACCGGTTATCCACATACTCAGCTGGACATTAAAAAAACTGGAAGTGTGCGTTTCCATATCGAAATATTGAAACGTAAACATGTTCATGTTATTGTTGCAAATCCCCTGGACGACATTCCGTACCAACAGCTCTATTCTCCGTGAACTGAACATAAAGACCCGGCTTTCCACGATTCGCCTTCGTAGAATTTTGGAGTTTTATGTTCATATTGCCAGAAAAAACAGGCGCAATCATGTGCTAATAATGGTCACCGGCAAGATTGAAGGAAAATTATCGAGAGGCCGTAGCCCAGCACACCAAACTGCACGATGCACTCCATGATGCAAGTGACAGACACAGGTGGCGGAAACTTATCAAGGAAAAAAAAGGTACTTCTGCATTCTGCCCTCAGTAATGAAGAACACGGCGGGAGGAGGAGGTAGGATAGATGTTATACCAAGGGGGTTTCACTCCGCTGAAGTGTCAAAAATTATACCTACTAATTTCGGGTCACAATTGTGCCCCGGCCCGCCCATCGTCCCGCCTTTATTCGGCTAGGGTCGGCACGTTCGAAGCGAAGACAACGCATCGATTACATTTTGATTATTTACATATTAGGTATTGTAATTTTTTATTATTTTTTACCGACTTTAAAAAGGAAGAGATTCAGTGTTCGCTACATTGAATCGTTTCACCGATTATCTCCGTAAAGTGTAAATATATATATTTTTTATTAGTAAGAGAATACGGTTACTGCTACGGTTTTCCCATTGACAGTCATGATCTGATGATGGAACATTTACCTACTAGATCTCGGGACTAGTTCAACGTAGACAAGTGTGGTTTTTCTGGTCACTTTACGGAACATTTACAGCCAGTATGTGGCAGTATCATAAAATTGACCTGATGATGGACCCTGGAAATAGGGACTGGATCTCAAGATTGGTTCATCGCAGACATGTGCAGTTTTTACATTTCGATTCACCACAATGAACATTTGGACTCAGTATCATAAAATTGACCTGATGATGGATCATGGAAGTACCTACTGGATCTCAGGACTGGTTCAACGTAGACTAGTGTGGTTTTCGTTTTTGTACTCACTTTAATGAACATTTACATCCAGTATCATAAAACTGACCTCATGATGGGCCCTGAAAATATGGACTGGATCTAAAGATTGTTTCAACACAGACATGTGCGGCACTACAATGAAAATTTAGACTCAGTATAATAAAATTGACGATGATGGATCATGGAAGTGCCTACTGGATGTCAGGACTGTTTCCACATGAGTAAAGAAACGGAACAGAGACTAAGCTTCATACAACCGCGCTGGTACACTAATACAAACGCAATGCGCGTGTGGTCGTGTCCACAAACTCCACATCACGTACACGAACCATCAGATTTAGACCGCATTGCTGCGTTTAGCGCACAGGGTGCGCGCCGTGTCTTGTTCGACTTCGCTTATGAATTTGAAAATTAGCGAACCAAATTAAATTCAAAATGGCGGATGGCTTTTTTTTTCAAAATTTCAAATTGGTGCTAGGGGGCTGAAACTTGGTATCGGGGGGCATTTGGGGCTCACAAATATGAATCTGAAATCGGTGTCCGAAAATCAGTCAAAGTCGGAAAATATCGTAACAACAAGATTTGTATGGAGATTTTTTTAAGGGTCCCGTTACTCGTAAACGGCTAGAAATAGGTAGGGGGTGCTCGAACGAATGTCATAGGGTACCCCCACCCGAGTACAGTCGTGGAAAAAAAAAACAAAATGGTGACATTTTTTTTTTTATATTTCAAATTAGTCCTAGGGGGTTAAAACTCGGTATCGGGGGGCTTTTGGGTTATCCTAGTCAGAACATGAAATAGGATTTTCAAATTCGGTCAACTTTGTAATATGTATATCGAACAAACAAAATGTAATAATCCCAGAACATAAAGGGCCCCTAGAAACGGGCTTATTTCTATGTATACAAATATAAACCATATTGTCATTGATCGTCGTCGATTGAATCAATCACTGATGTCAAGTGTGCATAAAAATTAAATGTTATGTAAAACGGGTGTAAAACCAATAATAAATAAAAATGTTTCATTCTACAAACTTCCAAAGGCTAAAATAAAATTTTTAAAAGTGCATTTATAATATAAACACATTCTCTACTTGCTCATCAAAGTGAATCAGAATACGAATACTGCACGTGACTGCGTTGAACCAGTCCTGAGATCTAGTAAGCACTTCCAGGATACAAAATCCGGTCAATTTTATAAGACTGGATCTTAATGCTAATCAAAATGGTTCGAAAAGCAAAAACCCGCACATGTTTACGTTAAATTAATCCAAAGATCCAGTAGGCACTCTTAGAGCCCATCATTATAAAGATCGCGCTGGGTCCGTCTTATTTTGAACGTATTTTGTTAAAAGTAGCTTTAAAAATAATTACTAACACAGAGAAGTAGTTTCCCTTTTGCTAATGTAGGGAACCCTAGGAGTATGACACGCCCCAAAGAAGCTAGAACCAACAGCGTCGTACGTCATTAAAAATGGCCAATCAGATACGAGTAGGCTAATGCTTTTGCAAAAGCGGCAAATAACAAAAGAGTGCGGCTTCTGTAGTGTCTTTATTCTGTGGTTATACCTACTACTAACACCATCTTACAACCATGCAACCAAAGCTTTGTTGGCAACACTTGCCCCTCTAGCGCACTTGTCCCGACTGATTTTAACCCCCGTATTTTTGTCGTATTACATTTTTACAATTGCCTAAGTTTTTTAATGGTTTCGTTTTACGTGAGTATACCTTCATAAGGGTGCGGCCACTGAAGTGGGCGGAGCGGAGCCGTGCGAAATTGACCAATCACCGGAGTTGAAATCTGTATCTCAGCTCCGCTGCACTTTTGTCATTGGGCGACTTCGCACGTCTCCGCTCCGCTCCGCTCCGCTCCGCTCCTATCCGCTTCAGTGGAGACGCACCCTAATACATGCGACGTGTGTGAATAATAGTATATTTATTTTTGTTACAGGTAAGTTATACTTATGATTCTAAGTATACAATTTAAAGAACAGCAGATTTTCACATTTTATAGGTAAGTGTCACCAAGGTTCATTCGAGAAGGGACTTAGAGATCTGTCCCACTTGGACGCCAAAATGTGTCTCATTCCAATTTGATTCGTTTCGACACGGGAGCAAAACACATAAAGGAGCTTCAATGCTGGGAGTTTTCTTGCGGGATCGAATTCGAAATGATGAGATACGCGAACCAAGGTTGTAGACATCGCTCAGACTATCGCTAAACTTAAGTGGCAGTGGGCGGGGCACATTGCTCGTAGAACCGATGGCCGTTGGTTCAGAAAGGTTCTTGAGTGGCGACTGCGGACCGGCAGACGCAGCGTGGGAGGCCTCTAGCAAGGTGGACTGACCTGGTTAGAATCGTGGGCAGAAACTGGATGAGGGCGACGGAAGGCCGGCCGTTGTGGTGAACTTTGGGGGCTTTTGTCAAGCAGTGGATGTCTATAGGCTGATATGATGATGATAAAGTGTGTTATTATTTTGAACTTAAAATGACTAAATAATAAAATAATGCTATCGTTGATCTGATAACGATTAAATGTAGACTTGCACTTGATATGTATGTATACACCACAATATTGCATGCCCCCAACAAGGGTACGTACAAAGGCCGGCTAGCATGAAGTGAGCCAATCTTAGCAGTCTTACAGTTTTTGGTTCCCAATCCCCCAGATACGAAACTATGAACATGGCAACGTTAATCGCTTAATCCATACTAATCCATACTAATATTATAAATGCGAAAGTGTGTCTGTCTGTCTGTTACCTCTTCACACGCTTAAACCGCTGAATCAATATTGATGAAATTTGGCATAGAGATAGTTTAAGATCCGAGGAGGGACATAGGATAGTTTTCATCCTGGAAATAATACCTAAAATGATTGAAAAGTGAGTGAACATTTCTGTTGGGATGCGGTGACCCTGTAGGAAATGTAATTATTAGACCAAAAGCACAATTGCTCTTACATTTGCTTAGGCGCTTTTAATAATCCTTTTATTAAGTTCCACGCGTACGTAGTCACGGGCAAAAGCTTTTAGATTATATAAGTCGACAAATCGAGTAAGCGTTATGATGATTAGTCGATTCTATACACGCAAAATTACACTACAGGCAAACTTACGAATGCATGTGACTCAAATATGAAACTACCGCGGCCACAATGAAACTCGTATTTGTTCTTGACACTAGCGTAACCGGTGGCTGCACTGGTAACTTTGTCATTGAAGATTGAAGTGACACTCGATTATACATTGTCAATGGCTAGACTGCTATGTTAGGCTACAATATTTTGATGGACAGCCCCAAATTTCACGTCAGTCCTGTGAACGAAGCTGTGCTTTTGACAGGTCAAAATAACAGGTTTAATCCGAATATCGTCACTATTTTGAAAATAATGTGCGTCGGATATTGTAAATATTAGAGTAAAATATTGACTTCATTCTCTGGGTAAATAACGTGCTTTTAGCATCGAAAAAATACTACAGAAATAATGATACATGAACATTTACTTAAATCAAAATGAAAGAAAATATTACTAACATTACATAATACATATGGATTTTTATCATACTATACCTACCTACCTAAGGTTATAATTATAATAACATTTATCGTTTGTTGACAACCAAAATTCATTGATGTCCATTAGCAGTCATACTCATCAAGTGACATCGTACATAGCAGAGTTGGGCATTCAATAACAAATCATCATTTTAAATGACGCACCGCAAGAATAAATCAACTGACCGTCATTCAAGAATAGATTATTTTGAATGGCGAGTTTTACAATAAATCAAAGCAGAAGAAATTATGTGAAACTAATTTAATCGTCATTCAATAAAATCAATCTGTGATTGATTATTTGAAATAAGATTGTTTGATTATAATATATTTTTAACCTACTTCAAAAAAAGAAGCTCTCAATAAGACTAGGTACACGATTTTTACATCTTCGTCTTTTATAAAGCGATACGGAAACTTATCTATATGTTTGAAATTTTAACAGAAGGCCCTCCAGGAAGGTCCCATATAATTTTGGTGAAAAATTTAACACGACATGCACGAGGCATCGAAGAAACTTCAAATATTATAGGCACAAATTTATAATGTCGATTTCTCTTTGAGGATCGAGTTGTTGGTGCGAAAAGCGAACCTTACGATCTTCAGAAGGCGTTTCTAGGACCACATTTCCATGGCGTCGATTTTTTCGTCTATAGTCTTGGAGTCCAGGTTGCAGTGCTATAGGGATAGATTGGAAAGATAAGGCACTTCATTAAACGTACCTGTTGTTTACCTCTAATTGTAATTTCTTGCATTGTATTTCTCCTGTATATTTTATGAGGTGTGCAATAAAGAGTACTTGTATTTGTATTTGTATTTGTACCTTTGTATTTTTGATTAGGTATTCATCTATCCGAATCTTTCCAATCACTCCACTGCCGACCTTGTGATCGCATACGACTTTTCAATAACTAAAGTAATATGCATAAAATACTTATACTAAACAATTACTCTTAACCTCTCGTATGCTTAGGTGCAGATCCGCACGGGACATTTTAAAGCTTACATTAAAATATTAATGAGTTTAAATTTGATTAGCAAATTTTTGATATCGCATACGAGGGGTTAATCGAGATAATCGCCATTCAAATAAAACGTTATTTTAAATGGATCTCTAACAAACACGCGTTAGCGGTAATCAGAATGACGTATTCTTGATTTATTTTATTACACGCAATTCAAAATGACGCGCTCAAGAATAAATCATATTTGTTTTTTTTTTTTATGTGAATGGCGTCTGGCCGTTCATTCTTATTCCCATTCAAAATAGAACTTGCCCAACTCTGCTTAAATTGTTGAGTATGGTACCTAGTACATACGCGCCAACAATTTAATAACTTAATAAGTAACTAATCCAATAAAAAGCTAAAAAATCGTACAGTAAAAGACTAGAATCAGCACTGATATCCGTAAAACATAAGTAAATCGCGTTTCATCGTACAGTCAGCAGCAGAATTTGCTACGAACGCCAGGTGGTCAAATTGTTACTCACACCGACTCTATTATCTAGAGAATAGAGTAGAGAATAGAGATAGAGTGGTACACATCATTGTGAGCATGTTATAATGCTTAGCTCTTTTCCTGCTGACTGTACATCAACGGCCGCCGATAGCGTGGTAAAGGTAAACGCATCATAATAATATACTTCTATGTTTAAACTTATTTAAGGCTAAAGTAGAGTAAATGCTAACCTTCTCAGCAAAAATATTGATTGATCGAATAATATGAAATAGGTAAAACGTTGGCAGTAAGTTTTATAAAATGCCTTAACTATATCATAATATTTGCACAAAAGGTCTTAGAACTAAGGTCAAGCTTACAACTCCTAAACGAAGTGTTACCTGTGTCTGGGCTTGAGGTCGTCCGTATAATGTTTAATACAAACTGCAATTGTAAGGACAGTGTAACAGTACAAAATGTTGGTGTGGACAGTTCTGATTGATGAATCATCAATCAGAACTGTCCACACTGAACCTGATGCGAGAACCATTGAATTTTGCCAGTCATCAGTGATGATAGTCCAATAATATAAGGAAAATATTTTAAAAACCAAATTTTATTAATTAAATGCCACTCTAAGGCATGCATGAAAACACTGGCAAAATTCAATGGCTCTTGCATCAGGTTCAGGGGTCCAATAGGTAGAACGCCCGTTTTGGCCTGGAAAACCATTGAAGATGCAGGTTCGAACCCATCAGCCTGAACCGTTGATTTTTGTAATTTTTCGCTTCATTGTATATCTTGTTTTTTTTCTTTGTCGTCACACTCTTGGCAGAGTGGTTGTGGTCGTCACATCAGGCGTGGTGGCAAGCTTGACAATCCATCGCCATGCCTCCCTTCAATAATTAATTTAAATTGGTACAGTTCTAGAAAAGGATTGGTACACTTCAAGGAGATAGGTCTTCTCCTGCCCTGAAATGCAAGGTGCCGTGGCCGAGGTTCTGGTTGTAGTTGGCATCCGGGAAGGGTACGTTGCAGAGTGTGCTGATCTTACTTTTCACTTCCTTGCCCCTGATGTTGTTGATGACACGTCGGACGAAACTGTAATTAAAACGTAGTTCCATCGTCACATTGCCCGACAGACGTTTACTGCTGGATAAACGCTTCTCACAATAGTAAAGACTGCTTTGCCTAGAGAGCGCAAAGCCGTTGGATGCTTGGAAGATTTGAAAGAGAATCCAGCAGGAAACGTTATTATTGTACTGTATTAAAACAGTTTGCAACTTTGCAAGAGTACACGTACCAAATTCTTTAATTGTCATTTTAGAATCGTTGGGAAGCAGATTCAATAGATATAGATATTTGTTACCTATGATTATGGCCAACGTATAAATTTAATAACTCTTCAATGTCAATTCAATAATATTGCTAAAGTAAAGAATAGTAGTGTGTAAGCGTATGAAATGAAAAGATATCAAACATTATCATTATTTTTTGATGACGTACAATACGAATAACGAATTCTATCGCGAAAAGAAACTCCGAACATACTTTTCATTGCGCGTTGTGGGACTCTAAGCCGCGTGTATCTGATCAACTAGAAACTTTTAGCACCTGCACATGTAGATATTGAGGAAAAAGAACACGACGCCTCGCAGCCAGGCAGCGGCGGCCAACAGAGGCACCCAGCCTCCGAATTCATCCAGATGCGCTACGTTGCGAGGCACCATGCCCCATCCACTATATCTGGTCAACGAGTATAGAAGTATATTATAATATTATTGTTTTTCTAAAATTATATCTGATGGAAAACAGAGTTTGTTAGTGATGCGATAAAAAAAAAGATAGTGAATGTGTTGGCTGCTCGACTATAAGGATATGAAGCAGGAATATTTCGCAGACTCTTTAAAATGGAACACATTTCAATGCTTTAGCGTTTCGTTATCAATTGAATTTTGTGATAACTAAAGATCTCCAACTTTGAAACTCACTGAATTATAGAAAAAATATATAGATAAATTAAGAGTCCGCAGCAAGCTCGATTCTTCATACAAACGTAGTTACGTCCTTATTTTAATATAACATGTCACATTATCATGAAATTCTCTAAATATAATGAGATAAGATATATCTAGGGCTAAAACTAGTTTATGACTCTTGAAATGTTAATAGAAAGAAAATAGAGCGAGTACAAGTTTTGCATTTTTAGACCCCAGAAAGTTGTTCAGTTTGGCGGCATACTACGACCAAAATATAGTTTAGATTGAAGTCAAAACCTATTTCCGGTGTCGATTAAACTATGCAGTTTGATAAGAAAAAAGATTTATCAAAATTGATCTCGTAGTTTTAAAATGAGAGCGTAACTACGAAAACCTTAAAATAAATTACAAAAAATTGTTGCGAAACTGCAGCGAATTACTCTAGCGCGGGGAACGGTCCGGGGGGGCGGCGGTAAGCACCGCCCTTATCATCAGCCTCGCGCAACTCTCAAGGTGAAAAACGAACGACAACGGCTATATGAAACGGGGGTGAATTTTTACCTATCTAAGTTTGAAAGAACGTTGAAACCTACAAAGCATTAGATAATTGGCGACAATCGAATTTAGGCGGGTTGTACTTCAGCCGCCATTTTTGTCCGCCATGCCATATTAGTTGACGTTTCTCTTTTGTTGTGTTGTCTGGTTTTGTCAAGGTTCTGCGATCTTTTCAAATAATTCAAATTTCACAAATAATCTAATAATTTGCATTCTTTGGGTGTAGTGGTCGTCTAGAAGGTACACAAGACAATCACAATTGCAAAAATGAGTGGATTGAAAAGGAAAAAGTGCGAAATATGCAGAATGAAAACGTGTCGAATGGACGGTCAAAAAAGACTATTCATGGCAAGATTTCCACCGGACGAAGATCGGTAAGTAAAAAATATAATTAATTACTGCGTGTTATAACCATGTTAATCGTAAGTTTCATTGAAAACTTGGTATTTCGGGTAAAATAATACATACCCTTATACGTATGTAAACAATAGTGCTGTATGTAAGTTTTATCGATAATTTTCATTTGAAGTGAAAAATACCTGGGTAAATACGGAATATCTTTCTTCAAGCAAAAGCCACTACTTTTTATGCCAGTTTGAGTTAGATTATGGTCACAGAAATATTTTACGAAAAATCTTCAATGGACTATGAATGGTATGGTTTCATCTGGACAAACAGATTCATTTTTACTCTGTAATTTTCTGTTTACCCTGTATTATTTGTGTTGCAGAACTTCCAACCTGGAGCACAGACTGGAGTGATGAAACGGCTTTTTTCGTCTATGTTTATCAGCAAGCCAAGCAAAGTTTGAACGAAATAAAATTATTTGCACACTTTTGTTTTTTTTTATGAAGTCAGTAACCTAAAGTAAACCAAATGTTTACATTGAAGCGAAATATTTAATGATTTAAATTACCGGAAAGCCGTTGGAGACGCGGGTGCGAATGCGAACCCCGCCTGAACCATTTTTTTTAAATACCGATATCGATATCGATAATTTGTGTAACATGTGACATCCCTATTTTGTTCTTGATGTTGGCATTATGTCATGAGTTGACACTGACACTGATATTGTTTGCGGCTTCATATTGGCAGTATGTTTCGCCCCCGTTTCATACTAATGCGAGTTCACGCTTTTTGTATGGCACTCCCGTCTCTTAAAACGTAGTGATTACATACTCTTTGCTTATCATAGCTACTCCTAGCGCGCTCTCGCTTTACTGCTAGCGCCCTGTCTTCCTCTAGGTGAAACAACAACATTTTAAAGCGTAAGCGCGCGATCTCAACGCGGAGTTGAGCGGACCTTGCTGCGGACTCTTAAGAAAGTAGTACAAGGTAGGCGCAACTTCAGATGTATAAAAAAGATGATTACCTTATTATCATAGCTTTTGTCAAAGCCTGTTGGATATGGGCCATGTAGACGATTGCCAAGCAAAAGTCGAAGGTTACCATGATTGAGCTGATGTATAGAAAGATCCTCAGGACGGTTTTAAAGATCTGCAAATCCGGAACGTGGGCAAACACCCACATGATGACAGCACCACTCAACCATAAGATGTGAAGGCCGAGGCTCAACTTCATGTATCTAAAAATCGAAAAGATAGTTTAGGTGATTATCCTTACCAAGTCCAAGGCCAAGTGGAACGTCTTTTTAAAACAACACTTATTTCTAGCTGATCTTATTTACGACAGTTAATATGAGGTTGTCTTGAAGAGATCGCTCTTTAGCGATAAAACCGCCCGTTGTTTACCTCTAATTATAATTTCTTGAATGGTATTTCTTCTGTATGTTTTGTGAGGTGTGCAATTAAACAGTACTTGTATTAAGTTTTTGTAGAGATTTTATAGTAGTTATATTTTGAAAGTCTCAAGAGCATATAGGAACTTTTATAAAGCTTCGTACCTAATAATCATGTAATTCTATCCCATAAGTATCCACTCAAATGTGAGATGTCTATCACATTTCGACAATGAGTTTCCGTCAAAAATTTAATTTTGACACCATAACTACACCTATTCGACGGACAAAAAGGTATATTTACGTTCTGGTCTTCCCAGACAGCTTCGTCACCACATTGAGAACGACAGGCTGGTGTCTAATGGGTCGGATAGCCAGTCCGTAGGTGTCGTTGCTTAGCTCCAGATCCTTGAATTGTTTGAGATATGTTGTAGTGCCACAGGCGTCCGTGTCGTAGAGATACATGATGCGACAAAGGATTTCTAGTTCGTATGTACCCTCAGTTGGCTTCCACGTGCAACGTAGGACTGTGGCCACGCCAACGAAGACAGCAATGCCTGGAAATAATGCCACTGTATGCATAGTTAAAAGTTTCCAAGATGTCTGAATAGTTACAGAGAGCCACCACCATTGTTTTACTCGCGTAGAGAAGCTCACTTTAGGATAAATGAACGATAGTAACAAAAAAAAATCTTCTTGTGTCAAATGTCTTTTCTAAGTCACAAAGTTGAAATTGCAGTATCCTAAGGGTCAGCTCACACCGAGACGCGACGCGACGCTGCGCGCACATTTCAATAGAGCGACTCAAAATTATACTTTATTTACTACATTAAAAGGGACACATTTCATCGTGAGAATTCAAAATACGTTGCGCCACGCAGCGCTACGCCTCGAGATGCCTCGCGGCGTAGAGCGACGCATCGCGACGTAGCGGTGCGTCGCCGGTACGCGCGGCGTGTAAGAGCGGCGCTGCGCCTCGCGAAGCCGCGAGGCGCAGCCTGAGGCCGCCGTGGCAACTTGTCTCTACTATTTCCGTTCAGTCTTCGTGTAGAATTTATACGCGGCGGGGCGGGTGCACGGCACGCGGCGAGTAGACACGTTCCGCTGCACCGCGCGGCGTCTCGCTGCGCAGCGAGGCGTCGAGCTGCCAACGATTTTACGATGCGCCTCGCTACGTTGCGATGCGTCTCGCGGCGGCGCGCGGCGCAGCGCGAAATCACCGGCCTCTTCCAGTATCGTCGCGTCTCGGTGTGAGCTGACCCTAATTCATTGGAACAGGAAACTTTGACACTGAAGCTGCTGACTATTGCAATTTCAACCTCGTGATTTAGAAAAATATTGAAATTTTTTTTTTATATTTTTTGTGACTTGGTTCCATTTGTCGTAAAGTGAGCTTCACTACATGAGTATGTAAAACGGGATATCGTGGGGTGATGTTTACAATATAAGTTATTTAAGACCATTGAGGCATCTTAGAATTTTATTACTAACTATAATATGCAGTAGCGAGTATTAAACTTATTCGTGGATTAGTTTATCATAGGCAAGGAGAGCAACAGCAGTTCTTTTTTCAAGAGTATGTAATAGAAAATTGTGGTTCAATGCTCATAAATAGGACGACCGATGAAAATATAAATGAATAATACTAATATTTAAATATAAGTTTTTATATAAATTTACTGTAAAGAAAT
Source organism: Apotomis betuletana (assembly GCA_932273695.1). Taxonomy (NCBI): domain Eukaryota; kingdom Metazoa; phylum Arthropoda; class Insecta; order Lepidoptera; family Tortricidae; genus Apotomis; species Apotomis betuletana. The sequence continues at coordinate 3,655,386 of OW026310.1, forward strand.
CTAACCTAAGAATGAAATTCAATAAATAAATAATAATAAAAAAAGAAACCCTACTCAAAGTGAATCTTTATAAATGAATAATAACAATAAATAAATATTAATAAGAAAGAAACCCTACTCAAAGTGAGATTATCTTAATAACATTTATTACGTGATTCTGATTACGATTTTCTGTATAATTATGTATAGAGTATTTACGAGACTTTGATATAGTGCAAGTACCGCGAGGATTTCAGAGGCATCCAAACATAATACAATGTGTAATTCCCATGAGTTCACTGACTGGTATACATGCCATCGGTATTACGTGACAGTTTTCAAAATGACATCATAATGTATGCAGGACCGTTTGATCGGGAAATATTATGCGTGAACACACATCTAGCAGAGCGGGACATTATGTATGAGGATTCCGAATGTAGTATATCTTTTGGTGTGGTTTGTACATGTTTGTATACAGAGATGGGCAAAATGTAATCTATTAAGACCTACTTAATCGCGATTAAAGATAAAAAATTACGATTAATTAATCTTAATCATACGAGTTCCTATTAACTTAATCTCGATTAAATTAATCGTAGATTAATATCCAGCGATAAAATTTCTAATGATTAATTAACTTGATAAATTTTTATCGATTAATATTTGGAAGAAATAAGATATTTTTGTAAGTTTAAGTCTCGCCATTACCTAGAAGACCCTAGCGTAAGTACTGCACTATAAAAACTACCTTGTGTTACTGGAACAACATTATTTTACACAACACACTATTAAAATAATTTTTCAAGTGTTTGTATACATGACATGACAAATTCCAAATTTTAATCAAGAATTAATCGTGAAATTTAATCGATTAAAATGACGATTAATTAATTGTCAATCGAAAATTCTGTCGATTAATTTAATCGCGATTAATCTTGCGACGATTATAATTGTTTAATCGATTAATTGATTCTTTAATAATTTAATTGATTAATGCCAATCTCATGGCAGCCCTGAGGTATCGGAGCTCGGAGTCCAGATTAGATGTCAAAGGGCTTGAAGATTTAACAGATGACTAAACTCTCAACGCCTAGCCTGAATGCCTGTTCCAATCAACGACGTTAATTTTCCGACACGCCACACCAGTGTCGTAGGTCAGTCGTCAGCTCCGATGGATCTGCATGTGAGGTTATCAAACCTAATGAATAGTGAAGGCAGTCGCTGAAGATACAGCAAATATGGTCTGACTGTCAAAGGGTAAAGCTGATTGATAGCGGCTTTGATGAACGTGAAATTACATTGAGTGGATGCAATACTGCATTGCTTTATTGCTAAATAGCTGTAACATATATCGATTTAATTATTACATGTGCTACATGATAGCATTTTCAACACATATCAGCTATACATATTAAAGGAAAAGTCCTGGATTCACAATTAAGGAACTTGAAATGTTAACAGTATGTCAAGTATATGATATGACTAGCAAGATATCGAGGGCTTCATACTATAGGGGCGTATGCGCAAAAATGCGATTTTTCGTTTTTAACGGCATCGTATTCATCTAATAACGATACATCGGGTCAATTTTTTTCATAATTTTATCGTAATTATAAGTTATTTAAAATAAATAAAATATGTTTTGGCGTATCATGTAGGTCATAATTTTTTATCGATCCATAGAGGCGTACAGTAGGCGTAAGCGCAATAATGTAATGGTGTGTAAAACAAATGCGAGTAACTTTTAAAATGAACGTTTATTCACTTTTTAATAAAATAATTACAATAATGGCCCGCGGAGGCGTGAGGCGCCGTCGAGAGCAGAGATAGAAGAGAATGTTGCTACATAAAAAAAATATGAAATGCAAGTAACAACTTGCCATATTAAAATTATACTTAAGCTAGGTTTGCACATGTATTTATATGTTTTGTATTAAACATAATTGGGGCCGGGCAAGAATATATAAAGATAACTAGTTAGGTCAGCTGTTTTGAAAGTATTTTTTACAGTAACATTGTTTTAGCTACATTACAGGTAAAGGACATAGTTTAGTTATAGCTCTACGATAGATCTTGTTATTCATCACAACATCAGCTACCCTTACATTTCCATCATTGCCTGGGAAGGTTTTAATAATGCGTGCCATCGGCCAATTTAATGGAGAGGAGTTCATGCTTTTTACAATAACTAGGTCTCCTTCCTTTAAGTTGGGTTGCTGGTATTTCCATTTGGGGCGGCTTTGGAGTTGGGTTAAATAATCATTGGACCAAGTTTTCCAAAAGTCCTGCTTAAGTTTTGTGCAAGTTTTCCAAAACGATACTCGATTTACTGGAGTTTCAGTAAGGTCAAGTTCAGGATAACTCGCCAAGGCTGCACCAATTAGAAAATGCCCAGGTGTAATATAATTACAATCATTTGATATTGCTGAGAGTATAGGTCTACTATTTAATATACCCTCTATCTGAATAATTACAGTCTACTATTTAATATACCCTCTATCTGAATAATTACAGTATTAAATTCTTCGTAGGTCAAACATAGATTGCCTACTACTCTTTTAAAGTGGTGTTTAACACTTTTAACTCCACTTTCCCATATTCCTCCAAATGTTGGAGAGTAACTTGGTATCCAATTGAATTTAATGAAATTATGTGAGCAAAACTTATTAACAGCATCTCTACAATCTTTGGAGGAATGCAGGTTATACAAATCTTCTGATATGTTACAAGCGCCCTTAAAGGTTTTAGCATTATCACAAAATATGTTTGTGGGCATGCCACGCCGGCTAATAAATCGGTTAAGACATGCCAAGAATGCTTCAGTTGTAAGATTTGACACAAGCTCTAAGTGTATTGCTTTTACAGCAAAACAAACAAAAATTGCGATATACCCCTTAGTAATAATTGGGTTCCTAACACGAGCAACTTTCATATTGAACGGGCCACAGAAGTCGATTCCTACATGCTGAAACGGTCTACTTTGAGTGATTCTTTCTTTAGGCAGACTCCCCATCAACTGCTTTGCAGCTTCAGCTTTCATACGTACACACTTCATACATTTGTGCACTACTTTTTTGACTTCTCGTATGCCATTTACTAGATGGTACCTTTGAGATAGAGAACCTAATACCAACCTAGCTCCTGCATGCATAAGCCGTATATGCTCTCGCTCTATAATGAGATGAGTTATAAAGGAATTCTTAGGAAGTATAGATGGATGCCGCTTGTCATATGACAAGTTATCAGCATTTTGTAATCTGCCGACTGCTCTTATAATACCTATATTATCTAAAAATACTATCTGGTCACTTATGGTGACAGGTTTATTTTTAGAAAGCAAATTTAACTCCTTTGCAAAGTGCTCAGCTTGAGTACAGCGCACAATTTTTAACATGGAGTCATGCAGCTCCTTTATAGTTAAGTCGCTGCTTGTTATTTTGTTATTCTTATTCAAGCAGTTGTTATAAAATCTATAAATGAAACCAATTACCCTTTGGAGTTTGTGTATCTTAGAAAATCTTTTTAACAAATCTTGAATCTCTACATTTGTGACATTGCATAAAATGTCATCTTTACTATCCGTATGTTCATCTAATATGCTAGATGGCTCTACCTGTGTCACAATGTCCCTTAAGTTGAAATTTTCAGAGTTTGTGTGAAAATAATTTGCGTCACTGAGATCGGGTGAGCCATGCCACCAGAGTTGACAATCTTGCAGCCTCTGTGGCTCTACACCCTTCGTAAGTAAGTCAGCGGGATTATTTTTGGACCTAACATAAAACCAATTTGATTCCGTGGTCAATTCTAAAATTTGCCTTATCCTATTTTTAATATAGACAGTACTTTTTTTTGCCCCAGACTTGATCCATGACAACACAATCTGCGAGTCACTATATAAAAATAACTTGTGAGGAATTCTATCATGCAAAATTTTACTGACTCTATTCGCTAATTGGGCCAATAATAGAGCGCTGTTCAGTTCCAGTTGTGGAATTGTGTGCGATTTACTTAATGAAGCTACGCGCGACTTGGAACACAGCAAATTTACTTTAACAGAACCATCTTTCATAAACAGCCGTAGATAGAGACAGCTTCCGAATGCCTTAGGGGATGCATCTGCATAGCCTACTAGCTCTACATGGGATACAGACTTATAGTTTATACATCTATCTATTGTTATTTGACCCATTTGTTTCAAATTGTTCAAAAACTTGGACCAGTATAAAAACTGTTCATCGGGGATTATAGCATCCCAATCTAATTGCATGGACCAAAGCTGTTGCATGAATAGCTTAGCAACCAAAATTACGGGCCCAATTTGACCCAAAGGGTCAAAGGCCTTCCCTATAAAACTTAATATTTTTCTTTTTGTGTTTAGCTGATTTGCTTCATCAACCTTGGGGCTAGAGAAGCTTAACTTGTCAGGTATAACCTGAAGTGTAAGACCTAATGTTTTGACAGTTTCATTTTGACCTATCTCTACACTATCAAAGTGTTTGTGCTCGACTGGAATATCGTTCAAAAGTGGGGCATGATTTGAACACCACTTATGCAATGAGAAACCGCCTAATTTTAGGAGCTCTACTATTTGAGTTTTCAATTCCTGAAGTGTCTCTATATCGTCAGCTCCAGTCAGCACATCATCTACAAACGTATTCTTTAAAATGGCCTGGGATGCCAAGGGGAAACGTTCTTTATGTATATTTGCTAACTCAACCAAGCATCGGGTGGATAAAAATCCAGATGATTTCAAACCGTACGTTACAGTTTGAAGTTGCAAGCAGCTGATGGGGTCTGTGGGCGAATCGCGCCATAAAATATTTTGGAGACTTCGTTGATGTTCATTAATAAAAACATTGCGAAACATTTTTTGAATGTCACAAGTTAAAATAAAAGGATAAGTCCTAAATAGAATAAGAATATCAAAAATCTCACTCTGTACAACCGGCCCGTTCAACATGATGTCATTGATCGACGTTCCAGTTCTTGATTTCATGCCTCCATCAAACACAACCCTCAACCGAGTAGAGCGATTAGCCTCGTTAATTACAGCATGGTGCGCTAGAAAGAAAACAGGACCATTTAAATCATACTCATTTATATCAACCTCCTTGGCATGTCCCAACTCAATATACTGCCTTATAAATTTTTTATATTGCTCTAATAGAACAGGATCTTTATGCAGCCTTTTTTCTAACATTATAAACCTATTATAGGCCACAGAAAATGAGTCTCCTAACTGCAAGTCCTCCATTGGGGATATTAACGGCATATCAACATAAAATTTATTATTTTTAATAGACACAGTGTCCTGAAATATTTTTTCAGCCTTGACAAACTCATCATTTATTGGCTTAGCCTGATCAGGTAATTTTTCTGACAACCAAAATTGTTCCATGACATTTTCTAACTTTTCAGAGTCTGATATAACAAAGTTATTTACAGTATCAAAATTATCTTTTGTACCTGATTCAGGAAAACTGCCTGCAACAATGTATCCAAATAAAGTATTTTGCAGTACCGGTCCATTTTCAGTCTTTATACAGCCCTGTAACAAAATATTGAAATAGACGTCGGCACCAAGCAACAGAACAATTTCATCTGGTTTAAAGAATGTGTCATCAGCTAACTGTATATTTTTTGGCAAGTGAAAATTTGTAATATTCACAAGTCTTTGAGGTAAATTACATGTGATTGTATCAGTTACATGGCATTTCAATTTTAATTGGGCATTATTGTTGCAGGATGTGACAGTTAAATTTACATATTCATTAATTTTCTTGGGTGTATTACCAAAGCCAATTATATTATTTTGCTGCCTTATGGGATTCAGGCCTAGCTTGGCAACTACATTTGACGTCACAAATGAGGATTGAGAGCCTGTGTCCAGTAGCGCTTTGCATATCACCTCTTTGTTATTATATTCATTTATTACTTTCACTTTCATTGTGGGCAGCAAAACACCACTAGACACCTTATTTAAAGCATTAGTGACTGCAGTCGGAGACTCACCATTAGAAGATGATGGTTGGTGCTGACCGTCATGGTCGGCCCATGGTTGGTTCACCTTCAAATTGCGCTCTTGGTGCAGCAATGTGTTGTGACCCTGTTTACACAATTTACATTTGAAACTGAATTTGCATTTACCATCATGATTGTTTAGACAGATGTTACACATATTTTTATCATTTACAAATGATAGCCTCTGAGAAACAGGCAACATTTTGAACAAATGACAATTAAACATTTGGTGTTCTTTATTTGAACAATACTTACAGGGTGGCAGCGACTTCGATACCACATTTGAAACCCTGGGTACAGATTTATAGGCACCTTCATAGCAAGTACCTTTAGCTTGAAAATGTTTGCTTGCACCGTCATAGTAGGCGCTTTTATTTTGAGAGCTATCCTCTAGCACTATAGCACGCTTTTCTAAATAATCAATAAAACTGGCCATAGAAGGCATATTATCGGAGTCCCTATCCAACTGGTAGGCCCGGTTAGTAATTTGATCCAGCTTTCTGGTTAAAATTGAAATTAACAACATGTCCCATTTATCTACGGGTTCATCTAAGTTTCTTAGTGCATGCATCTGTTGATTTATTTGGGAAACAAACGTCCGTATCGAGGCCGCTGTACCCTTTTGCATTACAGGTATGTCCAACAATACACTAATATGATTGGCTATCAGCCTTGACTTATTGTCAAATCTTTTTCGTAATAACCTAATAGCTTCACTGTATGACTTGTTTTCTAAAGGCAAATTTATTATTACTGCTAAAGCATCATCCACTAAATATTTTCTGAGATAAAATAATTTTTGAACATCTGACAATGTACCATTCTGATCAATTACTGCCATAAATAAATCAAAGAATGGTTTAAATTTTGTGAAATCACGTCCGTCATAATAGGGAACTTCAATAACCGGTAATTTACAGGTTGATACATTGTGACATTCAGATGTTGTTTTGGTATTGAGTTGTTTATGAGCACAATTTATTTTGGCTAAAATTGAATAATATCGATCTTCAATAACACCAACCTGTTCACTATCGTTCGCGTCGATACTCAAAATGTCCATTTGGACCTTTTCGTAGTCCTTTAAAGTGGAAACAAGCTTCTCCTTGCGTGCCTCCAGGATGTCAACACTCGCGGATGATAAACTTATCGGATCGTTCACAAAATTGTCTATTCGCGTAATAGTGCCCTTGCACTGTCCCCGCACAACACGTAGCCGTTTTAAATTCTCTGATTCGGACATTTTAACGTTAAATTAAAGTCACAAACACAAAAACAATGCGCAGGAACACTTCAAATCCGAACGATGAATTAATAAATGTCAATGATGAAACGTCAAACGTCAGCCGACTTAATTGTCACCTGTCAGTGTCATGATGACATAGATTGGCGCGAAGTTAGCTCACTCGGCGCAGTATGGCCGCCGGGTCCATAGACAAGACCAGCAACTTCACTGCCGTGTTTTAAACTTAAAGAATGGCGGTGATCGAGAAACTCGATCTGCTGAGTAATGAATTTCACTACTTGCGGTTTGATGATGCTCTTCTATCGGCTCCGTGGAAGATATTCGTTCTATTATAGATAGAACGAAGTTGCGGGCCGGCAGAACCAGCCTAGGCAGAAACTCGACGACAAATATGCAACTCGTATAGACGAGCGCGGTGCACTCCAACACTCCTAACGGACACTTGTTTTTCTTGTTAGACGAAAACTTCGTTTAAACTTCACTTTACTCGAAGGACCAGCTTCGCATGTGTAAAACAAATGCGAGTAACTTTTAAAATGAACGTTTATTCACTTTTTAATAAAATAATTACAATAATGGCCCGCGGAGGCGTGAGGCGCCGTCGAGAGCAGAGATAGAAGAGAATGTTGCTACATAAAAAAAATATGAAATGCAAGTAACAACTTGCCATATTAAAATTATACTTAAGCTAGGTTTGCACATGTATTTATATGTTTTGTATTAAACAAATGGAATCTCATAATATGATCGGAGTATAAAGGCGTATATGTTCATACGTCTATTACTCGATTGTGTGATTTACCAAAAATTGTCGCACAATAGCGGCGTATGTACATACGACCATATTTACTATACTTTTTAGTGATAGTATCAGTCTTCGGCCTCATATACTGAAGCACCATATGGGCGCAAAGTCCTTGAACGTCACACCTTTCTCCGAAAAACATCTCTAACTGGTAGGTTTCTAAGGAACCATCCTGCTCGTATCCCAGGTGGATTCGATTCAATATCCAAATCATAAATGCTCGATGTCATCCAAAGGACGAACCCACTTAGCATGAATTGCACTATCCAACATAATATGCGAGACGACTAGGTCCAACTTTGTTGAAAACAGAGGTTCCCAAGAAATATGGGGCAGGGGGGCGCTGAAGAAAGAGATAAACAGGCGTCCTTACATGGAAACCATTATGGATTGCTACCATCATGCATAATTATCCATCTCAGACAGCGGCGGGGACAAAGCTAACTAGTCAAGCTGGAGAAGTTTAGGATAAGCAGAAAAAAGACGAGGAAACTCAATACAACAATGAACATTTGAGCACGGGCACAAATTAGTCAAGTCCAAACTAAGTCTCCTCTACAAACAGGTAACTGCAGTTTTAGGATCCGTACACAAGCCAGATAATACCTTCACCAGCTTAGCAGCGGAAGAAACAACCCTCGTACAGACTCACTTCTTGGGCTGTGAGTTATAACGGTTAGTGAGCTGGGTGGATGAGGAGAATACTCCAACGGAGAGAGAATGGCGACAAAAAATACAGAGGGCTTTCAACTGCTTGACTCATACAAATCACCAGAACCGAACGGAATAGAAGGGAAGGGAGATAATTATCAAGATATTTACTATTGTTTTGGCTGCCTGCGAACTGCGTAGACAAGTCAAAGTAATTGTCATACAAAACCAGGTAGAAACCTTCTACTCAGGCGTTAGATTCTTCAGTGAAAATTAATCAGTTTTTTGCTTAAGCACTTGCAACATAAAGTATTCTGCAAAATACTAAAAACAAGTCTGTGCCTTATGCTTAGGCACATTCATAGACATTGAGGGACGTCGACGGCAACGACAGGATAAAATTCACCAGCATAAAAGCGGCACTGGTAGGAGCCGGAATGAAAGAGATTCATCGGCATCGAAACTGGTGAAGCCAAAACTGGTGCACTCAAAAAGGCAGTGGTAGCAAAGTAAGAACCCTCGAAGCTACGTCCGCTCACCACTTTTGTGGAATCATCGCCACACTAAACTAACATCACTATTACACAGAGTCATCATATCCTGCGATGCGACATAGTAATACTAACGAGCGGTAATCACAAGGGTATGTGAATGTGACTTCACCCGCTCTACACTGGCTGTCTAACAACAAACTGACAGTTTATTCGAAAACACTTAACTGGTAATGTTCGCTAACAGATGCTTTGTGGTATCTAACCCAAAATGATCAATACAGAGCTCTAAATTGTCCACACATGGTAAATAAAAAAAAACGTAGCTGAATAGTTTTGTTCTTAATTAAAACTTATTATGCCGGGCATGCATAATAAGTTTTAATTAAGAACAAAACTATTCACCGTTGAAGCTAAACTACAATCACTTCAGAGGTTGATTTGCTTGACAGCCACGGGAAAACAGAACCTCAGGAGAGCAGCTAAGGTGTCCTCGAGTGAACAAATAGTGGGCACAACATCAACCGATTTCCGTAGTCTTATAACTCGTCAGCAACATCTAGGGTCTCCTAGAATTAGGCTTTCTGATAGAGTTGGGTTGGCAAATGTAGTGTCATCAACTCGCCACGGCGTATGGTTAATGCTTCGTTTTTGTAGAAGACTGTCATGTTATCATATTACAAACTAGTTACTAGAACCTATTAAGATTTCGTAAAATCCGATTTCTGCAGAGAGTGGGCACCTCAACTGCTTGGAGTTCGAAGAAGAAGTCACCATTAACAACTTTATGACTGCTGTTCTAGGCAAAGACCGACGGGTAGACAGAGAGACTTTATTTAGCACTGAAGTGCTCAGTTAACAATCGTTCGAGGTGGTCAGCCGACTGGAGATTGACATCTGCCGTCATTACTTAACATCCCAGAATGTCACCGATTCAAGAGCGTCCCTGGGTCATAAGTTCTTCTAGAAATATATAATCAAGGAAACGAATAATTGAATCAGTGAAATGTATATTCTTTCTTTACTAAATGCTTGAATTTGCCTTAGGTCACCACTATACGACCACACTCAAAAGCCACTAGCACTGTTTTTTTGTCGGGCGAAACAGGCGTAAAAAAAATCAGAAAAAATTGAAGGAGATTCGTAACAATGTGAAAATTACTGTAAACAGAAAGTATTTCGATATAAAAACAGAACTCAGACCAATTGTCATTGAATAATTGAATAGGAAAAGATTTAATTTATACGCCCCTCAATTTCAAGTATTTTTCAAGGAAAATAGACAGTCATTTCGAATATTTGCGCCGCAGTAAAGAGGCGTAAGCGCATAATTACTAGTTTTTAGAATACTTTACGTAAAATTGATCAAACTAGATAAAAACAGTGACAATATAAATACTCCATGCAAATTTGCAAAAAGATCCGTCGAAGGGACAAAAAGTTATTAAGGCCGTTCCCTGAGCCAGATTTGCAAAAATACCCCAAAAATTATCCTATTTTTCTACGAAACGTTGATATTAGTAAACGAGGGAAAAATATATATCATTCTTGATTATATTATCTTTAATAACACAGCATTCGATACACGATTCATAACACTTCGCTCGATACAATTAATTCCCAAAGTAACCTCCAATTCGAATTTTTACTCCAACTTTACTTGTTTTTTTTCTACGTGACACTATGAAACAAAAAAAGGAGAAAAATCAATCATAACTAAAATAGTAATTTTACAGCTTCCGAATTTCAATAATTGAAGCCAATATTTTTAAAATAAATAATCATCGACAAATTCTTACGAAAAAAGATATCGCCTTACGACCCGCAAGCTCTGTCTCCGTCACTCTTTTGAAATGTGACTGTGATGTGACAGGGACGGGTGGCCTGAGGAGGGGCTCGGGGTTCTGGCTCAGGGAACGGCCTTAAGTTTTTTGCCTCTCCTGAAAAGTAGGGGTTTTGCGCATACGCCCCTATAGCATGAAGCCCTCGATATGTAGTAATCCATCCTTTCATGCTATCCATACTAATATTATAAATGCGAAAGTGTGTCTGTCTGTCTCTTACCTCTTCACGCTTAAACCGCTGAACCGACTTAGATGAAATTTGGGATGGAGATAGTTTGAGACCCGGAAAAGGACATAGGCTACTTTTCATCCCGAATAAACTTAGTGTTCCCGTGGGATGAGCGGGTAACACCGCGGAGCACTGCTAGTCCATACTAATATTCTTAATGCAAAAGTGTGTCTGTCTCGCTGTCTGTCTGTTACCTCTTCACGCTTAAACCGCTGCACCGAATTAGATGAAGTTTCGTATGGAGATAGTTTCAGTCCCGGGAAAGTACATAGGACACTTTTCTTCGCGACTAAGTTAAGTGCTCCCGAGGGATGAGCGGGTAACACCGCGGGGCACAGCTAGTAATACTATAAATGCGAAAGTGTGTCTGTCTGTCTCTTGCCTATGACCTCTTCACGCTTAAACCGCTGCACCGATTTAGATGAATTTTCGTATGGAGTTAGTTTCAGTCCCGGGGAAGTACATAGGATACTTTTCTTCCCGACTAAGTTTAGTGTTCCCGAGGGATGAGCGGGTAACACCGCGGTGCAGAGCTAGTATTTTATAAATTGATTATAAGGCTCAGTTTCGTCCGCGTACGCATCTGTCACAACGTGAATATCACAAGCAAAACGTCTCTCTGATTGGTTCGTAGACACGCACATATAAAATCAAAGCCGGCTTCATCCTTCGCAAATCTGTTGTATGAAGGCTAACGTTCTAGGCGTATTTATTCTAAGGTTCAATACTCATACTTACATTGACTAATGACGTAATATGAAATACATTTTAATTTTGAGCGATCCTTAGGTAGCACACCAGACAATGCATTATTTGAGGTACTCCTTTTACTAGTGCCTAATACTAGTCTATTATTTTCTGAATCCATACTATTAATAACGACTGGTATTTTATTATTTGATAACTATAACTATATTATTCCATAAAAACCTGTAAAAATTGACAAATGTACGACAACGTCAATTTTATTTTTATTTTGAGTGTTTACGTGACAAAAGAGGAAAAGTTAAAACTTCACGTTTTGAAATGACAATTTAAATGGCTCTAAAACTGTATCTCTTTGTTGAGTTTATGACAGTGGCATATATTTATCGAACAATATTCATCTCTTTCTTCTCTGTCATATTTAAATTAACCCTTAATTTGACAAAAAGATACGGAGGTCGCTACTTCAAGCCTCGTTAAGGTAGAATAGAGCAAAAAATTCTAATTCGAAAAAAAATGGAAAAAGATGGTCTAAGATTGTGTGCCTCCTGTGGTACACTGCCAAATTAAGGGTTAAAGAGCAAAAATTTTATCAAATATGTGAATCCATCTCTATTGTTAACGGTATAAAGGTATGTTCAGATACTTTTCATGACATTTTTGCTTACAAAAATAACTCAACTGTACTTAGTAATACTATTCCCAAAGAAGTATCGCCTAGATTTAAGTGGACTTTTAATTAAGTGTAAGTTTTATCGCTCCCGCAGACAAACTGTTTCTTTGTAACGCAGATAATACGTCCGCTATAAAACGTATACGATCTAATTTTATATTTTATGGCTCTAACTTAAAGTTTTATTACATGTAGTAAAGACAATGTGCCAAGCGTTTGCCACGAATTAAAAAACGACAGAAGGTTATCTGTTTTGATTTTTGGAAAAGCCGCCCGGGGACTTATTTTATTGGTTGTATGTAAATAAGTTTCTGACAAAAAATTCATCTTAGTGACAAGCTTTTATAACCGACTGTACTTTTCTTTGGGGGTTACCCTCATCTGGCAGAAACTTGTTTTACCGAAAGTAATGGTTCGCATAATACTCATTTCGCAGAAATTTTCTGCCGCTTAAACGGGAAATATATTTTGAAATGTTTTTGTGTATCCTGGTAGATTAGGATAGGTTAGGTTAGGTTTATTTTATAGCTTTTCAGCAAAATGTATGATATCAGTAGAATAACAGTTATGCGAAACGAGTATTATGCGAAACGTTACTTTCGGGAAAACATGTTTCTACCAGGTGAGGGTAAACCTTTCTTTGGATATCAATGAATTGCTCACTGAGACGATTCTAAAGAGCCCAACCCCGGTAGGATTGCTTTTTCTATTATAGAGTTCCTATGGCCACCTTCCGGCTCCATCATCAGATCAGCCCCATGGTACCATATTATTGTATTGTCATCAAAGCTAAGTAAGTATGCAAAATTTCAGCTCAATCGGTTGACGATATCTGCTTCAAAATTGAGTTGCAAGATTCCACCCGAACAAACATACTTACATACATATAAATACATACATACAATGCAAGTTAAATAAAAGCTTGTAAAAAACAACGCAATTGGTCGTGGGACGACAAAATACGTATCACTAGGACTGACTTCGATGCGCGCCCGAGAAGTCGGAAGGCGGAGCCAGGACCCAGTTGTACACTAATGCGTATAGGCTATTAGCCTGGTTCGCGGCGCGTAATTAGGCCGTCTTGTCAGTCGTATAGGGGTGATCCGGGTGATGATTTGAGTGTTTTACTTAACCGTCTCAGGAAGGAAGACCAAAATGATCGTGTATGTATTCTGAGCATACTCTTCTATGGTGCTGAAACCTGGACGTCGTACTTTTCTTCAATATTAGATATAGAAACAAATAATCGACCAGAAACAGTCTGCCTGACCTGTATAGTATAATGGTAATGATGCTATAGGATGAATAAGCATGTCGAAAAAACGATTTTGAGGATGTCAATCCATTTTATTTTTTACTGGGATCAAATGTCTACATATAGGTATGTATGAAATAGCTACACTTAGTCTGCTCTAAAGAAACTCAAATCATATTTAATACAAAGGCCCTTTTACAGCCTACACGAGTACTTTGGAAAACTAGGTACCTACTTGAATAATTATTGTGATGTGACCATCTTTGAGCACGTGACATGGCATTTTAATTGTTTTTACTGTTGTTTAGACTTAGTTATAGTATTTTTTTCTGACTTTATGGTTGTATACTTGTTATTTGACTATGTAATTTTATTTCATTAAGATTTTGGATGTTTAGTATTATATTTCTCATTGTGCTATTTTAATTTAATTTTCGATTGTGTAGATTTTTACTTTAAAATGTATTGCATGGTTTTCCTAATTGGCAATGAAATGAATTGAATTAAAAGTCAGAAATGACCGTCAAAGTTCATCATTGCTACGGAGCGCTAGCTCCATACAAATGGCCACCTATTCGGGACGTCATTATATGGTATGGGTATCAATATTTGTATGGCGATAATAAGTAATTTGCCATTTTCACAGTGAAAAAGCGCGTTTAAGTTCATGGTTGTCATACAATTATTTTTATGTTAAGAGGCCTTGGGCATTCCTTTAAAAAAAAAATTTTTTTTTCATATTATGACAAATATATTGATAATTTCAACCAACTTTTTAATGTGAATAGGTAATACTTTTCCCCTAGTTCTAGGTAGTAACATACCTAGCTATTTCATGCTTTTATTGCGTGCAGTCGAAAATAAGTTGGAAAAACTAATTTTCCGCGTGAATTTTGTCAATTTCGAGTAGTTTTTTAAACAAAAATTCAAATTGTAGGTTTCAAATATATGCCAATAAATCCCAATAGCCCTGTTCTAGGTAGTAACATCAATAATATGTTAAGAAACATGTTTGATCATAGAGAAAAATGTCTAAAGCAATCAGCATTTTAAAAGGAATAAGGCCTCTTAAATTATGAGGATTCTGAAAACTATTTCAAAATTTCTTTTGGATTAAAAAAAATTGCGTAAGTACTTACCTTTAAAGGCACATAATACAAAAATATATATTTTTTTGATTTTTTCCTTTGTTTCATGACATATTGCGTTAATTTTATACTGATACAGTGTGCTGTAGTATTTAACATCAGTCGTCTCATCCCTATTATTATGAAAAATACACCAACACCCTTAAAGAAAAAACAAGCGGTGGTAGCCTAGTGGTTAGGGCATGCGACTTTCAATCCGGAGGTCGCGGGTTCGAACCCGGCCCGTACTAATGAGTTTTTCGGAACTTATGTACGGAATGTCATTTGATATTTACCACTCGCTTTTCGGTGAAGGAAAACATCGTGAGGAAACCACCTAAGCCCAATAAGGCCTAGTTTCCCCTCTGGGTTGGAAGGTCAGATGGCAGTCGCTTGCGTAAAAATTAGTGCCTACGCCACATCTTGGGATTTAGGTAGCTGACCCCGATTGAGAATTCATTCTCTACAAAGATATGGGACAAAGGTTAGGAGGATGATGATGACCCTTAAAGAAAAGAAAAGCCTAAATAAATAAGCCCTATCACTGCTGCCCGATTATGCCCATTCAAAATCAGGGATCCTAAAAGGCAAAGAGCCTAAAAACCGCTGACCACAATAACTTTCCCATTTCTATGATCGTGGGTTAAAACTAATACAATTTGCGGAAGCAACAGCCGGTATACAGAAAGGCGCATTTGAATAAACAAATGACGGCGGTTACGGCTTTTTGGTTCTGTGTAAACTAGGAAGGTTAGTGTTGACTTTTGTATGTTGGCGTAGGACGGAAGATTTGAGTCCGAGCTACGTGTATATTGCCGTACTTACTATCTGTTTGCAAAGTACACTTGAATTCTTAAGCCATAATGCGAGGAACGAGGGATACTAATATGCGGAACGATTCGCTAGTAACGGTGTCACCTTTTTAGTAGTTGAATTTCTAATTTGAAAGTTTCATAGTTCTGATTCTTTATTAAATTTACTGCAAGACATAGTCCAACCCTCATTTCTCATGCGGCATTATTCCCGAACAATATCAATATCGACTCCCGAGACGAAAGTAAATGAACGACGAAAGTAAGCACGATTCATGGTTGATTTGATTGGCAATAACTAGGTGATAATGAAAATATATGGTGATAGAGAAAAAACAAAAAATTGGGCAAGTGCGAGTCCGACTCGCGCATGAAGGGTTCCGTACCATAATCTATAACAAGTTTGTTGTATGGGAGCCCTTACATATTTATTTTATTTGATTTTTAGTATTTGTTGTTATAGCGGCATGATCTGTGAAAATTTCAACTGTCTAGCTATCACCGTTCTTGAGATACAGCCTGGTGACAGACGGACGGACGGACAGCGAAGTCTCAGTAATAGGGTCCCGTTTTTACCCTTTGGGTACGGAACCCTAAAAACGATCTATGCGAACATTTGTTAACACCCTTTTCGACACTTGATGGATGAACTAGCTAACTGTTCATGTTCGTTCATCCTTGAGCACACTGAAAAGCGAATGACGTTAGTTAGTAACGTTTAGTAAGCATCCAAGGCAATCCATGGACGGGTTCCATGTTACAACGGGGGTATGAAAAAAGAAGAAAGGTCTATGCAAACGCTTGTTGTCAAACTTCGGAGACTTGATAGATGAACTGGGTAACTAACGAATGCTGGTTCATTTATCCCGGTCAATTCCTATACTAAAAAGCGAGTCTCGCTAGACCTGTGTAGTTGTCCGATGTCCACACATCGTGTGTACCTACGTAGGTACATCCACCAGCACGGTACGCTCGATCGCCAACTGCAAATGTTCATTCAACCCTTCCCATACTAAAAAGGAGTCACGCTAGACCAAATTTGTGTAGTTGTCCCATGTCCACACATCATGTGTACCTAAGTACATCCACCGCTGTGTACGGAACGCTCTACCACCGCCGTGTTTACCCTACTGGTGTATGTTGCCTGGAATTTGTAAACCGACCACGCTCTTCTGCACTGGCATTGTGATTTTACGTCTTTAAGGCTTATGATGATGATGATGATGATGGTCTTTAAAAAATCTATGAATTTCTAAAATTGCACTGAAAATTAGATTAGGATCATGATTTCAGGAAACATTTTAATAGCGCGATGTGGGTTGACGTCTAAATTGTAACCTTTTCATCGCGCCAAAACGGCGGCTGGCCCAATAATTTTAACTGTTTTTAGTACAGTAGTAGAGTTTGCTAAGCCGCGAAATTGTGCGCATCGGGTTACAAGCATGAAATTTTTACCACACATAGAGCGTTCCACGGTGATTATTTTCAGATGTGGAGGGAAGTCAGATTCGTCCTCTGTGTGGTGGGAGAGCGGGGTGAAGAGGACCAAGTGCTGCTCTTTTTCTTTTTTTTATTACTGAGCAGTAAAGGCTATTAGGGTTTCTGCGACATCGTTTTCGTGTAAAATAGATATCAGCTATTAATTTTTTATGTTATTTAAGAACATTATCATATCAAAGTTTGGGTTTATTTCCGAAAAGGTAAAAATCACAACAAGTTTTTTTTATTCAGAACGATAAATTAGTTATCTATCATGAATATTTACAATTTAAAAAAATATTACTAAACAGCAAATTTAATCTTGTTTTTAAAAATGTATACATATTGGGCACATCTGATACAAAAAATACCTTGAAAAAAATGTTGATGTTAAGCTTAGCCTGCGTGTTCTAGTACATTTTGCTATGTCGCGAAATTGTGTACATCGGGATACAACCACGGAATTTCTACCACAGATAGAGTATTCTGCGGTGATTATTGTCAGATGTGGAGGGAAGTCAGATTCAGCCCTTGTGCGGCGGGAAAGCGGGGTGAATAGGACAAAGGAGTCCTCTTTTTCTTTTTATATTACTAATCAGATAACGCTACTAGGACTTGTGTGGTATCGTTTTCGTGTAAAACAGATATCAATAATTCATTATTCATGTTATTTATTCATAGTACCATATAAAAATATGGTTGTATTTCCGGAATAGTAAAAATCACAACAAGTTTTTTTTATTCAGGGAGATAAATTAGTTATATTTCCTGAATATTCGCAACTAACAAAAATATTGCATAAAAGCAAATTTAATCTAGTTTTTAAAAACATATACATATTGGGCACTCTTCATACAAACAGTAACTTAAATAAATTGTTGATGTTGAGATTAGCCCGTGTGCTCGTGATACATTAACAAAAAAATATTTTTCACCTCACTCGCTCGGAAAACCTCCGTTTATGGCGCGAAATCTGCGTGCAAAAGTCTATTTTATCCGCTAGCGTGCAAAAGTCATTTGAATTTCGAACACGACGATTTTGATTCCCTGTGGTGCATGTAACTTTTTTATATTTAAGACTCCTTCAACGCGTGACTAATTTCATCAGTCGATAAATCTTCGAATAACCAATCAACGCACGCTTATAAAGGGCGATCTGGTCAGGCCGGCTAAAATCATATGTACATTTGAATACTTCTTAAAAAAAAATACACCTACAATATCACGTCCAGAAACCTGGTTTGTGGTTACAGATTTTTAAGTTTTAATTTTTCTACACTTTATTTTGTGTTGAATATGTTTATATATATTAATAGTAAGTATTTCAGTTTCATTTACATATTTTGACTAGTAAATATATTGAATACAACACAAATTTTAATATTTAATTATTATAAAAGTTGGAACATAAGATTGTAATTTCTGAACGCACCCGAGAAAAAAATTATA
This sequence comes from Apotomis betuletana, assembly GCA_932273695.1. Classification (NCBI taxonomy): domain Eukaryota; kingdom Metazoa; phylum Arthropoda; class Insecta; order Lepidoptera; family Tortricidae; genus Apotomis; species Apotomis betuletana. The sequence goes on from OW026310.1 coordinate 3,674,155, forward strand.
ATTAAAAAGTTGCAATTCACGTAAACAACGTTTTGTTCTGTGGAGAATACATACTGTTGTCTCACTTTATAGAAATATCGAAAACAAGAAAGTTAAGCCCAATTTGGAGTATTTATTCAATGCCTGCATTATTATAACGAAAAAGGATTTGTTATAAACATTTGGAGACAATAAGTAATTTACCGAAACTATTGGCGTTTTTAAAGAAGCTAAAGCCGAAATAATCTTGTTCGGATCCCATCATCCAATAACTTCCAAAGCAAGTGTTATGGAAAATACTTCCGAGTGGCCAACTAATCCTTCCCAGAATGCCATTCTCCCACATTCACAACGAATGTGTCAAGTAGTTTCAAATACAAATATAATATAACAGTGCTTAAGAAAAACTCAACGATAAAATATACACGACGATATTACAAATTACGGCAATATTACTTTTAATTTTTAATATGTGTGCTTCTTTCGTATTTATTTGGTTTGGATTTGAGTGTGTTATGTTTTAAATTTGATGTGTTAAATAGAAGGCAAAATTAAATAATATGATATTTTTTATGTGTTAATTGTTTTTCTTGCATCTTGCATTTTCCTCGCTGTAGTGAGGTGAAAAGTTGTGTGTTCCGCATGGCTGCAAAATTATTTAGCTTCTCGTGTCTTGAAAGCCTCGCTACGCTCAGGAATCTATCTTTGAACCATTCGCTTCGCTCATGGTTCAATCTTAGATTCCTTCGCTCGCTCCGCTTTCAATTTCGACACTCGCGCCAAATAACAACTTTGCAGCCTTGCATAACAAATAACTATTGTTATAATTGCATTAATTTGTTTTTCTAGGACGTATATAGTAAATATTATATGTAAAAGCATGTTAATAATCATTATTTAATGTATTTAAGTATTAAGAAATAGGATGCGTTCGGAGATTTACGTTGGTTACGCCGACGTAAAGATATATTTTAAGCTACTGTTTGTATGAGAAGTGCCCAACATGCATATATTTTTAGAAACTAGATTAAATAAGCTTTTTAAAATAATAATAAAAGTTTGAAAATGTTCGCGAAATTGAACTAATTTACCTCACTGATTAAAAAAAACTTGTTGTGATTTTCACCTTTTCGGCCATACACCCATATTTTTATATAGAACTATACAAAAATAACATAAAAAAATAATTTATAATATTTGTTTTACACGAAAACGATACCAAACACGTCCTGGTAGACTTAACTGACCAGCAATAAAGAAAGAAAAGAGGGATACTTGGCCCTATTCACTCCACTCTCACGCCTCACAGGGGACGAATCTGACTTCCCTCCACATCTGAAAATAATCACCGTGGAACACTCTATCTGTGGTAGAAATTTCATGCTTGTAACCCGATGCGCACAATTATGTTAGAAAACAGCGGACTAACAACTCTACTACAGGGATAGCTAAACGTTCGAAAACGGTTAAATAATACTTTTGACGACGCGTTTGGCTCGGTTTGTAGACACCTGCCTACTGAGCCGGCGGTCCCGGGTTCGAATCCCGGCCAGGGCAAATATTTGTGTGAAATCGAATATTTGTGCTTGGGTCATGGTTGTTCTATCTATTTAAGTATTTATTTATCTATATTTAAGTATGTATATCGTCGCCTAGTACCCATAACACAAGCCTTCTTGAGCTTAATTTTGGAGTAGGTTGATTTGTGTGAGGTTGTCTGATATTTATTATTTATTTATTTATTTAATACTTTACCTTAAAGAAACGCGAAAGAGGTTGCGGCTATTTCTATTAAATAGCATAAATTCTAATTTTAAGTTTGAATTTTGAAATGATTATTGGATTTTAGAGGATTACTTCAAAAGTGGTTTCGGATCGCTTATCGTGAATATACTCGTAGTCAGGTCACGACACTATCGCTTAAGATCATCTAAAATACTGAATAGCTACCCAACCATGTCTGTTGTCCTTACATAAAGAGGCACATGTTCATTAGCAAAATACGTCTCTTACGTCCTTTTGAGTACAGCAAACTTTATTGTCCACAGCAAACATATAAAGAACGTACGCCTGACCAGTGCTGGTATTTGGAAAAGTGTGTTTCAGAGGTAAATTGAATAGAGCCGCCTTGAAAGGTTGTTTGTTCGGGCTGGCACACACATTATTGTATTGAAGACATGGACGGTAAACAGTCTTCTTTTTCGGGTTCCCGTCGTTCAAAATATAGGGATGAGTTAATAATAAAAGTACTAAGCTGTATGAGAGTTAATGTTTGCCTTATCTTGCGGAATTCGTGCACGTGCAGAGGGATGTTAATAATGTTGAAAAAACTAACGATTGATACAAAAAAAAGTGGTGTACCAACATTAAAAATGATGATACATAAAAAAAAGATTTTAACAAAAAACGTATTCTAAATCACCATTTGCCTATGTTATTTGAGGAGTTTCTTCAATTCCTTGTGGATCTTATCTTTACCAGTTTTATGAAATCAATTTGTAGTTCCGAATCGGTTTATAAATGAAGAAGTTCTGAAGTAACGAACAAAATAATAATAACAATAGCATATACAATTGAAAAGAAAAATTGCTCGTGTTGGATGTCGGTTGAAAAACTAAATACTCTTTGTCACTGAAACACGCACTCACGCACACAGCATACTTGCACACATACTTCGCTAGCTTGAGCATCTTGAGCGCATGGGAGAGAACCGCCAAAGGAGTATTCAATGGAAAACCGACAGGTCAGGCCAGATATTTGGGCAGATGTAGTCGAGGATGATTTGCGCGAGCTCCAAGCCGTCAATGATCTTTTCAAGATTCTTCAAAAAGAAACGGTTGTCAATTCGATTGTAGACGTCGCTTGATCGATCAAAGACTTTATTGATCGTAACGTCTTAATAGGTACCTAAACATTCATTAATCGAAGCCTACACGTATTATGAATATTATCATCCCATTTGAGACAATACACGTAATATCCTATGTCAATCAAGAGAATGATTGAATGAGATATCGTATCAGGTGTAGCAACCCCTTTATATTCATGAACCCTTAAGATGGATCATAGAAACAAATCGATTGTTCTGTACTAGAACCAATTACGTGACATTAAAAATTTAGATTGGAATTATTGTAAACCGATCGATCGCACTAAAATTCACAAATCTACCAAATATTGTGTTTCGGCACAGAATAGATAATAGTACAAGTTTCGGTTAAATTGTTTTAAACATATGTTATATTTATATTATCCAGGGGGGGTATTCGACCAATTTTAGAGATATAATGGAGATCTCTCCTTTTCATCGCCATCCGTCACTTTTGACGTGTGCCTACTTGACAAGTGGCGATATCCCTAGAATATCGCAACTTCGTCAATTCGGACGCGCAAAATTTTCGTTTCCTTTGTATGTGACGGCATAAATAACAGGCGCATAGTTTAAATTGACCGCGTAGTGCGTGAAATTAGTCCGTTACGTTTCATTCAAAACAGAAATTCATATGCATGAATAACATTTTTGACAATCATTCTCGCCTTCGTATTTCCAAAATTGAGATGAGATATGTCAATTTAAAGCTCATCGCATTTTAATGACAGTTCAACGGCGATATAACTGTTATCTAATGGATATTTGACGTTAGGCGATATCTCAAACGGCATTCTCGAATTGGGCCCCTGCATTATCTCTATTCCATGTTGTAAAAACAATAAAGGTACTTTAGAGTGTGCGGTGTTTTTCTTGTATAAAGTTTCTTAAGATTATTTTTCACGCACAGATAGCGTCAGTCACCATTAAAGAAGTATAAGACTTGCTTACTTTCATTTTTAGGGTTCCGTAGCCAACTAGGAACCCTTATAGTTTCGCCATGTCCGTCTGTCCGTCCATTCGCGGCTTAGCTCCGTGATCATTTGTACTAGAAAGCTGAAATTTGTTATGAGTATGTGTATGTATCACGCCGACAAAACGGTACAATATAACTAAAAAAAAATTTTTTTTCGGGTATTTCTTGTACACTTAAAGTGGGGGACTTTTTTTTCCGTTCCAACACTATTGTGTGGAGTGTCGTTGAATAGGTCCTTTAAAAATAGTAGGGGTCGCCAAACATTACTTTTTGTTAAAGTCAGCAGTTTTGTAAATATTCGCTCCGGAAATCAAAAAATAGCGTCCCCCGTCTAACTTTTCAACTACGGGTCAAAAAATTATAGAAAATTCATGAAAATGATGCCTTATAAGTACTTTCTATGAAAACTATATAGAATAAAATAGGTTGAGCCGTTTTTGAGTTATCGATACATTTCATAATTTTCTTTAAAATGACATAAGTTGACTTCCAGAAGGTAATAAGTAATTACTTTGGCGTTTACGACCTTTTTATAGAGCTTGAAATCTTTCTCGTAATTTAAACCTCAGGCTTAAAACAGCTGTTTTAAGCCCGCCTATTGTGAAGGATGAGCAACTACGGAACTCTACACTGAGCGTGGCCCGACATGCTCTTGGCCGTTTTTTATATTCTACACGAAGCTTGCACGCGTCAGCTGATAATGCTAACAATGGTATCGTGCTTGCAATTACAATCACAGGTCATTATTCAAATTTAAAATACTGCTGCGTTTTGTCATTTCGTATTTGGTTAAATAAAAACGTAAGGCTTCCAAAGCGGTCAAACCAACGTGCGCAATGCAAACTAGCACACATTATACTTAAAGGTAATACTTTATGATCAAGAATGTCACATTATATCGTACTGATTTGAATTTTTCTTACTGCTCCAAAATCATGCACCTCTACTTGCTCTATGGCTGACTAGTATATAATGTAGTTTTGCATTAAGTCCGCCATTTGTACGTAGTTTCGTTTAGTGCAATGCAGTATTAATAATTAAATAAACAGTTGAAACTTGAAGTCCTTTACCAGGTTTTGTTTCACAACAGTGGCCCTTAGTGATTGATGTAGTTTGCCGAGAGCCGCGAGTCCCAATCATTGTTCAATCAACAATAGCGTAATTTGAACAAAGGCCGAATTATGAGATAGCGAATTGACAGTGCTCACTGAATATGAACGTGGCCCGGACGATTATAGAAGGAACCTATGAAGACTCGATCCTAAGCATAAAATATACCTATATAGACGCATGGGCAGGCCATGTAGCCCGGAGAATGGACGGCCGTTGGGGCAACAAAGTCCTAGACTGGCTCGGTCAGCCCCTGACTAGATGGACGGATGACCTCCTGAGGGTAGCGGAGAATCAATGGATGCGGTCTACACGGGAATTTGTGGCGAGTTATGTGGGAGGCCTATGTTCAGCAGTGGACGTCTGTGACTGATAGATAGACAGATATAGACGCGGTCTTTGATGTAATGAATTACCATTTTAGTCCTAAGCTTGTCAAATTGTCTCTATGACTAAAACAGATGGCGTTCTGATTTATCTGTAAGAATCACAAGAAAATTAGCCAATAAATTGATTAGGGAATGCAAAACGGTATTTTTTTCTATAGAAATTAACTGTAATTTACTGGTAATCCGGTAAAATCCATACAACAATTTTACCGATCGATAAAATTGGTAGGATTAAAATTTTCTGCCTTGTTTGAAGGCTTGCTATCACAGATGTAGGTACTTAAATATAGACATTCATATTTATAAATAATGGTTTCAGATGTTCCAAGGGTTAAGAAATTTTTGTAATGTTTTTATAAGTTATCATTTTCGCCTCAAACTAATTAAATAATTCCTATGTGAATCTCCGGTGTTCACCATTATCATGTCTTCACAGCAGTAAGTAAAGTAGAACGATTTTAAGTAATGTTTTGTAACCTTAAAAGTAGCACAACAATAATGGAACTCAGAAATGACCAAAGTTCATTATCATGCAAATAGTCCAATAACAAACAGCATTGTGCAAAACCGAATGGAAGGTAATTAAGCGAAAAAGTTGGAAAAAAGCATAACCGTCCCAACAAAACAGATAAGGAAGGAGAGGAATGAAACACAACGTATTGCGTACAAACACTCGAGTTTATTTTTATTTCGTTAATAAATTACACTCGGCTTTTTTGAAGCATCAGTCTCCATTGTAATCTCAATACTTTTATAAAGGTTTGAACTTAGTACACTTGAACGTAAGCGGCGTTCTGGTATTGGGGCACTGCCGTGTAGACGTATATGGGGGCGCGGTCCTCGTTCCTGTACTGGAGACGAGCAGTGTACGCCATGTTGCGGATGTCATTCTGGGTCTGGAACTGAACCCTTTGGAGCTGTAAGTCCGGCAGGAGCACGTAATAAGCACCCTTAGCGTTCACCACTTCAGTGTCATCATTTGCTTCCTCAAGTTTGCCTTTCTTCTCTTTCTCCAAGCCTTCCACCTTCAAGCTCTCGACTTCCTGGTCCTTATCTTCCTTTGGTTCTTCACTCTTCCTTGGGGCTCCGTATTCAGCTTGCGGAGCCGCATAAGTGTGGAATGGAACAGCGTAGCTATCAGCAGGAACACCGTATGACGTTGCAGGGGGAGCGGCTTCTTGACGAGATGGCAGCTTGAATTCCTTCGAAGGTCTGTATCCTGCTGCAGGGTAAGGAGCGTCCTCGGTTCTTTGTGTAGTTGGTTCCGCCTCCTGCCTTTGGAAGAACCTTGCTTGTCTGTAGCTCGGTGGCTCGGCAGCCACAACCGCAAGGAAGAGGACGACACAAGCGAACGATTTCATCTTGCTGTTTCGACTGTCAGTACTCGAATGATGCTGTGCCGGCTGCACTGACGCTTTTATACGTACTCCTGACTGGTTTTTCGTCAAAGTTTCCGTTTAGTCCGGATGTGTCTCCTTCATGATCGATATTCTGAGCGAGTGGGCCACGACATTGGCCCCTTAAAGCGAGGATCACAGGTTGCGTAACGGATGCCGATTAGGAGGTGTCATTGTGGTGCGCGTGCGGCGACTGCCAAGCGCGGTGAACTTACGAAAATACCTAATGTAAAGTTTTAATATTCATGACTGGTGGAGAAATCGCTTTCTTTTGCTGGCACTAATTGGGTCTTTGTGACGATGGGCGATGTTTGGTTGTTTTGTGGTGCGTAATGGCGGTCATGAACTACTTGTACCTTTGAGTATCATCTCACCAACAAACCATGAACAAAGCCCAACAATAGGTTACCTTTTAGTACACTTACGTTACACTACGACGACATTTATCTGGTTTGCCCAGAGGTTGACTGTTGGAATTCCGTTTGATTTTATTTCAGACTAACTGCGTCGTGCGGTGTTAATAAAAATTTTCGGGGTAAAAAGTAGCCTATGTGTTAATACAGGGTGTAAGCTAACTTCATACGGTTCAGCCGTTTGAGCGTGAAGAAGTTTATACAAACACACAAACACAATCACTTTCGCCTTTACAATTTTATTATGATTATTTGTTTATTTCATAATAAGAAGTAGTACAATGATGTTCAATACAGTATTCTGTAACATCCCACATGAGTCATCATTCCTAATACATAGGTATCGAAACTGCAAGTGCCATTGGCACTGACACGGCGCAGGCCTCAAAATCATCAAGGCGCATGCATTATGCATACGCTGCTACCACTAACGGGCTGCGATTGTCTCACCGTTTTAATTACACGTCGATTACTCCAGTAAAGCCTGCATAAAATCTGCCAACATGACACTATGCTGCGCGGTGTTACCCGCTCATCCCACGGGAACACAAAATTTTCCGCGATAAAAAGTAGCCTTTGCATTAATCCAAGGTGTCAGCTACCTTCATACCAGAATTTATCAAAATTGGTAAAGTAACAAACATACACATAAATACACTCACAAATGTTCGCCTTTGTAATATTTGTGTAATTAGATATAATTATCTATACAATCCTCCATTGTATCTTCCTGTACGATATCGCTACCTACTTCAGACCCTCAAACTTGCCTATCTATAATAACCAGGAGTAAACCTGCCCTTAACATATTAATATTTTTAATCCTTCATATAATATAATTCTGAATACAAAAACCTTTTTGGGAAAGCAATTATACACGTCGAATGAAAATATAGAAAGTATGAAAACGTACGGGTCAGCAACATTATAGCGTAAAAGGACTTATCTGACTGGGAATGCTTTTGAAATAAGCTCTTTCTTGTGAAGAGGGTAACGTATTGATGTGCCGTTCTAGGCCAGGGAATATTGCTATTGCTGATAAATTTACTGGCAATAATGTTCAGAGTGAAATGATTAAGAAACGTCAGATAGTGGTATCCATTATTTCATTTCCTACGCATAAAATAAACAGTCCTGCGACCTGCCTTTAACTGACTGACTCATCAACGCAGTTTCGAAACGCAATGTAAAAAGATTTTTTTAAGGAAAACTAAATATAAAATATTGGAGTAGAAAGTTTGTATGAATAAGTGAAACTTTTTGATTGAGAGAGCTAATGCTTCGTGTACCTGTAGCATCTACATTGAAAAATAAGAAAACAAATTTTTGCATTTATGGGAATTTAGCCCCTCTCACTTCCCATCCCATAACCATGCATTATGGGCAGAAAGAGTTGTATCAGAAACATGCCATTATTCATGAATGTATATACAAATTTAAATTGTGTTGTTCTGAGTGCGCCTAGTGTCTTTATTCTGTGGTGCACCCTCAATGTGCAAAGTCCGACTAGCACTTAGAAGATTTATCCTAGCGCGGCAATATTTCCCAATAGCAATATTCCTCGGCAAAGTTGACTACGGTACATCACTACTTACACAGACGCAGAGAGCCAACAGGTTATTGGGTTTTCCAATACTGTTATGAAAAACGGTTGAACCTTTTTTATAATTTAATCACGATGTTCCCTGAAATATGAAGCGCTCGTATCGTTATATATAACGTATGTTTTCTATTTGTTTTTTATCCGTGCCCTTACCATGAGTTTACAGTGAGCGTACTCGCTAGCGAGTGCGTAAAGTTTACGCCGTAAACGATTTGTATGGAGAATTGTAGTTCTATAAAGTAACCGCTAGGGCGCTGTACTTTTATCCATACAAATCATCCACGCTGTCACTAGCGAGTACTGTTACGTTAACTCTTGGTAAAGGTACTGGTATTATGGACTGAGCGAGCAAACAGAGGCAGAGACGCCATTGCAGCTTGGTCCGGATTTTCGAATGTTCAGTTGTCTAGCTGTTTTTGCCTACAGGTTGTATTTCTCAACAGATACTCGTGAAATTTTGTGAGTAGGTTCGATAATTACATAGGATTTTATATGTTGATTCAGTTTTTCGTAATATTTTTGAATGTCAGAAATATTATGATAAAAAGTAAAAAAAAAAACAGCCATTTTGAAACGCACTTGTTTAGTGAGTATTAGTGGGAGTGGAATTATTGCTCGCAAAATCGAGTTTTTTGGTCTAGAGTTCTATTAAGCAATATCTGTTTTAGCCAGAAGGCTTAGTTAATTAAAATTTTTGATTTGAGATGGTAATGAGATTTTCTTTAATTGTTTCATAATATTTTTTTAATGTAGATAGTTCTGTTTCAAATTGTGCTTAATATTGTTTCGTCAGCGTATTTTTTTTCGGGTCGTCGGGTAAACAGTATCCTATTATCTTTGCGGACAAAGAAACTGTTACGAACAGATGGCGCTGGGCGGTCATGCAAATCCTGCATCGCGCTGTGAAGCTTTTTCTTGTAACAATGATCCCTCTCTATAGAAAATAGATTTTCAATAAAATTTTAGAATATTTGTATAGAATCTTTTTATCGATTCATATTTTTTATGTGGTAATACCACATTTTTATTTAAATAATGACACAAAGGTAAATTAAGAAAGAAAATTGAATGCGATCCTACCTTTGTGTCAAAGTACCCGATAAGGGCTGTTCCCTTCTGGCACATGTGTAACTGTCTTTACACATTATACCTATCTGGCATATGTACCTTTATTTTTATTTTTTATTATAATGTAACTTTGACAGAGAAAAATTGTGTTTTCCTCAGTCATCATTTGACAATGGTAACTGGAAAGTTACCGAAACGTCAGAGGCTCACATAATTAATATACGCGATATAATCCGTTTAAATCGTTTTATTTAAATGAGAAATGTTGTAAATTTTGTAAGTTTTTGTGGCTGCCTATTCATATAGGTGAACTACAAGTTAAAAGGTAAGAATACGAAAGCGTTTCAATGGCACTTACGTCGTTTCGAATATAAAATGGGATCCCGTAGGGATGAGGGCGGAAACCCTTTTGAGTGAAGATTACTTTAACGCGTCATTTGAGATGAAAATTGGTAGTCGGTAGTAGCCAGATATATCTTTAACACGGAAGAATATTGCTGGTATTTGTACTTCAAAATTTCAGCAGCTGCGACGGATACAAAATACTTAATTTATTAAATGATTGTTTTTAAAAAAAGTGTAAAATATGAACTTTTTTATAAAAAAAAAATATTTTTTAGGTTTTACTCGGAATCGTTTGTACATTCGAACCGAATATTTTTCAAGTGCGCGGCGCGTTCACAGAAAATAAAAAGAATCAGAAAACTTTCATATACACAATTTCACTTTCTTTGTATCATATTATTATTCATAATTCACATATGAAGATTAACTGGAAGTGATCCATAATAGGTCTAAGTTCGCCTTTGTACCTGTGTTATTTGTTATAAATATATTTTTAACTGTTTTTGTGTAAACGTGGCAATGGAAATGGAATTAAAAAATGGGCCACTTTTTTCTTTTATACGGCACCCTCGGTACGCGAGTCCAACTCGCACTTGGCTGATTTTTTTAGATGATACAAGTCATACACGTAACGCAGTTACTTTAGATTGCTATCTTCCACCGTCAACTTTAATTCCGCTCGAAAGTTTTATAGCTCCCATAAAGTGAAATATTAACCCGCCATGTTTGTTTCTCCGGTGTTAATTTACGGCGGAACCCTTCGTTGGAGAATTAAGTTTTTATGTCGCGTAAAATTGATAGTTGCGCTCTAAAGGGATTTGCTTTTAATTAACTAGGATCGTCGGTTATAGGTGTTCTGCCCACTGCCACTTAAATTTTGTATTTTTTGAGCTATAATACAATACAAATCCAATTTATTGCACACACAGGGATACAAAACATGAGAGAAAAACTGTAAAAAAACAGCAGGCGGTGTTATAGCTAAATAGCAATCTCTTCCAGACAACCTTTACGTAGTGGTGTTAATCAACAAAAAAATATTTTGAGCTGTCTTTGTCACTGGTTCTTGGTTCAAAAATTGCTGGGGATGTTCTTGTTTATAACATGGTATGCTTTCGCAGTTGTACAATTAATTAAAACTTAATATAACGGGTCTATGGCGATATTTATTAATAACCTTGAATATCGGATGTTTCGACACGTTGCATGCGTCGTGTCCTCTACCTATGCCTATGTTCATCGCAATAGACTCGATAATGAGTATTAATTATGAGCTCTTGAGTGACGACTACATATCGAATGACGCTGGGTCGGTAGGCCCCCATCCAGGTGGACTATTCGTTCAGGATCGCGGGACGCGTTGTGGAGAACCTTCAGGAGGCCTTTGTCCAGCAGTGGATGCTTTCCAACTGATATGATGATGTTTTAAAAACTAGTCCGTATAGTCAAATAAATGTAATATATTTATTTGGGTTCTGAACTTTGGGTATTATATGAAAATTTGTAATGTTGTCAATTGCCCTTGCGTAATGAATGCCTCTAACTCCAGTCAACGGCGCTGCCTAAACGCATTGAAAAGGAATTTTCCTATAAGTATTCGCAGAATATCAATTGGAATCATTCACCTTGTACAAATGTACATTTGTACAATAAACATGCGTGACGTGCACGTGTCCCGAAAGGCCGTTTGTCCGATTGCCCACGACTCGGTATGTGCTTAGGATGGCTCAGATATTTCCGGCTCGAGGAGGAAAGTTATCGCGCAAACATAATTGTTTTCCTTGTAAATGTACTTATAAGTATTTGTTCAACATATCGGCGCGGTCAAGAACGTATAAGTACGTTTCAGGCGAGTAAATAAGATGTGTTTTTTAGGAGGTACGTAGGCCATTTTTTCTAAAGTTGTACATCCCACTTTCTTTTTTAATTTTCGATATTTTAGGTATTTTCTACTCAGAATCACGAGCTCTTTTGATCTAATTAGGAGAAAAAAACTGTCCCAAGTTTTTTCGTTCCATTCCGTTACCATTTCCATATAACCTACTGCAGCGACAACGGAATGGAAAAACAAAAAATGTACGAATATTTTGGGACAGTTTTTTTCTCCTAATTAGATCGAAAGAGCTCGTGATTCTGAGTAGAAAATACCCAAAATAATATCGAAGATTAAAAAAAAAAGTGGGGTGTACAACTTTAGATAAAATGGCCCACCTACTATGCGCTTTGAGAAAATAAATGAAATAATCGCACTTGCAGCAAAAATTAACCTAAAAAAATTGGGAAAGTGCGAGCCCGACTCGCGCATGAAGGGTTCCGTACCTATACTATACATATATATAATCTATAACAAGTTTGTTGTATGGGAGCCCCCCTTAAATATTTATTTTATTTTATTTTTAGTATTTGTTGTTATAGCGGCAATAGAAATACATCATCTGTGAAAATTTCAACTGTCTAGCTATCACCGTTGTTGAGATACAGCCTGGTGACAGACGGACGGACGGACGGACGGACGGACGGACGGACGGATGGACGGACGGACGGACGGACGGACGGACAACGAAGTCTCAGTAATAGGGTCCCGTTTTTACCCTTTGGGTACGGAACCCTAAAAACAATCAATAATAACATGAACTTCAAAACAAAGTCGCTTCTTGCTGTCTGTCCCTTTGTATGCTTAGATCTTTAAAACTACGCAACGGATTTTGAATCGGTTTTAAATAGATAGAGTGATTCAAGAGGAAGGTTTATATGTATAATACATGCATAAATCATTGCACCCGTGTGAAGCCGGGGCGGGTCGCTAGTATTTCATAAAATACCATCAAATTCTCGCTGCGCAGCAAATAACAAAGGTTAACGATCGAAGGTCAACATTCAGACCTTATTAAATTATATCACGCAAGTAAAGTATTTTTATTTCATCCATTTATTCGTTGAGTTTCTAAGTCACGCAATTTCATTGGAAACAGGCTACTAGTGACCTGTAACGGACATGCCACGATATTCGGCGGCAAGCGGTGCGGCGAGCGGTTGAGAGAGAGATCCGAGCGCGGCGGTCATACGAGTGAGCGAGATACACGTACCGCGCACCACTGTCGCTCGCCGCTACTCGTAAGACCGAAGTATGATCGGGCAGTAGTGTTTCGTTTGACTCCGACTGTGCAGAATCGACCAATCACAAAAGCAAAGCTGATCCGAGATACGAATTTAACTCACGTGATTGGTTCTTTAACTTTTCTTTAACTAAATCACATAAAACAGCTGATAAGATAAATGCCTGTTCATGAATGCCTGTCCGCAAATACATGGTGACCCAAACTTAATGTGTGTCAAAGCCTACATTATATAAAAGTAACCACAAAAGAAACGAGAACTTCATAGAGTTCGTTTATGATTTCATCAAACATATCATGGTAGTAATGAATCACGCGTTTATAATTATTAAGGGACAATTTTACACCAATCGACCTAGTCCCAAACTAAGCAATGCTTGTACTAATTGTACTATGTAGTACCCATACATGCTTGTAATATGAGTACTAGATGGCGATATACCGACGTCAATATATACCGACACTAGGTTTTGTCCGCGACTACGTACGCGTGGAACTTGATAAAAGGGATTATTAAAAGCGCCTTAGCAAATGTAAGAGAAATTGTGCTTTTGGTCTAATAATTACATTTCCTACAGGGTCACCGCACCCCAACAGAAATGTTCAGTCACTTTTCAATCTTTTTAGGTATAATTTCCAGGATGAAAACTATCCTATGTCCTTCCTCGGATCTTATACTATCTCTATGCCAAATTTCATCAAAAACGATTCAGCGGTTTAAGCGTGAAGAGGTAACAGACAGACAGACACACTTTCGCATTTATAATATTAGTATGGATATAGTATAATAGTATATATAGTATATAATATGGAACACAGACCATAAGAATACGTATGGAAGTATGGATATGGATTAGTATGGATGGTGTTACGGACAGCTAGGCGAATGTAGAATAAATAAATAAATAATATATTTGTAAACGATTAGCTAAAATTAGAATTAAGACGAAATAAATAATATATTTCTTATTTCCTAAATGCCCTAAAAAGCGGCAATACTATGTGTGTACACCACTTATTTTCCTAAAAACATTATTGTAAGAGAGCTCCCAAAAATAACTAACTAAAATAGTTAAAAGACCACGACGTCTTAAAGTAAACAAGTATGACTCATCGTGGTAATTTCCACTCGCAGCGCGAGACAAAGGAATCATGTTGTTTACATTTAATGTAAAACTTAAGGATAAAAATTAGAATATCCTGAAACTTTGTAGTAATGTTCCTCATGAACATACAAGTAAAATCTCTATACATTATACCGGCCGCAACTTGCTGCGAGCACGGCAAACAAAGAAATAACACGACGCGCCGAGCGCGGCGCGATATGAGGGACAAGAAAGGTATAGATCTCGACCCGTGTGAGCGAGACGGCCTCTGAGTCAGAACAAAGAAATTGCATCAATTTTATGCAATTGTAATTAAATGGGAGCTCTCACATGAAAATAACATATGTGATTGTGTTCTACGAACAAACCTTTATGTAAACTATAAGTTGTATTTAAGATAAAAATTGTAACTTAATCAGAAATCAGCAAAATGTAACAGAGCGGGCGTCCCTCTAGAAATGTAAACAAACCTTGAACGAATCATATAAAAGGACGCCCGTTTCTGCATAATGTCGAAGTTCATCTTTAGTCTACGTAGAGTTACGACTCCGTAGTAGTGCGTTGATCATCGGTCCGCCAGTAGTACCACTCAAGTACATCTGCAGTAAACATCGAGTCCACACTCTGTTTCTCAGTGCGTAGATCAGCGATCCGCCAGTACTTCAGTGTCAAGTCTCTTACTTCCGTGTATTACCATCTTGTTAGTCAGTAGTGCGTAGGATTAGATAAAGGACTACATTAGTTAAGGTTTAATTGTAAATTCAAGTGTTAATTTTTGTGTGTTAATTGTGCTCCGATCTTTATTTTGTTAATTTGTTTTCGTGTTAAATATATTATCGATTCGTTTACCCTTGTGTTTCTCTTCTCTTTACATCGTTCTACAACTGAGCTATCGTAGATGTCAGTGTTGGGACCCGGCCGACGAGGCATTCCTAACAGATGGATAACCACCATGACCCAGGAACAAATATTCGAGTTCATCACACAAATATTTCCCCTTGACGGGATTTGAACCCAAGACCGCCGGATAAGCAGGCAGCTGCACAACAACTTCACCAACCGCGCGACTGAGCAAAATGTCCTAAAACAGTGGCGGGTATAGGTTAGGTATCGGTGCATTTTAAAGCACTACTTTGCGGACCAACCCGGATAATAAAGAATTTAAATAAATAAATTTAAACGGATTATATCGCGTATATTAATTATTTGAGCCTGAGTTGACTCAACCTTTGACAACGGTATCTGTAAAGGTACCGAAACGTCAGGGAGGCTCAAATAATTAATATACGCGATATAATCCGTTTACATTGTTTTATTTAAATGTGTGACAGTCGCGGAAACCGAAGAAAATATTAATAAAGAATTTTCAACCGACTTCAAAAAGTAAGACGTTCTCAATTCGACTTCGTTTAATACCTTTCATTTGTCGGCAACAAAATCTATCTTTTGTTTTTAAGTATTAGAAATGTCAGCAATCTAACTACTTACCTCCATTTTAAGTCAAACAACTGTATACGTTGACTGTTCACAGATATTGTTTGTTGTTGAGATGTTTGTTCTTGTATGTGGTTCAAACAGAAAACCCGTTGTTTTAAGTTAATATTAAGGGATTAAATTCGTATTTTGAAACAAAGGGCCCATAAATACCGCAGACGACCTCAGCGTCGCAGAAAGTTACGGCCTCATTTCCTCGCGCCATGATTTAGGCCCCGCCACGTGTCGTTGATTTAATTTATTGTTACGTGTTTATAGTAGACTTAACCCGTTATCTGCGAGGCTATAAGGGTGTCTAATTCTTGCTTTATTTTTTGCCCTGGGTAGGGCTGCCATCTTTAAATTCGCCGAACCCGGACCAAGACAAAACAAACCCCGCATTTGGCGTAAATCACATTTTATCCCCGGACGTGTCCGAAAATAATGTAATAAAAAAAACAAACGCTTTATTTTTCATTCCCTAAAAAGGTGTCTTTCCCCGGACACTTTGAAACTGCCCCCGGACGGCCTCAAAAACTAGGACAAATCCGGGGAAACCCGGACGGATGGCAGCCCTAGCCCTGGGGGACTATGATGGTTGCTTTTATCATCCATACTTAATACTTAATATTATAAATGCGAAAGTGTGTCTGTCTGTTTGTCTGTCTGTTACCTCTTCACGCTTAAACCGCTGAATCGATTTTCATGAAATTTGGCATGGAGATAGTTTAAGATCCGAGGAATGACATAGGATAGTTTTCATCCTGGAAATTATCCCTAAAAAGATTGAAAAGTGAGTAAGTAATTCATGATGACATTGATGACCCTGTCGGAAATGTAATGATTAGACCAAAAGTACAATTGCTCTTACATTTGCTTAGGCGCTTTAAATAATCCCTTTTATTAATTAGGGTGATTAGATGGATATCTATCGTGTTGTACGAGGTTGCTTCCATCCTTCCAAGTTCCACGCGGACGTAGTCGTGGGCAAAAGCTAGTAATAAATAAGTGACAAAGCATCGGTCACGTTTCGACAAAATGCGAGTGTGAGGGACAGATGCTTTGTCACTTATTTATCATGTGATAAAGTAACTAAAACTCATTCAAGCAGTTTTTGAATAACTTTTCCCGTCTGTAGACATTGTAGATTTACCGGAGAATACGTCACTGTAGTTGTGGGTTGGGGAAGACCTTTGTTCATAATCATAACCGGGAGTTTTCAGGGCATGAATGATTTGATGCCTAGGGTATGATGTACGGGTATGATTATCACGTCCACTGTAATAGTCAATATTTATTCACTGTTCTTTTGGTTGTCAACTGTAATATGGATTAATGATGATTAATATGCCTGATAGTCTCTAGGACCAAACGCAATTACAGAATAAAAATAAACTACAAAAGGAAAAAATCTGAATATTTCCATATGAAAATATGTTTGCGTAGAGTACAGAGAAGACCTCTTTTGTTGTTAGTAAAAGCCGCCTAAGAACTATATTGTTGGTTGTTTGTAAGAAAAGCGGCACAGTTGGTCGAGGGGCGGGGCGTAACGATGCGACTGAACCTATGATCTGAGGACTGAACGAAACGCGTACGCCCCTCGGGGCTGTTAACGATTCGCGCGGAACAAAAATTGAAGGCAGAACCAAGCACCACGGTGCCCATCGGTGCGTAGGCTATTAGAGCGGGGTGTACCCTGTCTTGACGTAATCCAATACTGCCAATGTGCCAACCGAACCGATTGGCATTCGAGGCTCTCCGCCACGCGTCACATACCGACGGGCGATACCTGGCGGATATTAGAAATACTTACCTTCGGCCCAAACATGTGTTGAATCCACTATAGTGTCGACCCTTCGCAGTTATGCGATTGTCAGATTGCGAACTTGTAAAAAAGGGTTTTTGTTGATTTGGATTTTATAAAAAGTCACGAGTACCTATGTCATTGGTTGAGGAGACCCGACGGGTTTGGTGCCTTCTAAAGAGAATTAGGACAGGCGTCGGAAATTGTGCCTCTCTATGGTACAGATGGGAGTGGTGTGAGTCAGCAGAATGCCAGTGTGGTTGCCCAGATCCGTCAGTACATCACATTATCTTCGAAAGCCCCATCACAAAATTTTGTGGGGTAACGGTGGATCTCAAGAAACTCTCGACGGATGCAGTTGCATACCTTAAATCTAACACTTTGAAAATGGAAGTAGAGAACTATAATGTAAGCCGTACGATAAATAAATGATAAACAGATATCGGTGTGTAATATTTATAATCCTGAAATCCTGTTCGAAATCTCTTGTTAAACAATCCTCAATAATCCGACAGTGGAAATTTCCAATGTCGTAAGGGAATAACCCCTACTTTTCAGTATTCAAAATTCGTCACTTGGTAAGTTTCTATTCCATGAAAATGATTCTTAGATGTACTTATACTTTTCAAACAGCTTTATTAACACTGATTCATCGATTAGATATTTTTTAACTCGATAGTTTATGTAGTAGTGTTTTTTACGCAATAAATTAAATGAGTAAGCGTACGATAGGTACGACCCTCTAAATTATGGCAATACATACAATATTATAGTCGTAACTATCAGACAGTATTGTAAACTGCGCATTTCTATATTGTAAATTCATTAAGTAATCACTTCTAGGTTAGTGATGTAAGTGACAACAAATTGTATGAAATTATATATTCATTTCTAGGTCGGAAACCAATTTCTTGTTTGTTTTTCTTGCTAGTTAATCGCTTGGGTTCTTAGATTGCAAGATTAATAAGAAAATCTACCAATTATGTTGTTAATATTAAGTGTACAGACATCTAATATTGAACAAAATCAATGTTGATCCTATTTCTAATTTGTATATAAGTAGATGGAAAGGATAAATAAGAAGCCAGAATTTCATGCGATCCAGTAAACTAAATATTTATATGTAAATAATGTATGTATTTCTTTTTTATTTCAGGTAAGTCCCATGCAAGACTGAAAATTAAGGTAGCTTCAATATGTTTAATACTCGTATACTACAGTAAGTTATCTTCGAGCATTATTTTCCTATATTAAATTTAATGTCGAAAGAAAAATGAAGACCTGTGTAACGTATCTTAGACTAGAAATTAGGTGAAAAAAGCTCATTGAAAGAACTGCAAAGAAGTTAATTAATTAGTGTTATGAATAGAGGCATGATTAAACAAGTATTTTAAACCAACGTTACTAAAGTCACAGATTATATAATACTATACTAGTACAGATTGACGAAGCGGTACTAGGAAATGGAACGACCCTAACTCTGGCTATTCAACTGGCTATTTTCTTTCCGTCGATTATCCAACAGATGGCAGTAGTGAGACTGCGATTTATGCGTCTCGGTCACGCCATCTAAATAAGAAATGGGAACATGATGTGCGTGCTGTCTTGTTCTATAGCCTAACTATAACGTCACATGATCGATAGATGGCGTCTTTTTCTGTCACGCGCGGACGCAAGTCAATGCAGAAAACGTTTTTGCAGGCATCGTACGAGTAGCATCTCAATGTCTTATGCGCACTGACCTTGAATCGTATCGGCATCTCTTTCAGACGGGCCGTACCTATCTATACTATAATATCCTTTTTTCCAACCTTTTTTCGTAAGCACAAAGCTCAACAGTCACAAACTACAATTTCTCGCGCGAGATAATTGACTGTATTTTTCTGTGCCGTAATCTGGGAGGTTGAAGGGTAACTATATTCGTTCGGAGAGTCATTCTCATCAATAAATGTAACTTTTTTCTAATTTATCCTTACCGGGCCATAACTGTTAAGGTCTTAAGCCTTTTTTCTGAGTTTATGTTTAAACCTTCTTCCTTTCATAATCTTGTAAAAACTTTATAATGCAGTCACTTTTCTTAAACATTCAAATGATGTTTGGGACCGGTAAGGATAAAGTTAGATAATAAGAATGACCCTGCATTGCTTTAATATTAAATAAGAACAATATAGGTACAGGATCATTGTCTGCTTTATTTCATAATAATCACCACAATGTCATATTTACACTACTTAAGAGCCCACCCATGCAAAATTCGTCAGGTGAATGATCCTAGATCTCAACATCCATAGTGATTAAAAATCTGTCCCTTGAAAATAAGAAACTTAAACAGTTTTTCTTCAATCTTGTCAGCGTGAAAACACGATTAGTAATAATTTTCTCGATAGTTTTATCTCTCAAACATAACCCTTTTTAGGGTTCCGTAGTCAACTACCCTTATAGTTTCGCCATGTCCGTCTGTCCGTCCGTCCGCGGCTTAGCTCCGTGATCATTTGTACTAAAAAGCTGAAATTTGGTATGAGTATGTATTACGCCGAAATAACGGTAAAATAAAAACCAAAAAATAAACTTTTCAGGTACCTACCTCTCGAACACAAAAAAAAATACAAAATGCTTTATTGTACACCAAAAAAAAATTTACAAATTCAATACAGAACAATAATTTTAATAACGGTAGACAACAGGCGGTCTTATCGCTAAAGAGCGATACCTATAGTGGGGGTGATTTTTTTTTCGTTTCAACACTAATGTGTGGGGTGTCGTTGAATAGGTCTTTGAAAAATAATAGGGGTCTCCAAACATTATTTTTTGATAAAATCAGCAGTTTTGTAAAATTTGCTCCGAAAATTATAAAAATTGTGTCCCGCCCCCCCCCCCCTCTAACTTTTCAACCACGGTCAAAAAAATATGGAAAAATTCATGAAAATGAGGGTTTATACTTAAGTACTTTCAATGAAAACTATATTGAATAAAATCGGTCAAGCTGTTTTTGAGTTATCGCAAAAATTCATAATTTTCTTATTTATTAGTCAACTAGGAACCCTTATAGTTTCGCCATGTCCGTCTGTCCGTCTGTCCGTCCGCGGCTTAGCTCCGTGATCATTAGTACTAGAAAGCTGAAATTTGGTATAAGTATGTGTATGTATAACGCCGACAGAACGGTAAATTAAAAATTTAAAAATTTTATATTTTTCGGGTACCTCTCGAACACCTAAAGTGGGGGTGAATTTTTTTTATATTTTCAACACTAGTGTGTGGGGTGTCGTTGGATAGGTCTTGTAAAAATAATGGGGGTCTTCTAACATAATTTTTTGATAAAGTCAGCAGTTTTGTAAATATTCGCTCCAAAAACAAAAAACATAGTGTCCCCCCCATCTAACTTTTCAACCACGGGTCAAAAAAATTCGGAAAAATTCATGTAAATGAAGCCTTATAAATACTATCAATGAAAAATATATTGAACAAAATCGGTTGAGCCGTTTTTGAGTTATCGCCAAATTTCATATTTTTTCTTTAAAAGGACGTAAGTTGACTTCCAGAAGGTAATAAGTGATTACAGTTTCTAGGGCGTTTACGACCTTTTTATAGAGCTTAAAATATTTCTTAACTTAAACCTCGGGCTTAAAACAGCAGTTTATTGTGAAGGATGAGCAACTACGGAACCCTACACTGAGCGTGGCCCGACATGCTCTTGGCCGGTTTTTTAGCTTAATAGATGCACAATTTTATTATAAGTTCTCAAAAACTGTAAAAGTATTTTCAATATAAAATGCACACGTTTAAGGTCTTCGCACATTATAACAACTCAACGGCGACTCGATTCTATGCCAAATATTGAAATTTAAGCCCTATGTCATATTTACTAGGTTTAATTTCAAAAAATGATATTAGTAGTGGACGACGAGTGGACGACGCGTCGTACATTTTTTAAAATTAAACCTAGTAAATATGACATAGGGCTTAAATTTCAATATTTGGCATAGAATCGAGTCGCCGTTGAGTTGTTATAATGTGCGAAGACCTTTATGACACAACTCAAAAAACATGATTTCCGCGCTTCCGAGCATGCACTTCCATCTCGCTCACGTTTACGCTCAGTGAGAGAGAGAGCTAGCACACGCACCCCCCAATAACTCCAAATCTATTTAAGATAAAAACATGAAATTTAGCTTATGTATTTAGATCCTTTAGAACAACTAGAACCCCAAATTTCATCAATAAAAGAAATAAAACCGCGTACGGAGGGTTCCGTACACACTTTCACTTATCTCATCTTAATTAGCCTGTTGAGTTAAGTTTGCACCTGAAATATATGACGCCGCATACAAATGACGTGCAAACATAACGCAACCGACTTCTTCAAATTTGATGTATTAAAGGGACTATATTTTTAATATTTTTTTTACAAATGTATAATTTTCAGATTTGATAAGTATTTGTAGTATGTGACGATATTACTTGCCAAATTTTATAGTTCTAGGTCATCGGGAAGTACCCTATCATTGTGATTCCCTTGAGTGTCGAAATGTACATTTTTTGCGATATAAACGGCCGTATCTTTTTTCACGCTAACGTAGAAGTTAAATTTTTTCACAGGTTCTAGGAACCGCAAACCTGAGTATATTATGTTAATTTCAACTGGATACCTCAACGCATTCTCGAAATAAAGAGTCTTGACAGATAGACGGACGGACGGACAACAAAGTGATCCTATAAGGGTTCCGTTTTTTCGATTGAGGTACGGAACCCTAAAAACCCAGCAGAGTAATTTTGCTAAGAGACAAGCTTCGCCGACAAAAGAATTGAGATCTATATGGGCGCCAAGTTCTTTGCACTAAATTTTTTAGATACAAGGACATGCGACATACTCAATGCATTTATGTTACTTGGGGTGTAATTCAATATCAAGATTTGACTTGGCTAGTTTTCACAAACTGACAAAATTGTATAAAAGTATTGTTATCAAGCTAACAGTATAAGTAACAGCATGAACACTAACTTGCGTACTTACCTTTACGAAAATAGGTTAATGATTAGACAAATATAATAAGTACCTAATATAAATGTATATGTAAAAACTTTTTCTTTCTCATTTAACAAAAATCGTGATTTTTTACTACTAATAAGTTTTCCATTAGAAAGTCATGTTAAATGTTAAAATTATAAAAACATATATGCATTTGTTTAACTAATATGTACAAAAAACAATAAGCGACCGTTTCAAAGAAAATTACAATGTGTTTTATAAATCAACAAAAATTGATTTTTATCTGCAAAAAGTACCAATTCAACTTAATTATTGAGCAAAACACATGTACATAATTCAATTATAAACTAATCAAATTTCTCTGCGCACACTTTGTCCCGCCAGCCCAGAATACAGAACCGAACAGGCTTTCAGAGCTGCATCTTGTGACGACGTTATGGACTTGGCCGCAGAAGTGTGAGGATATGAAGGTACTCCACTCGTGGTTGATGGACCATCAACTGGCACCGCAGAAGATGAAGTTGACAATTGGTCCTATATCTTCCAGCCATAGCGTCCACTTCTTTGTAATGCGGGTCTTTTTTCCAACTTCATTTTGCACTTTATTTTCAAAATGATTGATCCACAGATATCTGTTATACGCAGTTCATCATGGTTTAAATGTTCTATGGTCATGCTTCCTAAAACAGAAAATTAAGTATCTTAACATAAATAAAATACAATAATAATAATTATTAGTAGTTTGTTTTTCTATACGAACAGGTCTAAATCAACACAATAATGGTTAAAGGCTAAATAGGATCACTTTTTTCTCCAAAAGAATTCACAATTCACTTAGCTTGGGAAAAAAAATAAAAAATAAATGGGTAACCAATGAACACAACTTTTTTGTAGCGCAGGTCCTGAGAAATATCAATGTACTTAGATAAAATATTTAACATACAAACACCAATAGAATTAACTTCATTCTTTACAAATTGATAAGGCAGTATGAAGTTCTAACATTACAGAAAACATAGCATTTGAAGGTCAAGCAAATAGTTTAATTTTAAGTAAGTGCTCATCTCATTGACTGATATTATCTCAGTGACTTTGTAATTTGTTTGATTTGAATGATGTTCTACTATCTTACAAATTACAATAATTTTGGACCAGGGTCTTATTAATTATTCACTTTGTTTCTTTAAAGAATAAAAATGTGATTTGTTTATCGATATGTACTTTATTTCAAATGTTAAGTTGGTCTTAAAGACAACACTTACATATATACCTAAGTGGACTCGCCTACCTATATGCTTAAGTGGACCTATATACCTGAGTCCCATCCAGGGGACATAGGACATTAAGTCATATACCTGAGTGGGCCAATATATAGAAAATAAAAACTTACCGCAATTAGACATTTCGTTTGTCAGTTTTCCCAAGATAAGAAGACGAAGGTATTCAGATCCAAACAATGTCTATGAGCGGTTTTGAAGTCGTATCTATAAGAATTTGCTTCAAGTCCGTGTTAGGTGGCGTAGGTCAGTTTAAACAACTTAAAGCAAGGTTGCAAAATAAAATCACAACTCAAACAATAACAGAACAAATCGAATCGCAAGTCAGTGCTGCAAACTCCCACATCACGTGTAATAAACAAGAACGACAACAAGAAGGTCCTAAAAATCAGGAGCCAGTCATAAATATCAGTAGGGCTACTCCCATGTTCAAAATTCGACCGTCGTATAGTGCCGTCCCTCTCGATCTTCTGTCGAAGTATATGAGTAAACGGGACAGCACTATACACCGCTGGCCGAATATCGAACATCGGAGTAGCCATTCAGAATATTCAGATTCGTCAGAATCAGTCGCGTTTCGTTCCACTCACAAATCGGTTGACAATTATCGGATGTCAACGTTGCCAAATGACCGCACACTTATATTAAATATGGTGTATTTACACAACTTTTCTAATATTAGGAGATTTGTTCGATTCCAAAAAGTAATAAATAAAAATAAAAATCATATATTTATAATCTGACAAATCAGGAGAGTTTGCAGCACTGTCAGAAGTAACGGTCTGGAAGGAATGGAATGCCCAGTTCACAGATTCATAGTGTTGCCAGAACGGATTTACGTTTTCGGAAATTTCGCAAAGTGCATACCTAATCCATTAAGGGACGGATTTGAACAAAATCGGACGAAATCCAAAAAAAATAATAAGATCTATGCAATACTACCTATGGGATTGGGTACAAATTATTAATATTGGTTTATTCATCTATATATTCTTTACTTTTCATCTTTTTAAGCGTGCATAGTTTAAAATAAACTAGTCCTCCAATCATAATAAGCTCGACGAGTCTCCATTGCAAAAGTCTTAAAAGAGACGACGATTGTAAACGGGCGCTCGAGGTACGATTTGGAGTTTCAAAAAGCCGGGAAACTGTCATTTTTTTATTGGTATGGCCACCCCGTCGTAGGCTGTGTGTGAGCGCAACAATGGGATACACATAAAACGCCATCTAGCGTTACCACTGCAAACAACTACGAATACTTGGATGCTGAAACATAGCTAACACTTTCGTGTTCTCGGTTGATTATTTATGATTATTGTTTTCTTCGAAATAAGATGATAAATCAGTTTATATTTTAGGTTTTGTTTATAAAATATGCTATAGTATTTTAATCACGAAAATTCTGCTTAATTTGGCTGATTCATATTTTATTAATTTACAAATGTTAACGGTAGAGCCATCTATTGTTCACTCTCAGTACTAAAAGTAACTTCTTCGGCTTGGGACCCCCTGCTAAAGTCCTGTTCCTCTGATACTGTACAGTCACTGTGAAAAAAAGTAGATAATGAAAAGGAAAACGCGCGGCTCCAATTATGAAGGTTGTGATTTGCAGGGGTTTTCAGCGTTAATTTTATTGTCTGACTGTACTGAATCTTGAATTTGCGTCAGTAATTTTGCAGCGTTAAGGTTTTAATGAAGTTTATGAGAATGTGGTTTAATTAACGAACTATATACCCCGCGTGGCGAACGATGATTCCAAGACACCTGTCATCTCAGTACATTTTAGCCGCGCGGGGTATAATTAAGAATAATTGTGATGGGATTATCAATAAAATTAAGAACCCCAATTTTATACTAAATTCGTAAAGTATATAAGCCAAATTTAAGTAACAAATTTCACCCGTTTCCCGATTAGTTGAGTTTATTAATAGCGCTACGCAAGGAGAAAATTTCACGTCCTGGCGGTAATTCATTCATTCCAGATCGCATATTTATTTAACCACTTGCGATTTGGGGCATTCACGAATTCACTATTACGTCACCCTGGGCCGTAAGTGGGATTTTCTGCCCGCTACGCGGGGAGAAATTTCACGTCCTGGCAAGGCAAGACGTAAAACTTAAGACAAATCACGGGCGGTAATTCGTAAAGCCACATTTCGGATATACAGGGTGGAACAGATCGGGGGACTTTTAAGCAAATAGGAAATTGACCATGCTGAGTAATTTAATTTACACCAATAAAGTATATACGTTTTTGAGATACAGTTTGTTAATGTTAGTGTAAAAATCTGCACGTATCAACCCTAGCAATTTTTGAACATCGCTTAAGTTAGACAGGTGTCAATTTAAACAAAACTTCAAATAGGCAGGGTTGTCACTAATGTTAAAATATTATATTTGATATTTTTTTTACTTTACAATCCAGCTTTAAAATTATACATAGGTCACTTAGATGACACGATCCTGTCACCTCAGTCTTTAGAAATGTTCCACCCTGTATATGGCTCTATCTATCTTGGACACTCAGGAATTTACCACTCTAGCTATGTAATGTTATTACTATTACTCCCAAGTAAGTGTTTTACAAATACAAAATACGAAATACAAAATTATTTATTGTTTGAATGTGAGTGGTTATAAATGGTGGTAGGGTTAGTGTTTGGTACATCACAATCAGCCAGAATTTGGCGCACAATATTTTGTCTTTAAATATGCATGTCATTAAACCTATGAAGAGTATGTATTTAATAATGTCAGATTAAAAATAAGTTATGAGGAGAATAAAAGTATTGAGATAATAAATTAATGTCATGCATATAGAAAAGTGGTAAACAGCAAATTACAATACTTAATAAATCATTTTTGAATGTCAATGTAAAAAAAAACTCATAATAATAAAATAAAACAAATATTGATTAGGTATTGGTGGTCATAAAATGTTCATTAACAGAGTAGTACATTCTTTGTAGGCACCACTTAAACAATTTGGGTTTGAAACCTTGGCAATCCAAGGATTTCAAGTAATTTGGCAAACTATTAAAGATTTTGACAGACATGAAAAGAATACTTTTTTCAAAATGAGCAGAGCCATGACATGGATAACAGATATTAAGCCCATGGTGCTTAGAAGTTGACCTATCATTAGATTTCATTATATTGTACTGACTAATACGAGCCTTCACAAAGAGACACATTTCATAAATGTACAGTGTGGGTAACGGAATAATTTTCAATTTTTGGAACAACGGTCTACATGAATCCGTCGTTTTGGCACCACACGGGGATGTCACTATTTCGACATAACTTGTACTCAGCCATCGATAAAAACCACAGTAAAATTGAAATGCGTAGCCTGGTGGAGGAGACTGAGAATCGAACCCGGTACCTCTGGATTACCAGTACAACGTGTTAATCTCTACACCACCCTGAAGGAAAAATTATCAATAAAAAATTCAAACTATGTGTTTCAAATAACAAATAAATCGCAATAGCCCAGTCTAACTAGTAACATCGATGATATATAAAGAAACATGTTTGACCATAGAGAATAAAAACCGGCCAAGTGCGTGTCTGATTCGCGCACCGAGGGTACCGTACAAACTTTCAGTTTATCCCATCTTAATTGGCCTGGTTGAGTTAAGTTTGCTCCTGAAATGTATGGCGCCGCATACAAACGAGGTGCAAACTTAACGCGACCGAGTTCTCCAAATATGATGTTTGAAAAGGACTATATTAAAATGTGGTATTTCCACATAAAAATATGAATCGATAAAAATATTCTACACAAATATTTAGGACTACATTTTTTATGATTTTATTACAATTGTATAGTTTTCAGATTTTTATAAGTGTTTGTAGTATGTGAATGTGACGATATTACTTGCCAAATTTCATAGTTCTAAATCATCAACCCTATCATTTTGATTCCCTTGAGAGTGTCGAAATGTACGTTTTTTGCGACATAAACGGCCGTATCTTTTTTTCACGTCAACGTAGAAGTTTGATTTTTTTACAGCTTCAATGAACCGCAGACTTGAGTATATGGTTTAAATTTCAACTCAATACCTCCACGCGTTCTCGATATAAAGGGTCTTGACAGACAGACAGACGGACGGACAACAAAGTGATCCTATAAGGGTTCCGTTTTTTTCCGATTGAGGTACGGAACCCTAAAAATGGCAGATAATGACAATCAACAAACAAGGATCTTAGTATTATTTTGTTTATAGTTATTCATTTATTTTATATCCACTCTCTTATCACGCATTACGAGTACCTACTCATTATTCGTTAAGAGTTTTTTATTAGACCTCGCGATGGAACAGAAATACCTCGATTTAATCAAAACAAATTAAGTTAAAGAGCAACGGAAGGGTTCACTAACAAAGAGTTAATCTTCTGGAAAAGCGACCAGTCACCGGGATGCTACAAATCGAAAAGGGATTAAGTCTTAAGGGAGTGTTAAGGAAGACAAGCCTTTTGTCGTTAATGTTGTACATCTATTGTTAGGATTGTTAATAGTCTCCTCAAAATGGTTTTTACTATGTACTTGTAGCTAAAGCTTTCTATATTATGTGATGAATGTCGCTATGCTATTTATTGGACATTTTGGACTTGGTGAAAGTACCTAATGACCTATTAGTAATGGATTTCTAGCCTCGTAAGACCCCGATAAAATGAAATCGAGTATTGAACTCTTATCGAATTAAAGGCTCGAAATTTAAAAAAACAAATGCCCTGACGAATTGAGAACACTCCTTCTTTTTTGAAGCCGGTTAAAAATGCAAAGATCTGTCTGGAACTTACTAAATCGATATCACTTAAAGAAGAAGCAATTAGCTAAACAAACAAATGAATGCAAACTGTCACCGGGATTCCGTTGAGGTGATGGAAGGTGGTGTCAGCTATTTCTTATATATAAAAAAAAACTTGTTCAAAGAGAGATTATAGCCGGCTGGTTCTTCGGGCACAACACCCGTGGAAAGTACTCCATGAAACGATTGGCGGTGCATGGGAAAGTCGGGGGCAAGAGATCTCGTGGGTGCCCTCCAACGCATGGTCAACCTGATGCATCCCACCCGAGCTGTTCGAGCTGAATCCACGCTCTGGCCCACCTGGTTTTAACGAAAAACGTTCGGTCTGGTGTACGCTTAACCGCTTGACAACGGGACTTGGTAACTGCAACCAACTAAGGAAAGGATGGGGCTGGACCGAGGACGAAAGCTGCGAATGCCGATGCCCTGAGTAGACTGTACGCCATATTGTCTTGGAATGCCAACTAACTAGGTTCTCAGGCCAAGTGGAAGATCTCAAAGACCTAACAAGCGTAGCTGTTGACTTTCTCACAAATTGTAAATTTAGATTAATAAGTTTATAAGTAAGCACGCAGTGTATTTTTTCGCCATACGATAAATAAATTAACGCGATACCTCATCAAATCTGTGCGGCATAAACGAGAATTAGTTTATGTCTTCTATTATGATAGTATTATTAACCTTAAATCCTATCTATGAACGGACAGGTCCATACTTTTTAAACCAAGGTGTAAGGTTAGTAAGTCAGGGCTTGGGTGCTTGGCTTTTCCTGGGATTTGATAACTTTTTCACAGCGAAAGCGTTAAATGAGCAAGTGAGTCTTGGCCGCCAATTTTACATGAAATGTTTTTTGATAGTCGCGGAAGACTCGACCTAGACTGCCTAGATGAGATCACGACCAGTCTTCCAAGAGTGCGCAACTATGGAGAAGAATTCAAAGTAAAATTTTCAGTTTTCTAGGGCTGTTGGCCGTTGCGAATTCTGGTAAACTATATGTATGCAAATAAACACTTTATTGTACACTAGCTGCCCGGCCCGGCTTCGCACGGTTGTAAAAAATAGCCTATGTTCATCAAGGATAATGCCGGCTTCTAATGGTAAAAGAATTTTTCAAATCGGTCCAGTAGTTTCGGAGCCTATTCAATACAAACAAATCTTTCCTCTTTATAATATTAGTGTAGATGTAGACAACATCTATTATCATTAATGGTATAACATAATATAAAACACGTATTAAGGTAAACTTATTCCTATTAGGGATCTCTTTCCGTTAACCTTTGCCTACATTTAACATAATATCTTGGACGAATTCATCAAGGCGAGAACCCCCAGAGTTCAGTAAATATCGCTCAAAGTACCCACATATCCCGTTTTCAGCCTTTTTTTGCCAATCCGCAAACATATTGGACGCGATGAAAATATTACCATCCTCTTTGAATTTCAAATGGATTGCCAGCGTAAACAACAGCGCTTCGGTTTGCGATTCGGATACGATCGTTGTATAGAGACGTGCACCACAACGGTGCTGCCAACTGGTGTCGCCCGTCGGAAGATTTTACGTTACCAGTACTTGCCCATGGAGCCCAAGAAATATTCAATAAACGAAATTCAAAATTAAAAACCCTGACCCAACCAGACAGCTAAGAACCATCTGGACATACTACAAGACTGTCGAAAAAAACCGCATTGAAGTCAGACCGCCATTTGGAACCGGCGATGCTACAAACAGACACACAGATACACATGTTAAACTTAAGAACTCTTGTTTTTAGGTAAAAAAGGCTAGACTATACCCACAATTGACATCTTTGGTCTGCTGCCACCAATAGTTCCTGCACGTGCCCTATGAACTATGACAATAACCAAGTTCCTTTCCACAACCCTCTTTAGCACAACCGACTCTTGTCGTGTGGCTTAACATCATCCATCACTCTTACTGCACTGGACAGAAAGAGTACTTGCTGCATTTAAAAATACGAGTAAGAACCACGTGTAGTTTTCCACTACGTAACTAAATACCTTATTTTTACCCAAAGGAAAAGTTGGCAAATTGGCTGTCAAATACAGCCGCTTTGCAGGCGTCATTTACCTACTGGGTGAACGAGGGTCCTTCCTTTTAACATTCGAGTCTACTCACAATTACAATCAACCTCAAAACGTAAAAACAAGACTTATTCATACAAAACTTGCGGCTAACCGGACACTTTAGTATATGGGGCATGGTTTTTTGAAATGCAATGTTGGTTTCACATTAAAAGGTGAGTACTCGGATGTTCTTTTTGTCTATAAACTGAACAGCCATTGACATCAGTAACACCTGATCCTTGATGGTTAGTGACAACGGTGTCGAAAAGCGGAATACCAAAAAATTCAGAAGTTTCATTTATCCGAATCCAACATAATTCCGAATTTTCATAATACCGCAAGCGCTATCACGCCAAACGTTGATATTTGCTGTGGATGGTATGTGACACAATTTAATTAGGGTTATATTTTATCCCAAAAAAAGTCAAAATATTTCACCAGAACATGGTTAGGGTTATATTTCATCCCAAAAAAAGTCATAATATTTCACCAGAACAAGGTTAGGGTTATATTTTTATCCCAAAAAAAGTCAAAATATTTCACCAGAACATGGTTTTCGGATTATGAAAATTCGGAATAGTGATGCATTCGGACAAATAAAATGTCGGAGTTTTGTAGTGTACCCGTCAAAACGTACCTCACTGATTTAGCAACAGCCGATTCAGAAATACACGGACCTGAGCTTGGTAAAGAGTGCGAAGCAGATCCGGCGTGAAGTACCTACCGCTTCCCCTTATAGAGAACACAAAGTTTTGTCAAATGTAAAAATATCCTCATTCCATTATCTATAACCTACGAATCCACGATGTTGTTGTGAAGTGAAACGTGAACACTCCGTCGCACAACTCCATAGAATCACATTCAGTTGTTCCCCACCAAGACCCTCCTATGACAGAGCAGCTTATATAAAGCCTTACTTAGCCCTTTTAATATGCACTACTGTTTTTCTGGACTGTTTCACGCGGGAAAAGCACTTTCTATCCAGTAGTGCAGTAAACGAGTGACGCATGACTGACCTTTATCAGTAGGCCTATAGGATCTAGGTATTCAATCTGAAATAAGCGGAATGTCATGTTTTCAGCCGAAGGTTTGGAATCAATCGGAGCCTTGTACGGCGGTACAAAACGGCCCGTTTTACCCAATTTGTCCAACATCCTATACAGCTCGGACAAGCTTCTGCCCTTTAGTATGAAGCGCCACAGTAAAGTGAATTAAATAGGCATTGTAGCTACACAAGGAGCTGAAGTCAAGGTAAAAGCAATTGAGCAAAATCTTGGCTTCATACTGTACCTACAATAAAAACCGGCCAAGCGCGAGGTATGTATGAAGCCGGATACAAATGAGGTGCAAAGTTAACGCAACCAATCACGTTTGTTTTATGGGAGCTCCACTTAAATATATATATTATTCTGTTTTTAGTATTTGTTGTTATATAGCGGCAACAGAAAAACGTCTGTGTAAATTTCAACTGTCTACCTATCAGATCACGGTACTGAGATACAACCTGGTGATAGACGGGCGGACAGTGGAGTCTTAGTAATAGGGTCCCATTTTTACCCTTTGGGTAAGGAACCCTAAAAAGGATCATGTATCGATTTGTGCTATTCGAAATGTCAGATATTGTCAATATAACATTTGTAAACAATAATCAAGTAAATTTAAATATATCGGTCGTTTCTGACATTTGCATTTTAGCAGAACGATACAAAAGTACAACACAAACACAATTGCAATTTAATAGACCAGAGCCTCCAATACCCCCTTCTGGCTACGCCCGTGGAACTGCTAAAATAAAATAGTATTCTACGAATTGATTGACTTGATGGATATGATGATATAGCCAGAAGATGTCCATGCATTTCAGCCCTAAAAATATCAGACTGCTACTCTTAATTTTTTTTGTCCTACTGTTTGGAATGCGAGTATTGTGGCGGGTATCCAAAACTGATTGTGTATCCGAACGGCCTCCTTTATTTGCAAATTGTTTGGATATTACTCCCGATGCTCTGTTATTAGAATTTGTTGCGGTTTTTTTCTGTTATTGGAAATATTTGATTCCCGTTGGGGTTTTTTGAATTGCAAAACCTGGCAATATTTATTTCGGCGCGTTTAGAATTGCGTTTATTTTCAATAAGTCAGTGCCTCGTGGGATATATTATGTACCCTCTTCGGTTTGGTAGGAATCTATTAAGTGTTGTTTTTTCTTATCAGGTTTTTGAATATAGGTAAAGGTACCTAAAGCTTGTGGTGGATTATCGTTTCTGTACTTAGTATGTCAGTTTTTATCTATTAATAAAATTTCATATTTTTGCTGTTCCCCCCAATGCTAGTTTAGTGATTGCAGATTAATCGGGAATCGGGATTCAAAATTCTGTTTAGATTAAATATACAGTTATATTAGAGAAAATAACAAATGAGTATCATTTTAGTGGGTTTTGGACATAAAAATCCTTGTGGAGAAATAATACTCAAGAAAAAATTTTTTTGGACCATCCCAGTGAACACTTCACGAAAACGGAAAAAAACACCTAGGTACAGAATGTGCGTGAATAATGTATAATAATTATGAAAAAGTTATCTTTTTCCGTACTGCTCACAAACACAATAAAACTCACACCATTATGTACCTACTATATTTAGTCCCACATTCCAACTTTGAGCTCAATAAAAGTCGTCGTGTTACGGCTCATAATACATTTAACAATTGAATACCCCTTTCTCAAGAAGCTAAAACTCAAGAAGCTGAAGCAATCTAGAAACATATAGAAGAAACAAGCTCTTTTCTCTTTACGCTACACTAACAAAAGTATTGTGTGAAGAAGAAACTTGGTAAGGAACTTACCGTTTCCAAGCAAACATTAATTCCCAGCAAATCCTCGGATTGGAAAATGAAATTATTTACTTTCGTGAGCTGAATGGAAAACCCGAGAAGTTCTCGTGGTACGGTCGGCAAATTAAAATTGCCTACTTAAGCAAGAAGAATGTGGCTCAAAAGGACGCGCTTTCAACTTGCGCTTTGCTTGCGACTAGGTACGGATCGCAAAAATGCTGACTTCAGGGAAATAAATAAGGAAAATATGATGTTAATCGTAGTTGGATTGTTGAAAAGCGATCACAGCGGCCGTCTGGATGCAGTGCCACTACCATGAGTATAATGACAGCACTCACTAGCGACTGCGTGACCGCTTTGAACGGAGACTTTATACAAATCGGTTGCGCAGTCGCTAGCGAGTGCCTACATGTTATTTTCTTATGTTATGTGTTGCAAGTGGCGCAGAAACGACCACAGGCGTTATTTGGGGAAGACTCGAGCAGTTATTCTGCTAATGATGGATGTTCATATACATTTTATTTGTTAATCTTTTTTAAAAGCTGCTTTCGTTTTTCGATTGAAAATGCCATATATCGAAATTACAAAATGACGTTTAAACAGTACCTACCTACAACCTGATAATGGATGGATCTGTACGCTGCTCTAATATTACCAATTCGATCAACTAGATACGTAATACCTACGCGTACTTTCCATATCACCCACTCAATTCTAACAATTTCTTCTAAATTCCCCTCTACACAAAGATTGTCTGGAAGAGATAGCTATTTATCGATACGACCGCCTGTTGTTAATCTCTGTTTGTGTTAATTGTATCTCTCATGTTTTGTTTGTTCCTGTGTATTTGAGGTCTGCAATAAAGGGTATTTGTGCGTCAGTTCAGTTCCCAGTTAATGTAAACATCCAATTTAGAGCAAGTTCCAACGGGTCCATTCACCTCTGCTCTCTTTTTCTGCAGACCCTCTCTGAATGGAAGCCATTAATGTCGCGGCTCTTTTGTTTATGAAAACGTGTCGCCCACCGCTTTCTGCGCTTAAATACGCGGATATTGCAGGATTTGTTTTTCTTATTAAGATGTGGGTTAAAGTATCATGTCGCTTTGAGGCGCTTGGCATGAAAGGCGAGTATGGAGGACGGCGGACTTGTCCAATGTTGAAACTTAGGGATGAATGAAGTTTTAATTAAAATGCTGGCTTTTATGATGAGAGTAGTAGTGGGTTATGAAAGAGAGAGGAAAGGAAGAAATAAATTTATTATAGCGCAATAGGAGAATTCAATTACATATAGAAAGTACTCAAATAAACATTCGTACTAAAAACGATAATTTTTCCTGTGCCTCAAAATGGTCCCACCTCATCATATGTAATTGTAGCTCGCAAGCCAGCTTATGGTGACATTAATAAATACTAAAACGCGCCTGCAACTGCAATTTCTTGCGGAGAAGGAAAAGTTACAACCTTCGTTTTTGCTTAACACAGATAAAAGTTCCCAAATTATGTACAATCCATGAGTCCAATCGCTTTGCCGCGGTGTTGCCATAAAGACATACATACAGACGACGTGCCAATGGCAAGACTAGTAATGGTAGTAAATTGTAATGTATGACTAGTTGCGTACATACAGGTGTTTCATTACGCCGAATTTTCCTCTGTAGTCGTACATTTTTCATAATTGTTACTTCGGCGAAATGAAACATTCCACGAAAAATAGTTCGGCGAAAAGGCAGAGAATATCCATGATACGATATTAAATATAGTAACATGGTTAAATGAACATAATCTTGAAATTAATTTTGCTAAAACGAAACTCATAGAGTTTAGACCTCGCCAAAAACGTAGTATGAATGTAAATTATAGCTTTGATGACATAAAATTAGAATGCGTAAATACTTTTTCACTTTTAGGAATACACATTGACTGCAAAATAAATTGGAAAGAACATATAAATCAAATATCAATAAAATTAAGTAGATTTACTTACGCCTTAAACGAATTAAAAAAATGTACCGACCTGAAAACCGCTATTTGTGCCTACTACGCTTACGCCCACGCCTGGCTCCAATACGGTATAGTACTATGGGGGAACAGTACAGATGTCGCATACCTATTCAAACTCCAAAAACGCTGCATAAGAATATTAGTAAATATAGATGACATGATAAGTTGCAAATATTTCATCAAACATAGTATCCTAACCCTGACATCTATATATATTCTGCAAGTAGGTATTTTTGTAAAAAATAACTCCGAACTTTTCCCGCAATACTCACACGCGCCTAACTT
The DNA here is from genome assembly GCA_932273695.1 of Apotomis betuletana. NCBI lineage: Eukaryota > Metazoa > Arthropoda > Insecta > Lepidoptera > Tortricidae > Apotomis > Apotomis betuletana. The sequence goes on from OW026310.1 coordinate 3,710,081, forward strand.
GCGACCCAGAAATAGACTGGCTCTACCTGACTCAAAAATGAAAATGGTCCACTCTAATTCTCTTGGCATGTGCATCCAAATATATAATAAAATCCCTAAGGCAATCAAGGATCTTAATAACTTAAACCAATTTAAGAAATATCTTAAAAAGTTCTTAACACACAAGGCTTACTACACTGTCCAAGAATTCCTTGATGAAAATGAAATTGACATAGAAAATGCTGACTCATAAGACTAATTTAATGATCTCAAATTCAAATACTGTTGTTATTAAATGTATTAAATTATTATTATCTCATTATCTTAATTTATTTTTTATGTTTTTTGTATAAATCTTAATAATAATCAAGTTTGTAATTGACATAATGTTTGTACCTAATTGATATTCCATTTTAGTTGTAAGAGATTGCTGTGCCCGACAGGGCTCATGTTTTGAACGTACCTAGTATGTGCTAGTATTTAAGATATTTTATGTATACAACATGAATCGCAATAAACTGAATTTGAATTTGAATTTGAGAACCTACATACTACGTTTAGTTTTGAATTTCTGACGTTCTTGACGTTCGATGTTTCGTTAAAATACTGCTTAGCAAAGAGTTTCAACGAAACTTTTCAATATTTCAACTAAACTTAGTTTTACAAACATTAACTTTTTCGTTAAAATGGGCAGGCCTTGGTTAAGTCTAACAAGTCTAAAAGTTGTGTAAGTTGTGGTACGGTAGAAACTATTTAAAAGGTCAGTAGTATCGGACGACCATCTGAATTGCCGTGTATTTCCTATGCTGACTCAACCGACATCCCTAGGAACCATATCCGCCTCAGACGTGGAATTGATGTTACGTACAAATTCACGATTGGGATAGATATTTCGATCCTACAGGCTCTTCGACGTGCACAATTACTAGTCGCTGTAGAGCAGTTAACTGTCGATGGTGTAATTAATTCATCCGTCGTGTTGACTCGAAACCCGACTTTAATGCTACATTATTCCACCCATCTTAGAAGCCTTATTTGGAGTTACCTTGGTGATAAAAATTAGGAAAACGAGTGTTACACAAATTAACGTGACTTCGCTTTGTGGCGGGACTCAGCATCATCAGGTTTCTAAGCGAAAAACCCTGGCCATATTTGCCGCATGACAAGAAATCGTATTTTACTATAGTGGTAAAGGTGCTGGAGAACCAAGGTTAATACGCCAGAGACTTGACAGAGATGGCAGTAGCCCGAATATGGTGACTGAACGAAATATCCATAATTATATCGTATTTTGATATAGTTGACCACGAACCGGAAGACGCAGCGTGGGAAGGCCCCCAATGAGGTGGACCGACAACCTGATTATGATCGTGGCAAAAATTTGATGAGGGCGGCGCAAGACCGATTGTTGTGGAGAACTTTGGGCCTTTCTCCAACAGTGGATGTCTATCGGCTGATACGATAATGATGATGATGATGATGATGAAGGTGATGATAATGATATATGTGTTATTTATTTGCTTTGACAAGTACCATTTTATGGGTAAATAGTGGTTTATTTAGATGTTTCCGTATAGATAACATTCTAACTAAGGTGTCCAATACTTTTTATGAATTAAAAGCCATTTTACCCTAAAGCCTCTGTTCTGCCCGCCCTTGCGGCATCTGGCGCGCCGCAATCCATCAGTTAGCGTGATCCACCCTTTCTTATCGCTGTCCCTGGTATTTATCTGACTTTATCTAACCACTGAGACGTTTAGAACAGAAAATAGTTTTTTAAGACGTCCGTCCTTCTGTTGTTCAGAGTTTTATGTTAAGAAACATGTTTGATCATAGAAAAAAATGTCTTAAACAATCAGCATTTTTGAACAAATAAGGAGTCTTAAGATGCGTTGGAATCGTCGGATTTAGGACATTACGTCAAAAACCAGACCATGGAAAATAATGGAATTTACCGTAATAGGTACTATTTTCTATAATTTTCAGAATATGTCTCACTCCCAACAGAATGTTTCTATGTAGGTTACCGATTATCGCGGGCTTTCCTCAACTCGACAAATTACAATGCGTGATATTCGTATGTAAAGACTGATTTTATCAATTTAATTTTAACCATTTAGTCCAAAACTAAAATTTAATTTTGAATTTAAAGTTTTTTTACTTTAATTTTTTTTAACACCACGGCAATTCTTGCTGAACTAAGTTCTAGCTTAATGTTATCGATTCTCAGATCGCGTTCCAATACTTTATATCTTGGACAGAAAAACAGTGGAACTATTTCTCCGTTTCTATTTTTTATTTTATCAAGTTACTTAAGTAGATTTCTTTAAGTCAATGTTGAATAGATATTTTGTAGGTTTCATCTATACCTAACGTACACCGAAATCGAGGTCAAACAGGTGCTGTATGCTACTTTTATATAAAAGCAACTATTGGAAAATTGTAGTAAATAGTCCATTTTGGATATTTTAAGTATTTTATACGCAGATTCACGAGTTCTTTCGATCTAATTAGGAGAAAAAAAGTGTCCGAGCAATCTCCCACCAGTCTCGGTGAAAGGCGTCAAGTTCGTCTCGCCATCTCCTTCGAGAATAAATAAATAAATAAAATATTATGATCATTTTGGGACACTTTATTGAAGTGAAACTTTTTTTTTTTTTTTTTTATGTCGCTACCGTGGATGGATAGGAAAGCACTGTTGCGTTAAACGTTCAACGCTCCTGGGGAGGGGGAATAGAAATAGTCAGAGCGAGAGTAAAGAAGTTTGTCTTAAAGAAACAATATGAGTTCACTAAAAATCAATTTCTACTCCTTCCTATTTTCATTTCCTCATTACGAAGTTTCACTTCTTCCGCGCGGAGGGACTCCACGCACTATTTTTTTCTCCTAATAAGATCGAAAGAGCTTGTGATTCTGAGTAGAAAATACTTAAAATATCCAAAAACTAAGAAAGAAAGACGTGGGGTTGTACTTACAACAAAAAATAAAATGACCCAAATAAGGATAGACGAGCAACATAATACCTAGCTGATCAAATAACGACGAATTGAACTGTAAATACTATTCACGTTTCGATTAAATATAGAATTGGGTCATTCATTTTACAAAAAAGTCCATCCATTTTGTTTATCGACGCACCCGCATGCCGGAACAAACAAATCAGCCGGAAATGTGACGGGTCCGGAACGGGTGACGTCATCCATGACGAATTATTCAACTACGCTATGCGTGTGACAACAAACGAACATGTCGACGCATTTGGGAGATTATTGACTGATCGCCCGAGGCGTCTACGTTTTAGCTTGGTCAAGAACTATTTAGTATGTCCGGGTTTTCAGATGTTCGGATGGCCATTACAGGTCGCATTTCTAAACCATCCAATGAAAATTTATGAAATTTTGTGAGTAGTTTCGAGAACAGAACTGTTGATATTAAATTTCTTTGTCAATTCGCTTTCTATGACCCCTCGGTATTAATATGAAAAAAGAAAATGGATTTATAGGTAGTTGTTTGCCGTTATTTCCAAGCGCCAACTACCCAACCGCAGCTAAAAATCATTTCGTCAGAAAGGCTTTCGATTAAAAAAAACGTATTCCAATCGGACCATCCGTTTGGGAGCTACACGTGTACCACAGATACACATGTTTAACTTTATAATACCCTCCCTTTTTTGACGGGGGTTAAAAACAGGTCAGAAGGAGTCAGAAATATTTTTTCCCGATTCTCTCCGATTCACACGCACCGATCTCCGATTTCACGGATGAAAAATGCACAACCCTCAAAACTGAAGTGTGCCAGCCCTGAAAGTCTTAAAGGCGTTCTCGAGGCATCTTTTATTAAATTCGGCTTCAATTGACGGACTACGGCCCAAAAATACCTGAAAGACTTTTGGAAGGGCTTCGATTATAATTTGAATTTGCTGAATTGAGTGCCGTGAAGGAGCCGTTTAGAAAAGGAAAAGGCTTTGTGATAAGAGTGACTTTGACAAATGAGACGGTCAGGATCAGGAGATAAGTACAGTCAAGAGCTTAGACCGTCGTACAATTTGCCGTTCACTTACTAGTAGATGGCTTTCTGCACAGCTATGCACATAAAGTCTGACATACTGCATACATACATAGAAAACAACCAAAACGCAGGGACAAGTACTGAGCTCACAAATATTTGCCTTTGCCGGGATTCGACCCTAGGACCGCCGGCTCAGTAGGCAGCTGCACTACCTCTGCGCCAGCCACGTCATCAACCGGGTGTGTTCCATCATCATCATGACCACGAAAGACGTCTTCTGCCGTAGAAAGAGACCTCCCAATTAGTTTTCCCGCGATCCTAACCAGTTCATCGGTCCACCTTGTTTGGGGCCTTCCTTCTGCATCTTGCGGCACGTGGTTGCCACTCAAAAAACTTTCTGCCCCAACCGGTTCTACGAGCACTGTGCCCATTGTATTTAGATTCCATTAATCCATAATAGTTTTAACATTATAGCGCATATAGTATTCTTAGTCTGTCGTAGTATTGATACACCCATAGCAACACAGAAACGGATTGTCAGAACCAATCAATCAATCGTAGTTAGCAGTGACAACGTCATCTAGTGTCGTCAACTCGTCATAACCGTGTCGGAGTTAAGAATGCAAACCGGATTTTTTTTATATAAAAATTACACCTTACTTATACCACACTTAATGCCATGTGCTACATCATTAAATTGTGGAAAGGACCTTAGGCATGCTAGATTCGGTTTTAGTAAATCTATATTTTACTAATCCACTGAAATATATCAAAATAACAACTAAGTATCACATTTTACAAGCTTTTATTTACCTTCACCTGTCCCGTTGTAATGGAATTATGCAAGTTAAATTTGACCCACTTTCCGGTTTCCGATTAAGCTGAAATTTTGCACGAATAAGCAAATCACGTGCCAATGCAATATTATGATGACGTGGAGCTGATCTGATGATGAAGCTGGACGGTGGCAATAGGAACTCCGTAATAAATAAAGCAATCATATCGATTTTGGGCTCTTTAAAATCGTCTCTGTGAGCAATAGATGGATGTTCAAAGAAAAGTACAGTCGGCTATAAAAGCTTGTCACAAAAATGAAATTTTTGACAGAAACTTTTTACATGACTACCCGCCATCCAGACCCAAATTCTTGTTTAGCAAGGTGACATACTTACCTAATAATACAAGATTGTGTAGTCTATATCTGAAATATCTGAATAATCCTTTTGTTTCATAGAATATTGGGAATATGAAGATATTAGTTACGTCACATGGGTATTGTTATTCGTGGTTTTACATTAGCTTGCGGCGATTTCGTGTAAATTCTGAATTCATAATCTTAGTTGAGAAATTATATACCTACTCAGCCCTAGTAATATTTTTTCAACTTTCGACCTTTACACTGTCATAAAATATAAAATCATACAATAAAACGGCTATAAATGGCTTCGTAAACATTACAGGATTAAATGTGCGTAGTATTGTAATTTAGAAGAGTACCTCAATAATGTTTTCAGGCAGTACCCAAACATAGTAATAAATAGAGGGGCATCAGTCATAAGTAGTATGTAAGTAAGTACTCGTATATGTGTCATTGTATTTACGTTATTTAATATATATTCACTTGTATCTTATGACTTAAGAGGCCTTATTCCTTTTAAAATTTATAATATTCATATTATATTAACTTTTTGAAGTAAATAATATTTTTCCCCGAGTTCTAGATAGTAACATAGGTATTTCATGCTTTTTTTGCGTGCAGTCGAAAATAAGTGGGAAAAAACAGTTTTCTGCGTGAATTTTGTCAATTTCGAGTAGTTTTTGAAACAAAAATTTCAAATATAGTTTGAAAGTATTTTGTTCTTATCGTATTAAATGCTATAGAAACTTGCTCACTGTATCGGACTCCGCCTCCCCTCTCCCCTTGCCTCGCTATAACTTGAGACTGTAAACCGAAACTCCGGAGTTAGTAGTTAAGCTCAAAGACTACTTGATTAGGTCTCAAAACTCGGGCTGTATTAAACGACGTAGACGGCCACAAGCTCTATAAATACTAGTTGAACAATTTACATTATGTATAGCCTAAGCAGTGTCGGTCCGGCCCAGGGATATTGGACTTGCCAGGGATATTGGGCTTTCATATGGCAATAATGAATCCCTTTAGGTATAAGTTCATATTTTTTTGACAGATGAACGTCAATAAAAAAAAATTGGGCAAGTGCGAGCCCGACTCGCGCATGAAGGGTTCCGTACCTATACATATATCTAATCTATAACAAGTTTGTTGTATGGGAGCCCCCCTTAAATATTTATTTAATTTTATTTTTAGTATTTGTTGTTATAGCGGCAATAGAAATACATCATCTGTGAAAATTTCAACTGTCTAGCTATCACCGTTGTTGAGATACAGCCTGGTGACAGACGGACGGACGGACGGACGGACGGACGGACGGACGGACGGACGGACGGACGGACAGCGAAGTCTCAGTAATAGGGTCCCGTTTTTACCCTTTGGGTACGGAACCCTAAAAAGATTTGTTAACAGTAGCCCAAATGTTAGCTGCTAGTTACATAAATCGGAGAACTGACAAACTGAGGGCTACTATGTAGTCACCAAAATAAGTTGTGTAAAAATAAAAATAGCTTAATTTTGGTTACTATTAAGCACAATTTGGCTCTTTCTCAAGTAGTCGAGCTATTTTTTAGGGTTCCGTACCTCAATCGGAAAGAACGGAACCCTTATAGGATCACTTTGTTGTCCGTCTGTCCGTCTGTATGTCTGTCAAGACCCTTAATCTCGAGAAGGCGTGGAGGTATCGAGTTTAAATTAACACCATATAGGTACTCAGGTCTACGGTCCCTTAAAGCTGTGAAAAAATCAAACTTCTAAGATAACGTAAAAAAAATTGGGCAAGTGCGAGTCCGACTCGCGCATGAAGGGTTCCGTACCATAAAACAAGTTTGTTGTATGGGAGCCCTCCTTAAATATTTATTTTATTTTATATTTAGTATTTTTTGTTATAGCGGCAATAGAAATACATCATCTGTGAAAATTTCAACTATCTAGCTATCACCGTTCTTGAGATACAGCCTGGTGACAGACGGACGGACGGACGGACGGACAGCGAAGTCTCAGTAATAGGGTCCCGTTTTTACCCTTTGGGTACGGAACCCTAAAAAAGATACGGCCGTTTATGTCGCAAAAAACGTACATTTCGACACTCTCAAGGGAATCAAAATGATAGCGTACCTACTACCTAGAACTATGAAACTTGGCAAGTAATGTCGTCACATACTACAAATACTCATAAAAATCTGAAAACTATACATTTGTAATAAAGTCAAAATATAGTCCTTTTCAAACATCATATTTGGAGAACTCGGTTGCGTTATTCAAATTCAAATTCAAATTCAAAATTGTTTATTTGCATGAATACAGTTTTAACATAACAGATCTTAATATTAAGTACGTATAAACGTTCCTCCGCCATGTATTCTGCCTGCAAGCAGGCGTGCAAACATTTGAGCGCGCTCCATTCATTGAAATTAAATTAAATAATAATTATAACAAAAAGTAAAATTAAATTAAATTAAAATAAATAAAATGTCAGAAAATAATAATAATAATAATTCAAATTAATAAAGGAAATAATAATAATAAATAAGCCAAAATAACAATAGAAATAAATTTTAAAAGTCAGGTACGGTTTAAATAGCTAGTCACACTATAAAAGCATTGCTCTAGAAGCCAAGCGGTGAGTTTATTTTTAAAACTATTTCCTTTAAGTAGCTTGATCTCCTCAGGAAGGCTATTGTATAAAGTTATGCACATGTTAAAAGCATTCTTGCGGTACACAGCTTTGGTTGCTCGTGGTTTATATATCAAGCTCATAACTTTTTTCCTGGTTTCCCTGAGTATAATTTCACCTCTCTTCCTAAAATATGATTGGTGAGTGCTAACAAAAACGCATACTTCCCTTATATAAAGGCAAGGTAGAGGGAGTATGCGCAGTGTTTTAAATAAGGGCACACAGCTATCGTCCCGCACATTACAAATCGCCCTGACACATTTTTTCTGGATTTTAAATACTCTATCCACATCCACAGAGTTACCCCACAGAATTAGACCGTAGTGAAGAACAGATGACACATAGCCATGGTAGGCTGTTTTTGACGCTTCCATTGACACAGTATTTCTCAGTCTTCTGAGAGCAAACACAAAACGATTTAGCTTACCGCAGACCTTTTCTATATGGTCTTTCCAATTCAGGTGTCTGTCAATTAAGATACCAAGAAAATCATAGGAAGCCACTTCATTTACATTATCATTATTATATTTGATTGAGATTGGTGCAGAATTAGAATTATAAGAAGTAAATTGCATACATTTAGTTTTATTAATATTTATTTTCAAATCGTTCATGTTTAACCAATTAATAATGTCATTTAAAGAATTATTTATGTCCTGTTCAAATGTCAATTTACTATTACATTTAATAACTAGTGTTGTATCATCTGCAAACATAATACATTTCTGAGACGTTGCATTTGGTAAATCGTTAATGTAGAGTAAGAATAAGAGCGGTCCCAAGATGCTGCCTTGTGGAACCCCTGTCTGATTAACTTTATACTGTGATCTATAAGTTGACTTTAAAATAGAATGCTTGGACTCAGAAAATCTGCTAATCTCTGTGCATTGTATCCTGTCTTCTAAATAACTCTTGATCCAATCAAGCGCTTTTCCTCTTACACCATGACGTTCAAGCTTAAGAATGAGTTTCGAGTGGTTCACAAAATCAAACGCTTGAGACATATCCAAGAACACAGACGCAACCGGAATACCATTGTTGATGCTTTCGGTTACGTATTTAATAAGTTCAAAGCAAGCGTGCGCCGTTGACTTGCCCTCACGGAAACCGTATTGCTCAGAACAAAGTAAATTATATTTTGATAGAAAACTGTTTAGTCTTACATAAAAAGCTTTTTCAAGGATCTTAGAAAGGATAGGTATTAAGGTGATGGGCCTATAATTACGAGGATCTTGTTTATCACCTTTTTTAAACAGGGGCTTTACTATGCAAGTCTTTAATTCCTTTGGAAAAATACCTTCAACAAAAGACAAATTAATGACATGAGCAAGTGGGAGGCTCACATACGGAGCGCATGTTTTCAGGATTTTTGTAATAATACAATCATATCCACATGCTTTGGTATTTTTTAGTGCCATAATTATTTTATGTATTTCATTCGCGTCAACTGGATTCAAAAACATAGTATGTTGATTTACAGTGTATATATTTTTATTCAAATTAACCCCATTAGATAAATTATTTGGTAATAAATTCATTGATTGCGTCGATTCAATGAAATAATTGTTAAGTATGTCACAAATGTCATTTGGATCAGAAAAAAATTGATTATTTGATTTTAATATATTTATGTCATTGTCGTGAAAATTATTTGATATAGTATTAGAAATCATATTCCATGTTGCCTTACACTTATTGTTGCTATTCTGTATATATCTAGTATTCTTATTTTTTTGTGCATTCATTAAACACTTTTTCAATATTCGATTATAGTTGTTATATTTAACTTTTATAGACTGCTTATTTACAACTGCTCTTTTAAATTTAAAATAAAGAGTTCGTTTCACTTTACAGCATTTTTTTAGTCCTCTAGACAACCAATTATATTTTAGTGGTTTATTGTTAACCTTGACTCTTACAGTCGGAAAACATAGGTTATAAAACATACATAGCAATTCATAAAATAATTTGAATGCTTCTGTCGCGCTTGTGGAGAGCAAAACATCCGTGAAAGAGAGAGACGACATACATTCAACGAACTTATTTATATTATCTTGGTTATAGTCACGCCTGAGCTCATACCAAGTAGTATAAGCTTTTTGTCTTTGCACAGTTTGCAAGGTAATTGACTGCGCAGTTTCGTGATCAGAAAGACCAAGACGGTGGGTGTTTGCAGTTACCTTGTTTATGTTGCTCGCTATCTGATCAATACAGGATCCCAGTCTCGTCGGATCCCGGATATGTGCGTTGAAATTGTGATTTTCTAAAGTGCTCAATAGGTTTTTAGAAGCATTACTTTCTTTTTTGGTATCTATATTCCAATCACCACATATGACAATTTTTTTCCTTTTAAAGTGCGATACTAGATAGTTTAAAAGAGTGTCAAGTTTGTGAAGGAAAATGCCCACGTGAGCCTTATTTTGCTCTGGAACTCGGTAAATATTGACTATAATTAGCCCAGCGCCTACCAATTCTATGCCGCAACATTCAAAATAGAATTTACTTGCTAAGCCTGTAACGTAGGGCAATATTTTATATTCTAAGTGTTTTTTTAACAAAATACACGTCCCGCCCCTGCTTTTATTGCGACAGTAGGTTGTCGCCAGTTTGTAACCGTTAAGTTTTATATTTTTTTGACAACCCTCCCTGACAAAAGTTTCACTTAAACATATTACATCAAATTCCTTTCCTTTTTTACTTAACTCACTTAACGTAATGTTCACTAAGTCAAGTTTTGAACATAGCCCCCCTATATTTTGGTGGAAAATGGTTAAACTGTCCGAGCTGGATGTGGATTTGTTGAGTTCCAGTGTGTTACTTTTATGGACGAAAAAATGTGTCAGAACAATTCATCATTGCAGACTGACACACCTGCGATTTACAGACCATTTTATTGGAGCCTAATTGAGTAAAAATAGGCTTCAATTCTTCGATTAGTTTAAAACATAACAAATTTAAAAATGAAGAATTGTAGACTCTATTTACGTTTCTATATATATTGATTAAATTACATTTTTTATACTTATTCATAAGCAATTTCAATTCGTTGTAAAATAAACTACTTTCCAGATTTAGCTGGCTGTGACAAACATTCACTATTATAATAGAGTTGTCTTTAAACCTAACAAACATGTTACCTAAATTAGTTAATAGCGTATGAGGGTCCTTTTGATCGCTCCGAACAGAAAGAACTATTACGTCATCCTTCGATGTTTGCACCTCGTTCGTATCCGGCGCGATACATTTCAGGTGCAAACTTAACTCAACCAGGCCAATTAAGATGGGATAAGTGAAAGTTTGTACGGAACTCTCGGTGCGCGAGTCAGACTCACACGTGGCCGGTCTTTTTTCAGTGCGTCGTTGTATCCAAAGTATGGAAAAGAAACAAAATGGATCTTTTGAATGTTAGTAAATGTGAATTAACTAGTTCTTCCTATTACCTAGACCTTCAAATACTTCTATGTAGATGGAATGACGTACTCAGCCATATTACAAAAGTACCACTTTTTCTTTGACTCGTGCTCTAATGTGATTAATTCGGGCCTTTGCTGCAAAATCTTTTTCATACAGATGTGACGCAGAACACATTTGGGTCATATAGTTCACAGCATTTATAGGTAAACATTTACATTACATGTCACTTGAAATGAAAGTTATAGTTATTTATATTACATATCAAACAATCAAATTACTTACATAAATTATCGAATTTTTACATTTTATTTGACTTGTGATTGAGCCAACAACTTATAATAATAATAATAAATAATAATAATAAATCGGACAACCTCACACAAATCGATCTAGTCCCAAATTAAGCTCAAGAAGGCTTGTGTTATGGATACTAGACGACGATATACGTACTTATATAGATAAATATATACTTAAATACATAGAACAACCATGACCCAAGCACAAATTTCGAACCGGACCGCCGGCTCAGTAGGCAGGTCTACAAACCGAGCCAAACGCGTCGTTTATTATCCGTCTAAAAACTCATAGAATCTATACTGTAATAAAAATAACAAGCCATCACACTAATATTATAAAGGCGAAAGTTTGTGAGTGTGTTTGTTACTTCTTCACGCTCAAACGGCTGGACCAATTTTGATAAATTTTGGTATGCTGGCACTATAGATTAACACATAGGCTACTTTTATCCCGAAAAAGAAAATACTGTTCCTGTGTGGGGTGAGCGGGTAAAACCGCACGGCGCAACTGATTTTTAATTTGCTGGCAAACACTTTATCACTCAAGGATCTCTTTAAATCTTCACTCAGCAGATTGTACAGTCTTATACCCAGCAGAAACAGACAGACTTCCTCGTCTTCGGCCGACGGCACGATATTCTTCGAGGTTTTTTTTGTGGTAGAGAATAAGTTTCAACAGTTACCTACTTACACGTTATCACACTAATAAAGGCGCTTGTGAGTATGTTTGTTACTTTTCCACGCTCAAACGTTTAAACAAATTTTGATAAATTTTTGTTTGAAGGTAGCTGACTATACTGGCTGGTATACTGGATTAACAAATAAGCTACTTTTTATCCCAAAAAATGTAGTGTTTCCGAGGGATGAGCGCGTAACACCGCGCGGCGCAACTAGTTATAAATGTGACCGAGGTCAAAGGGAAGAGAGGCCTAATTTCTCCCAACAGACGGTTACTCTCAGAGGAAGGCCTCTCCTAAGCGATCCAAAAGTGTACGTTTCAAGGAATACAATTTCCTTAATCCAAGTAAATATACAGATAGAAAGAAAACAATTTTCTTCGAAGGCTTCAGCGCAGAAGGATACTATGAAGAAATAAAAAGTAAACACGTTTAGTGTTAAAAATACCTAATGCAGGTCTGTACCAAATACTAAGCTGTGTAATAAGGCCTAGCTCGGTTAACAAAGGGCTGTAATGACATTAGCGGGATGCAGTGGCGGAGGGGATGCAGGCTCAAAGCGCACTGTTGACTGTACATGACGTGGCACGGGGATATAAGACTCCTTTGAAAATTCAATGCTGACGCGTTTTTCTGCCATTTTGCCTGCATGAATTTTAATGGAGGAAAATGGGTTTATCAGAACAAAAATTGGTTTGAAGTGACAACGTTTAATTATTGGCACTTCACTGTAAGTACTTACTATTGTACCTATTGATACAAATCCAAAAAGGATTGAAATGAGTGTATATACGTAATTATAAAAAAGTCAATTTAATAATGAAATGGAATAAATGTTACATCGAATAGATGTTGTGGTAATTTTGAGACTAAAAACCGGCCAAGAGCATGTCGGGCCACGCTCAGTGTAGGGTTCCGTATTTGCCCATCCTTCACAATAGACGGGCTTCGAGGCTTAATTTACGAGAAAGATTTCAAACTCTATAAAAAAGGTCGTAAACGCCAAAGTAACTGTAATTACTTATTACCTTCTGCAACTTATCGATTATACGCGCCAGATTGAGCGAAATGTTTTAATACAGTATGGCACTTAACTAATATGTGTAACGTTTGAAGTATAAGGACACCGCGAGGCAATTACGTTATTTTAAAGAAAATTATGAAATTTTGCGATAACTCAAAAACGGCTCGACCGATTTCGTTCAATATAGTTTTCTTTGAAAGTAATTATAAGGCCTCATTTTCATGAATTTTTCCATAATTTTTTGACCCGTGGTTGAAAAATTAGAGGGGGGGGGGGGGGGGGGACACTATTTTTTTAATTTTCGGAGCGAATATTTACAAAACTGCTGACTTTTTCAAAAAATAATGTTCGGAGACCCCTATTATTTTTGAAAGACCTATTCAACGACACCCCACACACTAGTGTTGAAACGAAAAAAAAAAATCACCTCCACTTTAGGTGTTCGAGAGGTACCCGAAAAAAAATCTTTTTTTTAGTTTTTATTTTACCGTTTTGTCGGCGTGATACATACACATACTAATACCAAATTTCAGCTTTCTAGTACTAATGATCACGGAGCTAAGCCGCGGACGGACGGACAGACGGACAGACGGACAGACGGACATGGCGAAACTATAAGGGTTACTAGTTGACTACGGAACCCTAAAAACGATTTGACACGAGAATTTGGCTGTTTGTTTGAAAGTACAGTGGTTAAAAACAGGCAGTTTAAGCACTTCCAAATAAATAACATAAGTATGTTGGTTATTTCATCTTCAGATGGAAACGTAAATGAAAAACACCAAAGGAATATTCTCGAATGCTGGCATATAATTTATTGAAACAGAAAGTCAAACGAGGTAATGTAAGGATTTACGTTTGAATTGCGTTTTTTGCTTTCTTTATTCCTTTTTAGGGTTCCGTACCTCAAAAGGAAAAAACGGAACCCTTATAGGATCACTTTGTTGTCCGTCTGTCCGTCTGTCAAGACCCTTTTTCTCAGGAACGCGTGGAGGTATGAAGCTGAAATTTATATCAATTACTCAGGTCTACTGTCCCTTGAAGCTGTGAAAAAATCAAACTTCTAAGCCAACGCAATCAAAAGATACAGCCGTTTATGCCGCAAATTTTCGACACTTGCAAGGGAATCAAAACCTACAGGGTGCTTCCCGTGAACTCAGAATCTTGAAATTTGGTACGAAGCAACGTCTTATAGCATAGATAAAGGAAAAATTACGAAAACCATAAATTTTTAGTTACATCACATAATATATATTTTTTTAATAATTTTAAACTTACTACCCATTTCCTCATAAACGCGTAGAGGTATTAAATTGATTTGGTTTGTACGGAACCCTCGGTGCGCGAGTCCGACTCGCACTTGGCCGGTTTTTATTTTTTCTGGTTGCGCCTACAAAAATGTACTTACCTAACATGCGGTAACGTAAAAAAATAACAGTATCGTGAGGACTCAGAATTCAAATTCAAAATTCAAAATTTTATACCGTAAGTACAGGAGCTCTACTATGTAACTACTAAATGTATCTAGATACAGAATACTTATGTAGATATTCTTGTCATGTCTAATTCTTGCCCAAACAAAGTGGCTCTTCAAATGCGTCATAATTTGTTGAGAGAAAAACGCCAAACACAGACCCAGCTATTAGCTGTGTACACACTCATTAGGTCTGTTTGAAGGTTCGAAAAGGGTCTGATAAAGGGTCCTTTCAGTTCCTTCGTCACATTCATTATTGGCCTACACTCTTCTGCCACTGGAAATATACGAGGCGACAATACAAACAGAAACTCTGCACAAAAAAAAGATTTGTGACATTATTCGGAGGACTGTCAAACAGAGGCTATTAGTAACCAACATAAGTTATGTAAAATTAGCATATTTTACATAAATGAGGTATATAGAAAATGCTACTAAGTATTTGCATAGAATCTTTTTATCGATTCATATTTTTTATGTGGTAATACCACATTAAGGTAAAGGTAAAAGTGCATATCCTAATGCGCTTAAGCATTTCAAAAACATATATGACGCAGAGGGCGCTCCAGTAGCGTAAAGAATTAAGGGATGAAAGATTTGGTGTAATTGACGTAGCGATTTAATAGCTCAGTTGTAAGAGCAATGCGCCGGAAACGCAGAGGTCGCGGGTTCAAATCCCGCTTACATTGTAGTAGATCGCATTAAATTTTTCTTTCTTAATTTATCTTTGGGTACTAACTTAAACTGAATATAACTACCAAATCCGGAATTCTTAGCTTCATTCAAAATTCTGAGCTAGCTGGCTGAGAGCCTGTCACTTGTTACAATGCAAGCTGAATATCTTGAAAACAACTGCTCATATTTCCATCTACCATAGCTAAGAACCATCCCGAATTTAAAGTTACAGATCACGAAGAAGACTATCGACTAAAAAAATACGTTCTCAAATCTGTCCATTAGTTTGAGAGATAACGATAGACGATACCACAGACAGACAATACTCATATTAAACTTACAACACCTCCCTTTTTTGTCTTTGGATAAAAATTGTCTTTGTAGCCGATATAACCAAAAAGAAAGATTTGAAGTCCTTGAAGGAACATAAAGAAGTGGAATCTTCTAGATTCGCACGAAAACTTTAATTTGTTAGTAAGACAAATGTATTCACGCCACGTTTGGCTGCTTGTGTTTCTCGTCGCAGTAGCCAGATGTTTTTAATTCCCAAAGCTGTTTAACGGTATTGACAGCTAATTTCAGAAACCCAAATTTACTTCGCAAGAATATATTTTTTATTTTTATTCAAGCCTTTTTCTCCGTTTTTCAATGTGGTTCGTAGTTGACGTACACGCTCCTCTGTGCCTCTAAAATGCTCTGTGCGAAGGTAGCTGAAAAACCGCTGCTAAAACGCAGCGTTTTTTTTCCAACTGTGTGTCGCCGCGACTAATATGTCGCGAGAATTCGCATCGTTAGGCTTGATTTATTTAGCTCCGCTAGCACGTTGGTACTGATTAATCTTGGAACCGTATTAATGCTCCCTTCCTGTTCTTTTCCTAATCTCCATCTGTTTTCGTATCACAAGCCTTAAATTTTAAATGAAACGCGAAGACGGATGGCGGAACAGGTTAATTAGGTTTAGGCAATTTGCACTGAAATTATGGACCATGTGTGTCTCAATGAGAAAGAACTTGAAGGTGGAGACCGCTTACGGTCTTTTTGACACAGGTTGCATATGTTTTTAGCTTGTTTTGGCGTAAGCGCCAGTTGTTTTAAAGTTGGTATGGATTTGGGCGGGTTTTATTCGATTGCAGGGGAGTAAGGAATCTGTCTTGCATGTGTAATGGCCGTTTGTAGAACAGTTAATTAACCTTGTAAGCCATGTACTAAAATTAGTTGAAATTCCAGTTATACCGATAACAGTGGTAGTTAGATTCGTTGCGTGTTGGGAAGAATTAATTAGATGACGAGGTTGGCGTATTTTGTGGTGCACCTGCCATGGCCGCGCTTGGGTCATGGTTGTTCTATGTATTTAAGTATATATTTATCTATAAAACTATGTAAGTATATCGTTATATAGTACCCGTAATACTAGCTTCCTTGAGCTTAACTTTGGGACTAGATCGATTTATGTGGTTGTCGGGCATTTATGTATTTCTATTTAATTATCATTCTATTTATTCATGTCGTCGGGAATTGTGTGTTAGTTCTAATAGCATTATGAATTAACTGAATCTGATTTAATTTACACCATCATAATGTAATTTTTTTGTTGCAGAGTATTTCTGGAAGGTCCAGTTGAATTTGGTAAGTTTCGTTATTGGATTAGAAGGTATAACCTTGTCAGAGATCCTTTGCATTATCTCAACCTACAAATACTAAAGGTGCCTTGTTTCATAACAGTACGTTTCACAAAAAACTACCGTTAGTCTCAGACATATTAAAATACCTGTATGGCCATCACCGCGACTGATTGACTCTCCTGATGATGAATCGCGAACCGATTTGAAACATGTTCGACTGTCGATATTTGCCTTACGACGTAAGTCAACCTGTTTCGTAGGTATTTTAATAATTTTCACCTTAGACTATTTATTGTAGTGTACAATGGCGACAATCTAGCATAGACACAACTTGCCTGTTCTGAAACAAGTAACGCGGGTTCATCTTGGGTTCGTTAAAATTTAAATTTATGTCTTTTGTTGGTCATATCGTCAATAATTTTGTGTCTTTCTGAGGAACTGTAAACTTAGAAAAAATGTCATGAAACAAACCTATGGGTTCTACTCTGAGTTTCTCAATCATCTCTTAGTAGTTACACAGTACCTATAGTTAGTAGTTTCAAACTTGTGACTGATGATATTATGACGGCCTCGCCCGGACTGTCATGAACGTTCCGTGTTCCAAACACTTGGTTGTCGTCCAATTTTTTTTTTTTTTTATAACGGCACAACATATTGCCTCCGCTTCGCCTGATGGTAAGCAAAAAGGGGAGCCCAAGTTGCAATGGCAACTGACGAGAAACCAACGGTGCCAAGTCAGTTGACACTGCCATGCTGGCCCGAGAGATGCTTCTTCACGCTTCGTTTGAAGGGTCCCAAGTAATAAGAAGGAGGAAACACATAAGCCGGCAAGGAGTTCCATATTTTAATAGTTCGGTCCAATGTCGTGTTTATGGAGATAAGTTATTAGCATGAGGACTAGACATGTGTCGCTTTCGAGAACATTTCCCATACGAATCGGGAACGTTCTCAAGAACGGCACATTGATTGTTCGCTTAGTCGCCAAGAAATTGTTATTGCACTGAGGCTTCGGTCTGGAAACATTCCATTAAACAAGTTTGGTTTATGATGCACAAAGTTCCATCTCCATATTGTGAAGAGTGTGACATGATCGAAGATGTGTACCACATCTTAATGGAATGTATCCAAAACGAGTCGTTCAGGAATCATCTGCGAACTTCTATCAATTTGTTTTCAAACATAGGTGGCTGCAACAGCGCACTGGCATTTCTTTTATCGGATGATGCCAAGGCGCTGTTTATAAGCTAGTGAGACTAGGTGTCGCTAAACGATGAAAGGAGAATGCTATTGTTACTGATGGTTCAATGGAGCGACATAATCGCTTTGCGATAAAGCTCTTTAATAAAGTAAAAAAAAAACGGCACATCTCCAATGAGGATGCAAGGCGCGAATTCTAACGACGAAACATTGTGATATCCCCTAATGTCGCAATCTTGGCTAAAATTTCTCCACCTGTGACGTAGATAATTTTTAGACTAAAACAAGATCCCTCTCGATCTCGAAAACCATGGGCGTTTTACTAGAAAGCCTAAGGTACCGGCGGTTAGTCCACAGGACACTATATCTACTGTCAATGTCGCCCTGAGTGCCATGAACGTGTCGTGTTCCCATGACCACGGCGGCCGCCATACTTGGCCGCCGTCCAATGCCGTGTTACGGTGATGAGTTATTTGCATGAGGACGCGCGGCGCGGATTCTACAAGGAATTGCGATATCTCCAGTTCAGCAATATCTAGTTATATCTCTGCGTTATATCAACATTAAATCTGTTGGCGCTTTAACAAAAAATACTAAAAACAGAATAAAATTATTAATTTAAGTGGAGCTCCCATACTACAAACGTGATCGGTTGCGTTAACTTTGCACCTCATTTCTAAGCGGCACATACGAGGTGCAAAATTAACTTGACCCGGCCAGTTAAGATTGGATAAGTGTTTGTACGGAACCCTCGGTGCGAGAGTCCGACTCGCACTTGGCCGACAGACAACAAATGGACAGACAGCGGAGTATTAGTAATGGGTTCCCGTTTTTTACCCTTTGGGTACGGAACCCTGAAAACGACGAAAAACGATTAGAGCATTGGAACTCTAGTCAAATCTCGAATAACACTCGTATTCAGCCAACCGTAAATTACCTTCACGTTGCTTCCGAAAAGCATCAAACGAAACCTTTTTTCCAAAACAAGCACTTTTAAACCGTTACGTAATGCTAAAACATGCCATTTCCAGAGACAACGAGCTATTAGAGAGAGAATATGGTGTTCTGCCATTTTAACATAGATTGGAGGGATTTCAATTCAAAAAGCATGTCGTTTACATCGTTTTTGTGTACGGCAACCGTTCCACCCTTCTAATGGTTAAACGTATTAAGGCTTTCACTTCGTATTTAGGCTTTTTATCTCCAGGAAATGGCGATAATATAGGTGCTTAATGCTTTGCATTGACATGCTTATTTGGTGGCCTTGTGATATTTCATTCTTTAATAACTTTCGGGTCGGTCTGAGAAGAATTTCAATTTGATATTCTTAAAATGGTTAAGTACTTTTTTGCTGAAAAATAGCTGATTGTTGAGTTACTTTCGGGTTTTCATCTCCACATGTGGTCTTATCAAAATAATACGAATATCTGGAGAATGCTGTGGTAAACATAGCACCCTTAGAACAAATGAATGCGTGGTAACTGGTGGCAATCAGTATTAATTGGTTACCCGGTAATTTCCATACAGAAGATTGCCGGTTTGCATTCCCTAGACTCTGAGCTTGCGTATTAGCCTATAGTTAGATTTGCCCAGTTTGGAGTACGAGTATTCAATTTAAAATATCAACAGAAATATAAATCTCATTCAAAATCACCCAATTCTTGAGACCACACTCATACGTAACTTTTAACCAGCAATAAATATACATGAGCCAGTTTACGTACTAGTCCGCAGAAATAAATCCTTCTGAATTGAAAACCGAGGGTGCATAATGGTACGGTGAGTTATGAAAAGGTGCCCTTCGCGGAATAACGGCGTATGTGATTTCGGTGCGCAATGGTAACTTACAGTGCTTACCAAAGTCACATACGCCTTTGTTTGAATAGGTATGGAAAGAGTCATATTGTTAGCGCAAAGTATAGACGGAGAAGCAGAATTGTGAAGTAAAATGTAATATTGAAGTTGTAGGAAAACCGTTTTATAAATGTAACATTTGAGGCTATCACAAACCCGGTATTTCAGAAGTGTAGCAGACTGAAGTGGCAGTGGGCTGGTCACATCTGTCGCAGAACCGATGATCGGTGGAGTAGACGGGTTCTCGAGTGGAGACCACGACTCGGCAAGCGTAGTGTAGGACGCCCTCCGGCCAGATGGACCGACGACCTGAAAAAAGTGGCTGGTGGTGACTGGATGGCGAAAACGGGAGATCGGGCCATGTGGCGAACCCTGGGCACAGGGGCGACAAGGGCCTATCGGTGTAAATCGTGCGGCGGTGACCTTGTAATGCCGCGTCTATGCGTAGGGTTGGCGGTTTAGCTACCGCGGCACAATGAAATAATAATTATTACTTAATGAAAGATGTTTATTTATTTAAGGTTTAAAATATATTTAGTATAATAGTGTTGACATATGTTATATTATAAATTGCTTACTTTTATATATTTTCTGTTTTTGCGACTTACTTTAAACATTTTATTATTCTCTTTAATTACGGCGAAGATTCGAAATCGTACGAACAGTTTTTTCAAAAAATCTAATGGGAAGCATTCACAAGGCATATCAAAAGTTATATGCTGCATCTCGGCCAACAAACTGTTTCCCAATGTTGGAGACGGATCGTCTTTATTTTTAATAAAATATTCCTTGAATGTATTTTCAAGACCTTGTATCAAATTTATAAAATTGTCTGGTGGAGTAACAAGTCCTACGCCTGCATTTAAAGCATTTTTTTCATTATATTGTTTATAATATGTGAACAAAGTCTCGGTCGGTAGGTAGACGAAAAAAGCTTTTTTCTTTGTGGCCTTTGGTATTATTGCCACAGCCATAGACACAGCAATATGAACCTCTAGCAGCCATAATAGTTTTGTTTGCGCGGCCGGTACATCGAAAAGTATGAAAACGAATACGACGCGGCGCGAGCGAACAATGTGAATTGATTCGAGCAGAGACGGCGGCGGCCCTTTGAGTCGCCGAGCCGGGCTCGACTTTCCCCACCTCGCGCGTCCCGCGCTCGCCCCCGCTCGCCCCACGACACGCACACATAGCCGCGAGTTCTGTTACTGCACACAAGTGTCAGTGTCGTTTCTTTTTACGTTAGTATATATATTCTTTGCCCTGGGGGAGGCTTGCGTCCAGCAGTGGACTGCAATAGGCTGAAATGATGATGATGATGATGACAAACCCGGAACATTGTTTCCTGTCCGTAACGTTTCGCCAAATTTTCATTTGTCCGAAAGTATTTTTTCTTGAAACCCATAATATTTCAGGATTTTATAAACATCGTTTTATATAACTTTTATTTTGAAAAATGAACAGTTTTGGAAGAATATGGGTAACATAAATTTGGACTTACGATAAGTAACAATAAATATAATAATTATCAGCTAAATCATTTTAACGGTAACATTTAAGCCTTAAATACAAAGATCAAAGCTTAAAGAAAAATTGAAAAAGTCGCTACCCTAGCTCCTAGAAATGGTTAACGCGCTGGACCGGCAATCCAGAGGTACCGGGTTCGATTCCCGGTCTCTTCCCCCAGGTAGCTCCTTTTTAAATTTTTCTTTAAGCTTTGATTTTTGTATTTAAGGCTTAAATAAAAATTGTGGTGTACCTACACACATTAAAAAAATGAGACATTACATGTTTCATTAGGTAACATTTAATTTATCTGCAGCAGACCATTACGCATCTGTTATTGGAAATTTGATCTATTTGCAAATATTGAAATATGAATAAGTCTAGTAATTGGTTTGTCGGTATTGCCTGCTGCCAAATTACTCTTTTACATAAAATAAAAGCCAAAAGCAAAATTATAAGACTTATGCATTAAAAACGAACATCATATAGTAGTTTATGTGACTGTACATAATGAAAGGTAGGTACCTATTAAACACGAGTGTGAGTTTATGAACCAAGTATGTCTTCTGTCGATTTTTGACTTTGGCTTCGTAAAATACTCAACATTTAATCCACTTTACTAGGCTGAACATTAAGTTTTCGTAAGGATTCGCTTCAGATACTGTTCTCTGCAAGTTGCTTATCTTCATCACATTAAACTATTGACAGTCAATTTAATCGAGTTTGCTTACGAACAGCTAATTGCTTTCACCCGTCGCCACCAATTATGTACATTGCAATTAATTCAATCTATTACGCCAAATGGGAATAATCCAATATCAAGCGAGTTAAAAGAGCGTAACATCATGGAGAATTTACTGCCACATATGTCTTTATTGAATCAAGTTACGGCAGATCATAACATTAACATTAGGTAATATTGTCGTTTACAATGTCGAAGATAATACTCGGTTTATTTGCTAATGGTTCCTAATTTACATATTCAATTTGAATTATGAACATGATATGTTTGGTCGTATCGTATTAGTTAGTGTAGTAGTACTTTGATTTATGTTTGATTGACTCTGTGTTTTGGTCGCAAAGTTTAGTACGCGAAGACCTAAAACAATCAAAAATATTACCAACAGATTTTATAGTTGTGTGTGTGTCATATTTGATTGATCTGTTAAAGTTATATTTTGTCGTCATTAACATTGTTTGCGTTATTAAATTGCAAATGTGACTTTTCATTTCTGAAATCGTTCTCAATTATAAACATATGTGTCAAAAGTTGAGACAGCCTGGCAGACCTGACAGTAAGTGATAACAGTTAAAACCCCAACAGCTGTCTTTCCTGTGTGTCATCAAAAGTGGCAAACCGTCTTCATTTTTTCTTCAAAATCAGTGAAATAACCAACCAAAAGGAAATAATGCGACATGCCAACTCAGCAGACATAAACCTTCATCCCTCTGTCACGGATAAGAAGTAATCGGGAAAATCAAACACACATTCGTAACAAATTGAAAACACCGCTTATTTACTCTTGAAAAATTACAAAAGGGTTCCCGAAGGTTCTGAAAGACAAAGGGCTCCCTAAATCAACAATAACAAAAGGGAGCATACCTAACCATTAAACCAGGATCAAATATTCCAAATATAATTGCGATATGGAAGATATGTTGAGTATTCGATTGAATTGGGTCGGTTTCGCAGGATTAGGGAAGGATTTGGTTCAATTATTTTGATGTTCAGTATGGTATTTCCGTTCAAAGAAATGTAGTTTTTGCCTGGGTCAGAAAGAGGGTTAGATGTGTCAAATTAATGAAATCATAAATGTATGATTTTATATATTGGGTAGGTATTTCTTAGATGAGTATTCGTTAAATTCATATTAGCTGGGGCAGTGACAGAGACTATGACGTTTAACCGAATTCAAAAGCAAGAAGTCGGCAAAAAAATAAAACTGAAAACGGTGTATACCAAAATGTTATATATACCAAGGTGTATACCAATCGGTTAAAGACGGATAATACCAAACGCCAACGTTTTTTAGTTCCATTGGAATAATGTACTGAAAATACCACTTTTACTCTGGCTCTGATTTTTATTTTTATCAAGTTTTGTAGCTACAATTTTATTACTAGTGTAAATTAGCTCGCTTCTTCATCCGTGACGGTGAAAAACTCGTAAATTTTTTTGCTTTTCCGTATTTGAATGTAGCTCCTAACAAAGTTAACATGTCTGGATTTATCAGTGTTTTGATATTCCGTTTTACGAATATACTGAAAAGCATACGAACCGTTGGGAACCCAAATGAATTAATACTGTTTACGGATTTAAAGTTTTTATTTAGATGTCTGACAACCCCCGAAACAGACGTAATATTTGTTCAAAAAGGTTCATCAAAGCATTATAGGCAAACTTTAGATTGCAAATGTTCATAATATGTCAAATCTATTAGATGATCTGGCTGCCTATCATTACGTACTAATTATAAAATCGTATAAAATCACCAATTACATTTTTGTTCCAAACAGTTAACTTTCGGGATTGTCATAAAACAGACCTCTATTGAATAACTTTGTCCAAAAGTTTAACGTTTCAGAATTATTTTTCAAATTCAATAAAATATTTTGACTTCAATGAAATGAAATGAATTAATTTATTCAGTAAGTAGGCCACAAGGGCACTTTTACAAGTCAGATTGTGAGTCTACCGGCATTTCGCAAGAGGAGACCGCTGTTGAGAAGAGAGCCGAAAGAAACTCAACAGTAAGTATTATAACTAGGTAATTGATACATATATGTTAGAGGAGATGTACAAGATTCTCCAAATCAATGTTTACACTAAAAATTATATAAAATAAAGTGATTTTTTCAGAGATGTAGAAGGTCTCAAGGCGTCAATCGTCAATGACAATAAATAATGGCTAATACGTTCTTCACTTGCACTAAGGTTGCTAGGTGCCAAACTTAATAGCCGGACAGACCAGCCAGTTTGGCTGGACATTTGGGTAAAAAGGCCGGACACCCTACATTATTGAGGATTTTGTGTCTCAGTATTAATAGGTACGAAGAATGTAACCCTAACAAAAGCTGGACAAGCCGGACACCGTTTATTTTTGTCGGACAGGATTAAAAAGCCTAACTATGTCCAGCTTTATTTGGACGCCTGGTAACGCTTGCAGCGTTTTTCATCACATATGACACCTCTTACCACAATAACGCGTCGATCAAACCTGAAAAACGCCTCCACCAGCCCCGCGCTGGGTGCGGGGTTAATCTTTAATGCTCTGACTCACCGCGCACATGAATATTTGAGAGGCCAATGGCACGCCACGTTGCGCGGCTCAAAAATGCCGTATTAATACTTTAGCTCCACATTATGAGAATGCCAAGCACACCAGAAGCATACTTACATTACACCTATAAATTTTATGAAACATGTAATATCTAATTTTTTTATGTGGGTACACACCACAATTTTTATATTAAACTATTGATACAAAGATATCAAAGCTCAAAGAAAAATTGAAATGAGTAACCTGGGGGACGAGACCGGGAATCAAACTGTGGATTGCCGGTCCAGTGCGTTAACCACTTCGCTACCCGAACTCCAACCAACCTTTCGAATTTTTCATTATGCTTCGTGTGTCGATCTTTGCATTGTTTATTTGAAAGGTTTTTACATCTTAGCGACCTCTAAGTCTCGTCCCCCAGGTAACTCATTTCAATTTTTCTTTGAGCTTTAATATCTTTAATATGTTTATATTGCTGGAGTTCTTTATTTTAATTCTATAATTCTTTATTTGTTGTAATGTAAAGAAATTTAAAATTTTAGCCTAGCCAACTAAGTCGCTGTGCTGCCATCTACTTATATGCGCCCGTGCGAATTCTGTCCTTAACCGGCAAATAACAGACAGGTAAATGGGTACTATGTACCAATAACAGACGTACTTATATACCAAAAACAGACTTACCTACCAATAACAGACGTCCCTACCAAAGGACTATAGTCAAAGCACGAGGACAAAGCTTTTTTTTATCTGTTGAAAAAGCCAGGTGACTTGTAATATCGATTCCCTTTTGGTCCTAATTTGGAAACGATACACGTTTTTCCCTCGACTTTGCTAATTCCGCCGCTGATTGGAATCGTGCTCTAACAAACGCTTCCCGGCGGGTAAAAACCGAACTACCCCCCCTCGACCTATGCAATTTTGCATTCCAAAGCCTGAATATTTTAGATACGTCACAGGACCAGCAATTGGCATAATGAAGGAATTGGTTAATGTTGGCGATACTGATGAAGTCGGTCTAAAATTTCGCAATAATATTTAGCGATGTATGTAGGTAGTAATTTATTAATTAAGCCGAGAATGGCAGCACGAGACTTTTACCAATGTCAAATGTACTTAGATAGTAAGTTTTCTCTGAAAAAACAACTTGTCATTGACACTTGACTTATTGTATTTGAAAGACTCTACACTTTAGCGACCTTTATGTAAACATGGTCTTATTCCCGATTTCTCCGCCAAATAGCAATTAATAGTAATTAATGGAAATAATTTTCATTTTGTTTGTACTTTGATCTTTGTATCAATTCAATTTAAAACGCGACAGCTGGTCATCATGAGACCATCATTCAATGAGTGATACAGAAAATGCTACTAAACATAACTACAGGAATACTTAGCTTCAATATTGGCTGAGATCTTGTCAGTTGTTCCAATTAAAGCTGAATATCTTGGAAACTACTGGTCCTATATCCACCAAAAAAAGACAGTTAAACTTATAACACCCCACTTTATTCGTCTGGGTTTTGAAAAATGGTGTTTCTTTATAAATAAATAATTAAACATTACACAATTCACAAATTTATTTACAGGATGTTACTTTTTTTTATCACAAACTGACCGGCGATTGACCTCAGTATCACCTGATGGTAAGTGACTATGGGGTCGAGGATGTAGCTCGCCGGTTCAGTAATAGCCTATTCACTTGGCCTTGAAATGACCCCATTTAGATAAAACCTACGCGTCGTGGGATGAGTGCCAAGAGCTAGGTCTCTTTGATCTGGCAAATTGGGCGCTGGCTGCGCTTCAAGGTCGTTAGCTAATGTGTTTTGCTTGTTCGGGATACGTAGCATACGCGGTGCTATTGTGTTTGTGTTTCGTGTAAGTGTATCATATTTTGTTTTCTACGCATTAAGGAGGCTCATTACATTACGTAGTTGTATTATTTTGTACGTGTTTATATTTGTTGCGCGATTATACTAATGATTGCTAATAGATTTAAATGGTTTATGTTTGGATAACACATTATTATAAAGAAAAAATGAAATAATTAAATTATTTTGTACATTCACTTCGTCAAATTCTGCATCGCGCTGTTTAGGATTTTTTTCTGAAATAATGACCCGTCTCCATAGACAAGATATTTTCAGTGCAATATTAGAATCTTATTATAACATTGTACTATTATCTATTCTGTGTTATAGCATAGAAAGTGTAATTTTATCATAGGTAGGTAGATGAGATGCAATCAACGCCCATACAATCACATACGAGTACATAAACCATCCTATGATGAAATCACTAGCTGCGTCACGCAGTGTTACTTGCTCATCCACGGGAACACTACATTTATTTCGGGATAAAAAGTAGCCTTAGTGTTAATCCAGCGTGTCAACTACCTTCACACCAAAATTTATCAAAATTGGTCCAGCCGTTTGAGCGTGAAGAAGTAACAAACATACACATAAACACACTCATAAACTTTCGCCTTTATAATATTAGTGTGATAACTCTCCATTAATAAGTGATTTTCAGTGCAGTAAAATTTCATAAAGTAAAAAAAAAAAAACAGTTTTTTGCTAGATAGGTAAGCTTCAAGGTCAGTTCATTGAAGTCTAGTAATACTACTAACATTACTCGTTTAAAAACCATCCTATATACAGTCCTGTATTTCCCGTGTCGAATCCACCTCGCCGTGCATCGTCGGGGCATCGAACCTGGTGTCGTTACAGCCGCCCCGGGAATCCCCGCGACATGTTTACGATCAGCCTTTTTGTGCATTATGTTGATCTAACTGTGCCGCGCGGTATTGCCCGCTCATCCCACAGGAACACTAAATTTTTTCGGAATAAAAAGTAGCCCTTGTCTTAATCCTGGGTGTCAGCTACCTTCATATAAAATTTATTAAAATTGGTTTAGTCGAGCGTGCAGAAGTAAGTACTTAACAAATAGGTACACATAAAGACACAGACACACTTACAAAGTTTCGCCTTTATTTTCAGTACAATTTCAGTCTTATAAAAGTTTAAAAATATTAGTTTTTGCTATGTTAATTTTAAGGTCAGAGAGTTGATTGAAGAGATGTACTCATTACTTTACTCGATTAAAAACTATCATATTATTATTACAGTCCTGTATTTCCCGTGTCGAATCTACCTCGCGGTGCATCGTCGGGGCATCGAACCTAGTGTCGTTCCCCCGGAAATCCCCGCGACATGTTTACGACCAGCCTTTTTGTGCATTATGTATAACTAGGGCTAGGAAGTGTGCTAACAAGACGCCTTATCATTACTATTATTGTAACAAAACGGAACTACTTTTATTTTACAAGCTTTTATTTTAAGTAGATTTTCAAAGAATTAGTTTAAAACCAAAATAGAAAAACTGTCTGTAATTAAATTAATTATGGCGGCGTTACTTACAATTTTTATATTTGGCAACAAACTAGGTATCAATGTAAAATGTTAGTGCTTTTATTTAACTTGTAATGTACATACATGTATGTAACTATGTTTGGAACCTTGCAAGTTGCAACTCAATTTTGAAGCACATATCATCTTCAAGTGATTGAGCAAAATTTTTGCATACCTAACTTTGATGACGATACAATAATATGTTTTTCTCAAACATCCAAGGAAATGTCGTTCTTATGATCGTGGTAATAGAACGCGAAATAAGTCTTTGTATAGCAATTGTTGAAGATTCGTTCTAATTTCAAATTAGAGGTCAATAAAGGAATTTCATACGAAATTATTGGCCGTGGCCAACAAAGAGATTGTCTTTTGTTTCAGTGGGGTTTATTTCTTTTATTGATAATCTATGGCATACTGCCAATAAAAAAAAAACGTAGTTTGTGCATGTATATTTACGTTTTATTTCTTATATTTAACTAGATTATTAAATTAGATTACAACAGATATTCCATAAAATAAACAAGGAATCACGTTTATTGTTAAAAAATATAACAATATCTAATTAATAAGGTGTTGTCATTTTTTAATAAATAGAATCATCTTAACATTTGGTGGCAAAAACATTGACCCGAACAGCTTAAAAAAATAAATTTGTTTTTTTTTATTAAATTTGAAATAAATTTGTTTTTATATGAATATATAAGTTGAACATTTGTATTATTTCCTTGGATTTATTTGAGAAAAGCACTATACAAGCCTCGGCGCGAACAGGGATTATCGGCCTCGTATCTCTAGATGGCCTCGTTATCACTCGGCCATCTATTACTACTCGGCCAATAATTCCCTATTTCGCGGCCTCTGCAGTAATGTACTAATATAGTCCTCCTCATCGATTTCGACGACGGCGGCCCAATGCAAGAACTATACACTTCGTCTATTGTGGGCTCTGATATGGCTAAATTTTGTTTTTCTCCAACTTGCTTGGAAATGTTCCCATTAATGTAGTAAAACTGGACCGCGAAATCGTTCGTTATATTTAGAAGGCGTTAATGAAAATTAAAAAAAATATATATTATTGGCCTTAGCCGGGAAATCAATATTATTTAAATGAGACGATTAACTAAAAAACACAACTTCCGTTTATAACGTCTCATACAAATGAGGGTAATCTTAATTTGGCCGGTTACTGCATTTTTACTTTTAATTTTTTCAAAGACTGATAATTCACCATACAGCCAATTGTCCACTAAATTTAAAAAATAAAAACTATTATAAACTTTTTAATTGTTCTCTGCGTTTAGTTCTTGCACTGAACATTTTTTTGCTCTGCTACTGTCAATGTATTTGAAATGTCGACAAATTTCGAATAACGGACAAACAATTTAAATAATAATCTTATATGCGGTTAATTTATTTTCATGATTCTTAGTTATTTATTAGAGATTTCTCACGAAAGTTTTAATTTTAATAATATGATGATATTTAATGAGTGAGTTGAAAATTAATAAGTGTACCAAACGTAAACAAATAAAAAATAAAACAGAAATGATTATGTCCAAATCAATATAAAAGTTATTTTGAACTTATGATCTTCTCCGAATGATAAATATGTTATGGTTTCTAAAAAAAAACAGTGTGTTTAGAAGTGGTTAATTTAACTAAAATTTATAATTATCTATGTGCATATTTTTTGTTATTGTGTTTTCATATTATATATTTAATTCTTATTCATATATTTTGTTTTAAATCAAACATATGATTCGGACCCGAAATTTTATTCCTATTCCTAAAAAAAATAAGTACTAAATGAACTTCATGGTACTGATATATTAAATTAAAATGTAGATTGGTGATTATTTCCAAGCATAAATATTTGGAGAAAAGCACTATACAAGCCTCGGCGGGAATGTCAGTTCGCAGATTCGTATTATTGAAGGACTCGGCTACGCCTCGTCCTTCAAAATCATACTCATCCACGAACTGACTTTTCCCGGCCTCGACAGTAATATACTATTAAACTCAAATCAAATCAATAATATGGTACCATGGGGCTGGTCTGATGATGAAATGAGCCGGAAGGTGACCCTAGGAACTCTGTAATAGATTAAAGCAATCTACCGAGTTTGAGCTCTCCAGAATTGTATCAGTGAGTAATTGGCTATAAGTAGAAGGTGTTCAAAATGAAATTGTTGACCGAAACTTATTTTGGCAAAAAATGAACACCTTTGTATGTATGTTTAGGGCTTTCTTTGCAATTGAAATGAAAATGTTACTGTTAGTAGTACCATTTAATTCTACAGACGGTTCTCCCATTTGATCATCGTAGAACTCTTATGTATTTTGGTTGCATTTGAAAAAATATGACGCAATTGGTCGTAGCGAAGCGAACGACCGATACGTGTGCGTTTTTCGGTGTGGCTAGAAACGCGTGTCGGTTTTGCCCGAATAAATGCGAAATGCGTACCGTCACACTAGTGCATAGGCTCACGGACCGTAGTGAGCCATTCAGCATCTTCTCATGCTTTCTTTCCTTGAAGTCCTTAAAATTTCCAACACCCACCCTAAATTCGCTTAGACGAACAGCACTGTCGGATTGCAGTTTTCATATAATTTGAAGTTGAAATGAAGTTAGTCTGTTCCTTAACTCTTATCCCTAAGAAAAGTAAACTGGATCCAGGCCAAAATATTATTTATTCCTCCTTTAAACTGTTAGCTATCCCTGTACATATAAATTGAACGACGTTTGGCGTCAGCAAACTTACGGTCCAGCCACGACTTCAGTGGTCCACGGCAAGCGGCAGCGGCGAGAGGTGGCCATAGGTGAGAGCAAAAGTTCCGAGTGCGTTGTCTCACTCGAGTGAGTAGCCTTTAACCTTTTTATGCGTCCTCTTACAAATACAAATTTTCCTTTAGGTTGAGTATTTTTTCGTGGTTTCGCAACCTTTGTATTTTTTAATTGGGCTTGATTTTTCCATCAACATTACAAAACCAATTACGATATTTTCTACGATAAACATTGAGAAATAATATTTGTTCACAAACAACGTTCCAAATAATAAAATCTAATTCAGCTCTGATCAAAGCGACCAATAATTTTCCTCGCTCCATAACTAACAATCGTAGAAAACTGAATTGCATCAAAACAAGAACCTTGATACGAGGCAGCAAAATACACTTCTCATAAGCGTTAACAGCCTACCTTTTTAACTAAATTAGGAATAAAAGGTCAGTCTGTATCGTAGATGACCGCAGGTTGCTCAGCAACTAAAAAGCATATCCTAGCTTTAACTGCAAGTGAGTTAAGACCTTTTGTACGACATGTTGTTAGTCGAGGGTGAGTATAATTCATCAGTCCGGTAAGGGCGTTGAACTTTGAACGGTTGAAACTTCTTTAAGTTTTGGTATTTTGAGTGTTTCGGTCAAGCTTGAATTTTGGAGTTTGTGAGTAAGGTCAGCTTTTGGTTTGGGTATGTAATAGTTTACAAATACTATTAACGTTAAACTTTTCTTGCCCATTTATTACAAAAGCTTTTAACACGTTCACGGACAGAGAAGTGTTTTGAAAATGGTATGCTACGACTTAGACGAACGGCACTTTATTTAAAAACTATAAGAAATATTCGGCTGTAGGTGGAAAGATAGTTTTGCGAATACGAAAGTCGCCGTCCACAGACGTGGTGCCGTATCAAGTGGATCCTAATTTACGTCTCTCGACGCACTGTCCCTGGAAGAGTTAATTTTCCATTTGTGAACAATGAATAGACGCTAATCGTGAAAATTTATCTTTATGATGCGGGTCTCTATGTCTGTATGTTTGTTTGTCACACAGCATCTCATAGAATCCCCTACTGATTATTTTTATTAAAGCAGTAACGTAAAATAATTAGTGTGGGTGAAGTAAATCGTTTAATAACAGTATGAAACTTATTGTTTAAAATTGCCAAACAATGACTTACAGAATAACGGAATTAGCTATTTTTGGATAAAGGCATTAAAAACTGATTATCAACCTTAATTTCCTGTTAATCGCCAGTTACATCATTAATCACATGGTTTATGACGGAACTAACATTATGATTAGTAGAAAAATACATCAAGCTTGTTAACCGCTAATGGATCACACTATTTCCAAAGATATATAAAAACACAAGATTCTTACTACGGATATCATTCAATCCTTCACTTTCTGCCGAGTCGCCTGCAAAGAACACTGCAAAGGTAATATATTATAATATAAGAATTTATTATATGGTATTTTATCAATAAACTTCTGTAAATTGATTATCATAATCATCACCATCAGCCTACATATCCTATTCACTTTTACGAACCAATAGCCAATCTTACGTAATATTCTCGTCGGGCTACTACTAAATACTGATATAGACTAAAAATACTATTAGCAACATTTTTATTAGTTTTGTCTATCTTCCTAGCCTGAAGACTAATTAAGTTTAGATGTGGTTTAGATAAGGATAACTTAATGTTGCTCGAATAGACTAAACAAACGTTCTGGATTGCCCAAACTTTACATTTGTTGATGTACTTTCATTATTATTATCTATTCTTTGAATAAAAGTTTGATTTTTTGGTAAAATAGACGCCACCTCGTAAAATAGATATCATTTTCTCTCACTATTTCTTCTGTCGCGTTAAATCTCTCACTCGCCATATTAAAGCAATTGGCAAATCAAGATGGCGGATAAGCGGCCATTTTGACGGCGTGACAGCCTTCGATGATAAATTACTCTACTGCCCGCATCACAAAAGGGAGTAGTTTCATAGAAATGGCCGGACATTTGCGTCGTTATTTGTATCGGGTGTGCCGCAAGGTAGCCGCAAGGTGTTGGGTCCCACGGTTTTCTTTCATGTGAAATAGTTGTTGGGAAGTTTTTGTCTGTATTACATAACATATTAGGAAATTATGGGGTATATTCTGGTGATTAAGTGGAATTACGAGTAGCTATCGTTGGGTAATTTTCCAGGTAATGAGGCGTTTTACGTTTACTATAATCTACCAACGGGGTCGATATGATAGTGGTGGTAGGAGCGGCAAATACCATCGTAAAACTGATAGTGATGATGTTTATAGTCTAAAAAGAATCAATTTGAGTTTTTTCTAATTATGAAGAATGTGGTGTTTGACTCTCATGAGCGTTATATATTTAAAGTGTATGTATCCACTAATGTTATTGACACGATGCAAAGATGAAACACAATAAAAAAAAAACATCTTACTGGATGTTAACCAACTTTTGCCATGTCGGGCCTTGCCGGTTGATAAAATTTACTTGTGATTGTTATTATGACGTTGGTGGAAGCACGTATCCAATAGAGACGAGTAGCGTTTGTTATTTTTCTCAAACATGCAAAGAAATGTCATCATAACGTGCGTTATAACAAACTTCGAAGTTCATATTTCGGGAGGAACAACTCGACAGAACTGTAAAGGAATTTCATACAAAATTGAAGACCTGGGCCGGGAAGTTTTTTAAACATGGTGTCTGTGTTCATAAACAGGCTAAACAGCAGACTTGTTTTTTTTATTGGTGTATTTTTTTATTTCATTACACTTGTTTGAGAAAACACTATACAATACAAGCCTTAGCTGTAAGCTTGCCGGCCTCATATCACTATCCGGCTTCCCTACGTTCAGCCTGTTTATACCTACTCACCCGGCTAGCCCTTTTTCCCGGCGTCTGCAGTAATGTACTATTACTAACTTTATTACATTTCTAGATGAAACTCCTCGCCATTTTCCTGTGCGTCGCTGTAGCCCTGGCGTCTGCCGAGGTGCACTGGGACGAGGACGGCATGTACCGCCTGGTGGACTCGGAGCCCCTCGCTTTTGGATACTATCCAGCAATTGCGCCCGTTCTTCGCGAGTACAAGCCGTTCATCTACTCTTACAAGCAGATCAAGAGCGGGGATGCTCCTAAATGAGGTTTTGGATGTTATCTGATGGATACTTGCGAAATATACCTTGCTCAAATGTGACTGTGTCATTCTTTTCATTTTTTTTACGATTCCAAACCCTTCAGTTTTAAGAATCCAATAAATGCAAAAGCAAGACCATTCATAAATAAATTATTTGGCGAACAATATGTCGTACTTAATTGCTATTTTAGGGAGGAAATGATGTGGATGATTAACACTCATTTTAAACGCATCAAAAAAAAACAAAAAGCAACTGAAAACACACAAGAATAGGGTGCTACAATAATTATCCATACCCAATTATAAAAACCATGGGATCAACCTAATATTAGTTATTACACGTAAAAATTTTTAATGAGCCTGGGCAAAAGCAAGCAACTTTGAAAAACAGACATATCTATCTAAGGGACATAGCAGAGGAGACTTGCTCTAGAAACCTTTTACCAAAAATCTCATTACTTACTGAGCTTATGACGTAGCTCAATGTATGCACCGTCAGCGTGTTCGAGCTCGATTGAAATGTACCCACATTGTCTAACCTCATATCATACACGTTATTATATGGATTAATAATGAACGTACATCCGATAATCGTGGCGCGGCGTATTACACAAATCCTTACGTATTCAAAACTGCGCAATAATTAATTAGCTTTACAACGAACCCCAGACTAGCGGTCCCCTGTGGAGCCGACGCAAGCGACAAAAGAAGTGCGTGGTATATATCCACTCAATGAGTAGAATTTGCACTCTTGTCACGTGACATTAGGGTAGTTTGAGGATAAAATTGAATGGTTTTCCTTAATCGAAGTTCGAAGTCAATTCGAAACCTGAACATTTTGGCGGATTCGAGTTATTTGTATCGTAGTGTTAATGCTTAATTATACATGACACCAATAACTCGAATCCGCCAAAACGTCAGGTTGAACTACTTCAATCAATATTTTTTTGTTAGTTATGGCTCCATCGATACCGTCGATGATTCCACCAATGTCGAGGTTAAAGAAGAAGTGGTGGGGTCAGCCTTCCCTATCTTCTTCCACCTCGCCCAATCCCTGACGTCGTCTTCTGAAACATTGCATTCCTTCATGTCTGCCAGCAACACATTTGTCCAGGCGGTCTTAGGTCTCCCTCTAGGTTTAGGTCTCTTTCCGTAGGCAGAGAAATCGAGCACTTGGTTGCCAACGTAATCGGGTGGACTGGTCTCCTCTTGACATGTCTATAACACCTCATCCTGCTTTCTGGCAGCTTATCGGCAATGTCACGGACTCCCAGGCTACCTCACACATATTCTTTTCGGATCTTATCCAGCGTGGCAACGAAGCACATCCACCTTAGCCTTTCATCTCTGCGAAATGGATGGCATAGACATGCCCTTGTGTTAATGCACAGGTTTCACTGCCGTACTTAAGTACTGGCCGTATTATTATCAGTCTTATAGAAGAAAGGAAAGCTACGTAACAAGAAAAGCGTTAAGCATGAATGTGGACGGATATAGAAGAAGAAGAAGACCAAAGATTAGATAAATGGATTGTGTGAAAGATGATATGAATAAGAAGGAAGTAAACGACGAGATGACGAGTAATAGGGAAGAATGGAGGAAAAAAACATGCTGCGCCGACCCCTAATAAATGGGATAAGGTCAAGGGAATGATGAGACCTCTATTCCATTAACCTCCTTGGGTTAAAGAAGACACGTGTTTACTTATTTCGGTTTTCAAAATTAATTCAATATCAATCACGTGCTAAGAGTGCGAACATCATATCGGGTGTCGCCTGCCTTTTTGAAGAATGAAATTAATGTATTTTTATAGTAGTTTATGTGACTGTACATAATGAAGGGTATTAAACACGAGTGTGGGTTTATGAAACGCGCCGAAGGCAAGTTTCATAATAACATCACACGAGTGTTTTAATGCCTAATTATGTACAGTTACATACACTACTTTATCTAGCCACATATCATAGGTGTTGAGTACAGGTCTCAACAGGGCGGCTTCTTCGGCTCAGCTCGCAGTGGACTGTATGATGTTCGATCGGGTCTTCCTGTAACAGCTTGTTCGGTTCGGGTTCGGTTCGGTTCCGTTCAGCTTGTAGGCTCAGGTTCGGTTCGGATCGGCTCGGTTCGTTCGCGACGAAAACGGGCCGCGACGTAGTCCAAACGTAAGGACGTAAACGCGACGTAGATCGGGCCGCGACGTAGTTCGGACGCGGGGTACGGACGCGGGATGCACGGGCCGCGACGTAGACCGCAACGTAGATCTGCCGTAGACTCGACGTGACTCGATGTGACGTAACGTAAACTCGACGTAGACGCGACGTGAATCGTAGTACGACGTAACGATGGACGCGTCCAAGGATTCGGAGCTCGACTGACGGACAGGACCTCAACGAATCGCTTGGACCGACGTGCAGGCTGGAGCTCTTGATAGCTGGAGGTAGGCAGGTTCACGATGTTAATAACAAGACTGGTTCTTCGGTAGTGCATACATTTATTTTTCGGTCACTTATTATATAACATTTGTGGTTCGGTTCGCCAGACATAACTCCTGTAAGCGGAATAATCCTATTGGAACCAATCAGAGGCGAGCGAGCGTTCCTTTCCTCTCGGGAACGCCCCTTTCGGTCAAGTGTGTTCAGTTTTAATTTTAAATGTTCCAAAACCTGCTCCTCGCTCTGATTGGCTCTACATTTTTGGGCTCTGTTCAATAACGGCCGTTTTTTGGTCTATCAAAATTATACATTAATTAGCATATCTCGGCTCTTTATCGTCCGATTCATATTATACATATCCCGTTCGACGGGGCTCGCTAAGGGCTCTTAAGTCCTATCTGAACCTTAGGGTTCAGGTAACAGGGTTCGGTTGTACTTCACGGATAGTGAGTAACTTTTGTAAATAAGAATCTTGCAAGATTGTTCCTGCGGATTCTTATTTACATTCGCTTACGGTAGGGGTTCGGATTATGTGTTTTCATTACAGGGGGTTCGGGTCTATCGTTATATACTGCGGGTTCGTTGCCCACTTATGTATTTGAGGCGGTAGATGGCCTTATGTAACTGACTTATAAAACATTTACGTTTTACGTTATGCTTCATAACGGTTCACGTGGTCGAGTTACATAAGCTCTTTTGCCGCCTCGGGTGCTTCACGGCGGGGTGCTGCGTCCTCGACCCATTTACCTGTGATTTAATAAGGGTTTCGTGACGCCTTATTCAACCAGTACCTTATGGGTCGTAGGCACAACTAAGTTACCAGTGGGATCGGATCATTTTACCTTGGGGTTCTATAGCATCTTTTATGTGCTTGTATATTAAGTATATAAGGATCGTTGATTATTATAGGATGTTGGTATCTTTTATGTACCTTTCTTATTGTATATAAGGACCTTATGACAGCTTTTATGTGTCTAACTTATAATTACGAGATCATGTTACACATATTAATCAGTCTTATTTTAACTTAGCCTAGTACATAAGTCGTCGTCACGGCGTTACATAGTCTCGCTGTCGGCGTGGTTGCTGGCGTTCCCAACAATAGGCCTCCATGATGCATTCAGGAGTCGCACATTACGACAAATATTACCCGGTAATGGCGGTAATGAAGTTTTCTGGCAGCTGTCATAGTATTTTTTTATTCAGAGACAAACTAGAGTTGGCCCCCAACTATCATAACGTTCGATATCTTACTTACGTGCGACATTTGTCAAATTTGATGCAAATTGACAATTCATTTGGAACTAAACGTCATCTCGTCTGATATTAGAATAGAGGTCAAATCAAATTTCTTTGTTTTTCAAAGATGTTCGAAATTTGAATAAATAATATTATCGAAATCGATGTTATTATTTAGCAATAATAACATTTTCACAGATAAGAAATTTGTTCTAATAAAACAGTCTATTTTTATGGTGGTCATAATGTGCGGTTCTTGAACGCATCATGGAGGGTTTATGATATTTGGATAAATAATAAATAATTACGCTTTATTGTATTTATTAATATGTCAAATTTGGAAAATTATTTCTACCGCTGATATGTTTTTTGGAGGGCGCCAAGCGTTAGCGACTGAACCATAGAGCGCGGGGAATGCGTATTTAGATCGGCGCGGCGCGCGGCCGCCATAATAAAAATGTATGGAGAATTAAAAGCACTTTTTGATAAATCTGGACCTTTAATACCAAACAATAATTGAAAAATTTGATGCGGACAAGTTGTAATGTAAACATTCATTTTTTTTTATGAACTGAAAATCAATAGACTTTCCCTAGTGTTAGTGCTAGTAGTTCCCTAGGGTAAAATATTAATAATCTTATAATTTTTCTACAAAGAAATTGTTAACACATTCTTCGAAATGCTAAATATATAGTTTAGAAATGGATTAAACAACTAGTGTTGACGTTATCTACTTAACGGCAACTGCCTATTTTTTCACATTTCGCTCGGCGCAGTCTTAACTAGAAAAGTTCAAAACAAAAAAAATACATGGTTGCATTGCTCTTTTCGCAGGCTGAAAACAATAGACGTGACATACCAATTATAGAATCAACACAATTAGTCCTTCTGATTCTGTAACGAACATTCCACGCTCAGAATTAAACGTTGTTCGCTCACCTTTTACTCCTTGTCCCACTCTCAAAGATCACGTGCAAAATTTCGTTCAAAAATGATGAATGAAGTTACTTAGCAATGTAAATAAACTCCATAGAAATACCCTGTTGGGTGCTGCAACTATTACGGAGCTCATCCGAAGCTAGGCGAGCACGTAGTTCATTTAGACGATGTTTGAGGCGGGGGCGACACTGGTATACATTAAGGCTCCTGATCCGTTCAAAAATGCTGATTGTTTTAGATATTTTTCTGTATGACCAAACGTGTTTCTTAACATATTATCAATGTTACTACTTAGAACTATTCTGGCTATTCTGGGTCCTAATTCGAGAATGCCGTTTGAGAGATCGCAAAACGTCAAAACTCTATTAGATAACAGTGATGTCGCCTTTGAACTGTCATTAAAATGCGATGAGTTTCAAGTGACATATCTCATCTCAATTTTGGAAATACTTTTTTTTTTTTTTTATGTCATAGGGGGCAAACGAGCAAACGTATCGCCTAATGGAAAGCGATTACCGTCGCCCATAAACACCTGCAACACCAGAGGAGTCACAAGTGCTTGCCTACCCGGAGGACGAAGATAGAATGCCTCTATGCTAGTAATTTCACCAAATACGAAGGATTAATGGTTGTCAAAAATGCTATTCATGCATATGAATTTCTGTTTCGAACGAAACGTAACTGACTAATTTCACGCACTACATGGTCAAGTTGAAGTATGCGCCTGTTATTTATGCCGTCACATACAAAGGAAACGCAAATTAAGCGTGACCGGATTGACGAAGTTGCGATGCTCTAGGGATATCGCCACTTGTCAAGTAGGAACATGTCAAAAGTGACCGATGGCGATGAAATGGAGAGATCACCATCATCTCTCTAAAATTGGTCGAATTAGGGCCCTGGCTCTACGTAAGATGTGAGATAACTTTTTGACAGTGCAAGTCATTGTGGCATAATTTTTACATGAACATGTTTTAGGTGGGATTTAATTTTCTTAAAAAGGTTCGTCCGTAAATAATACCCTATTGTTAGCAATTGCATTAAAGAACAAAGACACAAAACACGTTAAAAAGTTAAGTAAAATTAAAAGGGAAATGTAAAAAGTTGTTTGCATTATTTTATCCTGATAACAATAAAAGCTGGTCCAATTTTCTTGATAATCCCCGGCCCACTCGACGACCGCAGCTTACGTCAGAGAAATCAGTTATATTTGAAACTAGCGACCCGCCCCGCCTTGGCACGGGTGCAATGTTGATAAATTATGCATGTATCATGCATATAAACCTTCCTCATGACACACTATATTTATTTAAAAAAAAAACGTAGTGATTTTATATACGTTAGGCGATGTAAATGAAAATTAAAATGTAATGAAAATCTTTGTGTTTAGTGTGTAGATTTGGGAATTCCTATTAAGTATTTGTAAATACTTGTGTCAGGAGGTCCCGCTCTTCCATATTTGTACATTTGTATAAGCAAATTACATTAATTTACTTACTATGTAATTTTAATTTAATATTTGATTGAAATATGTGATTAAGATTATGTTCATCAGTGCGTTGTATTATCACTCGACAAAAAATGTGTGTATGTGGCATCGTAGCGTCCAAAAGGATGGTCCGATTTAATTTTTTTTTTTTCATCGAAAGCCTTTTTTAGGGTTCCGTACCCAAAGGGTAAAAACGGGACCCTATTACTGAGACTTCGCTGTCCGTCCGTCCGTCCGTCCGCCTGTCACCAGGCTGTATCTGAAGAACGGTGATAGCTAGACAGTTGAAATTTTCACAGATGATGTATTTCTATTGCTGCTAAAACAACAAATACTAAAAATAAAATAAAATAAATATTTAAGGGGGGCCCCCATACAACAACTTGTTATAGATTATGGTACGGAACCCTTCATGCGCGAGTCGGACTCGCACTTGCCCAATTTTTTTTCTTTATTTAAAGAGCTTTGTCATTTAGGTGACGATGTCGCCCTGTTGGTGTTACATTTCTCTGCCGTGGTTATATTGGCTATGTTCGGATGGGTCGGGGGTTTTTAAATTTGGAATTATGATTATAGCTGATGAGATGATGATGATAAAATACCTGGGGATGAAAGCTGATTCCACTTTGCAAACAGACGAATGGAGGTTTTAATTTTATTTCACAGTGATCTTTAAACCGGTGTCTGTGTCCCATTAGAGTAACTTGGAAACTGTAAATCTGTTTATAAAACAATTGACTACTACTAAACGAATAAGATTGGCTTATTACTACATACACGTACAGTACAGTTTGTTTTTCTTGTTTATATTATTATTATTTCTGTTTTTGCACCGCCTAGTAACGAAATTCATTTTCAAGGTCTCCACTATCAAAAAGGTTGTCTGAAAGAGATCGCTCTTTATCTTTAATTTCTTGCATTGTATTTCTCCTGTATGTTTTGTGAGGTGTGCAATAAAGAACACTTTAGTTGTATTGTACAGTGCTCTTTAAATTTTTTCATGTAAGTAATGAAGCTGCAGAATTGCATGTATTTATGAATGAATCCATTCATAAATACATGCAATTCTGCAGCTCATTGTACGTAGACAATACATACATACCTACGAATTCAAAATGACCTGGCTGTTATCTCTACGCTGTTGTTTATACTCACAAACCGTTCCATTCGTGTGACTGTTGTCACTGCGAACAGGAGCGCGGGCCAAATTGGCAAAGATTGAGGGTCTGCGAAATGTTTGCTTAGGGGAGAGCGGGGCGCACCGGCTAATGGAATGCACTCTCGAAATTTGTACTTATACAGTTTATTGTTCAAATTACGCCCTCTGTTTTTGTTGTGTTGTGGCTTTGATACTTTTTAATGTGTGGCAGCAAATAAGTTTTAAGTAGAAAAGAGAGGCGAGGGCGCTTGAGTTATGAAATGCTGGCAAGGATACAGTAGTATTTCAGTATTGTAGTGTTCTTTGTTCGGTAAATGGCAACCTTTTCGGCGTGATGAGGAAAGGTATTCTGGCTGGTATTATGGCGTTATAATCATCATACGAAACAAAAAAAACAACGTGCATCGTGCTATTGAGATATATCCTTAATTCACCGCCCATGCGCAGAAGTGATTTTCAATACAATTTTCAAATTATATAATAGTATGTAGGTACTATATACGAAAAATACTTAGTCTAAATAAAACATTATAAAGCAATCACTACAATTTAAATAAAACAATTTAAACGGATTATATCGCGTATATTCATTTTTTGAGACTTCCTGAAGTTTCGGCTACTATTTATTACAGTTACCGTTCTCAAAAGTTGACAGAGAAAACTCAATTTTTCTGTGTCAAAGTTTCTGCAAACTACCCATATTTATAAATTTGAATTAAAGTCAGGATTTTCAGGAAGTCTCAATCTGAGGTACTATAAGTTATTAGAAGTAAAACTATTATTTTATGTTATTCTACCCTTATAAGGAAGAGAGATGCCTCTTAGCACAGGTATTAATATACCTAAAAAGAGGCATCATACACTGTAATATGAGTGAAATGATTATTTGAATAAATACATTTTTTTATTTTTTATATGACACGTGTATATAATCTGTTTCAATTGTTTTATTTAGATGTGTGATGTGACCAGTCACGGAAACAGAAGAAAATACTAAGTAATCACTATTTACCATCTTAAAAAAGTGATTAGTAATTCTAGTTAGCTAACCTGTTTGACAGAGGAGTCGATAAACCAATTAAAACTATGTAATTACTTCGCCAAACCTAATTATGCGATTGAATCCTCGCATTGCTATTGATTTGCTGTACCTACAAATGAGCTCTTTGAAAGCAATCCCGACCCGACCAATATTGGTTTCCTTCGTAATTAAAAAGTGTGTCTTGTGCCTACTTGGAAATACTTACCCAATTATTTTGGTAAAAAATATTTACCAATGTAATTTACGAAAAAGGGAAGCTTCTAAAAGATACACATCATTTAATTAGTAACCGTTTTATGCTGTGTACTTTTCAGAAGTTTCCTGATGTCCCTGTGCCCCCTGTGTCTGTAAATGGATAGATATACCTAAGGGTAATGACCAAAAAGTTGGACGTAATTAAGGCGTAGTTAGAATTTGAAAAAAAGCGATCGGAAAAATTTACGACACAATAATGAACCTCAAAACAGTACCTGTCGTCGCACAAAAGAAAAATTTATACACATTTTAATTAAATGAGTTAAGGCGGTACATTTTTGGTCGTCACCCATAAGCAATGTCTAATCGACTATTATTCGTAAAATACGAAATTAAAATACGAATATAGTCGCTTATACATTTCAGATCTTTTATATTGGCCCTCTATTTCGAAAAATAAATTGTAATATAAACTTAAGCCTTAATAAAACGTTCGAAATGTCGATATTTCCAATGTACCGACGACGCGCCGACGATCTTACAAGGGTCACAAGCAGCTCTGTAGGTAGTGTGAGATCGGCAATCATGAAAATCTTTTTGTTGAGCGTGATGAAGTTGAAACCTTCACAAAAACCTCCATAGGGACGTAATTCTGAATTTAAATGAACATAGAAACTAGAAAACTATTGAATCTAATCGCTGTGTATCCAAAAGCCAATTTTAAGCGATTAAACCTCAATATTTCCAATAGTTCAAACCGAATTTTTTTCTTTGATACCGTTAAAAATACAGCGGCATTTTCTAAATCCACACTGCACTGACAAAGCAATTGAAGCATTGAAATATACAATTTATTCATATTTCATCCGTCGATATTGCAGACAATCTTTTATTTCTGTAGCCGAAGGGAACACCGACTCTTCGGGGTTTATTTTCAACGGTGCGATCTGGAGACTCGTTATCGAGGTTTCTCTATCATATTTCTCCAATAATTATTGGGGAAGTTGGGAAAAAACGTGTGAAAAATAGGAAATAATTCACGAAGATAATAACTTAGGCGATTTGTTATTTTCAATAAAAAAAAATAGATCTCCGAAATCGGTCGGAGAGAAGGATCGAGAATCGGTCTGTTCTATTTATTATTACAATTACAATACAATACAAATCCTCTTTATTGCATACCTCAAATACACAGGGATACTAAAACATGAGAGGTAGTAAACTCGCTCCCATCTTATGTATTTTCAAAAAAATACACACGATGCTACATCATAATATATATGTAGCTACATCCTCGACCCCGTAGTCACTTTCTATCAGGTGATACTGAGGTCATTTGCCCGTCAGTTTGTGAATAAAAAAAAATAAAAACAACAGGTGGTCTTAGCGCTAAATG
The DNA here is from genome assembly GCA_932273695.1 of Apotomis betuletana. Classification (NCBI taxonomy): domain Eukaryota; kingdom Metazoa; phylum Arthropoda; class Insecta; order Lepidoptera; family Tortricidae; genus Apotomis; species Apotomis betuletana. Next base: position 3,754,126 of record OW026310.1, read on the forward strand.
GCGATCTCTTTCAGACAACCTTTAGGTAGCGGAGCATATCAACAAACGTTTGACCGTATTACATGTACAGCAGAGTTCTTAAAGTTCTGAACAAAAATATGTAAAAGCTGTTAGTAGTTCAAATCTGGGATTTTTACCGGTATTCATTAAAATAAAATATCTTTCTAATTTCGCGTTTTTATTCAATTGATATGAAATAGAATTTAGGTATTGATACAGAACCAACAGAACTTTGAAATAAGTCGGGTAAAATATGAAAATGTGTAATAATAAGCGAAATACCGAAATTGAATACCGGTAATTGTGTATGGAACTCAATACCAGTATCTGATCCCTGCTACTAGCAGCGACAGGCTGAAATTAGGGAATTACCGAACAAAACCAAACATAGATGTTGGTAGTTGTACACAAAAGGCCGGTATGCCCGCATCGGTGTGTAATCATCGTGACCCATGTAGATGGCTCCAGGAGCGTATACTCGTCCAGGCCGACCAGCCCGGAGTCTACCAGCGGCACAGGCGCGACAGCGGCCTATTAGTGTAACTCGGGCGTCGGTGACCTTGTAATCCCGAATCCTTCGACGACGCATTCACGTGAATGTTTTCACCACCGCGCGCGTCCCGCACTCACCCGCGCACGCCCACATACCTAGCCGCGAGTTTTGTTACTGCACACAAGTGTCACTGTCGTTTCTTTTTACGTTAGTACATAATATTCTTTGGTATATATAGATAGTCTTTCGGTAGGCGTACGTACGATCGAATTAAAGAAAACAGTACTACTGTTGTGTGGTTTTGTACCTCATTATTTTTCGCCATAAAAGAGAAGCATGCTTCATAAATGAGATGTCATTTAGGTGGCTAGCGGTATTGATTGGTATTCAACTCTAAGGCATTTGCCTAGAGTTAATATTGCTTTATTAGAAATGGCGTTTACCTGGCATTTGCTCGAATCTCAGAGAGTTAACTAGTTAAACGCAATTACTATTAAAACAATTTTAACTCTTGGCAAAGGCATTCGAGTTGATATCGACCAAAACGCTTTATCTATGAAGCACGCTACTCTTTTATAACGGACGATAATGAGGTACAAAACCACACAACATTACTGTTTTCTTTAATTAGGTCGTACACAACACCAACAGAGTCAGCTTAGGGAACAATGGAGCGACTACATACATCAATGCAAAAAAATAAGGCATTGAAAGAAACGAAACATCCATAGGCAAACAGGACAATCGGAGAGATAGATGCAATCTATGTGTGAAGATCCGGTACACCGATACTAGGAACAAAGATCAATATCAATGCTGAATTAAGGTCTTAAGCAAATAAACTAAGTTTTGAACGCAATGAAGGTCATGCAGAGGAAGATGGCCAGGAGTATCATGATTATTCGATTATGACGACGTGTTTGGCTCGGTTTGTAGACACCTGCCTACTGAATCGGCGGTCCCGGGTTCGAATCCCGGCCGGGGCAAATATTTGTTCTTGGGTCATGGATGTTATCTATATATGTATTTATATATTATGTATATCGTCGTCTAGTACCCATAGTACAAGCTTTGCTTAGTTTGGGACTAGGTCGATTTGTGTATGATTGTCCCTTAATATTTATTTATTTATATATTTATTATTAGTAACCTAAAGATGACCAATATACTGTACATAGGGTAGGATTTTCAGAAAGAAACAAAAATCAGATGCTATAGTCTTTATTTATTGTTGGATCAGATCAATCATTCCAGGGTAAGTTAGATATGCAGTTGTCGGTAGTTGTACACATAAGGCCGGTACGCCCGCAACGGTGCGTAACCAGCGTAACCCATGTAGTCGGCTCCAGGCGCGTACTCGTCCAGACCGACCACCGAAGAGTCCACCAGCCGGTACTGGCCGGTCTGGTCCCAGTGGACGGCGGCGGTTGCCATGGCGACGGCGATGCAGAGGAAGATGGCGAGGAGTTTCATCTGGAAATGAAGTTTAAGATCAGGAGGGATGATTATAGTCACGATGGCAGTAGTCGCTTAGGGCAAGTGACGTCTAGTCAGTCTTCATCAGTCATAATGTGTCCCCCAGCTGTATCTTTTTCATTAAACGAGTAATTTTACTAAATGATCTCAGTGAATCTCGTTAGCCATTGAAGTACAATGAAACTAAATTTTTGGAATGATGTACCTACATTTACAAATACCGGTCAAAATCATAACCCGTAAAAAAAGATCAGAAACATAAGCATAAACATTTTTACATACATACCTATAACATATTTAATGGTAAGCAATAGATGCTTTCTAATGAAGAGCACACATTCAGTAATAGGGTATTCACGAAGATATTAAGCAGCAACGGAAATGATAAACGAATCGTTTAATCGTGTGCGAGTTCGTAATGAAATAAGGTAATAAGAAGGAGGTTTTTAAATCAATGTTACGCACGGTCTAATAACCTATCTTATATTATTTTACAAACACAGTTTTCTTAAAAGAACACGTAACTATTTAGGGAGAAAAACCGTGGGAAGACTGGCAGCTTTAGGCAGTAATTTATCAACGCGTCCGGAAGGTGGGCCCACGTCAAACGTCGGAAAATAACGTATGTTTAGAGTTCGCCACCAAAATCCGACGCTACATGTTAACGCAACGCACCTACTTATAGATGGTCCTCTGTAATCACAACACAAAGTTGGCGAAAACATAGATTAGGTCAGTTTTAAACAGCTTAAAAATAATTACGCCCAAGTTAATGTGCCTCAATATAAGCATTTAACAGTCAATAAACGGCATCGAAACTAAATTTTCGCATTTGGTAGAAATTGGTATCTGAACCTTTAGACTTTGCAGACTTTTCTGTTTCAGTACGTCAGTCTGGCTCAGTAAGTCAGTTTTTAGGGTTAGGCCAGCACGTTAAGTAACTATCAAATAACTCATGTTTGCAGTACCTAAGTACTTGAATTGTAAGTATTAAAATAGTTTATGCAACTATTACAATAGACAATGAGAGGTCTTAAAACAGGAGCGTGGTTTTACGAAACAAGCCGAAGGCGAGTTTTATAACAGCATCACACTAGTGTTTTAGAACTTAATTATGTACAGTTGCATACAGAGTGTGTATCTATTCATCATCAATAGCATAAATTTGATTATCTTTTATGTGGACATTGAAGTACTTTGTACTACCAAGTCCCGTGGAGAGTAGGAATGAATGAGGCAACCCCGCTGGAGATAACATAATGCTATAAAGTAACATCTCTGATTTTAGTCACTGCCAACTAATGTTGGTGTTTACCTATATTATATATTTTTATATGTTATAGGAGGCAAACGAACAAACAGATCGCTTGATGGAAAGCGATTACCGTCGCCCATACACTTGCAACACCAGAGATGTCACAAGTGCGTTACCGGCTGTTCAGGTGGGAGTACGCTCTTTTCTTGAAGGTTTGAAGGTCGTATATGAACTTGATATGGTAAGTTCTCAATATGGTTTTAGATAAAATAAATCATCATCATCCTCCTAGCCTTTGTCCCATTTTTTTTTTTTTTTTTGAGAATGAATTCTCAATCAAATAAATCAATAAACTGAAATAATACCTTTTAATTTTCCTGGTACCTTCTTTGTTGAACACGAATGGAATGATGATGAACTCGAAATCTTAACGGTTTTTATACTAGTTATAACATGAAATGTCATTAGTTTGCGGTCAAAATCTAATTTTTTTTATAATGATTTCAACGCGTGTTCCGGTATTGTTTTAAATTAATAATGATTATTTAACAGCCCATTTATATAATCGATTGACGTAACGTTTTTGTTTTGTCTTCGGACACTCTTCAAGGGATTGATTAGTAAAGTACTTACTTATCTGAGGGTAATGGACATGTTAAAGTTTGACGCCCTGTACACCACAAATATACGATAGTGTTAACAATTCAATATATCATGCAAAACAACAAATTAACTTTGGTCACCAAATAAGGAACTATTGAAAATATATTATCTACTTTTCAAATAAGTGGTTATATCAGGCGGGGCGCACTCCGCGATAAACTTTTCCCGCTACAAGTACATGCCGGTGGCCTCATGCATGGGGACTATTCAGTGGCTGCCACGCTGTGTCTCGGAACGCACGTAACTACACGAAATTCGCGCGCACGCTCTTCCGATTTATGTACGTCGCAAGTGAACGTTCCTCATTCATCTGTTGATACCAGTGTTATATTATAATATAAAGTGTTTGAATGAGTAAAAAGACAGCGAAAAGATATTGTATCGCAGCGGGTTGTAGGAACAATGATCCCGCTTCGATTGTAGTAGATCGCATTCAATTTTTCTTTCTTAATTTACCTTTGTGTCATTATTTATAAAAATAAAAAATGTGGTATTACCACATAAAAAAATATGAATCGATAAAAAGATTCTATACAAATATATAATAAGTAGTTACTGAATAATAATAAAAAAACATATTGCAGGTGTATCTACTTCCATATTTAACACTGGTTACTCAGATCAATTTTAATTGTTAAGTACTTATGTAATTTTGAATTGATTATTTACTGATATTTGTCAATTTAAATTCTAGTAAAATAAGTATGTCTACTACTAAATCAACAATCATAGAGGTTTTTATAATAATATTTGATATGAAGTTTGTAAAATTACTAGTAATGAATAAACGATTGAGTGATAGTTTGATAAGTAAGTATATAAAATATATAAATAATGAGTTAAAAGAAATGTATTGGAAGTGATCCCTAATAGGGATAAGTTCGCCTTTGTACATGTTTTATTTGTTACTAGCGACCCGCCCGGCTTCGCACGGCACGGCACGGTGCGTCCGTGCGTATTTTTAAAGATCGAAGCATACATAGGGGCAGACAGACAGACGAGGAAACGACTTTGTTTTATACTAGGTGTGTAGTGATGAATATATATATGAATAAATAAATAAATATCGGACAACTAAGCAAAAACAAAATGAAGCTCAAGAATTTAATTGCATGTTAAGGTAACGCATTCGTTGCATTATTTTATTATATTATACGTATTAAAATGTTTAAAAATAAAGCTAAAATGTTTTGCAGCCTGGTGGTGGATTCAATTCGTCCAAATTCTGAGATTGATTACTTTATAGTTGAATAATGAAATAATTAATATAATGTATGAAGAATATAAATATATTGCTCTCTATATTGAATGCAAGAAATAAATAGGAAATACATTTTTATTTTTAGTCGTTGACAGCCCTCGCTCTCGGCGACGCGGCAAGCGAGCCAATTCATTTTCACCGTTGGCACGCAGCTTTAACGTTCCGTTTGGCTTGCGCTGGGGACGACGACTTTAGAAGGGCCATAAATCATATTTTTTTGGCTAAAAAAAGCGGCTTGTGTAAAGATCAAAGTAGTGTGCCTTCTGTACTTGTACTATTATCTATTCTGTGGTTATATTCCATATTTACGACGCGTACGAGACTAAACTTTAATGTCTCACACAAAACTTTCTTATAATACTGTGTATGTGCCCACCATCAGTTTCAAATATTGTTAATTATTCGGTCCGCGGGACTTACTGGCGGTACTGAGTACTTCATTTCTAGTTAAAAGAAAATGTTTGATAATGATGATGAATGTGTGTAGATAAAGTCGTGTATGTAACTGTTCATAATTAGGTCTTATAACACTCGCGTGATCCTATTATAAAACTCTCATTCGGCTCGTTTCTTAAAATCACACTCGTGTTTTAAGACCTAACAGTGGCATAAACTACTATTCATAAGCATATTGTGTAAGTTATCATTTTATTTCATACACAATATAATTAAATGAGCAAGTTAATTTGTAGAAATAAACTAAATTGAAGATATCGGAAAGCTCCATCAAAGCAGTGAACGGGCTATTGATAAAACAAACCCTACAATATCAATCACACATAAAGCAAAATTCAATTGCCTCCCAGCCTAATATCTGTAATAAACGACCATGATTACGAATGCCCGTGGCTCCGCTGAGCACAAGACTCACAGCAAAATGGTGCCCTCAGCAATGTTCCCAGCGATCCCAAATATGTCTTAATTATAATATAATTAATATTACCGATACTGGATCTCCCGAATTGATACGCTTCTATGATTCAAGTAATTGATATTTTGAATTGCACCGAATGCGTAATCGTAGATTTGGTAACATATTGAAAATAAGTTTCAAATAAAACGCTTTAAACGGATTATAATTATCGCGTATATAATATTGACTGTCAACCTTTGACAACGGTAGTGTCTTTATTCTGTGATAACGGTAACTGGAAAGTTGCCGAAACGTCAGGGAGACTCAAATAAATAAATCGCAATTATTTAAATGTATGACAGTCGTAGAAACCGAAGAAAATATTAAGTAATAACTTTCAAATTAATTCATCACACACACGCCGTAATTACGCGATTAATTGACGACGCGGTTGGCTCAGTTTGCAGACACCTGCCTACTGAGCCGGCGGTCCTGGGTTCGAATCCCGGCCGGGGCAAATATTTGTGCGATGAACTCGAATATTTGTTCTTGGGTCATGGATATCATCTATATATGTATTTATATAATATGTATATCGTCGTCTAGTACCCATGGTACAAGCTTTGCTTAGTTTGGCACTAGATCGATTTGTGTATGATTGTCCCATAATATTTATTTATTTATTTAATTATGGTTGTACAGTGGCTGCTTTCATGAGATTATACAGCAATGTGTTAGCTCACCATGCAGTAGATCGCCTACAATATTGCCTTCGTAATTATTTTTTCAATTAATATTTTTACCTACACATTGATACTCATACTCATACCATTTACTATTGGCAATAGGATCACATCTGGGAAAAAATATATGTTAGATCCGTATACATCATGTATACATGTTAATTGATTACTCTCCGAGCGAGCGAAACTAATCCATTTCAGCTTGGAAGACTAAATCGAATATACCTATACTCGTACCTAATATTTTTTTCGGTTTCCGCGACTGTCACACATTTAAATAACACAATTTAAACGGATTATATCGCGTATATTAATTATTTGAGCCTCCATGACATTTCGGTAGCTTTACAGTTACCGTATCCGTTCGTCTGTCCGTTCGTCTATCAATACCCTTTATCTCGGAAACACGTGGGGGCATGGAGTTGAAATTAAAATATACCTAACCACTAGATTGCTTTTGGTAACTACGGCTACCTGTCCATCATCATCATAAACTTAAGAGCTAGGCTCTTGTCGGTGGAGCAATTTCCAATTTTCTCTATCTTGAGCTCTCTCCCTGACGGCCTGGTACGACACGACGTTCACCTTTTCCTTTATTTGGTCCATATAAGCTCCTGTCACCGCTCTTATTTTATTATATAAATAGAGTCCAACTCAAAATTCGAAGCAATTGAGTGGGTAAAGCCTGACCAGAAATATATGAGGATGCGCCATATTGCGGAATTTTACTGGAACTAATTTCTTACAATGGCAATGATGGTTTGTCAACAATATCAATGTCATTCGTGGTGGTTTCTTTAAAAGACAAATATTTAAAAATATCCAAAGAAAATGCCGAAAACCATTCACAGTCGTGAATGTAATATTATAAATAAAGTGTACACGTGTTTGCTACATGAAAAACAGTCAGGAAAAGAGTGCATTCCATTAAATATTATTTCGAGGTTAACATACGAACAGACAGGTAGGTATTTAAAGTAATGTCATTATAGTGCGGTTGCGATTGGTTGCAAAATTGTTGCCATATAAATCTTGTAAATAGCGCCCTCTTGACAATCCTCATATATTTTAGGTCAGGCTTTATTTGGTTAAACCATATACCTAAGCCTACGCCCCTTGTAGCTGTGAAAAAAATAAACTTCTCAGCTATCAAATGGAAAAAAAAGATACAGCCGTTTATGCCGCAAAAAACGTATGTTTTGACACTCTCAAGGGAATCAAAATTCATATAACTATGAAATTTGCCAAGTAATACCGTCATATGATCAAAAAAATGGTACTTGCAAAAAAAAACAGTTTTCCAACGCTATAGTTTCGTTTACCGCTCAGTACAGTTCATCATTTCGTTAGAGCAATATACAGTGCTTTCATAGTTCGTACGGAACCCTCGTTACGCGAGTCCGTAATTGTGTTTTTCATTATTTGTAGGATAGTATGCGGGAAGCCCAAGTCATTCACAATACGCAGTGTTGCCAACAGTATACGCACCAAATATAAGGCGCTTTAAAGAAGTCGGCTAACAATATGTGAATAAGCTGAGACTTCCAATTGCACTTACGACAATAAAAGAAAAATGCATTTTACTATACGTAAAATATAAACGTCAGAGATATGAACGTTGCGCTCGACTAATGCAAGTATGCTAATGTCTGCTGCATAAATCAAAATGGCCGCGGTTGGCCAAATCGCATTACACGTGGAACGAAATTCGCGTGACGACTGGGAAGTTTTACTTTGAAAATATTTTACGTGCCTTTTTTCAGTTTTTTTTAAGTTTTTCGCTAGTGCTTATTATGCCACTATATAAAACAATTCATTTTAGAATCTTAATTTAAACAGCTAAACCTTTAGTAAAGCTGTCTGCAGCATCTGCCTATCTTTGATAGCACACTTATCAAATTACTCTACTCTGCTCTTGTACGATCAAAACTAGAGGCTAGTGCGTGCGTATGGAATCCACATGAATCGACCTATGTGTTAATAGTGGAAAAAGTTCAATAACGCTTCCTGCGCTTCCTTTTTAGTAAATTAGGCGGCTATTACCCATTTTTGTACCGCCTACCTGCAGGGCATTCTTGGCTATAACTCCCTCGCGACGCGTAGACTGTTTTGTCAAATAATGACCGTCCTCCACATTTTACGTGGCCGCCTCGATTGCCCTGTCCTAGTTGGAGAGGCGTGTCGCCTGTTTGTCCCGGACGGGCGCACGAAGTTCCGTGCGGACCGCCTGCGTCTCTTTGCCGTGCCCGCCGCGCGCACGGTCTCGCGCCGCAACTCTCCCGTGTGCCGCGCTCTACACGCCCTTAACAGGCTGGATGTGGTGGAATGCTCCTGCGATTTGTTTGCGGATGGATGGCCGATAGTTGAAAGAGAATGCTTAAAATTGTGCGAGAGTCTTACTAATAATTAACTAATTAATTCAATGATCTGTCACTAATAATAATATACAAAAATGATTTAATAATTATTTAAGGTTCTACAATGTCATAGGTAACTATAATTAAATTTGTGGTATATAGTTAATGTTAATACTCGTATGTAATGATGATGTAAAGACGACACGTTTGGCTCGGTTTGTAGACACCTGCCTACTGAGCCGGCGGTCCCGGGTTCGAATCCCGGCCAGGGCAAATATTTGTGTGATGAACTCGAATATTTGTGCTTGGGTCATAGTTGTTCTATGTATTTAAGTATATATTTATCTATATTAGTATGTATATCGTCGTCTAGTGCCCATAACACAAGCCTTCTTGAGCTTAATTTGGGACTAGATCGATTTGTGTGAGGTTGTCTGATATTTATTATAAAAAAAAAAAAAAAAAAAAATGGGGCTAAATTTTTTTTGACTTTGTCGGACGTTGGGTAGCACAGGTACGTATTTAAGGGTAGAGTAAATAAATTATTTTTACAAAAAAATAAACTTTGTCGTCACACTCCCGGCAGAGTGGTTGTGGTCGTCACGTGTATATTTTGATCCGTCTTGCCGTCAGAGATGTCAACAAGTATGAACTATCTTAATGCGTGTGGAACTTGTGGGTAATAAAGCAATAAAATCAATATCAGATTAGCGCATCATTTATTTTACCGGTAGCCATTACAAATCACTTTTTGTACTCAGGATAGAATCCAAAAGCATCGTTGAAGTTCTCAGGATCGTAGGCGAATCTGTAGCCCTTGGGTAAGACGTAGGGCGCAGCCGCGAGCCTGTAGCCAGTGTAGCCTATAGGCATGGGCATGTATTTGAACATCTGTCCGGTGGGGTAGGCTCCGTATTCCGACTTCCACTCTGTGACGCCGAGATCGGCGCACACGCAGGCGACGGCCAAGGCGAGGATCACGAGGAATTTCATCTGGAAATACATGAAAAACTTCTTAAAGAGAAAGAAACGTAGTATTTTTACGACACTGCTCGAAAATGTGGTTACATTGTTCTACTGCGGGTCGGCCTTCGAAATTTACTAGTTCATCTATTACTTACTTTGCAGCCTCTACAACAATGTACTATTGTAGGAAATACATAACTCAAAATTTTAGGTTTAAACTTTATAATATCGTCGTAGATAATTTTTAGAACCCTTCTTCATATTGGTGATTGAAAGTCGTTAATTTTTAGCCTAGTTCCATTAAATTATAGCTACAGTTTCTATAACTTAGCGTACAACAGTCCTACACAGAGACTTACATAAGGAGGATAAACCTAACATAATCCAGACCCTCCAATTATCATAAGAAAACTTACTTTAATACAATCTTAAGACTCCAATGAATTTTATCAATAGTCAATAAACTTAAAACAACGGGAATTTTATGGCTTTTCACGTTTACCTTTACGTGTTGTCTTGATGAGTTCCAATAAACTTATAAAATGTTTTTTAGCAGTTGCTATTTATATGAGTTTGTTAACCAATAATTTTAAAAGAACAAAGAGTTAAGTATTTACTAATTAACATTGCAATTATATACACATTTATTTGCTAAACATATACCTAATGATTACGAGTATGTTGTCAATAACGAAACATTCGATATTTTAATTAGCGAAGTAAAAAGGTAGCTTAAGCTTTTAACAGAAATGTATCATGAACCTATAAAATTGCCTTAAAACATAAATACATGCTTTCCGTAACAGTATATTACATATATACCTAGGTATGTCCCAGACCGCAGGTCTTAGAGACCCGAACTGAAGGCGAGGGCCATAAATATGCGATCTGGGGCTTTACGAATTACCGCCCGTGGTTTGTCTAAAGTTTGACGTCTTGCCTTGACAAGGACTTCTAGCACAACTGTCATACGCGACTGATCTCTCGCGAGAAATATTACCTATCTCTTTCGTCGCTGTACTGTGAGAGAGTGACGGGCGATGCTATGTCGCCCGACAAGAGTCGCGAAGCATAGTTGTGCTAGACTGGCTGGAAAAGGGATTATCTCGCCGCGTAGCGGGCAGAAAATCCCAGTTACGGTCTAGAGTGACGTAAATAACCATAGCCGTCTAGAGCAATGCTGTGGAAAATGTCTACAATAGTACGAACTCTATGGCTGCCAGTAAACTGAAAGAATTTTAAGAATTTTTTGTTGAGGGTGTCGATCGATTTTATATTTTATTGGGCCAAATGTCTATATGGGACTAACTGCACTTTAGACTGCTCTAAAAGTAAGAAATGACCGTCAAAGTTCAACATTCCTACAGAGCGCTAAAAATGCTTCATACAAATGGCCGTCTACCTACATGTGACGTCATTTGTGGGTTGGGTAACATTATTTTTGTATGGGAGTATATGGGATAAGTAATATGCCATTTTCACCGTGAAAAAGTGCGTTTAAGTTCATGCATTGTTTTGATAAATTATAGGGATTCTGAAAACAATTTATAAATGTATGAAACATGTAACGTCTCATTTTTAATGTGGCACCACTATTTTTGTATTAATGGTTTAATTTTAAAATTTGTTTTGGATTAAAAAAACATAAAAGCGTACCTTTGAAGTCATCATATTACAAGAAATATTTGTTTTTGTTTATTTCTTGAGATATTGAGTTAATAATTCATATAACTAACACACTGTAGGTTGTAGGTATAATTCAAAATCAGTCTTACACTACAGCCAGACTGCTGTTTTACGTATGTCAAAAAAATGTTAGGCTTTTAAATAAAAATATATTAGGCCGTTTCAGAGCTAGGTTGTTTTAAACTACAACACAAATAGGTCTTACAAATTAATATCCGGTTCAACGGTACAATTACTACACGGATGTTTATTATCTGTCAAATTGGAATTTAATTACTCAAAGGATTAATTATCCATCTTAATGTTTGTGTTTATCCAGCTACTTAAAAAAACTATATAAACAGCCACTATTATGGCAAGAAGGTATAATCTTTTCAAATCTCGAAAAGACAACTTGTGAAGGTAATTATATTTTTTATAAAATTGTTTCGATTAAATTAGCCTATAGGTACTTAGTTTTTGAAATAAATATAATGATATTTTATTGAACATTGCTATAGTACGTCTTTTATATATATTTTTTTAAACGTTATTCATCGTAATAATATTAGTAGTGTACTTAATACATATTCTTACAGTTTTTTGCTTTTTTATTTTCATAAATTAAAAGACGAACCGTTTTTTAAATTAATAGCCTTCAAACTGTATTTTCACAACAAATAACAGATCAATTCCCGAATTTTACACATACTTATACTTTCTTAATCTTTTACAAATTACTTTTTTATTTAATAACTCTGATACTAAAAATAACGTCCCTTGAAAATGTAAGAATCACCGGTTTCGCATTTTTACATTTCTCGCATATCTTTATAGATCAATGGGAATGTAAAATAACAAAAATAAAGGTATACTAAAACTTAACGTTTCAGATGAAATTCCTCGTCGTCCTCGTCCTCGCCCTCGTCGCCTGCGCTTGCGCCGATCCTACAACAGAGATGGAGTGGAAGGCCGAGTATGGCTCAGTCGGCCTCAACTACCTCCCATATTATTATCCTCGCGCGTTCAGCCAGCCCGGAAAAGCCTACTTTCCTGCCTACCCTGCCTACCGCGTGTCGTCTTACCAGCCGGAACACTTTTATAAGACCCGCGGGTACTACCCGGAATACAAATGAATACCTGGACTATAAAATGAATTACCATGATGGGTCAAAAGAATAAATTGATTTGGAACTTAATTTATATTGCCTTTATTTTACATCTTCCTTTTTGGGTATATTCGCTGTTATAAGTGCGCAATGTGACTATACATAAAATCTATGGATGATTTAAATGAATGATGATTCAGTGAGCGATGTGAATGATTTTTTACGAAAATCGAGATGTTTTAGAAACATGATTCTTGAATTTTATTGAAGTGAATTTACTAATAATTGTAGGCATATTAGTATTTATTATTTATTATTTATTGTGTATAGAAAGAGAGAAAATTGTTTGAAAATTTGATCCTGACTGGGATTGAACCAGTGCCTTGTGCCATGCCAAGGCGATACGCTTTAACTAACTAACTTTCAGGAGCAGTCTTCAAATCTACTTAATCAAGACATAGTTTAAAACAACAACAAGATTAAATAATAATATTAAAATACTAAGTCTGAGAAGAGCTGCAAATCGAGACTTTCAGAGGGAAGAAATCTATTCGGCAAGTTGTGAGCTTTGAATTTTTCTTCTATTTTTCTTCTTTGTGGCTTCTTTATGACTGAGGGTTGTGGCCATTTGAGGTTGTTATCTTTTAAACCAAAGCTCTCCACTTCACGACGCATGTAGAGTTTCCTGACAGGCTTCCCTCACGGCATCGGCCCATCGAATCGGTGATTTCCCACTCTTTTTCCTTCCACGTGGCCAACTACAATGTTTATTGCATAGGTTATTTTAGGACTAGCTTATCATATACACAGATCGCATAGAAGCGATTTATAAAACGCTGTAGACGTTAAAATTGAGCGACAAACATTAATTAAAGCACACAATATTCTATACCCAATAGGTGATCGCACTTCCATAAATAAAATGGTCATATTTTTCTTTAAGTTAATATTTGACTTCCGTAATGAAAACTACCCTATCTCCTTCCCCGGAACTCAAACTATCTCGTTACCAAATTGCATGTTACTTCGTTCAGCTTTTAGCTTCCACCAATGACATATTTTCGGAGTTTGAAGCATTTAGGTACTAAATAAATAATTTCATTTCATCCACAAAGACGATAGTCAGCCAGGAGTTTAATTAAACTTTTAAAGGAATAGTCTGCACTCGTGAGTACACAAACAGTCTCTCGCGCATATTAATTTAGGATTAAACACGGATGAGGTGAAGCTCGGTCTGTACTCAAAAGGACATGCCTGGTTATAGATTATTTGTGACTTACGTCCTTCTGTAAGAGGGTAATGCTGGGTAGTATGTTAATATTGATTGGTATCAGAGTGTTTAATCCTTTCATGTTAACTTTGCTAATATCTACTTAAAATTCTTGACAGTGACTGAGACAAGGACTAACTGGAAAGTTCGAAACTATTATGCATTAAGTACGTAAAGTAGGTAAGGTTTATTATTATTACTTTGTATTTTTAATTTAACCGTTGAAGCAGACATACCAATACGGATGAAATTACCCTCTTCTTAGTTTGTTTCTAAATTATCTCGATGTTCGTTCATGTATCATCCAAATCTGTTTGATAAATGTATAAAACATGTAATGTCTTTTTTTATGTGGATACACACCACAATTTTTATATAAAACATTGAACCTTTCAAATAAACAATGCAAAGATCGACACACAAAGCATAAGGAAAAATTCGACAGGTTGCTTGGAGTTAGGGTAGCGAAGTGGTTAAAGCGCTGGACCGGCAATCCAGTGGTACTGGGTTCGATTCCCGGTCTCTTCCACCAGGTAACTCCTTTTTAAATTTTTCTTTAAGCTTTGATTTTTGTATCAATGGTTTACATTTATTCTCTCACAACACGATGCAAACCGGTAAAAACCGGTTTTACTAGGACAAAATAACCGGGTTGCATTCCCTAGGTGCAATGCAAGCTAAATGATGATAAGTGTGGTTGGATATGTGAAAATTCCCCTTCGTCCGCGTTCGTAACTAAGTTTTGTAACTAGCTACGAACTAGGACTGTTTTTCTTAGTCTGTAGCCAGGTTACGAATGAAAAATTTAATTTTGATGGTTTTGTTTGCCTGCGTCACTAGGTTACAAACAAAGAATTATCATATCCTTCTAGGAAGCTGGGGTTTTCATTTTCATTTTCATTTTCCTTGTCAAAAATGCTTAATATGTTATCCAAGACATCCACGTTTTACCCTGAACTGTCAATTCGTTCATTCTAGTGAAACTAAGTTCAAGCTAATTCACCGCCCTAGGTATGTAATGTACCTAACTATCTCATCTCACATGTTCGTAAATAATGCTAGAAAAGCTGGCGGTAAGTTCTAAATTTGCGCTGGGGCGGTAAGTTTTTTTCTTTTTTTTTTTGTCTTCGGCTTCATCCTTGTAAAAGACACTTGTTTGTAATTCCTCATCCTCGTCTTCACCGCCCTTGGTACGCAATGTAGGTACTATATGAATTCATGATGACTGATGATGAAACATAAATAATGGCTGGAGTGTAGGTATTGTTTCTAAAAAATTATGTGTCTGGTTGTTTACCTACTTTTCCATTTTGATTTTCATATATATAATTTTTATGATTCCAAAAATAGTGTAATTGAATACATTAATGTATTTATCAACTTGCTGCAATGAAGTCACATTTGTGAGTAATGGTCTCGAATGTCGGTTTCTTTTGGCGGTCAAAATTTACACGTTATGATCGAACAAGTTAGTTGGTAGTTGCATAGAAATTCGCTTAGCGTACTTAGGTAAAATAAAATACAGTATCTAATCAAGTTGCTGTCATTTTATTTGCTCAAAATGCGATTGGTAAAGCATTGTCTTTAGTAGAGGTAGCCGCCGTAGTAAGGTACCGAGCGGGAGGAGAGGTAGGACAGAGCCGACGCAGGCGACGCGTAGCGGTAGCCTCCCGGGTAGTAGCCCGAGAAGATGGGGGCGCGGAGGCGGATGTCGCGCTTGTCTTCATCGTGAGCGGGGACGATGTCTACATTGGCAGTCATGATATCGCCGATTGGTTCTTCTGGGGTCAAAGGCGCCGCGGCGCATGCGGCCACTAGGGCGAACAGGGCGAATACGAACAGCTTGTTCATCTGAAATATATAGTTTTTGATATATTTAATTATATTATAAAAGACCTCACCAAAGTATGCCACTAAAATCAGGGTTCAGCGACCTTTTTTCACATATCAGTCTCCCTTGTGTGTTATAATAGACTAGCTGTGCCCCGCGGTGTTACCCGCTCATCCCACGGGAACACTAAATTTATTCGGGATGAAAAGTATTCTATGTCCTTTCCCGGGTCTCAAACTATCTCCATACCAAATTTCATCTAAGTCGGTTCAGCGGTTTAAGCGTGAAGAGGTAACAGACAGACAGACAGACAGACACACTTTCGCATTTATAATATTAGTATGGATAGTATGGATATGGATTTCATGTATGTACCTATTGTTTGCAATTTTGCATATAAATAGGTAACGAAAAAATTTAGAACAATGTTTTACTGAAATAAACTAGTATTGAATTCATTTAATTATATTCTATCTATCTTTGTGAAAGTAACTTTGTCAAAGTTTTCAGGGTAATTATAATTATAAAATAAGAGTAGGTAAATAGGAAATATTGAATGTAATGTGACAGTTTTTTTTACCTTGGTGTTTCAATCGAAGAGGCACTCGAATGATGCCTCTTACAAAATTGCTACGCTTTTTATACTCGTGTAACTGTAAATGAGATTAGTAATTTTCGTCTAATGAATCGTTGTTAGGTAAAGCGATATTTGATGAATTTGCTAATAAAGAAAACGTTGTCTTGTTATCACGAAAAAAAAAAACAGATTAAAACTAGAAATAAATGCCGGCACTACAACGTAAAAACAAATTACATGTATGACTTACATGTAATGTGTACTTACTTATGTTCAAATTATAAAGACTGCAAAAGTAATATAGCTTAAAAAAATGTGACCTGAATGTCAACTAATAATTCATCATCATTCGCTTGTCCTTATCCCATTTATTTGGGGTCAGCGCAGCATGTTTTCTTCCTCCATTCTTCCCTATTACTCGTCATCTCGTCGTTTACTTCCTTCTTATTTAAAGTTGTAACAATGTTAATTTTGAATTTGTTGATGCATGCCAGATACTGGTAAATTGTGTGAAACTTCTAAATGTATACCACCTATTGTACCACATTTTATGCACAAATAAAGATATTCTATTCTGTTCTATTCATATCATCTTTCACACAATCCATCCATCTTTTCTTTGGCCTTCCTCTTCTTCTATATCCGTCCACATTCATGCTTAATGCTTTTCTGGTTACGTGGCTTTCCTCTCTTCGCATCAATGTCAACTAATAATTATCATTAGCAAATTAAATTAGCGTCTAAATCATAAACACTTGTGTTTGAAATCTCGAATGTAATATGGTTATGTAAAGCGGTTCAATATTTTAAAAAGAAAACTACCGTTAGTCTCAGACATATTAAAATACATAAACGTGTGTTCGGTTGATCGCCGCCGCGACTAATCGGCTCTCCTAACGATGAATCGCGTACCGATTCGAAATATGTCGAGCGTTATTCGACTTCTATGACGGTTTATAATTGAGAAATAGTGATAAAAGGTATACGTAGATAAATAAATATGTATATTTCGAATCACCTATTATTGTGTGTTCCTAATCTGTTTCATTTTCTTTTTCAGGTAAGTTCAAAACAGCAGAGAAGCAAGCGCAGGTTTGAAGTTTTTTAATCATACCCTTAGTCCAATTACAATAAAAAATAATTCAAGTAGAGTTGCAAGTCTCATAATACCCGCTTCACTTTATGACACTTGTAATTATCCAATATTTCTATCGAAAATACATTAATTACCAATGTTCATGATAGACAAATATCATTAACAATTTCAGCACACTGACATATACCGTTGTGTTATTAAACTAATTACACAATAATGATTCATTTATTTACACTATCATTCAATATTAATCAAGAGCTATTGTCTTGCTGAGTTTTAATCTCATACTTAAACCAATTGAAACGTATATAACAAAGCCAAGTGTTGTTATAATCACCATTCGAGAGTTATCTTCGATTGAAATCTACTACAAGGTAAGCATTTCTCAATAAGGGCCTGCCTTTTGGCAGAGTTAGTTTCATTTCGCAGAAATTTCTCTTAATAGCTTTTTTTATCCCTCTGTAGTCATACATTTTTCATAATTCTTGCCAATATCATCATATTGATTAGGTTTAATTAGGTTTTATAACAATCCCAAATAGTTTACGGTATCAGAGAAAAATGCTTCCTACAAAATTACACTTCTGCGTAATGAAACATTCGAAGAAAAATAATTCGGTGAAAAGGCAGAGAAGGCCCCCAATAAGACTAATTTACGTGTATGTTAAGTATTAGTAACACTACAATATGTTTAGTATAGACTGATATTAAAGGCCTTTAAGTCTTATACAGACTATACAAGCAGTGTCATGTTGGGAAACAACGTTTTTCAGGGCTCTGTAAGTCAATACGAGAACGGCGGTTACCTATCTGAAACACAAATTTTTGTTTCCCATATTTTACGAAATTTTCATTTGTCCGAAAGGCATTTTTTCCAAAACTGTAAATTTTTCATAATAATTATAAATACACCTAACCTAACCTAATGGGTTCTTTAAAACGATGATTATAAAATCCTGAATATATTACGGGTTTCAGGAAAAAAATACTTTCCGACAAATGAAAATTTGGCGAAACGCTACAGATTGGAAATTAAATGTGTCAGAGTTGAAATAGGATACCGAAAAGGGCATACGCGACCACAGGGATGACAGAGTGTATCAATGGCTTGTGCGCGATGAACAAAGTGGCGAGCTGATGTCTTTTGGCAGATGTGCCAAAAGACATCAGCTCGGCTATTGCCGACGCGTTTGGCTCGGTTTGTAGACACCTGCCTACTGAGCCGGTGGTCCCGGGTTCGAATCCCGGCCGGGGCAAATATTTGTGTGATGAACTCGAATATTTGTGCTTGGGTCATGGTTGTTGTTGAGTATATTATTTATCTATATAAGTACGTATATCTTCGTCTAGTACCCATAACACAAGCCTTCTTGAGCTTAATTTGGGACTAGATCGATTTGTGTGAGGTTGTCCGATATTTATTTTATTATTTATTTATTGCGATTGTTCTGAACCATACCTCATCCCCGGTCTACGTCCAGTGACTGATAGGGCTACAGCCCAAATCGGTGTACACAAAAACATCAAAGTTCTTGGTGACTATCTGTATTTCGTATTTCCTGAGTACCATCATAATTTTTTTTTTTTCATTTACTTTGTCTGCGTATTTTTTCTGCTAGTCATTTTATAAAAGGTCTATAATAATTGTTTAAAGCTACAGAAAAATAATTGGGACTAAAATACTTCAATCCTCTTAAGATCATTAATAGCGGATAATGAGGGACCTTATTATTCATCCCAATTTGTAAAATTTCGATAAAAACATCACAATTATATCTAGATTTAATGAATTAAAATCGTCTGATTGAATTTATTAAGTCGCGAAAAATATTCTGGAGGCATCACGCACGTTATTTATTTGGTCCCGATAATTAGAAAAGTAGTTTTTAGTGGATTGGTAAAAATCACAAATAAATCCTGTGACATCTTATCAGTGGCTCACTTTTCATATTTTATTTAATTATAAAGATAAAATTTTCTTGATATCGTAATACTTATAAATATAATAATTTTTTTTACCTTAAACATGATTATTATATAGACTTTTACTGAATGAGTAAGTGATGACGTTCATATAAAATGTCCGCTACCCATAGGTTGTCTGGAAGAGATCGCTCTCTAGCGGTAAGAAGAAGCGCCTGTTGTCTACCTTACCTACCCTAAGTAATTTTTTCTGTGTTTGTATTTCTTTCGTGTCGAGGTGTGCAATAATCACACTAATATAAATAAATTGATGATTCAATAATATAATCATATAATCAACTAGCTGTGCCCCGCGGTGTTACCCGCTCATCCCACGGGAACACTAGATTTATTTGGGTTGAAAAGTATCCTATGTCATTTCCCGGGTCTCAATTTGAGACCCGGGAAATGACATAGGATACTTTTGAGACTCTCAAACTATCTCCATACCAAATTTCATCGAAGTCGGTTCAGCGGTTGAAGCGTGAAGAGGTAACAGACAGACAGACAGACAGACAGACAGACAGACAGACACACTTTCGCATTTATAATATTAGTATGGAAGTATGGATATTAAAATAAAGACGAATGTTTGAGAGTGTGTTTATGTTTGTTACTTCTTCACGCTTAAACGTCTTAATTTTTATAAAATTTGGTATGGTGGTAGCTGACACACCAGTGTGTGCATTACACAGGCTACTTTTTATTCCGACAAAATTTCACGTTCCCGTGGGATGAGCGGGTAACACCACATAGCGCAGCTAGTATGATCTAAGCCAATGTCAGTGGAGTTGTAGCGTAACTACACGATAAAAACTGCACGGTTGATGAAGCATCATTATCATTCCTGCATGATATGATATGACCTTCTATAATCCCAATATTCATTAATCTAACTTTCTTTGACATAATCCGTCTGCTGAGGATAGGAGATAAATCTTGTTACAGACCCGTAACTATAACCCAGCTCGCCATTTCAGTCTTGTTGATCTACTCCGCTACCTAAAGGTTGTCTGGAAGAGATCGTTATTTAGCGATACGACCGCCTGTTGTTAACCATTGTTAATTTTTTACTGTATATCTCTCATGTTTTGTATCCCTGTGTATTTGAGGTGTGCAATAAAGTGGATTTGTTGTTGTTGTTGTTGTTCAGATGAACAAGCTGTTCGCATTCGCCCTGCTAGCTTTAGTGGCCGCCTGCTCCGCGGCCACGCTACCAGAGCCAGAAGTGGCGCTCGAACCGGGCGTCACCGGCAACACGGGGGCCGGGGAAGTGGCCCACGAGCAGGACAAGCGCGCCATCCTCTACCGGACACCAGTCGCCGGCTACTACCCGGGCTACCGCTACCGCATCGCGTCGCCTGCGTCCGCGCTGTCCTACCTCACCTACCCGTCTGTACCTTACTACGGTAGCTACGTCATCTGATGCGTTAATGGCAATAGTTTGAGCAAATAAAATAGCAGAAATCTAAATATAGTATTTTTTCTTGCAAACTTTATCGCACTCATAGCTGTGATTGTCAATATGGCAATAACTATAATTTTGATGGCAACTATGGCAACATCAGCGCACCGATTCTTTATCGGTGCGCTATACATAATGTTGCCATAGTAATTATTAGCTACCGTGTATTAAGTATCAACAAGTGCTACTTAATAATAATATAAAGGTTAGAAAATAAAGTTGTAGTTTATTACTTCAAAATCCCGCTCACGATCGCAAAAATAAACAATTTTATCGGTTAACCAACACTACAAAAATATTTTTTTCGAGTGAGGCACAAAGTGTTTTTAGACATTGAAATAAATAAGAAATACTATTAAATGTAGAAGTAGCATTGAATTAGTTTATTAATTACCAAAAAAAGTACGTTTACATATTAAGGCACATGTTAAAGAACAGGTTGTGCTTGCCATTTTCTAAGTTTTCCTTAATTAGTATTATTTAGTAGTAATTTTGGTCGATTTTGCAAATGGGTCAATCAACTATTTTCTGCCACTCGTTGCCATGGTGATGCCCCTGGGTCACTTTTTAAAACTACGATTTTCCGTGGTTATATTTAGCAAAAGCTTTGTAATTTAAGCAGTTATAAGCCCATTCTTATGTAGACTATCTCCTGACAATACCAGTAATATCAATTATCAACACTTTTCTTAGAAATTTAATCACTATTATCCCCTGGGTCACGGACAGAATAACAGCAAGAAAAAGTTGGTCCACCCAAATGCATGTGCGTTTTGCACACGCACATTAGTATTGTTTTACTTTTTATGCCCAATTTCTTGAATTGAATTCATACTTGAAATATAATTAATAGTATGCATCATTGGCGTGTATAAAAACGTCAGTATAGTTGTTCGGGACATCAATCGAGTGCTAGCTGTTCGTTGCCATTCACTTTCAAGGTAAGAAATCAATTTATTGAATGTTATGTTTAAAAATAAAATAAAAATATTTACTTACTCATAAAAATACGCTAATATAATTAATTGAGTAATTCACTATCGAGACTAGACTATTAAACCTGTATATTGTAATATTTTGTAGACTTAAGAGGCCTTATTCCTTTTAAAATGCTGATAGTTTTAGACATTTTTATCTATGATCAAACATGTTTCTTAACATACTATTGATGTCACTACCTAGAACGGGGCTATCGGGATTTATTGGTATATATTTGAAACATACAGTTTGAATTTTTCATTGATAATTTTTGTTGCAAAAACTACTCGAAATTGGCAAAATTCACGCGGAAAATTAGTTTTTACAACTTTTTTTCGACTGCACGCAATGAAAGCGTGAAATAACTATGTTACTACCAAGAGCTTGGGGAAAAGTATTATTCACTTCAAAAGGTTGAAATTATCACTAATATATTTGTCATAATATGAAAAAAAAATTTAAAAGGAATAAGGCCTCCTAAGATAAAATACCACTGCCAATTTTTCCATGCAAATCGAGATTTCGTTCTCGTCTGTTTTCTCCTGCAACTGAACTTTAAGAAATTTACAGACGCATACATTTTATAACAATTAGCGCAAATATCAAAACGCTGGCTCTTAACGTGATACGAATGTAGTACCTAAAATTGCATTGAATCGAATTATTTATTGTTTATCGTGTAACTAATATGGCTCTCTGCACTTTAACGATCTGGTGGCTGAGATTTCCCGATTTCAATATAAGTTAATAACTGACTATTTTTTAGGTATGATATTCTTTACACTTAAATCACACTATAATGTGATAAAGGCGAAAGTTTGTGAGTGCGTTTGTGTGTACACATTATGCTACTTTTTATCCTGAATGTGGTGTTCCTGTGGGATGAGCAACACCACGCAGCGCAACTAGTTTAGTAATAAGTTTAATATCGACTCTGACATAATCAAACGTGAAAAGTCTTTAAATCGACATTTTATTTCAGATGAACAAGCTCTTCGTCATCACTCTTTTAGTCTCAGTAGCCGTCTGTGCCGCTGACGACATAAAGGAAGCTTTAGAACCTGCAAGCTTGGAACCATCCATTGAAGGAGCTCTAGAACTCCCAGGCGAAAACAACCAGCACAAGAGGGCTGCATACTACCTCCCTGGATATGGCTACCGGGCATATAGTACAGGGTACCGGACGTTTGGGTCTGGGTACCGGCCACCGCTAACCTACCCTTCGTACTCCTACCCATCTTTGAGCTACCCGTCGCAATCGTACCCATCATACCCATCATACCCTTATTACGGAAGGTACATCATCTAAGCATTTTAATTAAAGACGATGCTATTAATAAACCGGATTTGAAAATGTATTATTTTTATTTGTTTGTCATTTATTGTCTGTGATGAAGCCAGTTCTTCTAAAACTGTGCATAAGTAAAATAAAAGAATTCCCAATTAAAACAGTTTTTTACATAAGTATGTTACTTGAATAACTAATTCTTGGAATAGGGTTCGTACACTTAGGTTGTGACAATATGACAGCTAAGGTGTAAGCCTTTTGAATAAACATTGCAAAGATCGACACACAATGCGTAAGTAATAATTCGAAAGGTTGGCTTACGTTAGGGTGGTTGAGAGGTTAACACACTGGATTGGTAACCCAGAGGTATTGGGTTCGATTCCAGGTTACGCATTTAAATGTTCCTTTGTATCAATGGTTCAATAAACCTGTGGAAAATTGATCATATTTTTTTCCACTATCACTTTTCGACTATCACTTGCCGTTTCGCAGTACAAGGCAAGCCAGTCGTTATGTCACCGAAAAATACATTAAGGAGGAAAACAAGTAAACGTTATTCAATTATTTTTAATTGGCCTATGTTACCATTTAAGTAAAAACCCAAACGAAATATGTTTTTATCCGTGGATTTGGAAAAAGCTTATTAACAAGTAATACTTATCATCACCAGCCTATTTATGTCCCACTGCTGGGCACAGGCCTCCTCTCACAACGAAAGGGCTTGGGCTATAGTTCCCACGCAGGCCCAGTGCGGATTGAGAGTAATACTTCTTAATATTTAATACCCCGAACCACGACAGTATTCATATAATTATACATGTGAAATGATTGTCCACATCTCTAATGTGGAACCAGCTGAATACGGTACGCGGATGAGTAGTACTACGGGTAATCGTATTTGGACTCTAGCTTGCTGTCTTATTAAATTAACTTGCCTCACCAACACCTTAAGTTAGTAGCTAGTGTTAGATATTTTAATAAATTAATAATAAAATAAAAATTAAAGTAGTGCAAAGATCAATACCTAACAATAAAGCAGTAACAAAATTCGAGAGTTGCTGTAGTTGAGTGGGTTCAGTGTGTGTTAAACTAATTAAATAATAAAAACGGTAAAGTATTGAAACCAAATTGTTTGTTCACATCTCAAATGATGTAACGTACGTAATACGGGTAGGAGTACGCAGACGAGTAGTACGAAGGGTAGCTGTACTCGTATTCATACTCCGGTACCCGGTAGTACCGGTACCCGTACTCGGGCAAACCGCGGTAGTAGATGGCTCGCTTGTCAAGGTCATGGCTTGGTGTATCCTCGCCTGGCGCTGATTCGTCATCTAGCTTGAAATCTGGAGTCGTGCTCTTCTTCATACTTCTAAGGATGAAGTGGGCTATAGGATCATCTACATCTGAAGCTTGTGCATCAGGCTCCGCGGCGCAGGCTGCGACGAGGGCAAGCAGAGGGAAAGGGAAGAGTTTGTTCATCTGAAAGAAAAAAAAGGAATTTTTTAAGGTCAAAATATTACATGAGAATATTAAAATACGTTTAGATTAATGACACTTTTGGTGTATCACTGTCGGAACGAATGCCGCAATAGAAAACGTTAATTTAGTATCACGGTACACATGAACATTTTTAAAGCGATAAATTAATAAAATATTTTGGAAATATCTGAAGAAAGGATCACCTAACAAGCCGTTACCTAAAATGGCGTAACTTGGTGAATTTTTTTCAGTCACAGCACACAATAATAAGAGCATAACAACATTTAATGGATAATCAACCTTAGTAGGTAATAATATTTTTATGTAAATTTCTACGTTGTAACCTGTTTTCACCAAGGAGCATTTTAATCCATTTTATGTATATTTCAATATGTTATATTTATTTTTATTGCTTGTCCCAATATCGTTAATAATATTATGTGTGTTTAAAATAATTCCAAAAACACTTACTTAATTAATTTTGCATGATTTGTACCTAAGATTATGACCCCTTTGCACATAATCTCTCAAAGAAAATTTTATACATACAATTTTAGAATTACTAATAGTGGGTATAGATTTCTACGAGTAAAACTCACCTTGATTGATAATCCAATACACTAGAATGATATCTCTGCAGAATTTCAATTGCTTTTATACAATTTAAGGCAGCCATTTTACTAATGAGATAGTCAATTCCTGATTGATTTTTTATGTAATCACTAACAGAACTAGAAATAAAATACCTATCAGTGCAAAAATATTTTAGTTATAGTGTTCGTCACTTTTCTTTTATAATCGAAATCAAAAAGTTTGTTCAGTAAGTAGGCAACAAGGGCACTTTTACAAGTATGAATCTACCAGCATTTCACAATAGGAGACCGCTGTTGAGAAGAAAGCCGAAAGAAAGTCAACAGTAAGTCATTATTTCGTAAATTATACTACAATTTTATTGCCATTTGTTTTTATGCAATCAATTTATTGTCTAGGTATTCCCCATGCATTATGCACTCGCTTTTAATGTGCAACTAATAACGTTTATGTATTTTATAAATAGTAGTGTGTAAATAAATATGTATTTTATAAATAAAGACGATAAACATACTTGTTTAGATAAATACATACATAAATACGAATAACAGCTATGACCCAGGCACGAATATCGAGTTCATCGCACAAATATTTGCCCTTGCCGTGATTCGAACCCAGGACCGTTGGCTCAGTAGGCAGTTGCTTAACCACTGCGCCAACCGCGTCGTCAAAATCAACCTTATTTACAAAAAAAAATTATACCCTCAAAACCACGTGGTTTGAAACCACGACAACTGTATTAATAAAATGTGAAATGATTGTCCACATCTCAAAAGGAGTGCAAAGATCACAGACCACCCCCACTAGACGGAGCATGTAAGGCGACCCGTAGGCGACCCGCGCGCACCAACGATATGGTACGGCAGAACATTAAAGTATCAACACGGCGGCCACCGTTTAGTTTCGTTCATGTTTATGAGGTCTCTCTACACCACTTAACACTACAATTTACCATGTTATTTATTTAATTTCTTTTTTCGTTGACGTACGCATGGGTCATAATCATAAACAAGGACGCAACTAAACGGTGGCCGCCGTGTTGATACTTTAATGTTCTGCCGTACCATATCGTTGGTGCGCGCGGGTCGCCTTACATGCTCCGTCTAGTGGGGGTTGTCTGTGGCAAAGATCAATAACAATAAAGCAGTGACAAAATCAAAACTTGCTAACTGCTTCGTGTAGCTTAGTGGACTGGGTACGTAGAATAAAACAGAAAGTTTTTTTTTTATTTTTTATTAAAGCAGTAACATCTGCTAACGTAAACTAAATGTTTACAAATGAAGCGAAAATTGAAAAATTTAATGATTCGGACAGGATTCGAACCTGCGTTTCCAACGGCTTTCCGGGCCAACACTGGCGTCCTCCCAATTGGACCACCGAATCAGATGTCAGAGTCATTGAATTTTTCAACCAGTTGCTTCGACATGCCTTAGGGTGGCATCGTAGCGCCATCTACCGTAAAGATTTAGACTTTATCGTCGGCACCATCGTCTCAAATTTGTTGAGAATCGATAGTAACGATGTGCTACACCCAAATTACTTATTTTTTTTTTTTTTTTTATTAAAGCAGTAACATCTGCTAACGTAAACTAAATGTTTACAAATGAAGCGAAAATTTAAAAATTTAATGATTCGGACAGGATTCGAACCTGCGTTTCCAACGGCTTTCCGGGCCAACACTGGCGTCCTCCCAATTGGACCACCGAATCAGATGTCAGAGTCATTGAATTTTTCAACCAGTTGCTTCGACATGCCTTAGGGTGGCATCGTAGCGCCATCTACCGTAAAGATTTAGACTTTATCGTCGGCACCATCGTCTCAAATTTGTTGAGAATCGATAGTAACGATGTGCTACACCCAAATTACTTATTTATTTTATTTTTTTATTAAAGCAGTAACATCTGCTAACGTAAACTAAATGTTTACAAATGAAGCGAAAATTGAAAAATTTAATGATTCGGACAGGATTCGAACCTGCGTTTCCGACGGCTTTCCGGGCCAACACTGGCGTCCTCCCAATTGGACCACCGAATCAGATGTCAGAGTCATTGAATTTTTCAACCAGTTGCTTCGACATGCCTTAGGGTGGCATCGTAGCGCCATCTACCGTAAAGATTTAGACTTTATCGTCGGCACCATCGTCTCAAATTTGTTGAGAATCGATAGTAACGATGTGCTACACCCAAATTACTTATTTTTTTTTTTTTTTTATTAAAGCAGTAACATCTGCTAACGTAAACTAAATGTTTACAAATGAAGCGAAAATTGAAAAATTTAATGATTCGGACAGGATTCGAACCTGCGTTTCCAACGGCTTTCCGGGCCAACACTGGCGTCCTCCCAATTGGACCACCGAATCAGATGTCAGAGTCATTGAATTTTTCAACCAGTTGCTTCGACATGCCTTAGGGTGGCATCGTAGCGCCATCTACCGTAAAGATTTAGACTTTATCGTCGGCACCATCGTCTCAAATTTGTTGAGAATCGATAGTAACGATGTGCTACACCCAAATTACTTATTTATTTTATTTTTTTATTAAAGCAGTAACATCTGCTAACGTAAACTAAATGTTTACAAATGAAGCGAAAATTGAAAAATTTAATGATTCGGACAGGATTCGAACCTGCGTTTCCAACGGCTTTCCGGGCCAACACTGGCGTCCTCCCAATTGGACCACCGAATCAGATGTCAGAGTCATTGAATTTTTCAACCAGTTGCCGTTGTTCCTGTCCGAATCATTAAATTTTTCAATTTTCGCTTCATTTGTAAACATTTAAAACAGAAAGTATTCAAAATCACATAGAGTTTATTATTTAGTAAGTTTATTCGCCAAATTGTTTGTTTACATCTCAAATGATGTAACGACTGTAATACGGATAAGAGTACGCAGACGAGTAGTACGACGGGTAGCTGTACTCGTATTCATACTCCGGTACCCGGTAGTACCGGTACCCGTACTCGGGCAAACCGCGGTTGTAGATGGCTCGCTTGTCAAGGTCATGGCTGGGTGTATCTACGCCTGGCGCTGATTCGTCATCTAGCTTGATGTCGCCTGGCGCTGATTGGTCATCTAGCTTGAAATCGCCTGGCGCTGATTCGTCATCTAGCTTGATGTCGCCTGGCGCTGATTGGTCATCTAGCTTGAAATCGCCTGGCGCTGATTCGTCATCTAGCTTGATAATTGGGGTCGTGCTCTTCTTCATACTTCTAAGTATGAAGCGGGATGGGTCTGGCCGACCTGACGCTAGTTCCTGGCCGCGCCTGATGAGACCAGGTGCCGCGGCGCAGGCGGCAACGAGGGCAAGTAGAGCGAAAACTAAGAGTTTGTTCATCTGAAAGAAAAAAAAAACGAATTTTTTTAAGGTCAAATATTACGGTTGTGCCTACGTTGTTTAATATACTACAAATCAAAAATACTACAAATCTAATAAAAATATGAATCGATAAAAAAGATTCTATACAAATAATATACTACAGTTTTATAGAATTTTATTTCAAATAAAATGTTTCTCAAGATCATTTCATAGAATGGTCAAACCGCAGAATACTCACACTTTAGAAAATTAAATCGTAAATTTTTATTGCAAAGAAAATTTATTATTTCGATATTCGTGTCATAGAATTTCACATAATATATTAATAATCCTTATAATATTCAGTTCATATAAAACTTTTTACCTAGACTACTTATTTATAGGATTGTGTTTCTTATAATTAAAAAAATCTCATATCACCGTTTTATAGAATAGTCAAATTAACAGAAAACTTACTTTATAGACATTTTAATTTTAGAATTTTGTATTTATAATTATTTATAAATACGAAATAAAAAATTGTTTAAGCATGTTGTTTCTATCCATGGTCATAAAAAAAAACCTTACCTAACCTACAGTTTGCGGTCTTTAACCTAACCTACTAACTGCTACTTTTTAATATACTTCCATGCAAGCAATTATTCTGACGCGCCGCTATCCATGGTCATAGCAAACCCAACCTAACCTACAGCTTTCGGTCTTGAACATAACCTACTAACTGCTAAATTTTAATAAACTTCCATGCGAGCAAGCATTCTGACGCACCGCTATCCATGGTCATAAAACAAACCTAACCTAACCTACAGTTTGCGGTCTATAACCTAACCTAACGCCTCCTTTTTATTTGAATTATGTTTCAGAGCTATTGTAGTAAAGTGGTTCTAAAACAATAATATTCGAAAGAAAAATACTGGGACTAAACATTATTTTGACGACGCGGTTGGCGCAGTGGTTAAGCAACTGCCTACTGAGCCGACGGTCCCGGGTTCGAATCCCGGCAAGGGCAAATATTTGTGTGATGAACACGAATATTTGTGCCTGGGTCATAGATGTTCTATGTATTTAAGTATTTATTTATCTATATAAGTATGTATATCGTCGCCTATTACCCATAACACAAGCCTTCTTGAGCTTAATTTGGGACTAGGTTGATTTGTGTGAGGTTGTCTGATATTTATTTATTTATTTATATGAAACAGTTTCTGTGAACCAATATTAGGGTGGTCCTTATTTTTCGATTTTTGAGAAGTGAAAGGGGCACCTCGTCAAATCGTTATTTAGTACGAGTTATTTCCTCATTATTTTTATTTCTTTTTTTTATCGAGTTTTAGAGGTCGCTACCGAAGGACAAAGTTTTGAAAAAAAAAAAAAAAAATAGCAATTTTATGAATCGAGCCAACTGTTTATTACTGCGTTTTTATTATTAGTTTTGGTCTTTTTAAATGAAATCAAGTGCTATTGCCTAATATTGATGCACTAACGCGACTTCCACCGCCTTCTCGCACCTCCGCGATGCGACCGCGTGGAACGATCCTCAGCACATTTTCGTTACTCTGAGAGTGCGCTCGTCATACTCAGGCGTATCGTTGTGAAGTGTCGGAACGGCGTCTACAAGCATTGGCATGAGCGTCACAACGAGAAATACAATTCATATCTTCAAAATGGAGCAGCTATTATAACCACAGTCAACAAAAAAACTTACAGAGAGAGGCTCAGAATTTAAAGAATGAAGAAAACTTCCAAAGACGCGGTAACGCGAAGTAAAAAGGAAACAGACAACTGTCACACATTTAAATAAAGCAATTGAAGCCGATTATATCGCGTATATGAATTATTTGTGCCTCTCTGACGTTTCGGTAGCTTTCCAGTAACCGTTGTCAAAGGTTGACTGAGAAACACTCAATTTTCTCAAACAAAGTTACATTTGTGCATGCCATGAATTAAAAATAAAGGTGTGCATACTTGCTAGATAGGCTTAATGTGTTAAGACAGTTACACTTGTGCGAGATATTTATTAAATAAAATCATTAATGCCCTTCTGCATTAATTATTTTATTTAATAAATATCTACCAGCGGTTCACTATAAGGCCTACTGAGGAGAAATAACCGCCGAAAGAAAACTCCCAGATCGCCTTATTACTATGATATACTTTTAAACAAATACTCTACATATTATACTACTTTTATCCCTAATTTGTTTACACCGTTCGAGGCCCAGGGTTTCCATTCTTGTGTCTTGCTTGATTCTTGATAAGATGTACAACAGGATCCCAAGCCGGCGGTAATGACTAACCATCTTCTCTATTGAAATTGGGGTATTGTTTGATTTGAATAGCCTCACGCGACATTCTGGGAAAATATCGATTCTCTTTGGCAAAGATTGAAGCATTATCAAATTTTATTGAATGGTTTGGTTTGTCCATGCCATGCTCATTGCTCGCAGACTGCAGACTTGTTGCGACAATGGTGTTTGACATCTGCTACATGATCCATAACCCGTGTAGGTGTACCTATACTACGTTTCGTTTGGGCAATGTATGAAAGACCACACTCACAGTCCCGCTTGTAAACACCAGCACTCTGCAGAGGAATGCTGCTCTTCAAGGGCCTCAGGTATTGAGACATCTTCTTCATCGGCTTGAAATATGTTCTAATGGAACCCCGTTTTAAGATGTTTCCAATCCTATCCTATCTAAGTTGTCATCTACATCTAGCAGTGAAAATACCATTCCAACACCTGACATGAACCAGGAAGCAGGGCCTTTAACACTTCCAGTCTCACTTTTAAACAGAAACAGTATTTGCTTTTAATAGTAAAACAATTCGGAAAAAGTACCCCAACACCCAAAAATCCACCAATATCATAATTTGGTAATTTTATTATGTATTGTAATGGATACCTTATTTTGTAGTTGATAATAATGTCTGTTTTAGAGAATGTAACTGCAATTATTTCCACTTGAAGAAGTTTTTTTTTCCAATTAATCTGTTTTTTTATGTAATATGTTTGTTTAGTTTTTTTACACAAAGTTTAAGCTGTGGTAGCGACCCCTAATTTTTGTCCAAAAATTATGAAAAAAATACTGTTACCGATTCTTATGTTAAATAATCAATAGAAAAGGTGCCCCGTTAAAAAATCGAAAAAATTTTTTTTTTTGCCATCTAAGGACCACCCTAACCAATATTCTATAAAAAACCTATCAGCGAATCAAGAATACATAAAAAATATTTCTATTAGTTGATGATCCTGTTAATAAAAAAAGAGATAATAAAATTCATTGATTTGTGTTTCTGTGAAATAGGTTTCTTTCAAGTAAATAGTCTTTAAAAAAATAATATTCTAACTGAAAATACATGAACCACATATTCTTTGAAATATTTTCTGCAAAACGAAATTCTGTGAGATTTCTGTCTGCGAAACAAGGGGACACCCGTGATCAACCATTTATGGATAATTAACAATACAACATTTTATGGGTAATTTCTATGCTGTAACCTGTTACTTGTCACCAAGGGTGCGGAAAATTTCAAGTTAATTTTATATATAAGATAAAGCATATTCTGTGCGTTTAATATAATTCTAAAAACATTAACTTTGCATGACTTTTACCTGAGATTATGCCGCCTTTACAGATAATCTCTCATAGAAAATTAAATACATACCATATTAGAATTTCATTATGAAATAGATTTTAAAGTCTTTCTAAGTACGAGCAAAACTCACCTCGATTGAAAATCGAACACACTCGAATGATATCTCGGCAGAATTTTAATTGCTTTTATAGAATTTAAGGCAGCCTTACTAATGAGGTAGTCAATTCCTGATTGACTGTTGATGTACTTAATAACGAAACTAGAAATAAAATACCTATATTTGTGTTATGAACTCGAATATTTGTGCTTGGGTCATGGTTGTTCTGTGTATTTAAGTATATATTTATCTATATAAGTACGTATATCGTCGTCTAGTACCCATAACACAAGCCTTCTTGAGCTTAATTTGGGACTAGATCGATTTGTGTGAGATTGTCCGATATTTATTATTATTACTTATGGTCAGAAATATTTTACTTAGTGTTCGTTACTTTTCTTTGCCGTTTTTTTTGCAATCAATCTATTTTCATGGTATTTACGATGCATTATGCACCCTTTATCTCTAATGCGTGCAATTAATTGTATTTAATCAAAAGAAGGAAGGAAAATTTTGCGAAGATTCGCTAAATTTTCATTAGGGACACTAATGACCTGTCGTTTTAAAGTGGAATACGAACGTACAGGTATAACAACCAATGTCGGCATTCCAACGAAGATGTAGTACCGTCAGCAACAAAAGAAGCAGTTATTTTTAGATACAGTCGAGTTCATTTACATCTACACACTTACGAGAACAAAAATATCTGAACACGACTTTATGATCCTGACAATAGGGTCGTGTTCAGATATTTTTGTTCTCGTAAGCGTGTAGATGTAAATGAACTCGACTGTACAAAAAGTATCTGAAAATTTTGTTACTCGTATGAGTCGTATATACTAACAATAAAGACGATTTTCATTATTTCGCTGACCAAATATCGTATTTCACATAGTTAAATTACAATTTTACAATGACTACGAATACCAAGGACAATTATTTAACTTTTCACAGCCATACTAAAATTTTATAGTTTGCGTCATCTGGCGTAATATTATTTTTCAGAAATACACTTACACTTCGCATAACATGTATCGCAGAAACACTTTTAGTCGAATGTTAATTTTGCATAGTGGTATACCTACTTGGCTGAAAACTAGGTTAGGTTAGTAATATGACCTCCGATAAAAACGGACAGCGGACAGTCAGATAACAACGGCAGCAAGAAAAGTAGGTTAGGTTAGGTTTGAACTACGACACCCACCAAAAACTAACTATGCGATAGGTAAACGATATTTCTGCCAAGTAACATACGTAACAATATAGACATATGAAATACAAAAATATAATATTTCCTGGAAAGTTTCCAGTTATCGTTGTCAAAGGTTTAATGAGAAGGAAAAAAAATCTCTGTCAAAATTACATTTTTGCAAACTTCCCATTTTATAAATATGAACAAAAATAAAAATAATGCTGTATACATGCTAGATGGACCTAATGTAAAACGTCAGGGATGCTCAAATAATTAATATACGATTAGTGTAACTCATGTAAAATTTATATACTCGATAAATAATAATCCGTTTAAAATTTTATTTAAATACAAAAATTATGTTAAATAACTTTCTGTATCACATTAGTGAACCTATGTATACTGGAATATAAATACATAGGTTCATTATGTTAGTTACCGCATTGTAAAAACTCGTTAGGTATATTCCGACGATAATATAATAAAAGTTCCGCTACTTTTGACACCTGTACCTAAATGCAGATTCCCTTGCAGAATCGCTTAAGCCGATCGCCAGGTGGCGCTAACACCATTCAGAACTCTCGCAATTTTGGCTGAATGCGTTAATAAGACTTCCATTGCAATCCTAAAGTTATCCAACACCTAGACGCAAACAGACTTATGTTAGTTAGGAGTGTTTGTCGGTTACGCCTTTCTGTGCCGGGAGCTGTGTTTTCATCTTGTTTGTGCGAAAGGGCGTATGTTATTGTACGGGGTTGGTCGGTTATATCGTTTTCTTTGAGTAGATTTCCGTTTACGGTGCAATTTGTTCAGGCTATGGTTAATGGATGACTTGGTGTAAAGGTACTTGCATTATGTTATAGTATATATATATCTTTTACATATTAGGGTTCCGTGCCCAAAAAGGGACCCTATTACTAAGCCTCCGCTTTCCGTCTGTTCGTCTGTCACTCATGCTGTATCTCATGAACCGTAATACTGTCAACTGGCTAGTTGACATTTTGAAAATGTTAAAATAATAATATTTAGGGAGCCCTCCCATACAAAATAGGGAGTTTTCCAAGATATTTCGTTCGACAGGCATTTTCTTATGAACCGTTATAGGTAGACAGTTCAAATTTCCACAAAATGTATATTATTGTTACCGCTATAACAGCAAATAATAAAAAAAAAAGTAAAGAATGAAGGAACCCTTCGTGCGCGACTCCGACTCACACTGTCCGGTTTTTTAATTGTTGCTAAGGAATAATTATCCGTAAATTCAATCAGAGTTACATCAGTAAACTGATTTTAATCAGTTTCGTTAGTTCAAAATAGCTCGTCATCATATTCGAAACTCTTTAAAGTTTCCCACTTAGGTTAAACCAGTTCTAGAACAGTAATAGCTGATTAATATTCACCGAGTTAGAGTCTACGAAGAAATTTCCTTACAGGTCCAGAAGTTGGACCGATTTCGCTGAAATTTGGAGGCTAAATTCAACATTTCGAAATGACATATTAATGAGGTCTGACCACTACGTGCCTACTTTGGCGATGGACTTAATTCGAGTAGAACTTTATGATATAGTTATGAGATTATCTTTCCGTTTTAAACCAGGAGTTGAATACGACGTTCGTAATGACTTGATAAAAAAAAACTACCTTTATGAAAAAAAAGAAAAGATGTCTAAATAACTTAGGTAGGTATATAGTTTGTTAGTAAGTAGACATGTCAATTTTTATTTTAAGACATATTGTAAGAAACATTATAAGAAATAAACATTATGCCCGATATATCACCTCTATATGTCTACTTTAGCGATGTGTCATATTTACAGCGTGTCTACCTTTCTTAATGAAATGTTTTTATAGATTCTGTTTTACAATACAATACAATACAACAACACTTTATTGCACACCAACAAGAAAAATATTACATGAGAAATCTTAAATTAAACAATGGTAGACAATAGGCGGTCTTATCGCTAAAGAGCGGTCTCTTCCAGACAACCTTTGTGTAGCGGAGAAATCAAATTAAACTAAGAACTTCAATTAGGTATACATACAAAATATTAGACAGATAGGTCATACACTTACACAAATAAGTATCTATATATATAAACATACATAAACGTACATACATACAAAAGGGAAGAATGAAAAGAATATCACAGCTAACATTAGACTTATAATGAAAAACGACAGCATAGAATTATAAAAGGATTAGGCTACGGTAGAGACAAATAGTGATCTTTTAGTTTATGTTTAAAAATTGCCAAAGTTTTAGCTTGCCTTAGATCCAGCGGAAGCGAGTTCCACAGTAAAATAGCTTGCACAGCATTTGCACAGTAAAAGAATTAGAATACAATTTTGACTTCGATGCCGGAACAGTGGGTATACAATTTTGAGCGGACCTTGCAGATTTGAGGTAACTAAAACGATCTTTAAGGATCTTTAAGGTTTTAATGGGGAACCTTTTACCACATTTTTATTTTTATAGGGAGAACACTACGCGGGAAACGTAGGGTCGCTGGTTCGAGTCCTGCTTACATTGCTGTGGATCACATTACATTTTTCTTTCAGGATTTACCTTTGTGTCAATATTTATGATAGCTTGTCTCTTATTGCAAGTCGTGATTGACTGTGATTATTACCGATACATGGTTCAAATGGCTATTAAGTCCATATCAATCGAATACCCTCTTAAATCGGTAGCATTACTTTAAATACAATATCACCTCACCCGAAACTCTTTTATACTTTCCCGATTATTTTGGAATCCTCTAAGTGAGGATAAACCAGTTAGAATAGCTGATTAATATTCACAGGGATAGACTCTACGAAGATATTTTGTTACCGAAAGTTGGGCTAATTCCGCTGAAATCTTGCGGCTACAATCTTTTTTAAGGCATGCCTTGAACTGTTTCAGGGCTAATTTGCCCTTACTACCGGTAGTCGGACCTAGTCTAACCCGCTAATGGGATTATCTCCGAGCCAAAGGAGAGATTCAACGTTTTTAATGACATATTAAGATCTTACCCAAAGTTACCTGTTTATGAATATCCCTACTTAAGCGATGTGCTCTATTCAAATTAAGCATAACGATATTAACGACACTAAACTTATGACATTATAATTATGTTTGTTTTAAATATCTTATCTGTAGATTATTTTTGTATGTTACAAAGCTGTTGGTCTTCTAATAAAGAAAAAAAAAACAGAAGCTAAATTCGAAGATTTTATGACATGAGTCCGACATATCGAAACTATATTTGTCTACTTTAGCAATGTGTTCTATTTACCTTTAAGTGACAACTTGTCATATTATAAACACAGGCGAAAACGTAACCTGACCGAGTAGTCACATGAAATGTCACTTTATGCAACTGGGATCGCAAACATTGGGTTACAATGACAGTTACGGCCGCCACAGACGTTCAGAATTTAGGTTCAGTTTCCGAACGGAATGACGTCACCAAGCGAGACCTCAGAGACACTTTTGTCGAACGAAAATTCCGAACGTCTGCGGCGGCCCTTAAAGGCGATTATACCTGGTATATACCCGAGATGTCGCTTATTCAGCGATATCTGGAAGTACACTCGAATTAGCGCCCAGAGTGCAGAGCCCCAAACGTAAGTTTTAAAACGGGCAAAACGTCGTTTACGTTCCCCGTATTATACACGGGTAACTGTAACAAACGAATACTTCTTAAATCTAAATTTTTTATGCATGTGTATCGATATGCTTACTTGCTTATCTGTGGATAATTATTTTGTTCTCCCTTCCCCTTCTCCATCACCTAGTCATTGTGTGGTTCATGTTCATACCGATCAACTTCACTACCCAAAGATTGTCTGGAAGAGATCGAACTTTAGCGATAAGACCGCCTGTTGTCTACCGTTCTGTCTTTAATTTGCAAACTTTTTTTGGTGTGCAATAAAGTATTTTGTTTTGTAAGCCCATATCGATAGGTATTGTACTTTTTTCGTTAGCAAATAAACTTAAACTAGAGCTTCCGGACTCTTTACAAAAGTATGCAAGTATAAAATTGTTCCATATATGCGCCCAAACGAGTAATAAACAAACAACTGAAGACGGTGTAATGCCGGTCGAAGGCTCCTCAGGGCGATCTTAGGAAACGACCCTTCTAATGTGTTTACATGAAGGACGGAAGTCCAGTGAAGACAAAACCTTTTGCTCGCTAGCTTTTATACAGGGTGGAACAGATCGAAGGACTTTTAAGTAAACAGGGAATTGTTCAGACTGAGTACTTCATTTTTCAACGATGAACTATGTAAATATTTCTATCAATTTTTGAGATACAGTTTGTTAAACATTAATGTAAAAATCTGCCCATATCAAACCTAGCATCTTTTGAACATCGCTAAAGTTAGACAGGTGTCAATTTAAAATGTAATTTTTTTTTAATTAGTAGGTGTCACTGATATAAAAAAAAGCCTGTGTGGGAGTCCAACGTCCTCACTCGTCGTGTTAAAGTCTCCCTTTTCGAGTCGATCGTCAAGTCCGTATTGTGGTTTGGCTGTGAGACGTGGAGGGTGACTAAAGGCCTGACGAACAAGCTGCAAGTCTTCGTAAACAAGTCCCTGAGGTCTATTCTCCGCGTATTCTGGCCGAGGACAATGCGTAACGACGACCTGTGGAGGATATGCCACCAGTCACCCATAAGTATGGACATCGCGACGCGAAAATGGAGATGGATAGGCCACACCTTTCGGCGTGGAGGAGCGAACAACGCAAGCATTGCTTTCGAGTGTAAGCCGCGGACGGCCGGTACACTCATGGCGGCGCACCGTGGAGAGCGAACTGCGAGCCGTTGGAATGAGCTGGAGCGAGGCCAAAAAAGTTGCTGAGGATAGAAAGGCGTGGCGCGAGCTGATGAAGGCCCTCTGCACCTCCGGGGTGCCTTAGGACAACAACAACAACAACTGATATTAAAATATTTTATTTTTTACTTTTAAATCCAGCTTTACAATTATAATAGGTCGATTGTAGATCGCTCAGATGACACTATCCTGTCAGCTCGGTCTTTACAAATGTTCCACCCTGTACACTAGCTGCGCCCCACGCCACGCAGTCTCGCTCATTCCATGGGGTTAGATAAAAAGGTAGCTTATGTGATAATGATAATGATGATAGTGGGAGCGGTGGTAGCCTAGTGGTTAGAGCGTGCGACTTTCAATCCGGAGGTCGCGGGTTCGAACCCGGCCCGTACCAATGAGTTTTTCGTAACTTATGTACGGAATGTCATTTCATATTTACCACTCGCTTTTCGGTGAAGGAAAACATCGTGAGGAAACCACCTAAGCCCAATAAGGCCTAGTTTCCCCTCTGGGTTGGAAGGTCAGATGGCAGTCGCTTGCGTAAAAACTAGTGCCTACGCCGCATCTTGGGATTTAGGTAGCCGACCCCGATTGAGAATTCATTCTCAAAAAAAAAAAATGGGACAAAGGCTAGGAGGATGATGATGTGATAATGATAATCCATACCGAGTTGCTACATTGGTCCAGCCGTTTGAGCGTGAAGTAGTAACAAACATACAAATACATGCTCAATTTTTCGCCTTAATATTAGTGTGATACTGGGTTTTTTCGTGACTGCCTCTGCAAAGTTACTCATGCTTCGGGAATTGCGCATTTTCCTACGCACCGCAGCTTTATTATCCGCCTCCATACGCACAAAATCGGACAAACCCTAAAGTAGTATAGTCAATCCTTAAGGCCAGCATGAGTCGATGCGTCGCATGAGCAATTGCGAAATTTTCCCAAAAAAATAATAATTAAAACAGTTTTCAGGCGTAACCACGAACTTTCTAGCGGTTATTTTTTTCTGGGCTTAAATGTAAACTTGCACGACTCGCTCTGCTAGCTCGTACAGTTAAGAGGCCTGATTCCTTTTAAAAAAAATTTTTTTCATATTATGACAAATATATTGATAATTTCAACCAACTTTTTGAAGTGAATCATACTTTTCCCCGAGTTCTAGGTAGTAACATAGCTATTTCATGCTTTCATTGCGTACAGTCGAAAATTTGATAATTTAGAGTAGTTTTTGAAACAAAAGTTATCAATGAAAAAATTCAAACTGTAGGTTTCACATATCTGTTCTAGGTAGTAAAATCAATAATATGTTAAGAAACATGTTTGATAAAAAAAATGTCTAATCAATCAGCATTTTAATCAATCGGCCTCTTAAGGCCTTATCACACTTGCAATTTGCGAGCGAGTTTTGCTTTTCGTGTCGCTGCGTGATCGCCTTCATACCAAATTCGCTCTCGTTTTAGTGGATGGGTTGCCTTATCAGCGGCTGTAGCATACAAATGCGTGCTAATAGCGTTAGAGAACATGTTTGCAGTTCAGATTGGCCACATTTGAATAGGCTTAACTGCCTGTTAATTGTTGCTGTATGCAAAGAGGCCTGGGAGAAGGCCTTCAGCTATAAGACCGGCTGATGTTTAAGGGTGTAGTGGGACTTGTTGGGTAATAGGGTTATGTAGGTATATCAACTTAGGTGCATATTTTTAATTGGCTATTTAATGTGTTTAAGAGGGCGCCGAGCGTTAGCGACTGACCCATAGAGCGCGGGGAATGCGTATTTAGATCGGCGCGCGGCCGCCATTGTAAAAATGTATGGAGAATTAAAAGCACTTTTTAATAAATCTCGACCTTTAATAGCAAACAATAATTGAAATATTTGATGCGGACCAATTGTAATGTAAACATTCATCTTTTTTTTGAGATGAAAATCAGAATAGATTTCCATTGTTGAAGTATTAAAAAAAACTTAACGCCTACTTACGATTTTACAATTTTCGTCCAACTTTACTTAGTTCTCTAAGGTAAAATATTTATAATCTTATATTTTTTCCACGGAGAAGTTGTTAACACATTCTTCGAAGTGCTAAATATATAGTTTAGAAATGGATTAAACAACTAGTGTTGACGTTATCTACTTAACGGCAACTGCCTATTTTTTCACATTTCGCTCGGTGCAGTCTTAAAAGTATGTCTTCATAGTACCTAAGTACCTACTTATTTACTAGTAGCTTTGTGAGTCTGTTTCGACCGTATATCACCGCCATTTTGTAAAATTTTGAATACGCACATCCTAGGGTATGGCTAATGCGCATAGGCATTTTAAGGCCGTTCCCTGAGCCAGAACCCCGAGCCCCTCCTCAGGCCACCCGTCCCTGTCACATCACAGTCACATTTCAAAAGAGTGACGGAGACAGAGCTTGCGGGTCGTAAGGCGATATCTTTTTTCGTAAGAATTTGTAGATGATTATTTATTTTAAAAATATTGGCTTCAATTATTGAAATTCGGAAGCTGTAAAATTACTATTTTAGTTATGATTGATTTTTCTCCTTTTTTTGTTTCATAGTGTCACGTAGAAAAAAAACAAGTAAAGTTGGAGTAAAAATTCGAATTGGAGGTTACTTTGGGAATTAATTGTATCGAGCGAAGTGTTATGAATCGTGTATCGAATGCTGTGTTATTAAAGATAATATAATCAAGAATGATATATATTTTTCCCTCGTTTACTAATATCAACGTTTCGTAGAAAAATAGGATAATTTTTGGGGTATTTTTGCAAATCTGGCTCAGGGAACGGCCTTAAACACATGACGTAGAGGGCGATCCAGTAGCGTAGAGATTAGAATCAAAGATTTGGTGTGATTGACGTAGCGATGTGAAAGCTCAGTTGGGAGAGACTACGCCGGAAAGCTACGATCGCAGATTCGTGTTCTGCTTACATTGCAGTGGATCACATTGCATTTTTCTTTCATATAAGTAAATATTACCCTTGTGTCAATATTTATAGGTAGTCCAGTCGTTTTCTAGTGATTAATGAAAAAAAAAATTTGACGTCGGATATCCTTTTAACCTTCATGAGTCATGACCGAAGGCTCGGAGTTGGTGCTTAAGCAAATTATCTTATCGAATGAGCTAACACCAAATGTTAATAATACGAGACCAGTATTTGCTGTATACGCTCCGATCAACGTGTACCGTTCAGTTTACTTTCCAGTCTAGTGCGCAAAATGGGTAACGCAATCCCATTCTTGCCGGTACCTAATTGCTATTGATATGTCAAGTGAGAGAAGTAAATAATTTAAATATGTGAAGTGTGTATGTCACGAAGTGTTATAGTTTAATCGTTTTTAGGGTTCCCGTACCTCAAAAGGAGAAAACGGAACCCTTATAAGATCGCTTTGTTGTCCGTCCGTCTGTCTGTCAAGACCTTTTATTTCGGGAACGCGAGGAGGTATTGAGTTTAAATTAAAAACATATACTGGCTGGCTACAGTCCCTCGAACCTGTGAAAAAATCAAACTACTAAGTTAACGTAAAAAAAGGTACATACGCTTATGTCACAAAAAGAACGTATTATTTTTCTAGGGAATCAAAATGTATAGGGTATTTCCCGTTAACCTAGAGCTATGAATTTTGGCAAATCCATCTTGTACTACAAGTACTTACAGGGAACATTCTGAAAAATATACATTTGCAATTAAATCATAAAAATTTAGTCCTTATTTAAAATACGTACGTAAAACGTTTTCCAACACTAATGTTAAGTTTGTCGCTCAGTACGTTTTATCCTTTCGTTAGAAAAATATACAGTGCTTTCATAGTTCGTACGGAACCCTCGGTGCGCGAGTCCAACTCGCACTTGACCGGCATATACAGTTTTCATTGGCGTTAAAAAAAAAGAGTTTCTCTGGTCAGATGTTAACATGCTAACTAAGGTCGGATAGCTTAAACAGTTATAAAACAATTTAATCTGTTTGAGCAACATTATTTAATACACACACTATATTGGTTCTCTTTATACATGCTCATCTAATCAACGTGTAAGTTGTTTAGTTTATTTTCCGGTCTAGTGAACAGAATCCCATTCCTGCTGGTTACCGCTATTGAGTGCTGAAATATAAACTTTTCGGGTCATGGAGTGTTCCGGTTCGTGGTTTCATCGGTTCGCTTAAAACAAAATAATGTGGGACTGCTAAATAAGTAAGTAAAATTCTCTTTTTTAAGTTTGCATTCTTGCATTAAGAATGTTATACTTATAATTAATTCACAAAATTCACTTACATAAAGTTATATACATTTTTTTTAAATCTAGCGTGGAGAACATATTTAGCTCTATTTTTTATATAGGTACATATTAAAGGAAAAACAACCAGAAGAACCAAAGTAACCGATATAGCTCACAGGATTGCACGGTTGAAGTGGCAATGGGCGGGCCGCCATGTAGCCCGGAGAATGGATGGCAGTTGGGGCAGGCCTGGAGCGGCGATCACGTATAGGAAAGCGTAGCGTGGGAGCCCCCCAACTAGATGGGCGGATGACCTCGTGAGGGTAGCGGGGAATCAATGGATGCGGTCCGCACGGGATCGCACTTTGTGGCTAGCTATGGGGAGCTATGTTCAGCAGTGGACGTCTGTGGCTAATAGATAGATAGTAAAGAATGTTAGAGAACTAAGCTGCACGTTTTACACTTTCAACAATATTACTCTATTGCAAAACACTGTATTTTCGTCAACTACGACCTATTGTAGTTAAAAAGACAGTCTAGACTCTAGACATATGGCAGTCTTAAATAGTACAGCGAGCAGAGCAACCACGCCATAAATTAGGATTTAACAAATACATACTTAAGGGGAGCACTAGTTTTAGTACCGCATAATACTACTAATTTAATTGTAAACGTAATTTCGCCATACTCTGTGAATTTCTTAATTTATTTACACAAAATTAATTGAGTAGCTATGCCCTATCTTTAGCGAAAACCATAGCATTACCAACGTTCTTCTGATAACAATAAGATTAGGCACAAGTTTCCAAACAAATCCTAACTCGAGCACTGTTTTCCGTTGATATAACTCTCATTGCAGTACTTGACACCGAATAAAGGGGCTTAGCCGGCTCTGTT
The DNA here is from genome assembly GCA_932273695.1 of Apotomis betuletana. Taxonomy (NCBI): domain Eukaryota; kingdom Metazoa; phylum Arthropoda; class Insecta; order Lepidoptera; family Tortricidae; genus Apotomis; species Apotomis betuletana. The sequence goes on from OW026310.1 coordinate 3,797,637, forward strand.
ATACCGCAAAACTTGTACACTTAGAATGACTTATACTTCTGAAGTAACATAAATAGCCAACCATGCGAAATAACTCCATTAAAGGATTTTGAAATTCGTTGAGGATTGGTTTGACTTCGGTGGAACTACTCGGGAATATTAGATGAAAGACAGACTTAGCGGCGTATAACCTAATCGGAAACTAAAAGGTAGGCTGTAACAAATTGTTTGACGAAGGACTCTTAGCAAAAAAAAAAAAACTACAAGCCGTAAAGATAGTGTGGCGACACAGCCACATAGTGTCAGCAGTTTTGGAGCGGGTTAAGAAGGCGCGGGGCTTTGGTCAGCTCTCTCTCTCACTGAGCGTAAGCGTGAGCGACGTGGAAGTGCGTGCTTGGGAGTGCGGAAATCATGTTTTTCGGTTTAATTATTAAAATAATACAGATTTTGAAGACATCTCGTTATATTATTATAAAAAAACTGATGACTTTCCCTGCAGTATTTAAATGACATATTTACTAAGGGTTTATGTTGTTTTTTTGAAATAACTTAAAAAAAACTATCGAGGAAACTACAAGTAATCGTGTTTCTAAAACATACGTATTATAGAGTGAATACGAGTTAGTAACCCGTGCCCCGTCGCCACGTCAGGTCCTTTCACACAGGGTGTACTGGACTTGGGTGTGTGGACACTAAAATAGCAAGGTACAGAATATAATTAAATACTGAAGAGAAGAAGAAGAAATTAATTATAGGTACGTGGAGTCTCACTCAAGTTTATCGAGCTGATAGTATTTATATACTACTTATACCTACATAGCAGTTGCTTAGATTATATTTTAAACCATTACAGTGATTTTATTAGCAGCGTTAAAATAATAATGAAATTAAAAATTGATGCACGTTCCTTAGTAACAAATTTCTCTGTTCCCGTAATTAATAAAATTAATTTTCTTCTCAGCAGGTAACAAACTTTTTCGCTTTAATAAAAACCCGGCGTTTGATCTCAGAATCAATTATCACGTGGAAATGAATGGTAATTAATTGTAACAAACGAAATTGGAAATTGGGTTCCCTCCCGTAAATTGCGATAAACTTAGCCAATATCCTGAGGAACAATATTTACGCACGGAACTGACGTCGGGCCAAGTCATATGCGTTCTGCAACCAATGGAAACTCAATAGAAACTAGAGTTTGAAGTTCCCGGAAACATTATTATGGCGAGTCTTGAAAGTGCTGGTTTTTGGGACAGTTCATACAACATAATAAAAGAATTAAAAGATAAAAAAAAATGCATGTATTGGCACAAAATAATAACATAACACAGTTTAATAAGACAAATACCGCGGAAACAGACCACGGACCGGAAGACGCAGCGTGCGCAAGCCCGTAACAAGGTGGACCGACGACCTGCTTAGGATCGCAGGCAGAAATTGGATGAGGGCGGCGCAAGACCGATCGTTGTGGAGAACTTTGGGGTGGCCTTAGTTCTGCAGTGGACGTCTATCGGCTGATATGATGAGAATGATGAAAATTTAATTAACAAAAAAATACATGATGTAAAATCTGTTTCAAGGCAAATGACTTACTAAACTCAAGAATCGCAACAGGACAAGCTCAGCAATATGCTGTGAGCCGAGCCACTGTGATCCAGTGCTGATCTACAACTTGCCCAGTGTCTGACTCTAGAGACTAAAATACACTTCTGTAAAAAAATACAACTAGACAGAAAGTGAAAGCTGTTTTAAAAGGGAACAATTTAAACGCTCACCAAAATGGCTTTTATACCCCAAAACTAAATTCCAAATAAAATGAATTGCCTCCATATAAATTAAACCCACTCTATACAGTGCTCCCCAAATTAAATCATTTTGTATTCCAAAATCGATATACATTACACCAGAATATTTTTATGTTGAGTCAGTATATCTTTTTGCTTCCCAAAATGGATTTTTTGCTCACCAAATATTGTTTTCATAAAACATCAAAATTATTACCAAAAATTGCAGTCTATTTTGCTTTAGTGTAATCAAATTATCTAACCTTTAGTCAAAATATATTACTGTCTATCTAAAATTACAATTGCTTCCCTTTATTTCTTAACCCCGCAATCCACCCCCCGCCCCGCGTTTCATTTTTTGAAAAAAATTTGTGATTCAGCTAGGTAACCATCTAATCCTGATCACCTTTCAGAGCAGATCCGACTCGGCCGGGTTAGGTTAGGTTAGTTTTTTTTTTTATATCCCTAAAAAACGCTCCATAATGTGCGGTAGTCATTATTAGCTATGCTATATACTATACTTAAATATGCTTTACTTTTAAATAAATAGATGCACGCCACAAATATAAATTGTAGTATATTTAGTAACATTTTGAGTGCAATATTTGCTGTGCAATCAGGAATTTTGATATAAATTTTGATTATTTTTTCATAGAAAAAGGTTTTTTTTGATGTGCGTTTAAATACTACCCGTAATTGAAACCTCAATATTAATTTATTAATTTTAGGGTATAAAAGCCATTTTGGTGAGCATTTAGTTTTTTGCCTCAGCAAATATGACTAAAATGGAAGTAATAATATAAAATATTGGTGACATCCATTTAACAATAATATTGTTGAAGGTCGCAAGTTATGCGATGAGACCTGGTTCACGGCACTCGCTGACAAGAGACAAAGACGTCGACAAGGCGACGCAGTACCACCCGTCGCACACTTCTCTTGTCAGGCCTGCGGTAAAATGTGTCGATCTCGTATCGGTTTAGTTAGCCACCAGAAACGGTGTATCCCAAACACTACACCATAATTCGTCTGCAATAGACGCAAAGGCCTATATGTACATTATTTGGTCTGAAATTAACTGTAACGGTGTTCATATATTTTTATAGCATGTAAGAAAAATAATTATTTGCTTTATTTATAGAATAGTTTGGGATACACTATTTGGTGAGCATTCATTTATTGGAAGTATTGGAAGTATGTAGGCGTTTAAACACAAGCCGTTTTAAAATACAAAAGAAAGATAGTAAATCTACTGCGATACTTACAATTTTCTTTAATTATGTCAACATCATTGTCTTCTTCACGTGAATTCCCTTCGAGTATTGTATGTATCTGTTAATGCCTTTTATTCCTTCCTAGAATCTGTCTCTCTCTTCCACTTCCTTACAGTTTCTGTTATGATGTCATCAGACTAATGAGGTTTAGGTTTGCGTTTCGACACTAATAATAGATCAGGAGTACTGTTTCGCATAGATGTTACGAGTATTTCGAGTTCGGAATACGTTGGACATCCTGACAACCCGTGAGCAAACCGTCATTTTCATTATTAGGACTGAAATCGTTTCAGCCTGTGATTTACGCCACTCATTGACCTCCTCTATGAGAAATGGCGTCCACAAATCAGTATCCCTTGCGGTCCAAGTTCACCCATTACTCAACACATCAGCCCTCATCAATAAAGTAATGTTTTAAGCGAAAACTAATGGGACGAAAAAGAGCTATGCGCTGATTTCCCAATGTCGGTGTTATTGATTGCGTGAAAAATGTCGAAATGGTTTTGCTTAGCTTGGCTTGTCCTTGTTTGGCTCTGGATAAAGTTTTCGAATTCAGGGCGTTAATGCAAGTGTGCTTTGACTTTGAGATATCGCCAAATAACCGATGCCTCGGGTATATCTCGGGTACCTATGTCGCCTTTAACTGTGATTAAAGGTATAAACAGCATCTCCTTACGTTTTTTCGTCATTGCCATTTCTGTAAATATTGTTAAAACAGATGATTGTTGAAAGTCGATTTTTCATGTACCCCGAAGCGCTTCCCAATTACGAACCTAGTTAGATCATAATTAAAACCACTGGCTCTTCTGTTGTGGTAATAATCGTGAAAAAGAAATAACGCTAGAACCGCGCGGTTAGAACGCTAGTTTATTTACCCTATGTTGCGATTAAATTTGCATAAAATGTTATTTCACATGACTACCCGATCAAATTAAGTTTCCGCGTGATGTCATTGCGTGAGTGAATGTAATTTAACGGCAACCGGGTTGGTGAAGCGATATACCAGGACTATAGCTTCAGTGATCTCTCCGAGATATCACAGAGGCATGGAAATGGGGCCCAGTAACTGAAATCACCTTTCTTTTATTTATCTCATGAAAACAGTGGTATAGAATAGCGACATAGATGTTTGAAACTATGACAATAATAAAACTATTACAGGTAGCTCTTGAGAGACCCTCGTAAACTTTTGCTTGAGTAAATTTTAGTTCCAGTAATTTCCTGTCGGATAAATTGTCCCGTCACGAGCGTCACGCGTCACGTCACGTGTCATCCGTGACGGGGGTCACATGTCGTCACACGCATTGTTTAATGATGCCTTGTCACCTGAAGGTTTTATAGTGAGATGATGAATGTTTGGAGTTTAATGGTTCTGAAAATGGTTTCGTGAGACTGAAAGGCTTGTACAGTCATCGCCAAAAATATCAGCACACATGTACCTACTGACTATATAATTTAATTATACGCAATACCACACAAATAATAAATTAAAAAAAAAAATTAACAAAAAAAAGAACCGACTTCAGTGAAACTAAAAAGCCAAAAATAACCCGTTCAAGTACAGATTACATTTGACTCACCCTTTGAAGTCGATCCCAAACCACTCAGTTCTTATATTTATATATTATAGTTTACGCGAGGTTTGGCACCGACTTCGAAGGGTGAGTCAAATGTAATCTGTACTTGAACGGGTTATTTTTGGCTTTTTAGTTTCACTGAAGTCGGTTCTTTTTTTTGTTAAAAATTTTTTTTTTCGCTTTTTAGTGATTCATATAAAATACTTATGGCGGGGTGATCAGGGAGGACTTGAAGGCATGCATCTTGTTTGAATTATCTCCTAACTCCTAAGCGTTAAGGAGTTGTACCTTCCATCATCAGTTCAGCATTGGAAGCTGATGACTACTATATGCAAATACTTAAATAGTTTTAGAAAATATATGAAAAATATTATGAGTGCCTATAAAATTTCAGGAATTCCTTCGATTCCTCATGGATATCGTCATCAGATCTTCACCAAAATTTTATGGGACCAACCTTGAGATGTCTATTCATGAACCTAAAAAGAATTTTCGAAATCGACTCATAAATAACGGAGTTATGAGGTAACAAACATTAAAAAAAAAAAAAAAAAACATACAACCGAACTGAGAACCCCCTCCTTTTTTTGAAGTCGGTTAAAAATACACCAAGTGCGAGTGGGACTCGCGCACGAAGGGTTCCGTACCATTACCTGTAAGTTTGTTGTATGGGAGCCCCCCTTAAATATTTATTTTATTTTATTTTTAGTACTTGTTGTTATAGCGGCAATAGAAATACATCATCTGTGAAAATTTCAACTGTCTAGCTATCACCGTTCTTGAGATACAGCCTGGTGACAGACGGATGGACAGCGAAGTCTCAGTAATAGGGTCCCGTTTTTACCCTTTGGGTACGGAACCCTAAAAAGTGTCTGCGGATCGTCCACAATTCCATAAACTTTAAAAGGCCTATGTCTTGACTACAATCGGCTGATGTTTAAAGTGTTAAGATTTTGGGCCACGCGAATCATCACGTGGTATGACGTACAGGCAGTAACAATTGTATTGGCTAATTGCGTAAGTTGCTTATTGAATCATCAACTATTTGGTGTAGTTGTTAAGTTAGCTAATTTTAGTCGAAATCGGAAATAGTAGGGACAGCAAAACACTGAAGGAAGCACTCGAGAAGGGACTTAGGATCTTAGGATTACGGATCTGTCAAAGATGTGTCTCATTCCAATTTAATTTGTTTGGACAGTAAAACACGGGAGTAAAACACTCAAAAGGCAATAGAGCAAGATATGCTCGGAGTTTCCTTGCGGGATCGAATCCGAAATGTTGAGATACGCAAGAGAACCAAAATTGTAGATATAGCCCAGACAGTTGCCAAATTTAAGTGGCATGTGGGCGGGACACATTGCTTGTAGAACCGATGACCATTGAGGCAGAAAGACCGCGCATCTTCTTCGCATCTTCCGGATGCTGCGCAAGATCCAACAAGGTGGACCGCCGACCTGGTTAGGATTGCGGGCAGAAACCGAATGAGGGCGGCGCAAGACCTTTGTGGAGAACTTTGGGGTAGGTCTTTGTCCAGCAGTGGCCGTCTATCGGCTGATATGATGATGTTGATCGACACGAGGGCTGGCGATGTCCCTGTGACCTCCCCGTGAGACGGGGGATTAATAGCCATATAGAACAGTGTCGAGTGTCCCAGCATGAGTCAGCAGGGTCAAGCCACGTGAGAATGAAGTCGTAACCATATGTCAAGCCCACACAATTCTGCTAAATTACAAGTTTAATTCCAGCGAGCTAAGTGCTATTGCTCCTTCTGCACGTTTAAACTGTCTACGAACATCCAAGCCGTATTTCCTAACCTCCTTTCCTTAAACTCGACGCTAAATTCTAAGGTGTAGGGTTGCAGCTTGCGAAAATTTGTAGCTACTTAAGAGCATGCTATAATTACAAATATTCCAAGACCGTTGACTGACAACCCTGACAATCTCTCATTCCGTCGACGCGTTTCGTTCTATTTTAATCTTGCTCCTTCATGATAAAGCAACATTCTCAATAGCATGTTTCGTGGACGAGAGTTTGCTACAGTTACTCGTAGTAAAGTCACGTTCACACTTCTCACGTACCGAGTTCACGAGCTGACGTAGGGAAATGGCGGCTTAAATAATTTAGACAAGTGACAAGTGGAACACTTAATGCTTTAGGAAGCGTGAGTGAAGTAGTTCCGAGTATGAGGCATTAGACTTTTCTTGTTAGCATAATTTCTAGTGAGTCCTTCATGACTTACTATAAAGTGAGGTAACTATACACTGCCGGAGCGACGCTATACTATAATCGCTAGATTATATATAATTACATATATACTTACCATCTTAAATTACCTTATAGTAGAGTTGTTAGTCCGCTGTTTTCTAACAGAATTGTGCGCATTGGTTTACAAGCATGAAATTTCTACCACAGATAGAGTGTTCCACGGTGATTATTTTCAGATGTGGAGGGAAGTTAGATTCGTCCCCTGTGAGGCGGGAGAGCGGAGTGAATATGGCCAAGTATCCCTCTTTTCTTTCTTTATTGCTGGTCAGTTAAGTCTACCAGGACGTGTTTGGTATCGTTTCCGTGTAAAACAATATCATAAATTAATTTTTTATGTTATTTTTGTATAGTTCTATCCCACCAAAAACATTTCATGTAAAATTGGCGGCCAAGACTCACATGCTCATAACGCTTTCGCTGTAAAAAAGTGGTCAGATCCCTCGAAAAGCCAAGCCCCTAAGCCCTGAGTTTACTGATCCTACACCTTGGCTTCAAAAGTATGGCTTGGCCGTTTCATAGAGTAACGTAAATAAGTCCAACGAACCGTCTGGCCCATACGGTATCAAGAAATTAAGTTTATGTCTTCATGATAAAATATATTAAACTTAATTCCTTACCATATAGGCCGGACAGTCCGTTAAACTTATTTACGGTACTTTATGAAACGGCCAAGCCATACTTTTGAAGCCAAGGTGTAGGATCAGTAAACTCAGGGCTTAGGGGCTTGGCTTTTCGAGGGATCTGACCACTTTTTTACAGCGAAAGCGTTATGAGCATGTGAGTCTTGGCCGCCAATTTTACATGAAATGTTTTTGGTGGGATCTCATTTCTTTTTGTAAGGTAATTTTTAATTTATATGTTTTTTTTTGTGCTGAAGTGTTTCTAAGTAAGTAGTAATAATAATTGTGTATTTAAGAAATACTTACGTTTAGCCCCATATATATATATATATATACACTTTTATCCCCCATTACCTATGGAAAGCCCATACAAACTTTCATCCCCTTTAAGGGTGGGGGGTGATTTTCTAAAAATCCTAGAATGTGTATTTTATTTATAACAATGAGCCCAATAGGTATAAATTTTCAGACCTATAGTATCAAAATTTGCGAAAGTCTCATACAAACTTTCATCCCCTAGTTTAAGGGGTTGGGGGGTAAAAGTTCCAAGTTTCAGAATTATTCTATTGTTTGTGTACTAAACCTAGCTTACATACCAAATTTCAGCTTTCTAGGTCATCGGGAAGTACCCCAGAGGTTTTGATACATAAGTGAGTGAGTGGCAAAATCGGCGTATTTTAGGTACCAATAAAACCTGAAGTATAAAAGCTAGATCAATGAAATTTAGTACATTTCTTATGTTCCCTAACTGCATCTTAACCTGTGAATTTGGGCGCTCTGGTGTTAACTGGGACGAAACTATGAGGGTTTGAAAATGAGACGAAACGGTTCGAGAAAAGGTAGGTAGTGCCTCGCCTCTTTTTTTTTCGTCTTGGCGGGGGCACTACCGTGCCCCCAGATATAAAAATATGGGTGTATGGCCGAAAAGGTAAAAATCACAACAAGTTTTTTTTATTCAGTGAGGTAAATTAGTTTATTTTCGTGAACATTTTCAAATTATTATTATTAATTTAAAAAGCTCATTTAATCTAGTTTCTAAAAATATATGCATGTTGGGCACTTCTGATACAAACAGTACCTTAAAATATATCTTTACGTCGGCGTAACCAACGTAAATCTCCGAACGCATCCTATTTCGCTTCATTAAATACATTAAATAATAATTATTAACATGCTTTTACATATAAAATTTACTATATACGTCCTAGAAAAACAAATTAATGTAATTAAAACAAAATATTTTTTTGCTAATGTATCACGAGCACACGGGCTAATCTCAACATCAACAATTTATTTAAGTTACTGTTTGTATGAAGAGTGCCCAATATCTATATATTTTTAGAAACTAGATTAAATTTTCTATTTTGCAATATTTTTGTTAGTTGTAAATATTCAGGAAATATAACTAATTTATCTCCCTGAATAAAAAAAAATTGTTGTGATTTTTACCATTTCGGAAATACACCCATATTTTTGTATGGTACTATGAAGAAATAACATGAAAAATAAATTGCTGATATCTGTTTTACACGAAAACGACACCACACAAGTCCTAGTAGCGTTATCTGATCAGTAATATAAAAAGAAAAAAAGGACTCCTTTGTACTATTCACCCCGCTTTCCCGCCGGACAGGGGATGAATCTGACTTCCCTCCACATCTGAAAATAATCACCGCAGAATACTCTATCTGTGGTAGAAATTTCGTGGTTGTATCCCGATGTAAGTACACAATTTCGCGACCTAGCACAATGTACTAGAACACGCATTTTTTTCAAGGTACTTTTAGTATCAGATGTGCCCAATATGTATACATTTTTAAAAACAAGATTAAATTTGCTGTTCAGTAATATTTTTTTTAAATGAAAATATTCAGGATAGATAACTAATTTATCGTTCTGAATAAAAAAAAACTTGTTGTGATTTTTACCTTTTCGGCAATAAACCCAAATTTTTATATGAAACTATTCGTAAATAACATAAAAAATTAATAGCTGATATCTATTTTACACGAAAACGATGTCGCACAAGCCCTAATAGCCTTAACTGATCAGTAATAAAAAAACCGGCCAAGAGCATGTCGGGCCACGCTCAGTGTAGGGTTCCGTAGTTGCTCATCCTTCACAATAAACGACCGATTTTGTTCCATATAGTTTTCATTGAAAGTACTTATAAGGCCTCATTAACATGAATTTTTCTGAATTTTTTTGACCCGTGGTTGAAATGTTAGAGGGGGGGGGGGGGACACTATTTTTTGTTTTTGGCGCGAATATTTACAAAACTGCTGACTTTATCAAAAAATAATGTTGGAAGACCCCTATTATTTTTACAAGACCTATTCAACGACACCCCACACACCAGTTGAAAAGAAAAAAAAAATCACCCCCACTTTAGGTGTTCGAGAGGTACCCGAAAAAAAAATTTTTATTTTTATTTTATTTTACCTTTCTGTCGGCGTTATACATACACATACTCATACCAAATTTCAGCTTTCTAGTACTAATGATCACGGAGCTAAGCCGCGGACGGACGGACGGACAGACGGACAGACGGACAGACGGACATGGCGAAACTATAAGGGTTCCTAGTTGACTACGGAACCCTAAAAAGGAAAAGAGCAGTACTTGGTCCTCTTCACCCCGCTCTCCCACCACACAGGGGACGAATCTGACTTCCCTCCACATCTGAAAATAATCACCGTAGAACGCTCTATGTGTGGTAGAAATTTCATGCTTGTAACCCGATGCGCACAATTTCGCGGCTTAGCAACTCTACTATTAGGAATGATAACGTTTTTATAAACATCCTTAGGTATATCAAAGTATTTAGCCCCGTTTTTCCTAAAATCCTTCGCGTTTAAGGTTATGAAAAATTTACATTTTGGGAATGATTTTCCCACACCAAAATATTTCAAATTGGATGTTTATTACTTCTCTTTTGTCTCGTTAGACTTGATTAAACTCCATTAGTGAGATCTACGGGCCCTGTCATTTTGATTCTTATCAGTGGAAATGTCTAGGTCTGACTATCATTCCTGCAGGACTAGCATATCTTAGCGGTTTCGTTCGTCGCGCGACTCAGCATCACCTGTCCTGCTTGCACGGTATTAAAAGGAAATTGACAGATAGTATTAGTCGCGCGACAAAGAGTCGCGTGTCACAGTTATGTGAGCCGTACTGACTTATGTTACTATTTACAATTTACTTAATTTAGTTACTATAATGTAGATAGGTCTTATGAGCACGCCACTGCTGTACGCAGCGCAGCTGTGGCGTGGATGCCCATTTCAGCGTGCAACTTGTCCTCTAGATTGGTTTTGAATAGTACATAAGCCAAATCGGCTTGGGATTGTTTGAAATATTTTCAAAAAAATTTTTGCGGCGAGCGTGTTGGGCACTTTTGCACCGAAACGATTCGGGGCGGGCTTTTTAATTACTTAAGTTTAGTTATTAATTTTATTGTTAAATTTTTTTTTCGGTATAGTTATTTTTTTTTATTCCTTGTTGTCATGATAAGATTATAAGAACAGACAATGTCATTATAAAGAAAAAATAACTTAAAAATGTAGTAAGCGAGTTGGTATTTTTAATATATTCATTGAAGTTTTTAGCGAGTTGTTTTAGTCCTGGGCACCAGGGAAAGATAGTCAGGAATAGCAACCACCACTGTCACACAGCCATTTGACCAGCACAAATAGGATCGATTGACAAAAGCACAATAGGACACAAGGCTACCGTCACAAGTTTTTAATGGATTCACATCAATTCGTAGCTATCCCACCGCTAAGATGCTGGCAATTATCCCGGAACGGAATTACCTTGAGCACATCCCAGTTAAGGCTAATGGCAGTCCCATTGCAATTACGTGAGTTGCACTTGTGGACGCATTAGGGAGTGCGGTCTTTTGTCGTGTGCAATATGGAACGAGAAATCTATATCAAAGTTGGTATGGGAAATAAAGACCTTGAAGTAAAAATTAAAACTAAAATTAAAAAGTAGACTTAAAAATAAACTATAAATAGATTTAGCCCACATCACTATCTATTGGCAGCGTGCCCAGAAGGCTGGCAGCATTGCCGCGTTGAATGGCAATACTGATCCGCTGTGCGAGATATGAACTAGCTCTCTCTGGTCACGGGTCAACTCGACTAACCTGTGGCAACACTATGGAACGGAAAATTTATACAGATATACACAATACCACCACCCCTCACAGAAGAACAAGCTATAACCTTTTCTTTTGCTTTACGTAGTCGCGTAAAACAATTGTTCTGAATCTATAACCATCTTTGGATGTCCAATCGTCCTTGTATCAAAATCAGTTAAAAGCGCCGCGCGCTCATGCAAAACAAAAGGCGATCCAGCATCGCGCTCTTCATCATGACCCCTCTCCATAGAAAACTTCCATACAAATCTACTATTTTACAATAATATAAGAAGTTTCTCCAGACTCAAGATGCCTTCGACTTTCCTGAAATATATTTTCTTATTATTTATGATCGCGGGTGATTATTTATCAAATAAGTACTTATAATGACGTCTTTTATTATTTGGCGCCTTATTTCTCTCGCATCTGTCATCCGCAGCATCCATCACCACGATTACCTGCCTGGGGCTTGGCTTGATTGATTTGAGCTGTAATTTCGAGGTTCCAGACCAAAAATACGGAATTAAGGTTGGAATTTTTAATTTCATTTCGTATTTTTCTTGTTGTTATTCTGTCCCTAGGGACAGTAGTGATAAAGGGAAATATAACTGCTAACTATTCTATACAAGAACCTACAGGTCTCGTTCTAGTCTGTTTCCTCATTCAAAACTTAACTAATATTTACGAACTTGTATGAACATGAACTGAATAAAAAGGAAATGGTATTTGTCGCACCATTCCGTTTTTTGCGCAAACGCAAATGGCTATAGAATTTGTGTACTTGGCGTCCGTTTACGACGGAATAGGCATTGACCAAAAACGAACGCACACACACGCGCATACAAATTTTATATAATAATAAGCACAATAAATTCAATTCAATTCCTTTATTTGCTAAAATCCGACTAAAGTCGTGCAAATACAGTTATAACGACACATATAGACATATTAAGTACATCAGTTTTAAAAAATAAAATTATTTGAGAAAAACAAGTCATTATTAAAATACAAATAAAAAGCAAAAACAGTACAAATATAAAAGTAAAGAAGAGGCATTAAAATACAAGTAACAAAATTTTGCTAGTTAAAAATGAAAACAATAAATATATAATAATAATCACAGATGTCAAGTACGCGCCTTAAAAAAGAACAACATTAAAATAAAACAAGTCAGTCAAAATTTTTGGCATAGTATTCACCTAGGCTATAGAAGGGCCTAGTCAGAAGATGTTTTTTTAATTTCTTTGCAAATAAATGAGTGTTGACAGCGCTTTTAATATTATTCTCCAAGTGGTTAAAAATCTTAAGAGGTGCACAGTTGATACTATTATTAAAATGCGTATAATGCGACGTCGGTAGCACCAACTGTTGATCATCACGCCTTAAAGGATATTGTAAGCCTACATATGCAGCTTTAAATGTGTCCCTGTTATTATACACATACACACAGACATAGTATATATAAAGTGATATTACTGTAAGAATTTCATGCTCAATAAAAACATGTCTGTGTTTCTGGAAAATATCCGATAATCAATCTAAGACACTTTTTTTGCATTAATAAAATATGATTTATTTGTACATTATTTCCCCATACTTCTCCTTACAATGCTGCGTAATAATCGATACGGTTCTACACAAACAATTTCCTTCTCATTAAGTTAAGTTTAGAAAAAGAAAACGGACGGGAACTTTTTTTATTTTTTTTTATTTAGCAAATTTGAGTGTCCCACTGCTGGGCAAAGGCCTCTCCCCTTGATTTCCATGACTCCCGATCAGATGCCTCCTCCGGCCAACCGTTGATGAACGTATCCAGGTCGCCCCGCCATCTCCGCCTAGGCCTGCCCCGCCTGCGCTGCCCATCTTGTGGCACCCACTCAGTGGCCAAACTAGCCTTTCCGGGTGCATGCGGCGGGGACTAACCCTCTATTTTTTTAACCCGGTTACGTTAAGTTTGACCCATATTTGTATTCGACGCCATAATTACCAGATGCAGAATTTGGTAAACTGATAATATGGGAAAAGAAGCAATGATATATTCTCCTAAACTTCTTACAGAATTGTTTTAAATAAAAATAAAAGTACATTTGTAAACTACAAGACACTTTCAAGAAAAATCGATGTTACAACCACTTTTGAGTACACTCACAACACATGTTTCTTAGGCTATGAAATTGACAGTCAACTAACACATAGCACGCATATTGATAGTTTGTAATAGATTAGCATCGGCCAATTACGCATTGTTGAAACTAAAGCCTCTAGTTAACCTAAAAACTTTAAAAACTGTATACTATGCCTATGTTCAAAGTGTGCTAACTTATGCGATTACCATTTGGGGAAATGCAGTAGATTTAAACCGGGTATTGATTCTACAAAAACGCTCGATTAGAATAATATGCGGGGTAAATTAGCGCACATCTGCGAGATCCTACTTCATTGTTTATATACAACTCTGTGTTAGAAATTCACAAGGAAGCAAGCACTCTACTTAAGCGTTCGGATTGCCACAATTATAATACGAGGAACAATAGCAAACTAATACTTCCATCACTAAGATTAAAAAAGTGCCAAAAACAGGGAATTTTTATTAAAATAAAGCTATTTAATAAACTGCCCACGCATGTCACGGATTTACCTTTTAATTTATTCAAAAACACAGTCAAGACTTTTTTCCAAAACCATGCCTTCTATTCGATTACTGAATATTTATCATTAGAAAATATTTTAACTGACGCAAATTGTAAATAGATTTCTATAGTAAATTCACGATACTTTGTATAGTAAATTCATACTCTAATAAGTATAATATTGTGAAATGCTGACTTACCATGTAATGATCATGTTACATTATGGTTCATAAATAAACTAAACTAGTCCATGTAAGAATGGGCATACCTATAACTAGTAGTAGTTTTTAAGAGTGACCCAGGGGACATCGCCATGACAACGAGCAGCAGAAAAAGTTGATTGACCCTCAAATATGTACCTAGGACTAAATTAGGCATTTCTAATGGCATCACTTTAGCTTTTAAAATTTCACAATGCTATCACGACGGATACTTTAAAGATACTAAATGCTAAATAAGACATTGACGTAGTGGCGAGATATCGGAGAAAAACGGAGAACTTACCTAAAACAAATCTGGTAAGTTTTATGTCTTCTAATAGATGCTCACACAAACCCAGTGATCTTAAAATAGGTCACCTTTCGCTTTCGTCAAGAACAGATCTGAAAGGTTGACTGATCCAGAGTACTCATAACTTTTTAAAAGAAATGACAAAGCCTGCTGTGTTTTGAAGGAAAATCCCTTTGTACATAACTAGAAATCGATGAATTCTTTTGTCAAACATCACTGGAATTGCTGCTCAGTAATCAAAGGCTCTTTGTACGTGATGTGCATTACGAAAAGTAATGATTTTCGGATGAAAAAGATTTTTCTATTTGAAGTATGAATTTGCCGAAATTAAGGCTTCGCTTTTCGTGATTGTTTTCGATACTCGGAAAGTGGTTTATTAAAGGATTTGTTCTGGGATTTCGCTGAAATATTGTGATTTGCGAGTTCGATACGGTTCTCTTTTATGTAAGGCAGAATTTCAGCTGACTTATGTTATTTAAATGTATCTAATAAGGTAAGGTGGAATAGCTTCTTGTCCAATTGGGTAAGACGTACAGTTAGTTATTTATCGGACTGTGGCAGTCTTCTACAGTCGAAAACTGGCGAGAAACTGCGCAGGATCGGGACAAGTGGCGTGCTCGCGTTTTGGAGGCTAAGATCCTGTTTGGGTCAGCCAAAATAGTTAATGGCAGTCTTCTCCCCGAGAGACAGAAAATAGAATCGATAAAAAACATTCTAATATAAAATCACACAATTTTTATTTTTTAATATGAATAACCATTTCTGAAACAGGACTTATTTTGGGGATAACCTGGTGTGTAGTTTAATTACATTGCCTATTATTTAGCTACAATATTATTATTTCCATAGCTTCTACAATATCCTCGTCCTGAACAAACCGCAATATGTTGATAAGTAGAGCGAACCGCGGCGAAACTAAAATTAGTGTTACCATACTAAGTAAAACGTGAAATATTAATATCCAGTCTAACCCGGTTCAGCGCCTGTCAGCGCGATGTTTACGAGGAAATTGGATTCTGCGCTAAAACACAAAAAATTATTTGCAGCGTACTTAACGTTGCGTCGTGGAAATTTGGTATTTTGTTAAAAGGATTTCGGGTTAAAGAATTTTATTACTCTCAAAAGAAATTATTAATTACATTTCACTTATTTATTAAACGATTACTTAGGTACATTAAATTACAAATTACGCCTATTTAGGAAAAATGCACACTTATGTTATCGTGCATTCTTCCGGTCCTCAACTATGGTGCCCAGACTTGGTATTTGACTAATGCTCAAAATTATTCCCTCAAGGTTTGCCAGAGGGCAATGGAGCGTAGTATCTTGGAAATCAAATTCACACCAGAAATACCATCTTGCGCTCCAGAACGCAATTAACCGACGTAGCCCTGATAGCCTTAAGTGGGACTGGGCTGGACACGTTTCCCGCGTGTCAAACGAACTGTGGGCTAAGAATACCACGGACTGGATCCCACCTAATAGAGTACGGCGTCGCAGCAGACCACGACGGGGATGGCGGGATTATTATTAATCGTATGGCATTCTAAGTAAAGCAATCAAAGTATGGCTCTAAGATCTTTAAGCCAGGCAGCTGCGTCAGGCGTCAAGTCGTCCAGGTCCTCAGCAGGGCCGGGCTAGGAGTGAAGGGGGCAGCGCTGGATGATATGTTCGGTAGTCTGCTCTTCCTCGCCGCACTCGCAGAGTGAAGAGTCTTTCCATCCCCATTTGTGTTGGTGATATTTGCAACGACCGTGCCCAGTTCTTAATCTGTTCAGAGCTTACGAGGAAGGTCGAATCCCTTTGGCTTTACCGTCGGGTCAATGTAGGTATTGGACAGATTTCCCCTGGGTGGCAGCAGTCCATTCGGCTTTCCAGCTTTCCGCAACATCGAAGCTCTTCAGATTCTGGGCTGTAACATAGGCGGGTTTCCGTGATTTAAGTCGCTGTGGAGGTGGATAGCGAAATTGATCGTGGACGGGTAGTGAGGGGTTGCTTGATATCTTCTCGGTTTCTCTCTTTAAGGCGTGGAGTCGTTGCAGTTGGGGAGGGGCAATGTGACTTAAGGCAGGTAGCCAGTGGACGGGGGTGGATTTAATAGTGCCAGAGATGGCGGGATGACCTAGATAGACACATTCCGAAAATATTGGTCTGTTTGCTGCCTTGAACAGAAACGACTGAAAAAAAGAGACGGAGGCTTTAGCCCATAAAAGGGATAGGCGGACAGCACAGGCTGAAAATAAAAATAAATAGTTATTTTCACCTCACTCGCTCGGAAAACCTCCGTTTATGGCGCGAAATCTGCGTGCAAAAGTCTATTTTATCTGCTAGCGTGCAAAAGTCATTTGAAATTCGAACACGACGATACGACAGTAACAAAAACGAAAAAGTAGGCATAGTGCGACTACGTGTTTGGAGGTTTTCTGAAACAGACGTTATGCTACTAATTGTATGAAAATGTAAAAAAGTCAACCAAGGCCGATAGTAGGCATCTTGCTACTAAATCTGAATACTTCTTTAAAAAAAAATACACCTACAATATCACGTCCAGAAACCTGGTTTGTGGTTACAGATTTTTAAGTTTTAATTTTTCTACACTTTATTTTGTGTTGAATATGTTTATATATATTAATAGTAAGTATTTCAGTTTCATTTACATATTTTGACTAGTAAATATATTAAATACAACACAAATTTTAATATTTATTTGTTATAAAAGTTGGAACATAAGATTGTAATTTCTGAACGCACCGGAGAAAAAAATAATAATTAAAAGGGTTGCAATTCACGTAAACAACGTTTTGTTCTGTGGAGAATACATACTGTTGTCTCACTTTATAGAAATATCGTAAACAAGAAAGTTAAGCCCAATTTGGAGTATTTATTCAATGCTAAAAGCCTGCAATATTATAACGAAAAAGGATTTGTTATAAATATTTGGACACGATAAGTAATTTACCGAAACTATTGGCGTTTTTAAAGAAGATAAAGCCGAAATAATCTTGTTCGGATCCCATCGTCCAATAACTTCCAAAGCAAGTGTTATGGAAAATACTTCCGAGTGGCCAACTAATCCTTCCCAGAATGCCATTCTCCCACATTCACAACGAATGTGTCATGTAGTTTCAAATACAAATATAATATAACAGTGCTTAAGAAAAACTCAACGATAAAATATACACAACGATATTACAAATTACGGCAATATTACTTTAAATTTTTAATATGTGTGCTTCTTTCGTATTTATTTGGTTTGGATTTGAGTGTGTTATGTTTTAAATTTGATGTGCAAATAACTATTGCTATGCAAGGCTGCAAAGTTGTTATTTGGCGCGAGTGTTGAAATTGAAAGCTGAGCGAGCGAAGGAATCTAAGATTGAACCATGAGCGAAGCGAATGGTTCAAAGATAGATTCCTGAGCGTAGCGAAGCTTTCAAGACACGAGAAGCTAAATAATTTTGCAGCCATGCGGAACACACAACTTTTCACCTCACTATAGCGAGGAAAATGGAAGTTCAAGAAAAACAATTAAAACATAAAAATAATCATATTTAATTTTGCCTTCTATTTAACACATCAAATTTAAAACATTAACACACTCAAATCCAAACTAAATAAATACGAGAGAAGCACACATATTAAAAATATGGCCGTAATTTGTATTATCGTCGTGTATATTTTATTGTTGAGTTTTTCTTAAGCGCTGTTATATTATATTTGTATTTGAAACTACTTGACACATTCGTTGAGAATGTGGGAGAATGGCATTCTGGGAAGGATTAGTTGGCCACTCGGAAGTATTTTCCATAACATTTGCTTTGGAAGTTATTGGACGATGGGATCCGCACAAGATTATTTTGGCTTTATCTTCTTTAAAAACGCCAATAGTTTCGGTAAATTACTTATCGTCTCCAAATATTTATAACAAATCCTTTTTCGTTTTAATGCAGGCTTTTAGCATTGAATAAATACTCCAAATTGGGCTTAACTTTCTTGTTTTCCATATTTCTATAAAGTAAGACAACAGTATGTATTCTCCACAGAACCAATTTACGTTGTTTACGTGAATTGTGAAAACTTCCAACTTTTTAATTTTTTTTTTTTTCTCGGATGCGTTCAGAAATTACACTCCTATGTTCCAACTTTTATAACAAATAAATATTAAAATTTGTGATGTATTTAATATATTTACTAGTAAAAATATGTAAATTAAACTGAAATACTTACTATTAATATATATAAACGTATTCAACATAAAATAAAGTGTAGAAAAATAAAAACTTAAAAATCTGTAACCACAAACTAGGTTTCTGGACGTGATATTGTATATGTATTTTTTTATAAACAAGTATTCAAACGTACATATTATAATTTTAGCCGGCCAGACCAGATCGCCCTTTATTAGCGTGCGTTGATTGGTTATTCGCAGATTTATCGACTGATAAAATCAGTCACCCGTTGAAGGAGTCTTAAATATAAAAAAGTTACATGCACCACAGAGAATCAAAATCGTCGTGTTCGAAATTCAAATGACTTTTGCACGCTAGCGGATAAAATAGACTTTTGCACGCAGATTTCGCCCTATAAACGGAGGTTTTCCGAGCGAGTGAGGTGAAAATAAAATTAGTGTATATTACCAAATAGCTACAGATAAGTGGCCATAACCTTCCAAAAACTAAAATACAAACGCAGACATTAGAAACTAGGCACTTAGGAGATATGTTCGAATTAGTATCTCCAACTCACACTTACTCACCTAACGCAGTTAAAAGACGCGAAAATTCGGTTATAACTATAATTATGTTCTGCTTTAGCGATGTGACTTGCTCTATTTATCTTCAAATGAAAACTTGTCAAACCATAACTCTCATGAATTCTGCGACTTTCCATAATAACATTGTCTGAAAATCCCAGGAGTCCAACAATAGTTATTTGTTATGCAAGGCTGCAAAGTTGTTATTTGGCGCGAGTGTTGAAATTGAAAGCTGAGCGAGCGAAGGAATTTAAGATTGAACCATGAGCGAAGCGAATGGTTCAAAAATAGATTCCTGAGCGTAGCGAGGCTTTCAAGACACGAGAAGCTAAATAATTTTGCAGCCATGCGGAACACACAGCTTTTCACCTCACTACACTGTGCCGTGTGGGGACGGCCGTAAAGAATACACTTCCCCACCGCCAGCAGGAGGCGTGTCGTAAGAGGCGACCAAATCCTGTAGCACGAGACGGGGAGCAGCGTCTGCGTGCGAAATATTATAAAAAACTGCGCTCGCCAACCCGCCTGCCAAGCGTGGCGAGAATCGGCAACAACCCCCCTGATGACAGACACAGATGAAACCAGGCCCCCAGTCTCCGGTGGTCCTGCTGTTCCTGGCTACGGTAGCGGTCAGGGTGACGGCGGGGCAGGGGGTGCTAAGAATCCCCGGAGGAGGAATTCGGGCTACCATCCCCAACGACGACTGGCCCTGGTAACATACAACGTACGCACGCTGAGGACTGATGAGAAGATTGTGGAGCTGGAAGAGGTGATGAGTAGGATGCACTGGAGTATCATCGGAATGTCAGAAGTCCGACGAGAGGGCGAGGACACGATCATCCTGAAATCCGGCAACCTACTCTACTACCGGGAGGGCGACCAACTGTCCCAAGGTGGTGTCGGGTTTCTCGTCCACAAGTCCCTTATTAACAACATCGTCACCATCGGAAGTGTGTCGAGCAGGGTTGCATACCTGATACTCAAAGTATCGGAGAGATACTTGCTGAAGGTGATACAGGTATATGCACCGACCTCTACACACCCTGATGAGGAAGTAGATGCTATGTATGAGGACATCAGTAGGGCCATACATACCACTAAAACCTACTTCAATGTTGTTATGGGGGACTTCAACGCGAAACTGGGCATGAGAGGCGATAATGAACTGAGAGTGGGGCAATTTGGGTATGGGCAACGGAACCCCAGGGGTCAAAAGCTGGCAGAATTCATGGAGAAGGAGGACCTCTTTGCGATGAATTCCTTCTTTAAGAAGCCACCTCAGAGGAAATGGACCTGGATGAGTCCCGATGGGTCCACTAAAAATGAGATTGATTTCATCATGACCACAAAGCGACGAGTGTTCGATGATGTCTCCGTGATCAACAGGGTGAAAACCGGAAGCGATCACCGAATGATTAGAGGCACATTGAACATAAACGTCAAGCTAGAAAGGTCCCGTTTGATAAAATCTACGCTCCGACCTTATAATGCCCATATCTACTGCCCCGAAAGCTTTCAGCTTGAGCTGTCAAATCGCTTTGAATGCCTAGAGAACTGCGAGTCAGTGGACGAGATTAACAACAGGTTTGTAGAAACTGTCCAAGCGGTCGGGTCAAAATATTTCAAACCCCGTCGTAGAGACAGACCGCAAAAACTTACCGATCACACCCTCAAACTCATGGCAGAACGACGTTCAATCGCACTGCGGACCTCCGTTGATGCTAAGGCATATCGGCAGCTCAAAACTGTTCACCGCCGCATTGGAAGATGCTTTTAAACTCCTGGAATGGGAAGGATTCGGCATCAACATTAATGGCGAATACATTACTCACCTTCGGTTTGCCGACGATATTGTGGTCATGGCAGAATCGCTGGAGGACCTCGGCACAATGCTCGATGGCCTTAATAGAGTTTCCCAACAGGTAGGTCTTCGGATGAACATGGACAAAACAAAGGTAATGTCGAATGCCCATGTTGCACCCTACCCAGTAACGGTTGGGAGCTCTACCCTCGAAATTGTTGAAAAATATGTTTACCTGGGACAAGTGATCCAGTTGGGTAGGTCCAATTTTGAGACGGAGGTCAATCGACGAATCCAACTCGGATGGGCAGCGTTCGGGAAACTACAAAATATCTTCTCGTCCAACATACCTCAATGCCTAAAGACGAAAGTCTTCAATCAATGTGTGTTACCAGTGATGACATACGGAACAGAAACGTGGCCTCTTACTGTGGGCCTTATAAGGAAGCTCAAAGTTGCACAGCGCGCTATGGAGAGGGCTATGCTCGGTGTTTCTTTGCGAGATCAAATCAGAAATGAGGAGATCCGTGAACGAACAAAAGTAGCTGATATAGCCCGACGGATTTGCAAGCTGAAGTGGCAGTGGGCGGGGCACATAGCACGAAGAACTGACGGCCGATGGGGCAGTAAAGTTCTCGAATGGAGGCCACACACCGGCAAGCGCAGCGTAGGACGTCCACCCACAAGGTGGACAGACGACCTGGTAAAGGTTGCAGGAAGCCGCTGGATGCAGGTCGCTTCCAACCGGCCGATCTGGAAGTCACTGGGGGAGGCCTATGTTCAGCAGTGGACGTCCTGTGGCTGAAATGATGATGATGATGATGACAGCGAGGAAAATGCAAGATTCAAGAAAAACAATTCAAACATAAAAATAATCAATTTTAATTTTGCCTTCTATTTAACACATCAAATTTAAAACATAACACACTCAAATCCAAACCAAATAACGAGAGAAGCACACATATTAAAAATTAAAAGTAATATGGCCGTAATTTGTACTATCGTCGTGTATATTTTATCGTTGATTTTTTTAAAGCACTGTTTATATTTGTATTTGAAACTACTTGACACATTCGTTGTGAATGTGGGAGAATGGCATTCTAGGAAGGATTAGTTGGCCACTCGGAAGTATTTTCCATAACACTTGCTTTGGAAGTTATTGGACGATGGGATCCGACAAGATTATTTCGGCTTTATCTTCTTTAAAAACGCCAATAGTTTCGGTAAATTACTTATCGTCTCCAAATATTTATAACAAATCCTTTTTCGTTTTAATGCAGGCTTTTAACATTGAATAAATACTCCAAATTGGGCTTAACTTTCTTGTCTTCGATATTTCTATAAAGTAAGACAACAGTATGTATTTTCCACAGAACACGTTGTTTACGTGAATTGTGAAAACTTCCAACTTTTTAATTATTATTTTTTTTCTCGGGTGCGTTCAGAAATTACACTCTCATGTTCCAACTTTTTTAACAAATAAATATAAAAAATTGTGTTGTATTTAATATATTTACTAGTCAAAATATGTAAATGAAACTGAAATACTTACTATTAATATATATAAACATATTCAACATAAAATAAAGTGTCGAAAAAATAAAAACTTAAAAATCTGTCACCACTAACCAGGTTTCTGGACGTGATATTGTAGGTGTATTTTTTTTAAAAGAAGTATTCAAACGTGCATATGATTTCAGCCGGCCCGACCAGATCGCCCTTTATTAGCGTGCGTTGATTGGTTATTCGAAGATTTATCGAATGATGAAATCAGTCACGCGTTGAGGGAGTCTTAAATATAAAAAAGTTACATGCACCACAAAGAATCAAAATCGTCGTGTTCGAAATTCAAATGACTTTTGCACGCTAGCGGATAAAATAGACTTTTGCACGCAGATTTCGCCCTATAAACGGAGGTTTTCCGAGCGAGTGAGGTGAAAACTCTCTTGCTTTGCTTGCGATCTTTCTTCTTCTTAAAATCTCCTCACACAATCACAAAGTCATTGCTTGCATGCCTAACCTAAGCATAATTAAAAAATCCCCTATTAAAGTTAAGCAAATAGCTAATTTCGCGAATTCTCGAATCGTGGCAATTTCCGTCGTTTTCATTAGGTGTCGATAAATATTTGTCTCATTAGTGCTCGTTGGTTCCACGGAGGCTAAATGAAACTTCTCACACTACCACACGATTGGTGTAGGTATGTATGTGTGAGTAGGTAGGTATGTAGTTAAATCATTGATACAAATATCTAAGCCCAAAGAAAAATTGAAATGCGTAACCTGGCGGCAGAGACCGGGATCGAACCCGGTATACCTAGTCTGGATTAACGGTCCATGTGTTCTAGACAACCTTTCGATGTTTGCATTGTTTATTTGAAAGGCTTCACACCTTAGCGACCTCTATGTGAATATTCACATTCACATCTTACAGCACTACTTTACAGCAGTAAACGAGCAGGCAAGAGAGGGCGCTGTTATTTATAAATTTGAGTGTTTATATCAGAACAGTTATCACTCCATTGAGCGAAAACTGCTGTAAACAAAAAACGTTAATTAGTTACAATTACTTATTACGTGCTTTTTCTTGGAATTCTAGCGTTATTAGCTAAAATACTTCACCAGTGCCACGTAGAAATATTTCGTTCTTCAATCTTCACTCCCATGCTAACATAAAGTGCACTTTGCAATAGTACAATCTGTGATATATCAAATTATTAAGCGACAAACAAAAAAGCACCGCAGATAGAAGAAAATAGGACAATTTGATTTCAGCTCCGCCATTTCTCACAAGGGAAAATTTCTTACTATTTCAATTCTGCTTATTTTATGTCGTCAGTTTCTGTTCTATTTTCTATGACGTAAGGTAGGTAGTTCTATTACAGTTAAATCAAGTTACGATGTTGGGATAGTAAGGGGGTGAAAAGGGGGTGGTTAGTTTGACGTCTGTTTTGAGATTGTGTTTACATACAGCGTGGGGAAAGAGTTATTTTAGTATAAAGATGAAATTTTGTAAGTTCAAGAAATGGAACGACATAGTATGCAGACTTGCTGTCGGCAAGTTTGGTGGATCTAGATTCCATACACGTGCATACGAGTATAATATGGAGTTTATACAAACTTAATTAGGTACAGTTTCAAGCCCGATTTGCGCTGACTGCTTGGAAGTATATGGTGGACATACTCGTAATTAGGCGAGGCAGGTCATTTTCGTGGAAAGTCAGTGTAGTGAAACGTCATGTTTGTTTTACATCTATTTCGAAGGACGTCTTTTTCTGGGTTAGCCATCTTTTAAGTAGGTCTAATTCGCAGGACGTCATTTTCTGGGTTGGTCATCTTCTAATTTGGTCTATTCCGCAGGACGTCTTTTTCTAGCTTAGTAATCTTCTAAGTTGGTCTATTTCGCAGAACGTCATTTTCTGGGATAGTCATTGTCTAAGTAAATCTATTTCAACCTAATTTTGCGGGCTTGTAACTAATTATGCTATAACACCTCAATGTTACACCTTGATTTTTATCCGTGAAAGTTATAATTTGATTATTAGATATTAGCAGGGACCGATGAAGATATACGAGTAGTAAAGGACATGCTTATACAGGTTACCTCTATAAAGCCTTAACTAATTAAATATCTTTAACCGTAATAAAGTTGCAGTCGTTGTACGAAGACGTCCTACTAAGAAATGGACTAGCTAATAACAGGATATCCTTTGAAATTGACAGGAAGTAAGATGACCTTCTGAGGTTACCCGCTGAGAACATGACATTCCTCGAAATTGACACATGACAGAACATGACGTCCTTCGAAATTTTCAGGAAGCGAAGATGACCACCCGAGAAGATGACGAACCGAGAACGTGACCTTGCTCGAAATTGACTCAAAACGAGGATGACCTGCCTCGCCTAAAGATCGTAGATGACAGAATAGTAACCAACTTAAGATCACAAACACAAGGTGCTTTACGTATGTTATACTTACCTTTATATGTACGTATGATAACGTAAGCATTAAGAAGTATAAAATTAAGAATAAAATTCGCACGGAAGTGATTTTATTTACAAACATAACTCCGTTATAGATTATATATGATAAAATTATATAATAATTTAATATTTAAACCCGCTTAAAATCACAAGAATGAGTTAGAAACGCGACCTTTAGATGAGAACAGCCGGAAATCTGGACAACTGTATATTCGGAATTCGACAAGCAAAGCATTTTTGCCCAAGCTGAAACGGAGACGCTTCGCTCGCTCTATTAACTATTACTCTATAAATAATAATTCTAACTAATGTTGTTCAAAGATAACTTACAAACAATTTCTATCCAACTTCCTACATAGTTCATAAACGCTTCAAACTTAATGCTATAATCATAAATTTATATCGTAACAAAGAATGGCGCTCAGAAATTCCCCGACAAAGCAGCGAGTCCACGGATGCAAGTTTAATGCAGCCCGGTGGAGCGCGGCCTTTATTGTGAACTCTAAAAGTCAATGAAGGAAAACAGGCGTAGGTCACTTGGGTAACAAGTATGATCTCTTAAGAATAGAGTGTCGTCTGACGCATCCAAAATTAAAAACGGAATGAACAAATCGTAATGCTATCATTAATAATAAAAATGGTAATACTATCCGACTGAACAGAGTATCTGACTGAGACTGAAAATGGGATGATGGGATTTCACCATCAGAAAAATGTAAAAAATTGCAACTCTCGCAACCTTCTACCGCAAAACGTTGGGAGATACAATATAAAACCAAGTCGCTTAATTTATTCAGTACCTATAAAAGTGACCCCCTACCTGACAACATTCATACATTTTCACCGAATTATGTAAATGAAAATAATGAATTATATAAATGTAATGACTTGGCCACCATTTGTATAACCTATATAGGTAACTAGGTTACCTATCTGAAAAACTAAAAACGTTAGTCCGAATTTCATTTCGACAAAAACTATTCGACAAATATCATTTTAACTTTTTTTCATTTGTCCGAAAATTCAATTCGATAATTTACGATTGGGCATTAATTGTTTAGGATTTTTATTCACTCGACTAATGACACGTTTCCCTAAATCTCATTTATCCGTAATATCAGTTTTCCCATGTAACGTTTCGTTTTATTATCTACTCGACTTTTTTTGTATGACTTTGATTTCATTTGTCCGATGTAACGATTCGGTTTATTAACTACTCGACTTTTTTTGTATGACTTTGATTTCATCATGCGATCAGCACGGTAGCTGCGCTCGCTCGGCTCGCGAGCTGTTGTGGTCACAGTTCTAACCTAACCTAACCCAACCAGGTCGGTTTTGGCGGTTTGTCGGCTGTTGCCGCAGCACGGTAGCTTCGCTCGCTCGGCTCGCGGGCTGTTGTGGTCACAGTTCTAACCTAACCTAACCCAACCAGGTCGGTTTTGGCGGTTTGTCGGCTGCTGCCGCAGCACGGTAGCTTCGCTCGTTCGGATCGCGCGCTGTTGTGGTCACAGTTGTACCTAACCTAACCTAATCCAACCAGGTCGGTTTTTGCGGCTGCCGCAGCACGGTAGCTCGCTCGTTCGGCTCGCGGGCTGTTGTTGTGGTCGCAGTTCTTATGTAATGCGAAAAATATCATTGAGTAAATGAAAAAATGGGTATTAAACAAAAGACGTCTCAATTCAGATGGCAAGTGAATGGGGCGGGAAAAGTTAAAAGGTGAACTGAAAATTTATTCAAATGTAGGTATGCAGTGCCAAAAGTATCATTGGGTAAATGAAAAATGGGCTACGAAAAAAATACGTAACAACTCATAGGGCAAGTGAATGTGACGGGAAAAGTTTTTCGGACAAACGATACTTCTACTAAATGTAAAATGGTGAAAAGAAAAATGTACGAATCCTGTCATCGAACAAACGATAATAATTCGAATAGTTTTCGAGCAAATGAAATTAGGTCAATGGTTTTTAGTGTTTGAGATAGGTTACCAGGTAACTAGCTTTTGCCCGCGACTACGTACGCGTGGAACTTGATAAAAGGGATTATTAAAAGCGCCTAAGCAAATGTAAGAGCAATTGTGCTTTTGGTCTAATAATTACATTTCCTACAGGGTCACCGCACCCCAACAAAAATGATCACTCACTTTTCAATCTTTTTAGATATAATTTGTGGGATGAAACTATCCTATAGGATATATATATATAATTTGTGGGATGAAACTATCCTATAGGATATTTTCATCCCACAAATTATATCTAAAAAGATTGAAAAGTGAGTGATCATTTTTGTGTGAGCGAGGAAGGACATAGGTCCTTCCTCGGATCTTAAACTATCTCTATGCCAAATTTCATCAAAATCGATTCAGCGGTTTAAGCGTGAAGAGGTAACAGACAGACAGACACACTTTCGCATTTATAATATTAGTATGGATAAACGTTGCTATGTTTTTTAACGTGTGCTTATATTAAAGAAAGACAAAGAATGACTCAGGAATTCTTTGACAAAGCGGAGAGTCCATGCATCGCGGCCGAATGCAAGTTTAATGCACACCGCGGCGTGGAGCGCTGCCTTTATTGTGAACCCTGTTACGTTACAAGGAAAGTAAATGAAGGCTCGCTGACGTAGATCGCTTGCGTAACTATCTTATTCCTTACTAGATGGTGCAACTTCGCATAAAACTTTATCGTAGTCAGGTGAAAAGTATCCAGTATCTCTACTATGAGTTGACGTGACTGTATTCGCTAGTGACAGCGTAAACGATTTGCATGGAGAATAGTACAGCTTCCCCATCGGTTATTTTGTAGAACTACAATTCTCCATACAAATCGTTTATCCAGTCACCAGCAAGTACAGTCATTGCAAACTCACGGTAAGGGTACTGTTGGATAAAGTATCCAGTTGGAAGATGGATCTTTGGATATTCAGCTATCCCTATACTGAAATTTGTCAAAATCCGTTCAGCCTTTTTGGAGTGATGAATGGTTATGAACGGCTGGTGCCGCGCGCCCATACAGAAAATCCTATATCGACATATCGTGACAACTCTTCGTAGAAAAGAGTTTTTTAAATACAATACATTTTTTTCATAAAATTTTATAATAGTTTAGAAGTACAAATACTGCGTTGCTCGTCAGATGATCGTCTTATGCTAGCTAGGCTAACTTCCGAAAAATCTAAATTTTAAGTTTGCATAATTCAAAGTTAAATTATAACTGACAAGTCTGTACAAGAAGTTAAATGAAAACTTTGGGATAAAAATAATCGTCAACAAACATTTAGATTTAATACCGTAAGAGAGCTTGACCCTATTTAAGTAACAGTTACTCAATAGGTGAATTAAATGGCAACTAGTGAAGGACAAGTAATTGATGAAAAATAAAAATAGCTGGTAGCGGATTTTTACACCTTCCATTTAATACAAAAGGAAGACAAAGAAAAGCGACACTATGAAACAACCCTGACAAAGGCACGACTACCGGGCGCCGGCTGCAAGCTTAATGCGCCGCCGCGCACCCCGCGGATGTAGCGCGGCCCTTAACTTTAGATCCGTTTCTACTTTGGTAGGTCTTAGGGCTAATCACACTGGCGATTTGCGGGCGAGTCGAAAGCGAAGCGAGCGCGCAACGTATTCGCCGCGAGCGCGAAGTGCGTTCGCTAAGTGTACAATATCACCATCAGCATCATCATCATCATCATCATCATTACCGTCATCATCATCATCACCATCATCATCATCATCATCACCATCAGTATGGTCATCACAATCAACACCGTCATCACAATCATCGTCATCATCATCATCCATCCATCAGAATCAACACCTCATCATAATAAGTAATCATCATCGTCTTCACCATCATTTATAACCACCAGTCACCACCTTCATCATCATCACCACCGTTGCCACCGTCCACCAGTCATCACCATCACCATTATCATTCATTACCATCACAAACACCATCACTATTTCACAAGTTAATGCCCACATAAGCACACACAACCATTACACAAACATATCAAAATTATCTACGCAGCAAACAGAATTCCAACGCAATGCTCCTGCGGGGTTAGGTCACTTAATTCGATGCAGGGGTGTGCGTGTCCATTCTGTATGTACTCTGAAGTACCTATTCTGTGACAATATGGCGTCCTCGCTTCCGCCACGCTTTCGACGCTTTCGACTCGTCGTGTTGGTTTCGGCTCCGCCCCGCCCATGTTAATAAAGAACCGGGATACAATTATCCTTGTCCTGTAGCAGATACACCAAAATGTAACACGCCCCCCATCAATTCTATATCAGTTTATATCGATTCTAACGTATTTGTGTATGTTTGTTGCAGATAACAGTATGGCGCGGTGACGCATGATGCCGCGCGTGCCACTTGCCGCGCTACTGCGGCTGCTTCTCATCGCTGGTAAGTCTCCTTTCAAATATGCTATGGCTACCATGAGGAACGGATGAGATGACAGAATGGGAGATTTTGAAAAAGCCCGGAAGAAAACACCATGGCAACGAACAACAGAAAAAAGGTTAATTGATTATTCCAAACAAATTAAAAGTTTTATTAAGGTTTACCCAACATTAATATTGCACTGACAGATATTGCACTGAATAATAACTTATTGTACTATATTAATAACTATAGACTAACTAATAGATATTTACAATGAGCGAAAAATTTGAAAATTCAATACCCCGCCTGAACCATTGAGTTTTACAAGTTTTGCTTCAATTTAAACATACAGGGTGACTTCAAATTGGTACCCAGTTACAGGCCACACGCGGTTGATTTGAAAGGTTATGTGGCGTTAGGGTGGCGGAGAGATTAACACGCTGTACCGGTAATCCAGAGGTACCGGGTTTGATTTCCGTTTTCTTCCGCTAGGTTACGTATTGATTTTTTTCTTTGTGCTTTGATCCTTATATCAATGGTTCATACCCGATATGTTAAGACAAAAACCCGGAATCTTCAACCTAAAATATATTTGAATAAACTCGACATCTATAATATTTATGTCGTTAATGAGCCGGATCTCGGCGGTTTCCACCGCTCCCATCCAGTTAACCGGTAAAGCGATAAATAGCTGTCAATTGAAAAGTCAATTAACAGAACAAATAAAACTATTTTGTCGCTAACGACCACGGTAATTAGTCGGAAGCGACAACCGCCATTGATTGGATATTGTTATGTTGGATAATTATAAAATGTGTTAAGAATTTATGGAGCTAATTGACTGAGCGAGTGAAGTGTCACGGTTTCAGCTTGGTCCAAAATACGTCCGTATATACGGATGTTTCGATGTTTGGATGTCTAGATGCGTTCCGGCTCGCTCTTGGTTGCTCTCAACCAATTCTCATGAAATTTTGCGACTAGGTTCAATATCTAATTGAATTTTTTCGTCGATTCATTTTATCGAATTCTTTCAAAATGGCGAACGGGAGGAATTTTCCTTAAAATGTAAGTACAAATTTAGCAAACATCTGTCAAAAAAATATAAACTTATACATAAAGGTATACGTTCACTATACTAAACATCCATGCACTGAAGATAAAACTTTTTTTTAAGTTGGCAGCAATGCCTTGTACAAAAAGTTTTTTTTTAATTGCAAATTGTGTGAATGCAGTTGTTTATCTTGTAATCTGTGGTACTAAGTGATGCTTTTTTCATTTTTTGGCGACATTATAACATCGTTTAGCAGTGTTTTTTTGGGCAGTAGAGCATAGACTTTTACAGACTTTCATAATTTATGTCTTTATATTAGAGTTAGTAACTATATAAATGACAGAAAAAAGTACTGGAGTAGAAAATAGTTATTTGTTATGCAAGGCTGCAAAGTTGTTATTTGGCGCGAGTGTTGAAATTGAAAGCTGAGCGAGCGAAGGAATCTAAGATTGAACCATGAGCGAAGCGAATGGTTCAAAGATAGATTCCTGAGCGTAGCGAGGCTTTCAAGACACGAGAAGCTAAATAATTTTGCAGCCATGCGGAACACACAATTTTTCACCTCACTACAGCGAGGAAAATGCAAGATTCAAGAAAAACAATTAAAACATAAAAATAATCATAATTATTTAATTTTGCCTATTTAACACTACCAAATTAAAACATAACACACTCAAATCCAAACCAAATAATAACGAGAGAAGCACACATATTAAAAATTCAAAGTAATATGGCCGTAATTTGTATTAGGTATCGTCGTGTATATTTTATCGTTGAGTTTTTCTTAAGCACTGTTATATTACATTTGTATTTGAAACTACTTGACATATTCGTTGTGAATGTGGGAGAATGGCATTCTGGGAAGGATTAAATAGTTGGCCACTCCGAAGTATTTTCCATAACACTTGCTTTGGAAGTTATTGGACGATGGGATCCGAACAAAATTATTTCGGCTTTATCTTCTTTAAAAACGCCAATAGTTTCGGTAAATTACTTATCGTCTCCAAATATTTATAACAAATCCTTTTTCGTTTTAATGCAGGCTTTTAGCATTGAATAAATACTCCAAATGGGCTTAACTTTCTTGTTTTCGATATTAGTTATTTCGAACAAATTTACGTTGTTTACGTGAATTGTGAAAACTTCCAACTTTTTAATTTTTTTTTTTCGGGTGCGTTCAGAAATTACTCTTATGTTCCAACTTTTATATAGCAAATAAATATTAAAATTAAATATATTTACTAGTCAAAATATGTAAATTAAACTAAAATACTTACTATTAATATATACATAAACATATCAACATAAAAGAAAGTGTAGAAAAAATAAAAACTTAAAAATCTGTAACCACAAACCAGGTTTCTGGACGTGATATTGTAGGTGTATTTTTTTTTTAAAGAAGTATTCAAACTTACATGTGATTTTAGCCGGCCTGACCAGATCGCCCTTTATTAGCGTGCGTTGATTGGTTATTCGAAGATTTATCGACTTATGAAATCAGTTACGCGTTGAAGGAGTCTTAAATATAAAAAAGTTACATGCACCACAGAGAATCAAAATCGTCGTGTTCGAAATTCAAATGACTTTTGCACGCTAGCGGATAAAATAGACTTTTGCACGCAGATTTCGCCCTATAAACGGAGGTTTTCCGAGCGAGTGAGGTGAATTTACCCTTGCCGACGAAGCCAAAGAAATGCCAGACGAGGCGGGCCCTAGACACATAAATATGCCGAAACCCTGGGTTAATAACTAGTCTACAACATAGAAAGGATCTATCTTCATGGGAATTGTAATGGCACTTACGTCGTTTATTTAATGAGATGATATTGTAGTTTCAAAGGTACATTCACCTAGCTTATATTAATATGTAGATTGGAAAGAAAAAGACAAATATATATGGTTTCAGGAAAGAAGAAAGAAGCTCTGAGACTTGTCTTGTTTCCGAATTAAAAACGGACAATTTTTTTAATTTATTCATTTATACTTTATTGCACAAAATACAGAAGTAAAAAACAAATGGCGCACTAAATGCCATGAGGCATTCTCTACCAGTCAACCACAAGGCCAAACAGAGACATTATATAACTATATTTATTTGTGTATTCATATCTGTTTCAATCAAATATTTGTAAAAAGATATATAGTAATGCCTTATACAGCATTAAACGATAACTAGTTATAACTTTACTGTCGCATTTTGAACTGCTTACAAAAAAAGGAATATGTGTGTGTTTTCTTTTTTCAATGTTTTTGTGTCACTTAAGCGAAGTAACATTATTCCCAGCTATGTCCCTGAAGAACATAACATCAATTTTAATGGCCAAAATATTCACAACACCACAATCTAGAGCACGCCATAAAATTAACAATGAACCACATAATCCCCCCATTACCAGTCGGGTAAAAATAATACCCGCGCAGACATCTTGATTATGCAAACGGTACAAAACAATGAAAAGAAAACCAGTACCACTTGAGCCCTGATCTGCAGAGTTGTGGTATTATTTTCATAGGTTTCTCAAGTTTCCGTATTGATACGGGGGTCTGGTAAAGTTGGTCGGGAATCCGTAGACACATCAATTATGAAGGTTCATAGCTATAGCTGTACCCTTACCATGAGGTAACGTGACCGTACTCGCTAGCGACAGCGTAAACTATTTGTATGGAGAACAGTACAGCGCCCTAGCGTTTACATTTTAGAACTACTTACTATTCTCCGTGCCTGAGCCCGGAAAAATCGTAGCAAAACAAAAAATGTCGCAATCTAGCTAGTGTTAGAAACTTTTATTTGTCGATATCGATAGTTGCGTAATAGAAGTACAAAATTATCCACCTAATAAAAAATACGTGAAGTGAAGTTTGTATAAAATTATATGGAAACAGATGCAATTTCTTCTTCAAAATCCACGTCAGTACACACAGCAGCAAATACGTAATGAAATTACATTTAATATCTTATAAGAAGTATATCTTATAGAGTACTCATTTGCTAAAGTGTCTATTAATTTCAGCCAATTCGTTCAAAGTTTTACCTCTTTGTGGCCTGAATATTACAAAACCAAAACGAATGTTTATTTTATTTTTTAATATGATAAAAATTATAGTTAATATTTAGGTGGAAGAAACAATTCCTTAATTTAACCTTTCCTGTGCATATTTTAAAATAACTCGTTATTTTATTTATATACAAATACTCGATATCGATAAATAAAAATTTCTCACACTAGATTGCGACACTGTTTTGTTTTGCTACGAATTGTCCGGGCTCTCAAACAAATCCGCTACGATGTCGCGAGTACTGTCACTGTAAACTCACGGTAAGGGTAACCCGTTGTACGGTATGATAATCCATTGCATGTTTGCTTTAACAAATATGAGATTAACAGGCGAATAACGAAGCGAAGACGGGAGCATATTTACTGAGCTGTCGCGTTTCGGGATTTTGATAATGATAATAATCAGTGAATAAATTTTACTGTTTATATAGGGTGGCACACGGTGGGTGGCAGCGACGTCTATAGAACCAAACATGATGTAGCTTACATAGTTAATTCCGAAGTCTCCTGAGCCGGCGGTCCCGGGTTCGAATCCCGGTTAGGGCAAATATTTGTGTTATGAACTCGAATATTTGTGCTTGGGTCATGGATACTTATATAGATAAATATATACTTAAATACATAGAACAACCATTGTTCTATGTATTTAAGTATATATTTATCTATATAAGTATGTATTTCATTTTCTAGTACCTATAACACAAGCCTTCTTGAGCTTAATTTGGGACTAGGTCGATTTGTGTGAGGTTGTCTGATATGTATTTATTATTATTTATAAAAAAAGTAGCACATAACCTGCATAAGCCTTTATTCAGCTAAAACTTGCTGTATAGTAGCTTTATAAACGCTTATGTGACTTGTGTGTTACTTGGGTTAGCGTAAGTCACAGAGAGTGCTCACTCTGAAGTTTAGCTTCAATAAAATAATTCGAATAACGTCCATCATGCCATGCAGTAGACATTTCATCGTATTTATTATATATACCTAATATAATTAACATATATACATCTTATAGTATGTAAATATATGTATCATTGTACTCGTATTTATGATAGTTATGTTATATAATATACATTGTATTCACTTGTATCTTAGACGCTCTCCGAACGATTAATTTTCTACTCTGCACCCACTTGAAGCCTCTCTGTTTGGCCCTATGGTTGACTGGTGGAGAATGCCATTAGGCATTAAGGTCGCCATTTGTACTGACTTTTGTTTTGTGCAATAAAGTTAAAATAAATAAAAGCCTTTCTCATAAACAATGCAAAAACCAACACACAAAGCATAAGGAAAAAATCGACAGGTTGCTTGGGCGTAGGGTGGCAAAAAGGTTAACGCGCTGGACTGGCAATCCAGAGGTACCGGGTTCGATTCCCGGTACCTTCCACCAGGTTGCGTGTTTCAATTTTCCTTTGAACTTTGATCTTTGTATCAAAGGTTTAAATAAAAGTAGCCTATTGGAGAAATGCACTCGAATTCAGACTCAGTTTTTTTTATACAAAATTAAAATGAGCTGTAACGATGAAAATGTATGCCGTATTTATTTACCGACTTGGTATTTGCGCAGGAGATAATGGAGGGTTTTAATTATCCGTCGTCTCCGAGAGGATTGTGATATCAGCATCTAGTAATGTTTGTTCAAGCGAAGTATTTTAGTACGTATTGTGTGTGTAACGCGCTGTAGTAATTTAATACTATAAATAACTTGTAGAATTAGAAATATTTAAATATCATAAACAGCCACGTCAGCAAGTCAAATGTATTATAATAATATCGTACGAATTTATTATCGCAATTAATAATGTGGAAAATGTATACAATGTGATAACCATAAATTAAATTAATTTGTGAAATAAGTAACTACCTACCTATGCTTAAAATTGTTGACATGTAACTTGGTGTTACCAATAAAGAATTTGTATTTTGTATTTGTATTTGCTGGCCCGGCAATCTAGAGGTACCGGGTTCGATTCCCGGTCTTTTCCACCAGGTAAACCATTTAAATTTTTCTTGGAGCTTTGATCAATGGTTTAAGTACACATTTTATTAATGATACTGATTAAGGCTAATAAGAAGATCAATATTCAAAGTTAAAATTGAAGCCATTTCCAAAAATAATGAATTTAAGTTCAGCCTTAGACTTTTCTCGAAATGCCCGCTTAACCTACATTTTTTGCGCGTCAAAGTTGGACCAAACACTTCAAATTGATGTGCATTATAGACCCTCGACTTCCAGCAGTTTGTCCATAGTTAGGAACGAAAATGAAACCCATTTATTAACTAAGTTGCGAACTAGCGCAGGAAAAACTTGCCGTCGTTCGTTGGTATTAAAACTGGGGTTTGTGTCATAGGAAAAGTATTTGAAGCAGTTTTTGACCGATACTAAAATGCGTAGGATAGGTAGTACAGACAGTAGCAGAAGTTGCTACGAACGCTAGATGCTCAAAATGATATGCACTCGGACTCTGTTATCCAGGTAGAGATTAAGTTATATAGATCATTGTAAGCGCGTCATAATGCTTCGCTGCTTTGCTGCTGACTGTACGCACGATTGTATGCTCTAAACTTGATTGGGTCGATGCTATTTACCTTCAAAGCCAGGGCAGGGTAAAGGCCTGCAACCTCTTTTTCAAATCCTCCCTATTTTGGCCGGTTTCTAGACATGCTTTAAAAAAAGAATCTAGTTCATCCCGACATAGCCTATGTGGTCTGCCGCGTCTCTATTGTGAGCTATT
This sequence comes from Apotomis betuletana, assembly GCA_932273695.1. NCBI lineage: Eukaryota > Metazoa > Arthropoda > Insecta > Lepidoptera > Tortricidae > Apotomis > Apotomis betuletana. The sequence goes on from OW026310.1 coordinate 3,834,185, forward strand.
AGGTCTCCAATTTGTGGTGATCTTGGCCCATAGCATATTCGACATGCGACACATATTACCAGCTCACTCTCAATTTAGTCCGGCTGCCTTCTGAGCCTAAAATATAATATGGTATTTTATTTAGCAAAAAAATTTACATTAACCGCGTATGAGCACGTATCAGTGCGGGACATTTGAACCTAAAATTAAAATATCAGTTGTTTCTTTGATTAGCAAATTTTTGACATCACATACGTGGGGTTAGTTCAGTTTTGTGTTCACATAACTGGTTTTATTACCTTCACTGTGCTTGATTCTAGTGACGGATTCGCACTCATAACTCTACAAAGGTCAAATGACAAATCGGCACAGAAAGCCTTATGGCCTCTGGGAATTCTATGCTCTCTTCGGAGCATAACCATGGATACAGGGTGGTTTTAGACGTGTATAAAATTCATCATTTTACTTGCCATTGATAAAATAAAGCTCATAATAGGAAAGTTATTCTTATGTAGCGTTCATCGGAATTCAAATCAGAGGATTTTCGTGCCAAAATCAGCAGTTATTTATGAATGTCCTTTGGTGTAGTTATCATATTACTTTGGCGTGACTTAAAAGAATTTCGAGTACTCCAATAATCACAACATTATAGATTGAGTATGATTTCAGGTCATATTTATTTAACGAGTCAAAAAAATGCACCTACCAAAACTCACCCTGCATACAACAAAGATACGTCTTTTTTATATTAGACGCAGTGCATGCAGCCACAAAACTTTTCCTCCTCGTTATAATTTCGGCAGTTGAATTTAAACCCTAAAACGAACGTAAAGAGTTCCTTATAAGTTTACCAATTTCACAGAATCGTGTCTTAAATTTTGCTGATCCTATACGTGTAGGATGAATAATTCTGTAAGTAAGAAAACTGGCACAGAACATTTTGTTTGGCTCTTTATGTTTATCGACTACAAAAGTTGTGAAACTTTGTGAATGGAGGATGTCGTTGCATACGGATAGCGCAAGATGTGTCATGATGGAGAACCTTGGGAGAAAAGGTATTCATGAAATATGTATCATCTGGGACTTTATCGATATAGCAAACTCTATACGTTACTCCCAAAATTCGATGTCGATCATGATCATCATAATAATAATGGTTTACACCGAAGTTTGGGAGTAATATATAGGGTTTGACATGTCGATAAGTTCCCTTATCGATATCTTTAATGCGAAGATAAAATAAATAATAACGTCCCAAATGAATATTATTATTTAAACTCTACATTAGTAACTTAGGACGCTCTAGACATTTCGTTAGGTATCTCCGAATACGTAATGAGACATTCTAAATGTTGAAAATTACCTAAAGACTTATGTTCCGCTGCATTGTGTTATGGGACTAACTTTCCGGTACCACGTCTCTAGAACGAGCTATCGGTTATATTACATGAAGTACGTCAATTCTGTTCCTAAATAATTGATCTAAGACCGTTTCAAGTAGAATTGCAGGCGGAGTAGCGTTGGTTGAATTATTCATGAAGACGCCGTAAATAGAGCAACATTGAGCACTAACGTTTAGTTAGTCTCTGTTCGAGTGTGATCCGAGACAGCACTTACTAGTGCTTAAATGTTATGCATTGTTTACGTGTGCTTAAAGTACGTCATTAAGATAATAATAAACGACATTTATTCACTGTTTGTACATGTTTGGTTTAAGTGAGTAGTGTAGTATACTTGTATAATATACAAAACAATGAGAAGGTAGATGGCTCAGCTGATGCCTGTGCCCAGAGCCAATATCACTTTTGGCCACCAACGTTGACTATGGTCTGTGATATGACTATGATCTGTGTACATGTATTTTATTCTTCAACCCTGGCGCAAAATAACGTTTTATAAATTTTAAGTATGCATATATATCCCTTTAGTCTCTTCTAGGCACCTCTGTGGCATCGTTATGTAAATTAGTGTATTTTTGACGATATCGAGGACTTTCGTTATTTATTTAATTAACTTTTAAAATAACATTGTCTGTTGATGAATAAATCCAATATGGGTTGTATTTACCCAGATGATATAATGCCAATTGCTAAACTAAAAGCTCAATATTTTTGTCAACAGGTGGCGCTAACTTCGTGAACCCCTACACGAACGACGAGCCAGACTTAGCCCAAGTATGGCTCGAGCTCCCCTCGTCCCCCGTCGCGCTGGGTGGCGACGTCCACGTGCACGTGCACGGCGCTTCCATGCCACTGCGCGTGCGACTCGCCCGCGACGACGACGATGGCCGCATCCTCCTGGCCGTCATGCCTCTAGCCCTCGACGCTGAGAGCCGCATGACTCTCCCCTGCGGTTACTTCAGCAGAGGCGGCACCTACTACGTCGAACTCTTAGTCGATAAATTCATGAGCGAAAACGATAACAACACTAGTGTTGAGTACGATGATGATGCTATGGTAAAAAGGAACGTTAAAGTAGATAAAGCTGGTGATGAAAAAGTAAAAAGAGACGTAAACTCAGTGAGTAAAGATGATAGAGTAAAAAGGGAAGATAGTGAAGGTAGTGTAGTGAAAACTGAGAATGGAGTGGTGAAATCATGGAAATTTGACGTGCTCTGGCCGTCAGCGAAGTTGGATGTGACGCCGGAGCAAATACAGACGTATCCAGAGAGGCAGGTGACTGCAATCCTGGAGTTTCCGAAGGTCGTGTGTGCTCCGCTGCAGCAAAGCGCCGATTTTTGGCTGGAGCTGCTTTACTGTGGACATTCTAGTGGAGGAGCGGTGTTGTGTGACGGGAAGAATACCAGCTCGCATGCGCACGTTTTATATTCTGAACAGGTAATCATTCTTATACTCTCTTTTATTCGTAGGTATCCATTGGTACATCTGTTAAAAACTGAAAGTAAACATTAATGATCTAAAAGTTTAGAATGCTGATTAAGACTAGGACCGTTCACGATGGCCAAACTATTTTCTTGGTCATGTTAATATCTCATTTTACTTTTACTTAGGTAGTATTATGTAATTCTTCTAACATCGAAAAGTAAAACAGTTATTCCGGAATCTGAACTGTTGAATCTTTGACGACTTTAATCGTGGTGGCCTTATGATAAATGTGTGATTAAAATTTATCACCATACTTTAAGGAAATTTCGCCGGGGCCGCCTTTCAGAATACTATGAATATCAACCTCAAAGTTTATTAGGTCAAGCTAACTTTGATATCCTTTCTTGATGCGCTGGCCTTTTAAGCGGAATATTACTTTTGGACGTACTTTGAACTTAGTAGCTGAAGTTGGCAATTACCTTCCACTAGAATTACTTTAATATTTCCGGTATCCGGGAATGATCTTGGCTCTAATCTGCTTTTTCCTAAGTTCTACTGAACTGGAGATAGTTTGGTTTGCCTGTTTTATTTTTTTAGAGTTTTCTATTAATACAATTGGAAATTGGATTATCTCTGGAAATTGCCTTTAAATTTAATTAATTGTACCTATATCCAGTGACTGGAATACCATACGATACATAAATTAAGACAATAATCATTACAAACAAATCTTCATTTATTTAGTAGCTATAGCATCAAGCTGCTACTTTTAAACATGCCACGAATAAAGAAGATTAAATCATGAGTGTATTACGACTTAAGCTGTTTGGGTTGACAAAGAGTACACGGGGGAGTAGAGCTGAGCAAAAGTTTTTGTGTCCTTTTAACCAGATGTTTCTTAACGCTACTGACTTTTATAAAGTGAGTTCTTATAACAATGTAAGAGCAAAGTTTTCTTTGTGAGATGATCATAATTTTCTTTATCTACACTGTTGCTGGGCGGAGTCTTGTAGATGATAAAATAAGAACCTGTCAGTTATGTGCCTATATGAATTCTATAAGAAGTAAATGTAACTTATTTTCTATTATTGATATTTCTCTTACGTAGGGGACATAGGAATATGAAATGATTTTGTCATGAGTCTAACGATTGCAAAGAAAACTTGAAGGTTGACTATTATATTAGTTTTCACTAGTCTGTGAGTGATGTTCTTTCAATTTCAATGCGGCTGAAAATTCAACTGGGTGTGTGACGTTGTTCTCTAACTGTCAGGATCATTTAATGCTGACAACGTTAGTTTACTAATTTACTCTGATGACTCAGTGACCCAAAGTAAGTCTTGGCCTCCGAAAAGAGATTTCGCCACTCCTGGCGATTTAGTGTTGTCTCTAGCCAGTTATCGGCGTTCAACTCCACCAGACCCGCCTCCATTGCATCTCTCCAGTGATACCTGGGGCGGCCGATGGGTCGTCGTCTAGGTGGTCGACCAAGATATGCTCTCCTGATACCACGATCATCCCCCATTCAGATAACGTGACCAAACCAGCGCAGTCGGTGCGCTTTAGTTTCACCCATTATATTTGGGTCATCCATAAAGTGTTCAAGTTCGACGTTAGTTTATCCGATGCTAATTACCCTTACTATTTAATTAACGCCGTATGAAATGATGTTTTTATCCAGATGCATGGATTCCCTGGACGACGCACCATGACGCTGCGCTGTGAGCTATTCGGGCAGGCCGGGGACTACGCCCTCACGCTGCGGCCTGCCGCGGCAGGACCCCAGGACCTAGCTACTGCTTTTGTCAAGGTAAGATCTTATAAAATCGTTCTCTTCAGTGCTGAAGGTGTTCTTGAAAAGGGAAAAGTTTTCCAGAAACTTCACTATTTAGCTGTCCTCATAAGAAACAACTCGGTAGCAGAAATCACTGTACTATAAAGATTTCTATTATTACTAAATAAATAATGCAAAATTTTGATGCTGTTGTGTGTGTCTACGTTCAATTTATATCAGTCATTTGCATCAAAGCCGTTCCCGCCATTATTTTCGGTCTTTACACTTTTGACTCCCCTATAGTTGAGTCGATTGGGCATCCTAATTTGTACGCCACTATTCAAAGAACGAAATCACCAAAAACCAAATGTCAATCATATATTTTTCACATAGCTTTCTAATTTTTGCATGCGAACGGATTTCCTCTTCCGCGTGCTAATATTTGGAATTTTTACTGCAATTTACATATCTGTCTATCTCGCTTTCACTTCCATATAGAAAACAAAAAAAGAAACACGGGACAGTAAATATATTAATTATGTGTCGTTCAACAAACAGTAGGGTCAAAAACCACTCGAAATCTCCGACATTACCAACTTTGTTTTTAAAACAAAAAGTACATGGATCAAAGCTAATATACATCATTCACCGCCCGAATTAAGCGTCATGCCCTTCCTAAAAACCCTCTTCAAAAAAACCTAAACGACCGTTCCTCTCAGCACAAAAGGACCTAAGTTATCCGAGCGGTTTTGCCGCTTATGACTTTTCTGAAGGGAGTACTCCAAGTAACCCTTATAACGGCACAGCAGGAGTCCCGATAAATATTTAGGTAGCCACAGGTTGCCGGTTGTTCGCAAGATGTATGGCGATTGCTTCCAATTTGAGTGGAAAAACTCAACCGCAATAAGAATGCCGTTTTATTCGTGGGTAAGAGTTTGGTTAGGAATCTTTAGCCCCCGATGTAAAGGAAGGCAAATAGCGGCGCTTAAAGTAGGTACATAGTTCGTTTATAGTTTACTTTTTATGGCATCTCAGCTTCAAAGGAGTTTCAGTTAGGTAGCGAATAATCTTAGTGTAGCATTAGATGCTAGTGGTAACTCAATGAATATAAATTCCTTTTTAACTAGAGTGAAAATTGGAAACCCACGCCAATCCGGAGGTTGAGTGGTCATTCAGGTCACGCCCTACCACTGCAATGTCTATGACGGAAAACGGATAGTTTTTTTTCTTAAAATCATATACAATTTAATAACGTAAAACATTGTAGTCATTCCTCTACCATGTCCGGTGTCAGTATTGAAATACATTCCTCTGCCATACTCTATAAGTCTATACTACTACTACCTACTCTACCTATGGCCAGAGATAGGCGCTATCGTGAGTAAATACCCAATCATCCCAGGTAACCTTGGGAAACCATTAAAAATCCCGGACTACTATAATATTTTTTTACCCTGGAAGGTTAGCTATAATACAAGCGCCTACCTTTATACACAGGTGGTTATAATCTAATAAATAAGCGAAATGAAGTTAAAATGCAAAAGCGGAAATACGGACGACGCGGTTGGCGCATTTTGTAGTGGGTTCGAATCCCGGCCAGGGCAAATATTTGTGTGATTAACTTGAATATTTGTTCCTGATTCATGGATGTTATCTATACATGTATGTATGTAAACTATGAATACAAAGATCAAAGCTTAAAGAAAAATTGAAAAAGGAGCTACCTGGTGGAAGGGACCGGGAATCGAACCCGGTACCTCTGGATTACCGGTCCAGCGCGTTAGCCACTTCGCCTACCCTCGCTCCACGTAGACCTGACGAATCTTTCCTTATGCTTTGTGTGTCGATCTTTGCATTGTTTATTTGAAAGGTTTTTACACCTTAGCGACCTCTATGTGAATACGTTAATATTCACATCTTACCGCACCACTTTACAGCGGTGAACGAGCAAGCGAGAGAGGGCGCTGTATTCATAGTTTCGCTTTGTATTCATAGTTTAAATAAAAATTGTGGTGTACCCACATTAAAAAAATGAGACATTACATGTTTCATAAATTTATGTATGTATGTAGTTAATCCTACATATAACATATTGTTGTCTTAATATCATAATTTTCACATTTGGTAATAATAATTAATTCTTTATATATTATGTACATCGTCGTCTAGTACCCGTAGTACAAGCTTTGCTTAGTTTGGGACTAAGTCGATTTGTGTATGATTGTCCCTTCATTTATTTACTTATCTTAATGCATAACGGGCAAATCAATAAATAATTGTAATCCGAAGACATTCTAACGTAGGTCTGCTCTACAATCTGAAAAGAATGTACGCCCTTTTAATAAGACTTAATAATTCGTAATCTCTCCTTTCTGACTCAGTTCTCTTGTAATAGTCGATAAATTATAAAGGTATCCATAGCCACAGGTTGCGGACCCTTTTCACGGAGATGTATAGCTATTGAGTTCCATTCGTGAGAAAAACTTATAGGCCCGGAATAATATGGTCGGGTTAACGGAGCGGTGTTAGAATTATTATTATCAGCGACCTGCCCCGGCTTCGCACGGGTGCAATGCTGATAAATTATGCATGTATTATACATATAAACCTTCTTCTTGAATTACTCTATCTATTAAAAAAAGTTCTCAGTATTAGATGATATGTAGGTACAGGGCGCTAATTCGAGTGTACTTTGCGATATCACCAAATAAGCGATGTGTCAGGTGCAACGCCTTTAACTGTCAATAAACGCTATGTTTGCGATCCGAATTATCATGTCGTTTGGACATTACTTACTATCCAAGAGTCCTTAATTTCACGATTATAGCCACATATGACATATTTTTTGACCATCTTTTTGTATTTTTTATTTAAAATTTTAAACAGATTTTTTGACTATTTAATGGCACCGAAGTTTCAAAAACCTTGTTTTTTTATGTTGCGACGTTGAGTTTCTTTCGGCATTTTTTCTCAACAATGGTCTCCACTTGAGAAATGCCGGTAGAATCAGGTATGTATTATGTGCCCTTATTACCAACCTACTTACAGAATAAAGTTCATTATTTCATAAATGTCAGCAATTTGACGTGAAAAGTCTAATTGTGGAGTGTCTATTCAAAAGGGCTTATTTCTTTGAACTTTTTTGGGAAATTGAGGAAAACATAGATCCACAGTTTCCATTTCGATATTTTAACATTATTTTCTATATTGTATTTAAGTAAGTTGAGATAAAATGTTACTTTGCATACTTTGATTTATCAAACAAAATTATTATATTAATTTACACATTTTCAGAATTAAGCCCTTTTGATGCGAACTTGTGGGATTAAGTAGTTTTTCAACACACTTGCTCGTAAAGTGGTCCATATTAAACTGTTTTTATGGCCGTAAAGTATACTATAAAACACGCGTGCTTTTGACTTTTCTATTACGCACTAGTGTCTTTACTTTACAGTTTTTTTTTAAATTACAACAAAGAGTTTTTACTTTTATATAATAAGCAAATTTTTTGTGAATAAAGTAATTGTGATGCATTAAACGCAATAATTAAACAATTATTTTCATCAAATTATTTAATTTTGTCATGTAATTGACACTAATTTGCACCAGGTATATTTAAATATATATATTATATTTTTAATATTTGGCTGTTTGACGGTTTCGTCATTGCTTTCATTTTGCACCTGCGCGCGCATAACTAATTCAACCAATGCAAGGCGTGTAAAAAATAAATCTCCGCGCCATTTTTGCTTTGCATAAAATTTGTTTATTCGAGTTTATCGCTGTACTTAGTTTGTGACTGATTAGATTTACAAAAATGTCGAGTTCTAGTAATGAAGAAGATTTAGATGTGGAATTGATGCCTCCGGAAATACGTAATGATGCAAAAAATGCTACTGACAGCCTGTTGCCATTGAAATCTAATGAAAAGTATCCAATAGCCTATGAAAATTTTATTCATTGGAAATCCAGCAAAAAAGCCCATTTGTTCTCAGAAAACGTATTTTTAGCTTATTATCATGAACTAGCAAATAAATATAAGCCTACCTCGCTGTGGTCTATATCTACTTCATGTTAAAAAGCACTGTTCGGAACAAAAATGGTATTGACTTAAAACATATGCCAATCCATTGCCAATCTGATTGCGTTCTTGAAGAGGCGCTCAGATGGTTACAGAAGTAAAAAATCTAAAGTATTGTCCTCAAAGGACATCGAAAAGTTTCTGAAAGAAGAATCGGATAGCCACTACCTAGCAACAGAGGTCAGTTGAAATTGTTATTTTATTTAAATACCTACGTAATTTCTGTACACTGAATGATTATGTTTATAAAAAATTAAAACGACTACTCATGAGGCTACTCACCTACTCAACTATTTTATATATGTTTTATATCTACGTAGGTAAGTGTGTAGATATGTATTGTTTGGCAGCCATATCAAATCTAAACGACTAGACTGATTTTAAATACGAGTATGTTTGTTACAAAAATACATACAGACATGCTTAATTTGTAGGCAGTAGTAAATAAATATGTATTTTATTTACTTTCAGGTCTAGTTAATATTCAGTATTACTGGAGCATGTAGACGTCAGGAACTGAGTAATATTGCTACAAAAGACATAGAAAATCACGGCAAAATGCTGTTATAAAATGCTGTTATATGTAGTAAAAATTACTAACACTAAAAACAAAATACCGCGATCATTCACAATTCACATTCAATTCATAGTTAAAAAAATACGAAAATTTACGTTCGACGAAGGCAAAAACATACTGTACAAATGCGGTCGAAATCTACTGTGTATCATTTCAATAATTGTACTTTCACTATTTGTTTTAATAATTAAATATTTCTGTTATAAACGGGTGTTTTTTTCCTCGCAAGTGTGTTGAAAAACGTCGTATGAAACTCGTGTGCATTTGGTCATTACACTCTCGGCTCTATTACGCCCTCGCCTACGGCTCGGGCTGCAAATCCGCCTCGACTGTAATGACCAACTTAGCACACTTGTATCATAATGTACTATTGTTGCGGCCTTGTGAGAAATAAACCTTTTTGATTTGTACGTTACAGAGATAAATTCTTTTGAAAGGGATAACTTTTTATTATGAAATTGAACTTCACTACTAAAAATAAGTGCAGGCGTTATAAATTTAGTTATTAAACGTGAACTTCATTTGCATCAACTTCGCAACAATCGCATTCGACTTATTTTCTTCTACTGTTACTATAATTTATGATTGCTTTTATCTAATATGGTTTAATACCAAGCCAGCTCCGGTAACCTTATCCAATCGTCTCCAAACTGTTTTTTAACCAATTTCTTTTTATTCACTGAAAGAGGCCGAGTTTTATCATAGGTATCTGCTGTCTCAATTTGCATGGATCCTTTTCTTTTGTTTTATATTGTTTTAGGTACTTTGCTTTCCTCAGTATCATACTTATAGTAATCGTAAGCTTTTATTTTACAAGTAAATGTCTCTGTCTCTTGTTTTTTTTTTCTATTGTGACTTTTTTCTTTTTCTGCAGTCCTAAATTTTTTTTAAATTTTCTTGTAAGTCTTTTATTTCCAATAATTGCCAATTCTGCCAAGATACACTTATAAGACTCTTCTTGCGCTCTAAAAAAAGATCCAAATTTCAACAGCCGGTTCAAAAGGGCCTATTTCTTTCTTATATTATGCGAAAAAAATAGGCCCTTTTATAAGTGTATCTTGGCAGAATTTGAAACTCAAAGAATATATTTAATTCTCTATTTTAATCAAAACATAATTTCATGGTTAAAAAAAAGTTTAAAATGGAAATAAGAGATTATGATAAGAATTCCAGTTATTTTGATTGGCAATATCGTGCAAGCAAAATGCATTCAAAATTACGATGTAACTATGAGAGTATGAATATTTTTTTGTTTAAAATTACACATAGCTATCAGTTATCAGTTTATTTATTGCTTACATACCAACATGTAAAAACGTGACTTTGCCTCTTTTCTTCTATTCTTACAAGTATAAAAACGCCATATACCAGAAGCCCTCGCCTCGTTATTGAGATTCATTGCCCGAAGCACCATTTCCCATTCAACTCCAAAAGGTCTTATTTACCTTAGACTGCCAAATGCACATAAACTCTTTAGATTGTGCGTGTAATGGAGCGGGAAAAATGTAAATTCCTCTTGAGATCATGTTTTCTTACCCGCTGTAATACATTGATCCGGTTCTTTTAAGAGTTGATTATATCCATGCTAACATACACTCACATTCCGCTTAAGATGTTTGTCTGTGTGTATAGCCTAACATGTGGCAGTCCGGCCCAGGGATAGTGGCGCATGGCCAGGCACCCGGCAATAATGTGCATACGTCATTGACGTAATGACATACGTCATATATTTGCATTGTGTTTCCTCCTTCATATAACATGAGACCTTTCAAACGAAGCTTGAAGAAGTATCTCTCGGGCCAGCATGGCAGTGTCAACTGATATGTCACCGTTGGTTTCTTGTCAGTTGCCATTGCTACTTGGGCTCCCCTTTTTGCTTTCCATCAAGTGAAGGCGAAGTGGAGCAACTATTTTGCGCCGCTATAAAATAAAATGGGGATATTTAATTTAGTCCTGTTTCCTCTTTATTTACATCAGTGATATTCACCGACTTTTGTCGTTATTCCCAAAACGTTGCCGTTGCCAGTCAAATAAATTAGTAATGTACCACTAAAAATACGCTATATTGCGTTGCGTGGGTTGAAAAACCGCCTGTTGGGCTACAACTTACAACTTTTGGAAATTCACAATGCAAAAATTGACTAGCTATAGGTGTATCTTTCTGTGGGTGACAAAATGTGAGTTCAAGGGATCGCCCAATTTTTATCAAATAACCTTGAAGTATGTAAAAACATATTTTTTTATTTAATTTCAGTGAAATGTATAGGTACCTACATATTGTTTTCACCTCACTCGCTCGGAAAACCTCCGTTTATAGGGCGAAATCTGCGTGCAAAAGTCTATTTTATCCGCTAGCGTGCAAAAGTCATTTGAATTTCGAACACGACGATTTTGATTCTCTGTGGTGCATGTAACTTTTTTATATTTAAGACTCCTTCAACGCGTGACTGATTTCATCAGTCGATAAATCTTCGAATAACCAATCAACGCACGCTAATAAAGGGCGATCTGGTCAGGCCGGCTGAAATCATATGTACGTGTCATAACTTCTTTAAAAAAAAATACACCTACAATATCACGTTCAGAAAGCTGGTTTGTGGTTACAGATTTTTATGTTTTTATTTTTTCTACACTTTATTTTATGTTGAATATGTTTATATATATTAATAGTAAGTATTTCAGTTTCATATAGATATTTTGACTAGTAAATATATTAATTACAACACAAATTTTAATATTTATTTGTTATAAAAGTTAGAACATAAGAGTGTAATTTCTGAACGCATCCGAGAAAAAAATAATAATTAAAAAGTTGGAACTTTTCACAATTCACGTAAACAACGAAAATTTGTTCCGTGGAGAATACATTACTGTTGTCTTACTTTATTGAAATATCGAAAACAAGAAAGTTTAGCCCAATTTGGAGTATTTATTATAAGAATAAGAATGATTTATTGCAAAACTGTGTACATGCTAAAAGCCTGCATTAAAACGAAAAAGGATTTGTTATAAATATCTGGAGACGATAAGTAATTTACAGAAATAATCTTGTTGTAATAACTTCCAAAGCAAGTGTTATGGAAAATACTTCCGAGTGATCAACTAATCCTTCCTAGAATGCCATTCTCCCGCATTCAAAAATCACAACGAATGTGTCAAGTAGTTTTAAATACAAATATAATATAACAGTGCTTAAGAAAAACTCTACGATAAAATATACACGACGATAATACAAATTACGGCCATATTACTTTTAATTTTTAATATGTGTGCTTCTCTCGTATTTATTTGGTTTGGATTTGTGTGTGTTATGTTTTAAATTTGACGTGTTAAATAGAAGGCAAAATTAAATATGATTATTTTTATGTTTTAATTGTTTTTCTTGAATCTTGCATTTTCCTCGCTGGAGGTGAAAAGTTGTGTGTTCCGCATGGCTCCAAAATTATTTAGCTTCTCGTGTCTTGAAAGCCTCGCTACGCTCAGGAATCTATCTTTGAACCATTCGCTTCGCTCATGGTTCAATCTTAGATTCCTTCGCTCGCTCAGCTTTCAATTTCAACACTCGCGCCAAATAACAACTTTGCAGCCTTGCATAACAAATAACTATTTCACCTCACTCGCTCGGAAAACCTCCGTTTATAGGGTGAAATCTGCGTGCAAAAGTCTATTTTATCCGCTAGCGTGCAAAAGTCATTTGAATTTCGAACACGACGATTTTGATTCTCTGTGGTGCATGTAACTTTTTTATATTTAAGACTCCTTCAACGCGTGACTGATTTCATCAGTCGATAAATCTTCGAATAACCAATCAACGCACGCGAATAAAGGGCGATCTGGTCAGGCCGGCTAAAATCATAATTATGTACGTTTGAATACTCCTTTAAAAAAAAAATACACCTACAATATCACGTCCGGAAACCTGGTTTGTGGTTACAGATTTTTAAGTTTTTATTTTTCCTACACTTTATTTTATGTTGAATATGTTTATATTATATTAATAGTAAGTATTTCAGTTTCATTTACATATTTTGACTAGTAAATATATTAAATACAACACAAATTTTAATATTTATTTGTTATAAAAGTTGGAGCATAAGAGTGTAATTTCTGAACGCACCCGAGAAAAAAATAAACGATTAAAAAGTTGGAAGTTTTCACAGTTCACGTAAACAAAGTAAATTTGTTCTGTGGAGAATACATACTGTTGTCTTACTTTATTATTCTATATCGAAAACAAGAAAGTTAAGCCCAATTTGGAGTATTTATTCAATGCTAATAACTTTGCAGCCTTGCATAACAAATAACTATTTAGCAATTCTAATGTTTAGAACAAAATAGGATTGATTTCTACTCGAAATGAACTAAAATTGCTCTTAGTTCAATCTGAATAGCTTAGGGCAGTTACTATTTTAGTTCAGCCGAATTTAGATGGTTTGCTTTTCAAGAAACATGGCTTCCCGTGGATTCTAAATCAGCTTATTGATTATCAATTTACCACTTGTTTCATCGGATTAAAATCTAATAGATCAACTATGTCCATTTTTCCAAACGATTGCTTTCCACTTATATTTTATTTCTTGTTTTTTTCTTGTCCATCCATTTTTTCTGAATGACCTGTTTTTTAATACCTAGTTCGATTTTTTTCATGAGTGACCACAGCCGCAATTTTAAACCTCACAGTACAAACCTAAACAATATTTTCATATATACATAGACCTATCATCTATCTACGTATATGTATTGCCCAGAAAATACTAGAATTCAAACGAAATGCTATATTTTTTATTATTCTGTAATCATGCTGGCTGTTTTACATCCGTAACGATACAGTTACTTTGCTTAATATTCATCGGTTTATTACGAAAATATTATTCCAACAGCACAACTTTTGCGTATTTGTTTACCGTATGTATTGAGTTTCGTAAATATTTACTCTTTATTATTAACGAAAACCACACTACGGATTTCAATTTATAATGAGATAATTTTCAAACAACCGCAAATCATGAGTATTATTGAAAATAAGTCTTAATTAAACGACACATAGGTGAGCCAAGTTTAATTTCGAGGACGATTTCTTTTTTTTTCTCAGTCTTTGGTGAGTTGGTAAAGTTGCTTAAATATTCTGACCATGGTAAGCCCAATTTCACACTATGTCCGACAAAATTCTTCATCTCAAGAAGTTTACCGGCAACTGTACAAGTAAATAGATTAAAAATTAAAAATTTAAAAAATCAAATAAAAAGTCGCGTTATATAAAACGTTACATTATACGAAACGTTACATTGGATCAAAAACCACAAATCCGGGCAGCGCTGCTTCACATAATTAGTGTAAACCTGTTTGTGGCATCAATCCTAAACGAACGATCTTTCTTTGATTTTGTTATTTTTGTTTGGTTAAGAGTTTAGCTAATCTGTCAAGAAAACTACCCTGTATACATGTTCAGTGGAAAGTGGTACTGATAATGATGATTAAATCCAACTGAATGGACATCAATGGGCAGAGAGATGACAATCGAAATGCAAATTGAACATGGATTGTTACCATTATGAAATGTCTATGCGGTGGCCGCTACTGCTAATGAATTGAATAGTGCTCGGCGCGTGCTCTGTCATAATAGTAAAGTATACAGGGTGGAAAAATATGGGCAGTTCCGTCCCTGTCTGATGCTTCCTCCGACCAGTTGCTGAGGAATGTCTGTCTATGTAATGCCGCCATTTTCGTCTGCGCCGACCCCGTCCACGCCCATTTTCGGGCACCCACTTGGTGGCTATATGCTGGCCCATCTCTCCGGGTTCATACGGCAGACGTGGCCACTTGAGCCTGGCTGTTTTATTCCCCACGTCAGCTATGCGTGTTTTGGAACGCAGCGTGGTATTTCGGACGCAATTGTGGTAGAAATATAACAAAAATACCGAATTCAACAAGACATTGTATTTCCGAGGTAACTGAAGGAGTTACTTTAAAAACACAGAAATCTACACTAACATTCTGTTGGTAAAAAATCCTTTATCTGCTCATCTTTCTCGCTCAATTTCGGTGCAGAGATAGCTGGACATCCAAAGGCGATTATAGGTTACTTTTTACTCGACTATACGACAAAAAAGAAATACGCGGATGTTGTACTTTCTAGTTTACTTACAATCTAAGCAAAATATCAAAATGTTATGATAGTGTACCAGCAGGGCTAGCATATCTTGCCGCGGATTAGAAGTCGCGTGACTTAGGGTCACCTATCTTGCTCGCACAGTATTGAAAGAAAAGTGACAGATAGTATTTGTCGCGCGACAAATGGCCGCAAGTCACAGTTATGGTAGATAATCCGGCCCCTCTAGCACAACTTGGCTTCGCGAGTCTTGTCGCGCGACATAGCATCGCTATAGGCGTATTTAGGGGGGTGGCCGGGTGGGCCGTGCCCCAGGATTTTGGGTTACCATGGCTTCATCTCAAAGGCCATGGCCAGCCCCCCCCCCAGGCCCCGTCTGAAAAATAGTCTTAGATACGCCAATGAGCATCGCCCGTCACTGTCTCACAGTACTGTGATGAAAGAGACAGGTAATATTTCTCGCGTGTGAAAGAGTCGCGTGTCACAGTTGTGCTCTGTAAAATAACCCTATCTCTTTACTAGCAAACACATTATGACATTCATTACATTACCCACAATATTTCCATACGTGGAGCACTTCTGAATTAGAATAAAAGGACTTATTACTCTGGAACGGCGTTGTAAAAGAAATATGAGCTTTTAGCCACGCGCTCGGCAATAAAACATTTATTTCCATTGTTTTCTATTGAAAATAAAGAAAAAACGAACCGGGGGCGATCGCGTGGGTTCCGCGCGTAATGGCTTTAATCTCTTAACGGCAATTAAATGGAATTACCATTTCCATTAAATTAATTGGGATAACAGCTTTCATTTCCAAAGACAGTGTTACGAAAATTAAGCATGGTTAGTCGGGACAAATACGTCATAGGGGGCAAGCAATCTTTGATGTTGTAGAAACGACCACACTTTCGACGTACGGTCAGCCAAGAAAATGGTCGAAAATTTTTGGCTCTTTAATACTCGTGGAATAGAATTGAAAAGTGGTTCACTATTTTCTGTGGCTGGCTGTACTGTGTAGGGTGAAATCAACTAGTGGTCTTGAGGATCAAACTGTGCAGCATATCGTGGAGCGCTGTCCAAAACGACGCTACTGGGGTGACCCAAAGGACCTCTATATTAATTTACTACCTGAAGCTACGGACTGGTTGCGTAACCTGGATATAAATTTATAATTTCCTACAACAAGCTTTTCACCATACGATTAAATAAATAAATAAACTAGTGGGTAGCACGAACATATTATATCGTGTCGATTTTTATATATTGCAATAAAAACTATACTTACGCCTAATTAAAATGATCGACACTCAATCTATTGTTGTAACAAGTAGCTATAAGCCACGCGTTCGGTCCAAAAATGGTTTAAACATCCAACTCTTTTTCGTGTGGTACGGTCGCGTCACGTAATAAGAGCGCTGACGATTTCCCCGCGCAGTATAAGTTTCTACTACGCAACAATATTGAGAGGGTTCTTTTTGCGTGACGCGAGCTGTGCCTAAATATATATCTATAAAAAAAATGCAATGTTCCCAAAGGTGTTTATCCTTTAAATTGCTTGTACCACAATCAGATCCGCGGGAAAATCACAGTTATGTATGATTAAAACAATAACTTTGTACGATGATTACGCATATTCATTATAACATCATTGTAAAGGTTATGTAAATTGTTATTAGCATAATAGCTCACGAGTATGAATGGCATCCGAAATGTCAAACGCATCAATAAATGCATCCAATAAATTATCAACATTTCAGAACATCACATTTGAATATTTGGTGGTGGTACAGTCGAGTTCATTTACATCTGTGTAGATGTAAATGAACTCGACTGTACCACCACCAAATATTATTTTTGTTCTTGTAAGTGTGTACTTACAAGAACAAAAATATCTGAACACGATTTTATGTTCCTGACAATAGGGTCGTGCGTGTTCAGATATTTTTGTTCTCGTAAGTGTGTAGATGTAAATGAACTCGACTGTAGTTAAAGCTTGCAACATGATTTGTAACCTCTACCACAGATTATATAATCTCAAACTGAGAACCTCTGAACGATGTTTTTAGTTTTATTTGAAGAATTTAAAGGGCATAAAGATAACAGAAGGTCCCATTTCAGAAGGGCCCCTAAAAATTCAAAGTCTCCCAAGCGTGAACGCAGGGCATTAAAAATCATTATTTCCAGAAGGCATTGTGGTTAAAGGCTCTTTTACGAACCTCAGAAAGTTTACGAGTTAACCTAAAGCTCGAATTGAAAAGTTGTTGCGACAATTTCTTTTGACCGCTTCTTTGTTTGCGGTGCTGGTTATTTTTAATTGTCTCGTAATTTATCTAATTACTTGTGAAATCTCAGTCATTTCCAGCTAAGGAAATGTTTTTATTCAACCGAAAAAGTAAAGTTTTGAAGAACGTGAAGTCAAAAAGTTGAAATCACAATTTCCTCTCAAGACGAAAATTGTTTTGAGCTTCGGTTTAGGATTTACTCAAATAAAGACAATCTACGGCTGCATATTAATTTCATAATTTTAATCCTTAATTTGTGACAGTGTTTAGTATAGCCTAACAAGTCAAACAAACTTATCAGTTACGATACATCGGGGGGCACGGCAGTGCCCCCGCCAAGTCGAGCGCGAAGCAAACACTGCCGTACCATCCTTTACTGGAACCATTTCGCCGCATTTTCAGGCCCCTATTTGAGCACCTCTGGATAAGACCAGAACGCTGAAATTTTCGTCATCCAGTAAGCTATAATCACATACTTAAAATCCAAAATTTCAAGTCTGTAGGTCATTTAGTTCCGTAGTTAAGCGAAAGCAAAGTTTCGCATTTATGACACTCACTCACTCATGATCATCAGTAAAGAACTAGTACTTCCCATAAATTCAGAGAGCTGAAATTTGGAACAGAGTTAGGGTTTAATGGCCACATAAAGCGAAAACTATAAAAATTGGCCAAGTGCGAGTCCGACTCGCGCATGAAGGGTTCCGTACCATAAAACAAGTTTGTTGTATGGGAGCCCCCCTTAAATATTTATTTTCTTTTATTTTTAGTATTTGTTGTTATAGCGGCAATAGAAATAGATCATCTGTGAAAATTTCAACTGTCTAGCTATCACCGTTCTTGATATACAGCTTGGTGACAGACGGACGGACGGACGGACAGCGAAGTCTCAGTAATAGGGTCTCGTTTTTACCCTTTGGGTACGGAACCCTAAAAACTAGGATAATCGAAGATCTGGAGTACTCTGATTAGAAAACACAAGAGCCCAACCAAACTATTAGAGATCGACATACCGCCTTTACAAAAAATATTCAACTTGTTGTTGTGTTCGGTTGGCCGCCGTCGCGACTGATCGTCTCTCCTGATGATGGATCGCGTACCAATTCGAAACATGCCGAGCGTTATTCGACTTCTACGACGTGAGTAAACCTGTTTAGGTATTTTAATATTCAACTTGGTAGGCCGCTTCATTTGATGTCAAAAATCCAAGGTCTGAAGTATTTTGACGACGCGTTTGGCTCGGTTTGTAGACACCTGCCTACTGAGCCGGCGGTCCCGGGTTCGAGTCCCGCCCAGGGCAAATATTTGTGTGATGAACTCGAATATTTGTGCATGGGGCATGGTTGTTCTATGTATTTAAGTATATATTTATCTATATAAGTATGTATATCGTCGTCTAGTACCCATAACACAAGCCTTCTAGAGCTTAATTTGGGACTAGATCGATTTGTGTGAGGTTATCCGATATTTATTTATTTATTATTTATTTGATGAAGAACCCTCAGCTGGTCTCAGCTGTATTAGAGATATGGCCCCCTTTTACTATTGGTACATAAAAAAATCGACTGTCATTGCCAAAATCCAGCGTAGTGGGACACATCTTCTAATTTAATCTAGCCTATAGCGTCCCACAGCTGGGCGGGTTACGTATTACAATCCCGAAAGTTCATAATACCTACAGTTGAAATACCGATGGTCAAAATACCGAAAGTTCAAAAAGCCGATATTCGATAAACCGAAGTTCAAATTACCTATTTTCAGAAAATCGAAAGTTCAAAATCTCGAAATTTCATAATCCCGAAATTTTTAAAATCTCGAAATTTTATAATCCCGAAAGTCAATGAGCACTTTAAAAGTGTCAGGACACTAAACTGATCTGACTTTTCCGTGGAACCGATCTGCTCCGGCGCTGCGGGATGTTCAGCCCTTCCGCCCTAGCGTAAGAAAGTGCGGCACCTACGCTCGCCTCCGCTGCGGCTCGCTTGATGCCCGCACTTTCTTACGGCGGCCGGGGGCTGCCCTCCCTCCGCGCCTCCGGGCTTTTATATACACTCTAGGGCAGTGGCGTGCACAGAGTTTTACGACAGGGTAGACACAAAATTTTGAGAAACTAATAACTTACAGAAATACTGCGGGACAGTTTTTATTCTTCGTCTTCTCAAATATCAAGCAAATCGACCATCTCCAAATATTTTTTTTCTATTAACTGATGACCGCAAACAATAAACACCACCACAATTATCACAATTAAAAGAATACACTAAAAGTTTTTATTCGCTTATTTACTACTAGTCACCACTATCACACGTAATAATCAAAACAAACAATTAACAATAATGGCGTCCAAGTATGCAAAACCTATAGGTAGCAAAATACGACAAACTTAAATAGTACCGTTTTTGCGCTAATTAAAGTTACAAAGAAGCGCCTTTTTAAATTCAAGTCAACATCGGAAGTTCGAATCTACAAATAATAGCTAAGGAGAGAGCGAGACAGGCTACCTGTTCGGAATTTTTCGCTTAACATCGGGCGTCGCGGTATTCGCGCCTCGCTCGCACCGAATGTTGTTCGCCGTGTCTAGTCGCGGGTCGGAACATCCTACTTCCGTAAGGAAGTAAAAGACATGAGACAATGTCTTACTTCTGTATTTGTGTGCGTGAGTTTTGTTATTGTGTGCAATATTTTTATAAGAACGCACACACACGCGGTCCGTGTTACCACGAGGCACACAAATATAAATTTAGACAGAAAATCGCCTGTCTTTACCGCTTACGGCGCGAAGCGGCGCTAGTGCCGCGGAATCGTTCAAGTCAACCTCCACGGAATCGACCAATACGTACGTAATTTTGGCGCACCGACTCGATAGATGGCGCGGATCGCAAATTGATTATTTTTGTACATTTGTTTTATATAATTTTATAAAAAGGTAATGTTTGTAACAATAAATAATATATATCGTTTCTGTAATCAACTAGGGTAGGCAGTGTCTTTTTGTCTTTATAAGGTGCACGCCACTGCTCTAGGGGTAGGGCAGACAAGACCACGTGGAATCGGGGTTGACAGCTTCGGTTCTGTGGCAAGTCGATTAAGAAAAGGAAAGAGTCCGGGAAAGTGGGAAATTATGACACTAAATATTCGATATTATGATAAAATATTCTGTCAACGCTCGCCTCCGCAGCTTCGGCTTTGGTCACCTTCGGCGACCAGCCTCAGCCGCTGCGACTCCCTTGATGCCCGCACTTTCTTACGCTAGGGCGGAGGGGCTGCACATCCCGCAGCGCCGGAGCAGATCGGTTCCGCAGAAGAGTTCACTTATAAATATTAAGTATAGTAGTAGGCAAGTAGGTTACGTAATTTAGGTTAATATTCTTTGTATAAAATAAACATTAGAATCTGTAAGACTACAGAAATATAATTCTCGAGAGTTTAAATAATATTCCGGATTACAACCTTCAGGCAGGATCATAGTCTTCGGGATTATAATCTTCGGGATTACAGTCTTCGGGATTATAATATTTGGTATTTCATCCTTTCGATCAAATGTTCTTTCGGGATTTTAAACTTTCGGTCAAATAAACATTCGACATTTTAATTTTCGGCCTTCCGTCCATAGGTCTTATGAAACTCGGTATTTTGAACTTCGGCATTGTAATACGTACCCGCTGGGCGAATGCCTCCCCTTCTGCTTTTAATACGCATATAAATAAAATTAAAGGAAAACTCTGCATAAGACTAGACTGGCTTTTATACTTATACTTACAAGTTTACAAGAAGAAATAATCGAACTTTATTCTACTCGAACATTACACAAATTAAATAAACAAATTACACCAAAATATTAATTTCGCTCAAAATTTGGTCAAAATATAATGCATTGGACTAAGAGTGGCGGTGATACCCGCACACGTCGCTAGATGGCGCTGACTGTATTTTAAAACGCGCCTACGTTTGTTTTTCCGATAATCTTATACGGCGAAGTGGCAACCGGCCGCGTTACAGTCGTTTACGACATTCTTCTACTGCGCTTGGAAACGTTTGCTAGGGATTAGGAGGGATTATTTGCATTTCGTTGATTTCGCTTATTATTTCGTGAGGTTTGCTAAAGTGAATTAGCAGGTTGTTATAAAACTATATGCCCACGTTTCTACAAAAAGAAGTGAAATCCCACCAAAAACATTCTGTAAAAAACTAGCCAAGTCTCGATGGAGCTGCTTGTTTATCCCTAAAAAATTATGAAATCTAGACAAAGTCGTACCAAGTCTAAGGTTCCTTACTGCGATTTCTTTATTATTATAGTTAATGTTGTGTGACTTGGCCGTTGAAGGGTACACAAGGGTACAAAACCAGGTGCTCCATGACACCATTGCACCAATCTGTCGCC
Source organism: Apotomis betuletana (assembly GCA_932273695.1). Classification (NCBI taxonomy): domain Eukaryota; kingdom Metazoa; phylum Arthropoda; class Insecta; order Lepidoptera; family Tortricidae; genus Apotomis; species Apotomis betuletana. The sequence goes on from OW026310.1 coordinate 3,856,190, forward strand.
AGAACCGCTACCCATTGACGATGGAAAATTGCCACTTGGAAAACGTTGATTCAATAACCAGTCAATTGTAGGCTTGATAAAGCTGCGTATTTCAATAATACTTATGTATAGGCGAGCCTGAAACAAACAGTATAAAAAATATTTCTAGTACAGACGGACCTCTAATCATTGATAGAAGTCCGTCTGTACGTCTATTTTATGTTAAGATCGGTGGTCGATTTGACGCTCCAAAAAGAAGAGAGCAGAAGTCAGCATTGTCAATGCTGAATGCATGTGTTGCACAATCAACAACAGCCTAAAATGAGACACTAGCGTCAAATTACCAATACCAACCAGTATGGGCTATTATCTCGCTTAACAAACATAGGTAGTTAGAACAGATATAACATTACGTGTAAACAAAATTGACTTGTAGCGGCTCTGGCGACAGATTGGTGCAATGGTGTCATGGAGCACGTGGTTTTGTACCCTTGTGTACCCTTCAACGGCCAAGTCACACAACATTAACTATAATAATAAAGAAATCGCAGTAAGGAACCTTAGACTTGGTACGACTTTGTCTAGATTTCATAATTTTTTAGGGATAAACAAGCAGCTCCATCGAGACTTGGCTAGTTTTTTACAGAATGTTTTTGGTGGGATACAACATACGAGTAGATATATCATCAACTAAATTCAAAACATATTTTACTGGAATGCTTTTAGATCCTTCTTTCTTCTTCTGAAATAAATACTGAATTGTATTTAAAAAAACCTTGACTTCATCACTATGGATAGTTTTGGCTTTATTATGCACACTTACGGCCTAGGGTGACGTACATAACTATTATAATTTATAAATGCTTACATACTAAACAATATGACAAGGTAGACGAAGTAATCGAAATATGATAAATACTTTATAATGTATAAACACGAAATAAAGCGTATAATGCGTTTGGATTTTCAATTAAGTAAGTGATGGAAACTTGTGTTGTATTTTCCAGTTAGTTCGAATTAAATGACGAAGCATTTGCATCGTCGATAATGCGCAGTTCACGTCCTGTTTCAATTTCAAATTTGAAAGTTATTTATGCGCCATATTTTTTAAACATTTTCTCTGTAGAAATGTTTGAGAAGTTTTCGCTATTTCGTTGAACTTATATTTATGTACGTCGTTTGTATGATTGCTTGTCGTATGATGAATATCAATCTTAGTGCTGCACAATTATTTTTCGGAAATCTGAATCGTCATAACGTGACATTTTGGGCGGAACAACTCGGGGGTACTGTAAAGGAATTTCATACAAAATTGAAGGCCTAGGCCGGGAAGTATTTTTTTTAAACATGGCGTCTGTGTTCGTCAGGCCGGATAAACAGTTGTTTTTTTTTGAGTGGTGTATTTTTTACAGACGCAGCTTTAGTAGTTCATTTTCTCCGTTCCGCTTTAGTGGACAGGCAGCCTTCCTTAGATAACAAGCCATCATCCGTGCGTCGACGAAAAGCTGTGTTGACGTTATCAGAGACAGGCGGACTTGACGATCGTCGTCCCGAAGCCTGGTTGTGTTGTGGCATGTTCCCAGATTGCATTGGTCGCTTTACAAATACACAAAATGATGGACACGGCACAAACTGAGTACAAACTGGGTTCTCCGAATCCTATTACAGCTATATCCTGCAAATTATGATGAAATTGATAAAACAAGAAAAACTGTTAAGCAGAAAGGAAGTAAGCTTATATAATGCGACTCACTGCGAGATATAGCCCATTGGTGCAGAGAGGCGTACATATGTAAATAAATAAATAATAATAAATAAACATCGGGCAACCTCATACAAATCCATCTAGTCCCAGAGTAAGCCCTAGTAGGTTCGTGTTATAAACACTAGACGACGATAAACATACATATATAAATAATTAAGAACTTAAATACAAATATCATCCATGACCCAGGCACAAATATTCGAACTCATCACACAAATATTTGCCCTTGCCGGGATTCAAACCCAGGACCACCGGCTGAGTAGGCAGCCACTGCGCCAATCGCGTCATCAACTACTATTAGACTTCTACAGATCGTTTTCCTTTTCCTAACCATCTTACCTGTATGTGTTACCTGTATCTTATCTGTATTTGCATTTCTTTCTTCTTGAGGTGTGCAATAAAGAGTATTCTACCTATCTATCTTCTATGAACCATTGTCAACAGGCGGATTGGTCGGAGCAGTTCGTGCTGAACGTCCACGGAGGCAGCGTGTTCCCGTGCGGGGAGGGCGTGCGTGTGCTGTTCCAGTACCCCGAGTGCGTGCTAGAGGGTGCTGATCGCGTGCGGGTGTTCGGGAGGGATGCGGAACGCTTGCGGTACGTCGCCGAACGGAGGGTCAAAAGGTAAGGGATCTACCTAATCAACCCATCATGCATCAATTCACCCACCCATCTCATCTATCCAACTAAACAGCCATCCAATAACGCCGCAAAGTACGCCAAGGAAAGTGGCAAGAGATATGTGAACAACCGACCGACTGATTGACCGATTGAATGATCCACCCACTAAGACCGCCTACTCCACCAACTGTCCTCAGACTAATTTCAATCCCATGAGATACGTCGGCACACGGCACTCACGCGGCGATTGAAGATAACCTTTATGAAAAGATCCCCGCCGCTGATAGCATTCACACATTTCCGGCGGACCGAGAGGGACGCTGCTATCTGATTCATTCTAACATATAGCAGCGTCCCTCTCGGTCCGTCGGACCGTTTGATCGTCTGTTAATACTTTATGCGACAACGGACCAACCAGCCATACACAGTACTAGTCTGTATGCATACTATCTGGTGTGCATAAAAAAATTGATGGTAAGCTCGTGATCAGACCAGTGCTTAAATGATTTATGATCAAAATGCTACTAAATCCACGAATGTGTGATGCGAATCTTTTAAGGACTAAGGTGAAAGACGTCGTGTCTTGTTTTGAAATCTTAAAGTGACTAGCTCTGCGAAACGGCTTTTGAAAATCACATGACTGGCTTTTGAATTGATGTGGTAAATAAAGTCAACCGAGCCAAGTACGCAATGTTTTGCTCTCATTTCGAGATATCTATTCATGACATGTTTTCGTTAATGTCAAAGAGATTGGTGGGAAATTCTGGAAATTGGGTAAATGATAATAATAATCATGAAACTACTGGCCCACGGCTTCCATAACAATAAAATTTGCATCCAATTAATACTTCTGTCCGTTGCATTTATCTCTCGTTCCTACTATATTCGGTTGCTCTCGTTAGGAGACTCTAATTGGTGGTCGTAATACGGAATGCTTCGAAATGCACGTTGTATATAATTCCGAAAATCACATAAAACCGACAAATCAACTAAAGCATCTCAGTTTAGAGGAAAAGGGTTGCATATCCAACAAAGATTTCTAGGCAGATATTATGATCACGGGAATATAAGGTTGTATGCAAATTGTTAAAATTCAAATTTGGAACATCATATCCCAAAAACGTTTCGTTGGAACATGAACCTCGCGTTTAAGTACAGTTTACGCTAATTATTTCAATATAGTAGTTTGGCGAGATATTGTAGTTTAATAGTTGTTTTAATTGCATATTGCTTGATAAATTTGATAATGACCTGACAACAAACTTGTTCCGGGATGTTTTGAATTTGAATTACTTTCCCATGCAAATTGAAATAATTTGTGTTGTTTGATAGCAACTCATTTTGAAACGTTATAATTTGATAAAGGTAGCTGTGCCGTTATTATTACAATATGGAAAATCAAACTGTCATGAGACAATACCATAAAGAAAAAATAAAAATATCCAAACTTACTGTTTAAGGTTGTAAACTATGTATACTAATTCCGTACCAAAAACATATTACCACAATTTTCCAGTTTTTGAAATGAAGCGAGCTTTGGATCAAACTAGAATGTAGTTCATTGGAATTCCTCTCCAACGGCAACGCCACATTAACGATTTGGCATTTGGTATAAGATAGGATAGAAAATAGATACTTTAACGTCTCTAAAACGGTTCCAGTTTAAAATCGCGATGACTATTCCAAGTATTCCAACTGAATCGTACGTCAAATGAAAAATGTTTTATGAGACAACTACAACTGTGCGTTTTTCTAGAAAATTTCTGCCTCGCACGACTGCTTGTGGAATGAATTGTCGCTTGCGGTATGTCCGGACCGAAACGACCTTCAAACCTTCAAGAAAAGAAGCGTACTCCCACCTGAAAGGCCGGCAACGCACTTGTGACTCCTCTGGTGTTGCACGTGTATAGGCTTTCCATCAAGCGGTCCGTTTGCTCGTTTGTCCCCTATGACATAAAGAAAAGAATGTAATAGAAACTTATTTTTCCAACAGGGGCCAGCACACTGCCTCGTTCGACTGCAGGCTGTTCAGCGAGCGCTACCCGGAGTACTGCTTCGTGTACGTGTCCCAAGCGGTGACAGGAGCAGTGGCTGATGTCAGAATGGACTGCTTGCCGACGTTGCCTCTTTCAGGTGAGTTTTATGTTTGATGAAGAGATCGTAATTTTTACCCATACCAGAAATCCTCAAGATATTTTCGATCACTTGCCTTCTATGTTGGAAATGCCGTTTGAGCGTTTGAACCGCGCGATTTTATAGTCATGCTGCTCCAAATTGATACAATAGAAGAACAAAGACGATTTAAGCGAGAATAAGACTCCAGTGAGTGTCTTTCGGATTCATAAGAAAATTATAACTTTAACACGACTTCAACCATCACCTGACCCAACGTTTCTCGTGAGAAGATAACGAAAAACAAACCGCTAACAAAAGTGATTATGCCAATGTAATTGACCACGACGTAATTTTACTGACTAGCTAGTACCTAGATATATAGCTCTCCATGAATGAAATTACTGAACTGTCAAGAAATAGTGAAATAGGTTCTTCCGTGATTAACTCAGCGCATTTGGCACATGAATGAGAGACCTCTGTTAATGACGTCAATGCGGTAATCATTTGGACGATAATTATGTGCTCAAATTTGGTGGAAACGATAACGAATTAATGGCGTGCAATAATGTTGTGGTGAGGTGACTAAGCTTCCTGTTTGTTTGAAATGTATGTGCAGTGTTTATAGGATGCTTGTATATGTGGAGGCAAACTTCTAAATTCAGAAGTATACACTTTAAATAAAATCACCTTCACTAATCATCTCAGCCGGATGATATGAAACGATTTATACGATGGCCTAACTGTTTTGTGCTCCCCACTTTAAAAGCAAAAGCACCCAGTTAGTAAATGACACAACTGATTACCAGCTCAAAAACTGTAACTGCCACTGCTATCGAAACAAAGAGTTTGAAACATTTGCATTAACTTCTAGTTTTCTCGGTAGATGGCGGCGCTGGCGGCTGGGGCGAGTGGTCGCCATGGTCAACCTGTCCGTCGCCCGCGCACTGCTCTACGCGCACGCGCAGCCGACACCGCTTCTGCGACTCCCCACCCCCCGCTTACGGCGCTAAGTATTGTGAGGTAGGTAACAATGTTAGTTCGTAGTTTTCCCGATTGATGGCACCGGTGGTTGGTGTGTATTGTCAGCGTATTGTATTTGTCTGTACCGTGAAGCACGTGAGACTTAAATGCCCTATATGTAACACCTCTTTATGGTCATAAAAAATAAGGAAACAACTCACATTTAAGTACACTAATGAGTGTTTAATTATAAAAAGTGAGTGAGAAGGACCAAACACAGTGCGCACTGGTAATGATATGAATTGTGACCCATTTATCGTGTGACACGCGTTATCGTCCATCATCTGCGACTTGGGCTCCCCTTTTTACTTGCCATCAGGCGAAGTGGAGCCAGTATTTAAAAAAACTATTTGGCTTATTATATTACATAACAGATACGACTCCTAAGGTGTGACTTTCAATGCAATGGACACCCGTTTAGATAACCTAAATCATTTAAGGCTTAAAAAGAAATCATGAGACATTTATTTAACATCACAAGCGCACTCTATTTATGTTTCTCCTATTAATACCAAACCAACCATGTTTGTACCTTTCCGTGTAAATAGCATTACAATTAGTAAACCAAACAAACTTTACGTATAAAGCATCGGAATCGCTTGTCTATTTAGTATAATGAAGTAAGTTTCCTCCAAACTTTATTCATTGCTTCTCTAGTTTCATCGTTCCGTGCTACGAGTAGGTAACTATATTTCCGAGCTACGCGCAGCAATGAATTTCAGCAATGTGGTTTTTACTAAACAAACGGGTAAAACCAATATCGGTTGCGGCCATAAATTTCAGGGATAGTAGTCAGAGTTCATCACTATCGCTTTGTTTTCGATTTACTTCGTTTCCTGATCCTGATGCGCATCGCTATGGAATCTATTTTCTGAGAATCACTTTTGATTTATAACTGAATGGACATGTACCATGGGGAGAGAACAGGAATATACTTAATTGAAATTCTACTCCACATGTGTGCTATCTTTGACCCTGTAGCCGTTTCCGTCAGGCGTTACATTATAATAAGCAGTTTATTGTTTGCGTTTAGTCCAGAAAGTTAGGACCAGAACGCCTCTGCTGAAACCAACCATTTCCTAAATCGCCCGGTGACAAATAAAACTCACTAGGTACTTCTGTCACTGCTCCTCAAAACCTCGTATCTACGTAGATTGACAATGAGATACTTACGTGCTTTGTAAAGTAGGAATTTGTTTGTCTTAGTGAGTTTTGGTTGACAACAGACGAAATATGAGTTGTCAACAAAACATTAGGAAATTGCGTAACACCAAACTTTTTCAATGCCAACTATTCGTTACCTCTAATCAAAACATACCTGACCTAAAAACTCCAATTTCTCAGGGCCAAGCAGTGGAGCTGGCAGCATGCGAGTGCGCCGCAAGACCCTGGGCCGGAGACTCTTCCATCGTGGTGTCGGAAGTTGGATCCAGGTGTCGCTGTGGCTGCGTGCTTCATCTGGCGCCCACCGCGCGCCTGCTCGCTGGCTCGGCTAGGGCTTGTCCGGCGAGATCCTTCTGGCTACTACAAGTAAGTTCTAGGCTGCTGAATGGCCAGCTGCAGCCCCGACTTAGAGGGCCAGGGCCCCTAGGCGCTTGGCATTTGGGGCCTCCCCTGAGAGAACATAAGTATGGTCCAACTCCTGCTTCTGAGACTAGGGCCCCTAGGCTGGCTAGGCCCGTAGGCCCGAGCCTTATGGGCCTAGGGGTGAAGCAAATGACGTAGATGAGTGTTGTGTGCAACCCGGCAATTGACATTGTGTGTGATAATGAGGGTAGATTTTCGCTCGGAGAGAGCGTTAGCGCGCAGTTTGCGATTGGCCGCCGCCGCGACTGATCGTAGCTCCTGATGATGAGTCGCGTACCGATTCGAAACATGTCGAGTGATATTCGACTTATACGACGTAAACCCGTTGCGTATGTATATGTCAGAGACTCACGGGAGGTTTCTATATAAAGTTCTAAAACTTGCCTAGAAAGTATTATCGTTCGCTACTACATGATTCTTTAACTTCCAGTTAGTGGACGAATTCTATTGAACCCGAAGATTCAAACTTTTCTAATTTGGGTTTCAGTTCTGATAGAAGAGTTTATTGTAGAATTAATCCTTCGGCTTCCTTGATAAGGGTCTTCAAATTACCTTATACTGCAAATAAACAGAAGCCACAACCGTCCCTGAACTAACAAATAGTAGCTCCAAAGCACATTAACCCATTCTTGCCTTATACACATAAAAAGGCATTATCTTAGCGGAAATTGTAGGTTAGTTACGACCGTTTCAGAACGAAAGCGTTGACCTGATAGTATTTCATGTAATCGATTCAGAGTTGGGTATTGGATGTCGGTCCGGACAAAAATACCGGATAATGAGTCTTCTCCAGTCAATTGTCAATTCGTTAACATAATAGCGTTCAGCTGTAAGGGGTTGGTGCAAGTTACAAGCGGTTATCTTATTCAAACTTTTGCGGGACATATCTAATAATTGTTATAAAAACGGTTTAAACGGTTTAAATCTGTCAGGAATGGTCCCAAATGGTTCAAACTAGTATAGATCTTCATCAGGGCCAGTTAACCGTATGGCCCGGCGGCGGTCAGTAAATTGCCTATTATTAGTGTAGGGCTATGTCGGGTCGTTCCTGACATTTTGGGTATTTAATAGTTTATTAATTATTAGTTACAAGCGATTTAATTTGAAGCAAGAAATTAGTAAAATGTGGTGTCTATGCTGAAATTAATGACCGATTTTAAAGTAATTTATTTATTAAAAGAAAAAAGCTGTTCTGAAGTTATAGTCGGTTAATGCAAAAAAAACCTCGAAGTCAGTCCAGTAGTTTTCCAGGAAAATGGTAACAGATATACATAATAGTATATTGTGTCATAAGGTTAGTAAGTAGGGGATTACTAACGAAGGTCCATTAGAAGCCCGACGCAAAAAAACACTAAACGAAAACGACGACAACTGACGAAACGACGACTGACGAAATAAATACTTTTGAATTTGAATTTTTGAATTTGAATTTTGACGCCGAAGGCGGAGGGCTTTTAATGTCCTGAGTTTGTAATCCCCTTACTACCCGCCTTACACAAAATATTTTTCATCACATTTGGGAGTAAATAACAAATACATAAGACAAAAATAAACATTAAACTAATTAAACGATAACGATTGACAACCAACTTTTTTCTGCATAGATTTTTTTAATTTGTAGGTAAATTGTTATTTGTTATTTGTTTAATGATAAATAGTAAGATTCTGTGTACATTTGTTGTCTTTTTTAAGCTGATGGCCGTTTTGCCAGTGCTTATAGTAAATTAAAAAAATATATAGGTACAGAAAAAAGTTAGTTGTCAATCGTTATCGTTTAATGTTTATTTTTTACTTATTTATTTGTTATTTACTCCCAAATGTGATGAAAAATATTGTGTGTAAGGCGGGAAGTAAGGGGATTACAAACTCAGGACATCAAAAGCCCTCCGCCTTCGGCGTCGGGTTTCTAATAGTCCTTCGTTAGTAATTCCCTACTTACTACCCTTATGACACAATATACTATAAAACTAAAACCATAACTCCCTCGGGAGTTATAACAATTTATAACTCCCGCGGGAACAATATAGGCCTTAGTCCTTCAGTACACCTCCATGTAATACCATCTTTTACGAGCAAATGTGATGAAAATAAATAAACACAAACATCATCTCACCCGAACACATTAATGTTGTACAGTAAAACATGCCTCTCTGTCCCCTTTTGCCTTGCGCCTTCGATGAACTCTAGAGGCCGGGGGCAGTGTGCCGGTAACTGAGTTATCCCGAGAGATTGTTTCCATTTGATGGAGCTATTAACTTCAACGCACACGGATAAATGGAGCTGTATACACACTGCTTACTTACTATTTGTACGCGTATAGTTTAGTGAACTGATGATCACTGGAAAAGTCGAAAGCAAGCGACTAAGAGGCAGGAGCCCGACACGCTGGACAGACGAAATTCGCACAATCCTTAGCACTGCAGTTCATCATTAGCGAGAGACTGTTCCGAGAAAATGACCACGACCCTCAGCAAAGAGGCAACTGACGCAAGGAGGAGTGAACTGATTTCGAATACTCTGATAATATGTGTCCAGTGTCCAAATATTACCACTGTATCTGTCTGCTTTAGAACTCGTGGGGCAGAGAGTTCTTGTAAATACAATCACAGGAAAACGTTGCTGAAAGGTGGTCGATGTTCGGGTTTATTCAACGCACTAGGCTTGGATTACGTCGTAAATACACTTAACCGAATCAGTCTGACTTGGGGTGGTCTTTTCAGCCAAAACTCTTCATTGGTAAAAGTCGCTAGCTCGTCAGTTGGATGATAAGTGTCTTTAAATCGAATACCCTATGTGAATATAATTACTGAACCTCCGTACATTACGACCCTGATACTTTGATAACTTTTCTTCAATCACTTTCCAACTATCAGTAACAAACTTGCTCGACAGCATTATGGTGTTATTAGTAAACGCCGCTGAGCAGGAAACACGCTCAACTTCCTAGTTCCCGGCGCTCAACTTTTAATGATTCCTGTCGATACAAACTCAATGAGGCCGCGTTTGAACGTGGACTTGTGGTACTATTTCGCATGCTATCGAAGTTTGCTACCTATATTTATTTATTATTCAAATAAGTTACACAGCTTTACACTAAAAACCAAGGCACACACACATATAAACAAGACAAAACAAAAGATACGAGTATACACATAACTTAAAACTAGTTAGATTTAGGCAACACAACGGGATTCTCCTTTACTAATACTCTGGCTAATGAGTTGTTACGTAAAGTTTTGGCGGGAAATTTAAAAAATCTGTGGCTGGTCACACTTTGTGTAGTAGGAATTATAGTTTTGATACTAGAAATATTTTTTGATTTTCTATGCACACGTAAGGCATTTTTGATTTTCTATGCTCACATAATTTCTACCACTATGTACGGTACAGTCAACGACAATCACACATATGTTTACACCTTCTAACCATATACAAGGCGAAAAATTAAATGTTGTGGAAATAAGACCTAGCTCGATAATTACCATAATATTAATCCATCACCAAAAAAATTACATAAGTACTGCCAATTTCAACTCAATCGGAACGTTAGAACTAGTACATAAAGTATCAAAATTATTTATAGAGGACCCACCTACTAAATTGTTTAAATCATAGACAATCGGGGATACCACAAGGAAATATCTTGGACTCTAATAATTACTAGGATATGCCCGCAAGTTAATCCGCGTATTTTTACTTTACCGTAGATGGTTAAAAAATATCCCTTAACCATCTTTGAATGTGCAGCTATCCCTGAACCAAAATTGGTAAAAAAAATTCCAAGCGTGTCGGGGGTGATGCGAGGACAGGTAATTATGAAAACAGATGGCGCCAGGTTGACACGGCGCCGCCCACCCAAAACAAATCACGATCCAGCATCACGCTATTACACGGATTTTTCCTGAAATCATGACCACTCTCCATAGAATAGAGGATTTTATAATAGTATAGAACTATGCTTTGGACTAGTCCTCCCTCGAAATGTGCAGTCAGAATCAGAGTACTGTATAGTGTTAGTATTTTGACCGTACTAAGACGCCGGGCATAAAAATTGTTCATCCAGAAAATGTTTAGTTTATTAAAAACAAACGCTCTTGTAATCAAACTCGAGCCTCCTCGCTTTTAGAAAATAAGCCAAGTAACCTTTCGAAGGCTTCAAGCTTATTTACTCCGTGATTCTATCTTATTTTTACGCGACTCTGTCACGTAGCGACGCACTTAAAGGGACGGACCCAGAAGTTTCTATTGCTTTTGCCACTTTGCGAAAAGTGGCATTGGGAATTTGCGAGTTTTACAAATACCTTTTATCAACTTGAGTGTGATATTGGCATTTTTTACAAGCTTTTATTTAACCAATTGCATTGTATGTATGTATGTAAGTATGTTTGTTCGGGTGGAATCTTGCAACTCAATTTTGAAGCAGATATCGTCAACCGATTGAGCTGAAATTTTGCATACTTACTTAACTTTGATGACAAATCGGAATAACCTACTCCACAGCAATCAATTCGGGTTCACCAAAGGTCGCTCTACCACTGACGCTGGCGTGGTACTAGTTAAACATATCTTTGATGCCTGGGAGAGAGCTCAAGATGCTATTGGAGTTTTTTGTGATCTATCCAAAGCATTTGATTGCGTTGATCATGAGAATTTAATACGTAAGCTAGAACACTACGGAGTCAAAAACAATGCCCTTGACCTTGTCTCGTCATATCTTTCAGGCAGAACGCAACGGGTAGATATCAATGGGACTCAATCGACTGGGTCAGCTGTTGCTATGGGGGTACCTCAGGGTTCAATTCTAGGTCCCTTTCTTTTTCTAGTGTATATTAACGATTTACCAAACCTTGTGCGAGATAAACATGATATAGTACTATTTGCAGATGACACATCTCTTCTTTTTAAAGTAAAAAGGCAAGAAAACAACTTCGATGTCATTAATGATGCACTGTCCTCTATTGTGGATTGGTTTACTGCAAATAATTTACTTTTAAATGCCAAGAAAACTAAGTGCATTAAATTTACATTACCAAATGTGAAACAAGTAAATTGTGCCAAGGTAAAACTGAAAGGCGAAGTACTGGAATTTGAAGAAAAAACAGTATTCCTGGGTGTTACTTTAGACTCTAAACTGCAATGGAGTGCGCATATAGCCACTCTTGCAGGTAAGCTGAGCTCCGCTGCCTATGCAGTTAGGCGAATCAGGCAGCTGACAAACGTCGAGACGGCAAAGATTGTATATTTCAGTTATTTCCATAGTGTTATGTCGTATGGAATTTTATTATGGGGAAGAGCGGCGGACGTCCAAACCATCTTTGTGCTACAAAAACGAGCTGTACGCGCAATTTACGCACTAGGAGGTCGTACGTCACTAAGAGAGAAATTCAAGGAAACAAACATTCTCACCGTAGCATCTCAATACATTCTTGAGAATATCATGTATATGCGGAAAAATCTCCATGAATTCAAGCTCAACAGTGACATTCACCACTACAATACGAGAAGTAAGGACAAGCTCGCAATACGTGTGTACCGTCGTTCGTGGGGAACTGTGTACGCTTCTACAATAAAATACCTATTGATGTAGTAAAATTGCCCTGTAGCAAATTTAAAGCACAAATAAAACGTCACTTATTGAATAAAGCTTATTATACGGTTAATGACTTTCTAAACGACAGTGATGCCTTTAAGCCAGTAGTTTAGTGTTGTGTGGCAATAGTAAATTTTTAAATAAGCATTATTTTGGTGGGTAATTTTTAATGTAACATGAGAGCACAATTTGTTGTTTCTCACCGGGCAAATAGTATTAGTCAAGTATGCCCGGCAGCTTGAGCATGTCATGCTCGCTTAAAGGTCTTTGCTCACGGTGGCGTCGTTGATCGGGTCGCAGCCTTCCCTATAATATGGTTGAGGGAAGCGATGGCTGAGATATGCGTCATACTCGTGAACGGGTGCCGTTTGTGGGGTCCGGTCTGTTCATGCTAGCAAGGGCCAAATTAAATATGTAGCAACCGCATACTAGTGTTAAATTAAGTAAACGTGAGAAACTTCATCCTGTACTCGATTGAAGTTATTCTATGTTGATTTTTACCTTTTGAACTCTTAGAGACTATACATCTCTAAGAAACAGCTTGGTGTAGTGTGACGCTCAGAGACTTTATACATCTCTGAGGAGATTATATAATTTTAAAATATTTTATTGCATGTTATGACGCCTGGAGACCATATACATCTCTAAGAAATTTAGGTTTGATAATTGTTTTCTATTGTAAATTATTCATGTTGACGCCTAGAGACCTTATACATCTCTGTGGAATTAAATTAATTAAGTAATTATTATTTTATTGCGTGTTGTGACACCCAGAGACTTTGTACATCTCTGGGTATATTTAATATTATGAATTTAACGTTAAAATTTTATTTTAATGTTCCTACTTAACATTGATTTGGAGTATCTATACATCTCCTTTACGTGTACCAGTGTAATTAGTTATAACACAAATGTAATCACTGTAATTGTTTTAAGTATTATTTACGAAAAAATGACTTACTGTTGAGTTTCTTTCGGCTTTCTTCTCAACAGCGGTCTCCTCTTGCGAAATGCCGGTAGATTCACAATCTGACTTGTAAAAGTGCCCCTGTGGCCTACTTACTGAATAAATTATTTCATTTCATTTCATTTCATTTCAATACAATAATATGGTACCATGGGGCTGATCTGATGATGGAGCCGGAAGGTGGCCATAGGAACTCTCTAATAGAAAAAAGCAATCCTACCGAGAAATCCTTCATTATAAACGCAACCATCATAGACCCGCAGGTATATGCATGGTAACCTTTCCTGTATATTATACTGATACTGATGATCATAAGTAGCTTACTGATTCAAGACATGAATTTTAGGGAACGAAATTCCACGCGTCATTAAATAAGTTTAAAAAGTAAATACCCAATTTTATTCGTGTTTCATCATTGACCTGACCTAGGTATATGAGAAGGGATCGTAAAATGAGTACCTTTATGCGTAAAAATTGGTTGAAATAAAATTTGACAACCACACTGAAAAAGTACTAAGCTCAATTTGGCTATTGGTGAAGTAGTTAAACTAGTTGAGCTATAATCTTATTAAAACTTTCGTGAGACATATTTAATTATTGTATTAAGCGGTTTACACTCACGTGAAATTGTCAGAAACGGCGCGACATGTTTCGAGCTCGTATGGAGCTCTTCGTTCTTGGAGTTCTTAGTGACGAGGTTGCCGCGGCGGTGTACGGGCAGCCGTCCCTGATGAAGAGCTCCATACGAGTTCGAAAATGTCGGGCCGTTCCTGACAATTTCACGTGAGTTTAAACCGCTTAATACAATAACTTATTGAGCTATTTTTAGGGTTCCGTAACCAAAGGGTATAAAACAGGACCGTATTACTAAGACTCCGCTGTCCGTCTGTCTGTCTATCTGTCCGTCTGTCACCATTAACCGTATCTCATGAACTGATAGCTAGGCAGTTGAAATTTTCACAGATGATGTATTTCTGTGGCCGCTATAACAAAAAATACTAAAAACTAAATAAAATAAATATTTAAGTGGGGCTCCCATACAACAAACGTGATCGGTTGCGTTAACTTTGCACCTCATTTGTATCCGGTGCCTCCAGATGCAAACTTAACTTAACCCGGGCGTTTAAGATGGGAAGTGTTTGCTCGGAACTATGCTCGCATTTTACGAACCCTGTGAAATGAGGCGTATGTACATAGGATAACTAAATATTTTAGTCTTCCTATTGGACACAATTTTATCTATTATTGAAGTATGATCAGCAATTATAACATGTACAAACAGACTTCAGACTATTGGTTCCGGGATTTCGATAACAATACATACTCATCCCAAAGCCAAACAACACTAAACTCACAAACTTTCCTTCAATAAGTCTAAAGCAATGGCTACTGTGAGGCAATAGCTATAAGGAGCTGAGCTACAAGAATTAAAATAAGTATATCTAAGTATATAAATATCATATTATAAAACTAAACTTGGTATGTCTAAAAAGGGCCAAAGACGCTGGCAGTATTATCTCGCTGTATTGCTATACTAAGACGCTGAGCGAGGAAGCTGCCAGTGCCAGCCCTTTGGTCACCAGTGGTGTCGACAAGCCGTTTAGAAATTAAATTTATTTAAGCCATATTTGTGTACACAACAGTAGACCTTTAATTATTGTATGTGTGTTAGGTTAGTATATAGATGTGACTGTATGAATTTGTTTAAATGCAATAAACTTACTTACTTATTTACGTTTAGAAAGTTCCTTAAGAATAACTTATTGAAGTATCAGCAATTATAACATGTCACAAACAGATATTAGGCTATTGGTTCCGGGATTTCGCTAACAATGCATACTCATCCCAAAGCCAAACAACACTAAACTCCCAAAGTTTCCGTCAAGATTTCTTCAATAAGTCTAAAACAATGGCTACCCGTTGAGGAGCTAGAAGGCTTCGTGTTCTATCTGCGATGCATCGCCGCGATCCGAAAGTTAATGTTTGCGGAGCGTTGTTTCGGCGTTTTATTATAATTATAACGATTTTTCACGGTCACGGATGAATTGATCGAGTTTTATATTACTACACATAACTTTGACACGCGACTTTTCGGCGCGCGACAAAAACTATCTGTCACTTTCCTTTCGATATCGTGCGAGTAAGACAGGTGACACTGAGTCGCGCAGCAAGCGAAGTCGCGGCAACATATAATACGCGGAAAACAGACGTCTATTATCTATGCTTACCTGATTTTAATTAGAAGACCTTATTTATAATAATCTTGACAAAAAATTCTGTAATATAAAATGAATCGCATTGTACAAGTGACAAACACGCATGGAACCCAAATGATAGGAAGCGTAACTGCAGCTACATGCATAGCCATGTGGAGCCAATATTAATCTTAATCATAAATACTTATTTTTAATTGAACACTTTAGCTTCATACAAAGTATCATAGATACGTGCTCACAAAATGTTGCACATAGTATTAAGTCTTTATGTTCATGAACTCTGAACTTTTCCGCCGTTGCCTTCTTATTGCAGCTCCACACTATTCGCGAAGTTGACTGAAGTTGGCCGACGCGAAGTTGCCCGAAGTATGGGTTTTCGCAGCGAAGTGCCTATCCACATTATCATCCTCTTTTTTTAAGAGGGTAAAATGGATTACGCATACCACCAGGGTGCGGGGACGGACCCCGGTGGTTATGTGGGACTCCAATATTGGCTAATGAGGCCTATGGTGGCCGCCTCTGTGCTATAGGCAAGGTCGCGGGAAACGCTCTTCGCACACTACCGCAACCTTGCCAGCGGCGGTCCGCACTTTGGACCCATCTCTGGGGAGCACTACTCTACCCCTCCCTCGTCATAGGCGTGCCGTAGCGAGCGAGGCGGGTGTAGTGGGAGGCTAGATAGTGCTGGGCATATCAGGTAGTTGTTTGTCTCCTTGTGGGGAACACAACTCCTGCATTCAGCGCTTCTGGTAACCCATAAGCTCTCCATTAGTGGCTCCACGTAGCTGCAGTGTACGCAGCGGCCACACCCCGGTAACCACGTTGACTCGTGGGCTAAACCTAATGGAGGGGGTTGAATTTTTCAACTAACACGGGTGATCCCCCGAAAGTACACAAAGACTGTCCCGGCGCAGTAGGCGGGCACCGTCGATAGGCAAATGCTACCGGCTGCTGCGGCGATGCAGCAAGGTGATGTGATGCGCCTAAAAGGGCGCCAGTCAGGATCTTTTATGGTCTGGCGGCCAATTCACTGCATCCTTCCTACCGCCGATCGTGCCAGATCTCTGGTCCATCGGATTCCGGTAGTTTGGGACGAGAGAGTGAGTTTGCACCAGCGCAACCGCTTACTCACTATAAACTTTTCCCGCGCCGAAGAACCTTGGCATGTCTTTGGATCATGAGCATGAAAGTCCTGTGGCGATGGGGCGACGGCGGTGGGAATTCGGACTACGGTGTGTTCGATTCTTAGTCGTCTCCCTGCACATAGGCGGTCAGATGAGAGTGGTCGCTCCTTGACTCGAATGGGGCGGGAGGACAGGTTCGGCAGCACATCTGACGACTAAGCAGCCCTATTAAGGATCGCTCTGCTTACCCCTGCACAGGGGAGAGGCCTAGAAAAGGTGGCCTAAAAATAGTCCGTCTCACCCCTTTCCACCCGATGGCAAACCGCGGTCGTCGGGCACCGATCTAACCGCGGTCGAAAAAAGAAAAATATTGTAAAGACTTCATCCTCATCTTTTAGTTTTGCATGTTGGAATGTCCGTACACTTCTGGACAATCCCACAAATCTATGTCCCGAGCGCAAAAGCGCTCTCATTGCCAGGGAACTACATAAGTATAATATTGATATAGCTGCCTTAAGTGAAACCCACCTCTCAGATAGCGGAGAACTGCGTGAGGACCGCGGAGGGTACACTTATTACTGGTCAGGCAAACCTGCAAATGAACGTGCAGGTAGCGGAGTAGGCTTTGCTATTAAAAATGAATTAGTAAAAACACTTGCCGAAACACCTAAAGGTATTAATGACAGACTGATGACTTTACGACTTCATCTCAACGGCACCAAATACCTCCATCTAATAAGTGCCTACGCTCCTACCATGACTTACAGTGACGAAGACAAGAATAAATTTTATGACGATCTAAGAGGTGTTTTGAAAGGTATTGCTTCCAGTGATAAAATCGTTTTATTAGGTGATTTTAATGCTCGTGTTGGCTCTGATTTTCACGTCTGGAAGCAGGTCCTTGGGAGGCATGGAATCGGAAAGAGTAACTCAAATGGAGAACTGCTCTTATCTCTATGTGCAGAATTTAACCTGTGTGTTACTAATACTTTCTTTCGCATGCCCGACAAGTATAAGACTTCCTGGATGCACCCTCGCTCTAAGCACTGGCATCTCATTGACTATGTCATTGTGCGCAGAGCTGATTTAAAGGACGTTCTTATCACAAGAGCTATGCGAGGCGCTGAGGGCTGGACAGATCACCGGCTGATAAGATCGAAATTCCACCTCAGCTATAAACCGCCTCGCCGAGCAAAGCACAAAATACCAACGCGTATGGCCTTTGAAAAGCTAACTAAATCGTCAGTTATGCAAGAAAATTTCAACACCGTGTTCAGTACAACTTCTCCCAACACAGCGGGCTCCATCGATGAACACTGGCGCTCTCTAGCGCAATCACTTCATGATGTTGCCCAACAGGTAGTTGGTAAGCCAGAGAAGAAAAACCAAGATTGGTTTGACGACTCAGATGCAGAGATCATGGCACTAGTCAGCGAATCCAGGCGTCTCACTCGAACTTCCTGCAATGACTCCCGGCGAAAAGCCGTTCAGCAGCAGCTCAAATCCAAAATTCGTGATCTGAAGGATCGCTGGTGGAAAATGAAAGCATCTGAGTTGCAACATCTTGCTAACATTAAGCAAACTGGTCTCTTTTTTCAATGCCTTCGCACCGTTTTTGGTCCTCGCTATAAAAAGATATCGCCTATCTTCTCTCGCGATAAATCAGAACGCCTTACTGACCGTGTTGACATCCTTGATCGTTGGGCGGAACATTTTGATGAGGTTCTCAATCCACCTGGTCATGGAGCTGATATTACATATATCAACTCCCTACCAACCCTGAGTTTGTCACCGGAGCTCGATGACCCACCATCTTTTGTCGAGTTTCATGCTGCGGTCAGTCGTCTCAAAAACGGAAAAGCTGCAGGTGCAGACAGTCTACCAGCTGAACTATATAAACACGGAGGTTCTTGTGTTCAAAATAGACTTTTTGAGTTAATTCTGCGAGTTTGGGATAGTGGTATAATTCCTCAGGCTTGGAAGGACGCCACTATTTGCAAGCTTTACAAAGGGAAAGGTGACATTTCCGATTGCGGATCATACAGGGGTATCTCTCTACTCAGTGCGGCTGGAAAAATCCTGGCCCATATCATAAATCGTCGCTTGACAGTGCTCGCAGAGCGCATCCTACCAGAGAGCCAGTGCGGTTTCCGCCCAAGTAGAGGGACGGTCGACGCTATCTTCATTGTCAAACAATTGCAGGAAAAGTCGCTCGAACAGCATCGACCTCTGAATATGTGTTTTGTTGACTTAGAGAAAGCGTTCGATCGTGTGCCGAGATCTGCTCTGTGGATCGTGTTGGCGAAAGCCGGATGTCCTGAGAAGTTCGTTAACTTAGTGCGTCAATTTCACGATGGCATGATGGCCAGGGTACAGCATGAAAACGACTTCACAGAACAATTCATGGTGACTAGCGGCGTCAAGCAAGGGTGCGTGATGGCTCCAACTCTCTTTGCTCTTTATTTTGCTGCCGTACTGAGAGATTCGTATGGCGACGGTTCCGGGCAGATTTGCCTAAGTGTCAGGACAGACAAGGGCGTGTTCGATCTGAACCGTTTTAGAGCTAAAAGATCGGTACATGAGCTCTCTATCGTGGACGCCCTTTACGCCGATGATGTCTGTTTAATGGCAGATGACGTCAGCAGCTTACAACAATTTATTAACCGGCTTGAGGACTCGTGTCAGAGATTTGGTCTGATCATTAGCGTAGCAAAGACACAAGTGCTCAAACAACCCGTACGTGGTTCCACGCCAGATCCAGCACGTATTACTCTGGGCGGTAGAGCGCTTGAGGAAGTAACATCCTTTCGGTATCTCGGTAGCTTTATTCGCGCCGACAATCGCCTTGAAACTGAAATATCCTCGCGAATTGCAAAAGCTGCAGCGTCCTTCGGAATGCTTCGGAAAAGAGTATGGGACTCACATGATCTCAAACTCCACACAAAGATTGCTGTGTACAAAGCAGTTATCTTACCAATTCTGCTGTACGCGACTGAGACATGGTGTCTCTACAGAGGCGACATTAAACGTCTTGATACTTTTCACCTGAGGTGCTTGCGTTCGATACTTCGCCTTAAGTGGCAGGACCGAGTATCGAACACTGAAGTATTAAGACGGTCAAATCTTGGCGGTATGGAGTCCCTGCTCATGAAAGGTCAGCTGAGATGGTGCGGGCATCTCGTGCGCATGGATGATACCAGACTACCTAAGGCTTTGTTTTATTCGCAGATAAAGGAAGGTAAGCGTATGCCAGGAGGTCAGCTCCTGCGATATAAGGACGTCATCAAACGCCATTTTACCGCATGCAACATCCCATGCGATAGTTGGGAAGACCTTGCACAACAGAGAGGGGTATGGCGCAGCTCTGTTCAGAAGGCGGTCGCTGTTTTTGAGGAGCGTCGCTTGCAAGACCTCGACGCAAAACGCCTTAACATAAAGACTCGTCCAAAGCCTTCCTATACATATACCTACAACAACAAGGGTGAGTTGCATTGCGCGCCGTGCAACAGAACCTTTAAAACCAAATTTGGTTTTGCAAGCCATATTCGGGCACATGATCGCCGCTCGTGAAGGTCATGGAGCCAGGTTCGCCATTGACGGACACGTCAAGGAGGACATCATAGGCGTGCCGATATACGGCCGCCTACCACTCGGGGACCTTCATGTAGGCGACAGACGTCCCCGTGTCTGCCGCCCACGGGTTCCCTTATGGGGCTAGTCAGCGGTTGTAGGCCAGCCGCCGTCGCCCCACGCGTTTGCGGCGCATTGGTTGGGAGGCTGGACCATCCTCCCTTCCACGCTCCGCAGCCTCCTCGCAGAAGGAGGCCACCGCCTATTCACACTATCATACTCGCCCAACTTCACACCTTTCGTATAATGCCTAGATCCCTCTAAGTCTAAACACACGTTGTTGAAATGCTAGTTTGTATAGACATTAGCCGTACTATTTATTCAATTATCTAGTCTTCTAACTTTGGTTTTCTTTCGTAGGCGGAGGAAGGCCTAGTCGTCCGTCTTCGCTTCGAGGCGGTGAGACTTCCATGTGCCGGCCAGGCATTGAGGGCTCGTGATGGAGACTCCCTCGGTTCTCCGTTACTGGCATCATGGGATGGACCTGACAGTTCTGCACTGGTAAGATTATCCATACACGTAACTTTGGAAAAGAGAAAAAATACAGTCATGGTTCTTTATTTGGTGGTCTTCCGCGTTTAAGTGGTACAATCTTCTTTAAATTCCTATCGTTAAACTTAATCAACAGGATAATTGATTTATCCAAACCAATAAATGTCATCTCTTAACTATGATTTGCAAATCTATATGAAATAAATAATTTTATTTTTGATTCGGTGTCGATTACATACGTCTAAATGTACTCGTAACCACTATTGGAATTTCCAAAGATAAAGGAAAAATTGTTGAGAAGAAACCCCATAAGATCAGCTATCGAGATATTACACATAATGTTATTCAGGTGGGAGATGTGGAGACTACCACCGACAGCACCGGTGCTATAGAGATCGCCGGCGGCCGCCACATTCTCGTGGAACTGCGATCCAGCGACACTAGTGAACGATGCGCAGGCGGCTTTCTGGCGCATGCCTCACAGATAGGTAAGTTTCATGTTACTTCTATCCTCCTCCCTTATCCTTCTATCATCTCTCTGTCCACCCTTTATAACATTCACTTAGTTATTGCTGTGGCGCAAGTACCCTTAGTGGATCAAGGCTGCCAGGCCGATGCATCGCCGTTTCTGCTCAGCCGATGACTCGGAGTTCGTGTGGTTGAGGATCGTGCAGAAGAGAACGCACTTAGATCGTTCGACTTACCAAGAGTATCGCTGAGTATCGCTGGGGACTACATGAACCTGAATAGTTAGATTTCTCTTTTGTCTTTGCTACTTAATGTGGTTTGGAAACCACCACAGATAGCACCCGTGCTATAGAGATCGCTGGCGGCCGCCATATCCTCGTGGATCTGCGATCCAGGAATACTAGTAAAGGATGCGCGGGCGGCTTTCTGGCGCATGGCTCACAGATAGGTAAGTTTCATACACATGTAGTAGTTTCAACGTCAAACCACATAAAGTCAAGATCTACTTTAGTAAAATATAATGACGGCTATGCACTACTAACGAATTTGACCGAAGTTGGCCAAGGTATGGGTTTCCGCAGCGAGTTTCCTATATGCCTCTCCATATACACGTATTCGCCCAACTTCGGTCAACCTCGCCGCAATAAAATATGATCTCACTGGTGATGGTGTACTTACTTAGTACCTGTTGCAAAGAGGCATATAGTGCCACCCCGCTACCTTTACCCTTGTCGGTGGTCCAAGCTACTAACATACGCCGTCTCCTCTCCAGGATTTTGTTTCCCCAATGGTCATTCGTTTTCCGAGCTAGAGAGCTCATTACCATGTTAAATTATAGATATATTGACCTCAATAAGATCTTATTAGCATCATCTCCGGATCCTTCATTGCCCTTATTCCACGCACCGCATTTAACAGAATCAAATGGGGCTCGTTACCCTTATTCAGTTTCGTGGGTCAAATCAGTGCCCGAGGTGCGGCCAGCGGAGGTAATCAGTCTAAAAGGAAAACAGCTTAAGTACCTGGAAATGTTATAGCAGTTCCGCTTTTTAGAGTACGAGTATGTTGTGCTAGGTGAAAAGAAATGATTCTAGTAACATCTGTCTGAAATATCACGACATGTTGTTTCTCATTTAGAGGATATATCTAATATTGATAGACGTAAAATTTAAAGTCATATCGCTAAAGAGGAAATGGCGGTCGCGATTACTATATCTAATTCAACCTTATCGAGGTATTTTCTTTCTGTCCGTCCGTTATATTGCCTCGATAAGGTTGAGAAATTCCTCGATTGGCAAAATCACTATGCTTTGCGATTTCAAAATATGAATTCGGACGTTCTTTAGTTGTGTAGAGCTTTGCAATGATATTCAAAAGGCGGATGTATACGCAGAACACTGGGGTACATAGGCTCTTTTTATATTGGAGATATAGCCCGGAGGATACGGTCATAATATAATCATCGTGGGGAAATAGAACGGTAATGCGATACCGCGATGTTAACGGTAATGGAATTGGGCCGGTTTTCCTTTTGTCTGAAGATGTAATTGATATAATTTTAGACGTTGGTCCTAATTCTCGATGTTTTCTGGGTTTTTTCGCATGCACGTTTTGACTATGATGACTCCCAGATTTGGCAAGTTTAGTTATTTTTTTCGCTTTAGATCTGAACCCTCAAATTTATAATAAAATAAACATCAAGTCAAATCTATCTATCTATCTACCGAGGATAACCTCACGAGGTCATCCGTCCATCTAGTTTGGGGTCGTCCCACGCTGTGCTTTCCTATTATTACGTGGTTGCCAGTCTAGGACTTTGCTGCCCCAATGGCCATCCATTCAACCACAGCTCATTCCAACGACTTCCTCTATCCTCCAGTTCTCATGGTTTCAATATTTCCATTTCCATTCTTACCTATGCATAAGAAGTAAATGTAAATTTTCCCTTTTCTTCATAGAACCCATTCGCAACGCCTCAGCAGCATGGGCGTCAGTGAGCGCCGGCGCGGGCGCATGGCTCGGCGCGGGGGGCGGGGCGCGGGCGGCTGCACTGGCTCTTGCGGCTGCAGCAGCTCTGGCGGCGCTGGGGCTGGCGCTCCATTCGGCGAGACGGACGCCACCGTACCAACGAGCTGCTGATAAGGAGTCGCTCACTGATAGCGATGGTAAGTCTTAAGAAATCTTTTTATAGAACCTTTGGAGCAGAAAGGTTTTTAAGGTTTTCACGTACGGGCACAGTAAGAGGAATTCATACATTCAACTGACGTTGGAGGACCTTTAGAGTTGACAGACGATTGAGATTGTAGAGATCTACAACAACCAAACGTACCTTACATTTAACGGTTTCTTGCAATTTCAAAAAGTATAGCCAGTGTCACAGAGTCATCAATATGGTTCACTGTCCAAAAAAACTTCTCCTAAGGAAATCCTTAGGAGAAACATATTGATAACTGTTGTTGTTACTGGGTAGACTTTTGTCATGCTCACTCATGTCATGACAGTAAGTAAGCGGCTCCAAAGTTAACCATTTTGAGAGGGCTTTATTTAACCACTCAAACTCCATTGCAGGCAGAGCACTGCGTCTTGATATTCACAATATTCACATATTTTGTTACAGCTTGTTCAGCATCTTTAGAGCTTGGAGCGGCTACTTCTGGCTCACGTAGCACCCTACTCTCGGAGGTGGTGGGAGGCGGCGTGCCATTGAGGAGATTACTTCCGTCAGGGAGGACCCGCCACACAAGGTTGAGGGATTCTGACAGAGCTTCGGAGAATGTGGAGCAAAGGTAAGGAATCATATAGCACCTTCTTCTCCTCTCTGAACTCTGAAGATTTCTGATCTCGAGGAGAACCCGCCACTGAAACAAAAAAAATTACAGTCGATTTGACGGGAAAACGAAGCTGAAGGCAACATGTTAGAAATCTTAGAATGAAAAGGATAGTAAGATTTTATTACTCTCGTCAGTAAATCAAATAATGTAGAAAATTTCGTTTACGAAATCTAAAAATAAAACTAAAAGTAAACAGAATAGCGGAGATGTTAAAAAGACTTTAAATAACTCCTACCCACGATGAATAGACTCTTTTTCATATAAAAACTTTTCGCTCTAGAAAAATGAGCTCGTTAGTCATGATTTCGCGTAAAATATTTTCATTAGCAATTCCGTTTCAAGTTACAAAAGTAACCTTTGTCCCTAATTACGTCTTCAAATGAAAACTACTTTTATGTAGTTCTAAAATTCGTTAAATTTTAAACTGCGGTTTATTATTATCAATCTTAACTAAAAAAGAATATGATCACAGTTGCAACAAGGGATATTGTCTTTTATGACGTATTAACTCTTGGTTTTTAGTTAATTGAAAACAAAACAGTCCCCTTTCAAAAGAATATAATGAACTCTTGAATTTTAAGAGGGTTGTTATTCAGGGAGTAATTAGTATTACTTCATATCTACAAAATGGAGTGAAGTGTCTTTGTTAGAACACGTCTCGTTTACATAACTTGAAGTACTACCCTATTTTTATTGGTAATTTTGTGTAGGGTGGAGTATAAGGTGCTTGTTTAACTATTCTTATGGAATAAGTAGTGCTTTAATTACAACTAGCTTTAGGGTGATTAGAGAGAGCGATTTAAATTTCCTTGTAAGGGTTGAAATATTAATTAAATTAAAACTTAAAGTACCTATAGAACAAACTCAATTTGAAAGAGTTTAATGCATCTTTAGCGAGTGATACCTTTAGCTTGTAAAACTGACATTGTTATTACTTCAGGAGTTGTTATTATCTGATGTTTAGTATACTTACATCATTTTTATTTCATTTCCAAATGTTGGTTAAGTAAATACAGAACTAGATTGCCGAAATTTAAGCAACATAGCTGATAGCAAATTCAGAAAACAAGCTTAAGATTGCCTCAGCAGGTGTTGAAATACTAATATTATGACGTAGGTGCTAAAGCTCATTATGATTATAGGTTGGAAGAAGACGAACCAACCGACGCTGAGGCAGAGCAGGACGACGCTAGCGAGGCCAGTGGTGCTAGCGCAGGCAGCGTGGCCAGCCAGGCCACCGTCACTCCCGAGTCCGCCGCGAGCGCGCCCGCCGGACAGAGCAGTGTCACGCAATCACCGCTGAAGAGGTCGCATACTGTATCAGAAGCACCTCAGGTAGGTATCACTATTTTATTACTCTTCGCCTCAAGTTTCATTTCTATAGTCAAGTTTACAGAAATCGCTTGATCGAAATGAAGGAAAATCGCTTGTGCCGTTTTTGGCCAGAACTATTTTGTATGGGTTTTGTATGTGCCTTAGCACGCAATTTGTAACCTGGTTGTGTGTCCGTGAACGTGTTAAATAACGAATTTTCTAATTTATTTCATTCTTGATTTATCGCCCTCATCTAACATCGTCATTAGTTCATCCATTTTCCCATGCAGTATTGTATAAAACATCTCTTCCCATTACTTTTCCTCTTAAATAACCTAGAAGGTTCTCACTCTCATCTTGTCCGAGCTCTAGTTCGAAAGTTTATCGATGATAAAAATAAAATTGTCTTCAGAAATGTATGAAGTCTGCAAAGTAAAGCTATCGATGTTGACTCAAGCCAACCTTTTACTAGATAATTACAGCCCTGATTTTTTTCAAGGTCACTTCTCCACCCACACAATCAACAACGAGCGAGGTAGCCACCACGGACCTGAGCACAAGTGTCACCAGCGTGAGCGAAAGGGACTCTTGCAGTGAAAAGGATAAAGACAGCTTGTGGGAGAAAGATAGAAGTGCAAGCAGGGCCTCTTCGTCATCTGCTGCTACTCTGACAAATGTAGGTGACTAAACTTAAACTTACCGTATTGTGTATAATAAATTGTCTTACTTTAATTTTGAATAATGAATATTAGATATTGAATATTGACATTGTAAGTAATATTGTAATTTGAGATGATGACTATATGTAGTCTATTGTTTCATGTGTCCATTTTGCATGCCAGTTACTGGTGAAATGTGTGTTTCTCTATCTACCTGTCTGAACATCTTATGTACCACGTTTTAAGCAGAATAAATGACTTTGACTTTGACTTTGACTTTGAGGGATTGTAATCTGGGCGTCATTTGTATAGCTCCACCCGGTAGCTATATAAGTGACCCTGTATTCGGATTCCAATCCTTGACTACTATTTTTATGTGTCAATACGAGTTTAGTGTCAATCTACAGATTCTCCAGCAGTAAAGTCTTTCTGTAGTACATTGGAAGAAATATAATCATATCCTGCATTCAAATCACATGTAAATATCTTAGGTTTTTTCTAATCTACAGATATTATCTAACTCTTCTAGAGATCCCTGGTCCCTAATATAGGCTATGTCAAGCATCAGCAATCAGCATATTCGTAGACATTGTTTGGAACTATTTTATGGGCGCCATCTTTATATTTATTGCTTATTAACGCAACCGTTAAACGTTTAACGCTTACCGTGGAGGGGGAATAGAAAGAGACAGAGCGAGAGTGAAGAAGTTTGTCTTAAAGAAACAATATGAGTTCACTAAAAATCTATTTCTACCCCTTCATATTTTCATTTCCACATTACGAAGTTTCACTTCTTCCGCGCGAAGGGACTCCACGCACAATTTTTTTATATAGTCTTCATTTCCATCCACTGTGATTTTACCGTAAGTAAAAACCGAGTTATGTTTTTGTATGACTAGTAACACCAGCTTTTTGTCACCAGGGCTGGTACTCTCCCGCGCTGAGCGGTGTCTCAGCCGCAAGGATCCGAGACAACCCCAAGCACACCAAAGAGAGCTGCAATCGGCGGCTGCTTCGATCAGACCTGAGCCTCACGTCGCATCCTGAGATGGAAATCGACTACTACGACTATGAGGTCAACAATGCTGGTAAGCAATTATTTTTCTTAAAGTAATATATATAATTATACTAAAGATTTTTTTAAATCTTCAACCATCAAGTTTTTAGATTCACTAATGAAATTACTTGTTCTTGTTACAGGTTCTGTTCCTGGCTCGTATTTAGGAATGGATCCCGCCTTTTTGGTTTGGATTCCGCCCATAGAAGAAGGAGATATAATCAGGGAGATAGATGAAAACAAGATGCCCATATATGAGGTAAATATAAGTATATAAAATAAGAAATGTAAAATAAGAATACTGAATTTAATTTAGTCTATATGTAATAATAATAATGGCTATGATTGTGTTATAGCTTAGATTGACAATGTATGATTATTACAAATAAAAAATCTATCTATCTATCTATAAATTATGATTAGTCTAAT
The DNA here is from genome assembly GCA_932273695.1 of Apotomis betuletana. NCBI lineage: Eukaryota > Metazoa > Arthropoda > Insecta > Lepidoptera > Tortricidae > Apotomis > Apotomis betuletana. The sequence continues at coordinate 3,884,053 of OW026310.1, forward strand.
AGTCTTGTCCGATAATTTATTGTTTATATAATCTTTGATTATTTTATGATATGTAATCTAAAATTGGGCAAGTGCGAGTCCGACTCGCGCATGAAGGGTTCCGTACCTATATATATGTATATATAGCTGTAACAAGTATGTTGTATGGGAGCCCCCCTTAAATATTTATTTTATTTAATTTTTAGTATTTGTTGTTATAGCGGCAATAGAAATACATCATCTGTGAAAATTTCAAGTGTCTAGCTATCACCGTTCTTGAGATACAGCCTGGTGACAGACGGACGGACGGACGGACGGACGGACAGCGAAGTCTCAGTAATAGGGTCCCGTTTTTACCCTTTGGGTACGGAACCCTAAAAATCATTACAACATTATATTATTATCATGGCATTAACTCCGCTTTTTGTACGTTAAGTTTTTCTTTTGTGCAATAAAGTTTAAATAAATATTTTGTTTCAGGAAATTCTTCCTAAAGAACTCCATCCCGATCCTGGCAGCAACACAGAATCTCCCGAAGACCGTCCAACGTGCAGCACTCTAAAAAGAACTGACAGGGAAAGACCCGACAACAGATCTCTAAAGTCCAATGACTCAATCAAATCCTCCCGTAAAGTCCACGACAGAACCAACATTATCCATCCACTGAATTTTAGCATAACAGACTTACAACATTCACCAAAAGGCGCCAAGAGAAGCAGAAAAAAGAAAGAAGACTCAATAGCAATGAAAGAACTTACTTTAACGAGATCTCCAGTGAAAGTACACAGAAGAGAAAAGAGTGATAATGATAATACGCTGAAGAGAGTTAACGACACAGTCAGAGAAACCAAAGATTATGATACTTTAAAAGCAAACACTGATCTCAATGATATTAAATTTGCTGATGAAACGTCTGATTCGTCAAACGAAACCAAATTTGCTGACGATTCACCCGATAGTAATAGATTAGTTGGTAAATTCGATGTTAAAGCTTAGGATGATCGTTGAGGTTGGAAGGAAACTAAAGTTTTAAAACCCCGTAGATACAAAAGTCATTTCCATCACGAATAATATTTATGTAGAATTTTAGTTCCCTTTATCAGATCGATACTTAATGTGCGTTAGTTAACTTAAGGACCAATATGTGAGTAAATCAAACACGACTTATAATAATCTCTCATATCATCAAAACATAATTTAAAAGTAGCATGATATATATTTTTCAAAGATTCCATACGTGTAGTTCACGAAATATAATAGATATAGTAAATATTTGGTGGTGATGATAGTTTCTTCTATGATTCTTTTGATTTACATTATTATTAAAAATAATTCGAATTTAATTACTTTATAAATTTTATAGCAAGTTGCTGAGCTTTCTTAAGATCATTTACATGTTTATTATTACTTATTTATGTACCTGTATTTTCTTCTAATCCATCTTAACTATCATCTCCACTATTAGAATCACGTAGCATTTTATAATCAACAATTTCATTAATGTGTAGAAATATGTATAGTGTCACTATAATATCACTCTGTCTCTCTTCTTTGCTGGATCACAAAAACAATATATAGTCAATAGCCTACATTTTGACATGTGATCTTAAATCAGAGTCAGTGGCTATAATTTTGAATTTATCCAGTGATCATGTCTGTCGTTTAAAACCGATCAACCTAGAATTGATCGTGATACAATCAAGCTACTCCTAATTAGCTGCTTCAGTATTAATCTAAACAGATATTTAAAATTTAAACCCATCGTATCGTATCTCACGGGCAGGGATCGTAAAATCTGAACAAATTCGATTGAAATGAGGCATGACAACCACCGTGACGGCGACTCTTCAATGAATTTTGCTCGCATTTCACGAACCCTGCTTTTGAGCACATTGTAAATATCCATTTGAATGTCCGTAATATTTTCAATAATGAATATTGCTTTTGTTTAAATTTTATAGAAGACTGACGATTTCGGGCAGTGCAATACAGAAATTGTGTTCTTAAGTTACTTTTTAATCAATTTTAATGAATGATCAAAGATTGTGGCAAAAATATCGTGATCTTTTTTAATGAATCTAGTCATCTCGTGTCAAATAAAATAAAAGCCATTAACGGTGTTTTGTTATAATTTACATGTTTATTTTAGATCGCATTTATTAGTTTATCTTTAGAGTAATTAGACAGTTTAAGGGGTGATGTTATTTTATTGTAAAACTGTTAGCATTACCTTTAGTGTAAGCGGACGAAATTTGTTTCTAATTTTATTCTGTTCCTTTTTTGAGATTAAACAGTTTTTATTTTGTATTTGAAAATGTCGTTTTATTTATTTCCACTTTGATTATCATATCAGATCCTAAGTCAATTGGTTAACTTATCCAACCTAACCCTGAGTCTGTTCACTAAAGTTAGTAGGGTTCGAAGCAGCTCCCGCGCAGCTGAAAGACAACTATCTCGCCATACTCAATGTATGACTTTTGGCATGTGGAAACATCACCAAAAGCCGACATAGTTACCGAATACATTCTGGAAAAGTTCCTAAAACGCACGTCCTAGATGTATCAATATAATATGGTCAATGTGATTAGCGAAAAGCAAAAAGTTAGCAGAGGGTGCTAATTTCACGTGATGTGTAGATAACGTCGTGGCAGCTCAGAGTCAGAGTACTACTAGGATTAAGTAGTAAAGATCGTATGTTCGATCCCCACCAGCGTAAGCGTAAAATTTTGTATTTATATTTAACCTAGTAAAAAAGTGTTCAAACTTTTGAAGACCTTAGCTACCTATCGTTTACTTGACATGCCATGTGTGCCTTCATCGACGACTTATAGCCTAACAAGGTGTCGGTCCAACCCGGGGATACACGCACTACCAACAGTTTTCATAGCAATAATGTGCATACGTCATATATTTACGTCAGTATCGATTTGTCATCAACCAAAGTCGAAACATTGTTTACCGAAATGCTACACAATCCTTCGTTCTTCTTCCGAAATAAATACTGAGACTTTCATTACTGTGCGACAGTTTTGGCTTTATTATGCAAAAAATACTTCTAATTCTAATTTTAAAATATGGCTTCCATCAGTTAATGATGATTTCGCCAATTTCAAGTTTGCTCGTAGAGCTTGCCGTTGTTCGGTGAGGTTTTGCTTTTTGTAAAGTGATAGCGATTTACAAAAAACCACGCGGACTATCGGGCCTTGACCCAGGAAGGGCTATGAACGCTTCAAGTTGAATTCTTCATTAGCTATTCACTCATACGTTAGATCACTGCACAATACGCTATCAATACTACACATTGAACAACAGAAATGAATAGGTAAATAATGAACAACGCAACTTAAACGCATGCGGCCATCTTGAGACACGAACCGGAAGCCCCAAAAAATACTTAAAATTTGCTGAATATGTAGTCCTGTTTACATCAGTGACATTCACTGACTTTCAACGTCAGTTTCCAAAAAAATGACATTGCCGGTGAAATAAATTAGTACCACTAAAAAACCGCAATATGGCGTGGGTTTAAAAACACCCTGTTGGCTCTATATTTCTGTCTATTTGATCAGGCATCCACCAGCGGTTACATCACGGCTAAGAGGCGTATATTGGTGTACAATATTGCCATCCGGGGTTGATTGGCAAATTGTGAGGCTGCCTAGATTAAATTCCGACGCAACTATGTCAGCTATCAGCTCCGACATTAATATTTTGCACGAGGAATCTTTGGTGACACATTTCACGTGTCATGTACTTAGTAATTGTTATTTAGTTTACCTAGATATAGAATCTGGGTTTTCGAAGGATGTCAATAAAATTTATGAAGCTGTGTGGAGTGACCTAAGTTCAAGAACGTACCTACTGGTAGAAATCCCTATGGATAGCATTATACACCCAGTCTCACAGCCGTAGAGAAGAGGAAGATACCACTGCCTGACGAACAAGCCGAACAAGCGATAATCGACATCATTACATTATTCGAAATAGTGTTTTTGATATAATTTAATTTATTTAACTATTACCACGGAACGCGAAATTTTATTAGACCAACCTATTAGTTTATAAAAGCAACCTATAAGTTACCAAAGATGGCAAAGTTGACTGTCACAACGGACAAGGAGAAAACAGTACAATTTTCCCTACAGAAACACAAAATAGTACAATTTTTCTGTATCATTTTCTGCGCTATGTCCAATTAAATACTTGTCACTTGCGTTCCTTTAGAATGAGCAACTTTTGAAATGGATAGTTTTATCAGAAATTGGGTTAATTTAGAAAATGTAAAAATGAGGTAATATACTATTTTTTAATTGAAAAAAAGACAAGGTTAAAATAGCACCTACATTGCACCTACATAGCCAGGAAATTACATGGTGGACCCAAATTGAATATCATTTGCAGATCGTTGTAACTAGCTCATGAAAATTCAACTTAAGTGCGCCGATGGTGTAGTAACGAGCAGAAATTAATTTAAACGGACCTGGCACATGAATTGTGTTTGCCTATACATATTTCGTCAAACCGAGGTTTCGTTTTCTATTGTTTTCTCCTTTAAAACTTAACCAATAGTTACGAAATTAATGAAAAGGAAAACTTATTCTTTAAAACACTTTACGGTTCCTAATTTTTTACAAATAAATTGCCAATCTGACCATACAAGTATATATACACAGCAATCAAACAAGTGTATTATGCACACGTTTTTAGGGTTCCGTACCCAAAGGGTAAAAACGGGACCCTATTACCGAGACTTCGCTGTCCGTCCGTCCGTCCGTCTGTCACCAGGCTGTAATCTCAACAACGGTGATAGCTAGACAGTTGAAATTTTCACAGATGATGTATTTCTATTGCCGCTATAACAACAAATACTAAAAATAAAATAAAATAAATATTTAAGGGGGTTCCCATACAACAAACTTGTTATAGATTATATATATGTATAGGTACGGAACCCTTCATGCGCGAGTCGGGCTCGCACTTGCCCAATTTTTTTTTAAATGTCAAAGTCAAAAACAAAATATTCTTTATTTGAGTAGGGCTAGCTACAAGCACTTTCGAATCGTCAGTTACAGAGAAGAGAGCAATTTATTGATAGAATAATTACTAAAATAAAAAAAATTAAAACATAAAAAAATTACATTATAGAAATAAAAGAATAATACCAAAAAGGGTCGTCAATGAGTTGACGACGCGATTCAGTTGCGCATCTTGAAAACGTCGTGAGCAAATGTCCTGGTTCATTGCACACAAGGATTTTAGACGCACAGAGCAGTGAAAAAAGGCTTACTCAATCATCTTTCGAGCAGACATGAGCACAGCTGCACACACTGCAGGTAACTGGCTGCGGTCGGACGAGCATTGACGTTGACGGATGACTTGCCACGCCTGATGTATTGGTCGAGTCCGGCGCTCCCAAGACCATGCAGTATTTTATAGTGACAGAACCATTGAGAACGTGCCAAAAAGTTGTTACGTTGTATTTTTCTGTCAAATTTAAGTTTTTCCTTACTATTAAAGCAAGCAGATTGTTTTTCTGATTTCTACACTAATAACAAAATAACTTTTCAAGTTCTCCGCACTACCCAAAGGTTGGCTGGAAGAGATCGCTCTTTAGCGATAAGACCGCCTGTTGTTTACCTCTAAGTAATTTCTTGCGTTGTATTTCTCCTGTGTTTTATGAGGTGTGCAATAAAGAGTACGTGTGTTGTATATTGTATTAATAATTATAAAACGGTTTAAACTCACGTAAAAAATGTCAGGAACGGCCTGACATGTATTGAACTCATTTTATTATAGAGCTATTCATCAGGAGCACCTATCCGTGCTGCTACGCGACTCGCGGCCCGCTGCACTCCTTATCGCTCTCCTCGCCGCCCTCAGCGCCCGCGCAGATAGCGCGGCGGGAGGAGGGAAAGGCTCTTGCACTGTGAGTTCGAAACATGTCGGGTCATTCTTGACAATTTTTATGTAAGTTTAAACCGTTTTCATAAGTCATAACTATTAAAGATGTCTCACGATAGTTTTAATAATAGTATATTGTAGGTATTGTATTGTAAAGTGCCAGAAGAATCTGCGTGTACGAATCCTTACCGAATCCAATGTTTGCTTAACCTAACCTAAAAACCTCAACGTCATGTTATATGTATTCTATATGAGTACTTAAAAAATTAAGAGTGAAGAGTGAATATAAGAGTGTGATGGGAAGAGCGTTGGCTTTGACGGATGACTTGCCCCGTCTGATGTGTTGATCGAGTTCAGCGCTGCAGAGAGTGCGCGATATTTTACACAGCCGTGCATATGAAGTCTAGCGGATGCTTGCTGAAATTGTGTGTGCTTTAGTAGAAAGGCGTCCATATTATCCGATTCCTGCTGGCTTGCCCACTTCAAGAAGATTGATCGCAATTTTTAACAGACTTCAAAAAAAATAACAGAAAATACGGCTTCAAAGAATGCGATTAGCGCTTTAAGCAAAAAGTGGTACAGAGGCCGCTAACCGCAGAATATAACGCTTAATTTCGCGCGATGCGCGTAACGTTGCGTCAGCTCAGGAGTCCGATCACTACTACGAATAAGCAGAGGTCGTAGGTTCGATCCCCACCAGCGTATACATAATTTTTTTTATTTATATTTAACCTCTGCATCAATTATTCATAAAAGAAATCTGTAAAAGTCAGTGTGTAAGATTTGAAGTTTGAAGATATCTTCTACTTGACATGTGTCAAACAACACTACAAAAAAAAATAACAGAAAATACGGCTTCAAAATAAAATGACAAGCCAAAAATAACCCGTTCATGTACAAATTACATTTGAATCACCCTTTGAAGTCTGCAAAGTCACAGTCAACTTGACTTTTTACATGTAGGGCAGATAAACTGAAAAGCAGTTACCGAATGTCGCAGGCTTTGACGGATGAGTTGTCGCGTGTGATGAATTGGGTTCCGTGCTCATTGGAACATATATGAGAAACTTTTCTACACTAAGGAAGCTTAGTTGGGTAAAAACTATTCGACAACGCATCTTGGGATATCCGACTACCTATCAAATACGAAACTTACTTAAAATTCGTGTAGTTGATCTAGTGTAATGAAGCCGCAAAGATATCCCCAAATAGCTGGGTTGATAATGCACGCCGTTGTATGGGAACCTTGCACTTTGTGACTATGCGCTGAAACTTGGCACAGTTGATCCTTAGGTGGCCTTGAGTGAATTCAGACCGGTAGACATCGATAGCCACCGCGCGTTTAGTGGGGGGGAGGGGGGGAAGTTCGACGCTGCCGCGCTTTAATTAATGCAACATTTCTCTAAAACTATACATAATATGGCATGTGATATATCATTTTCGGATAAATCAAGGATGAGGAATCTATTTTTTGGACTAAAATAATGCACTTTCAAGCAAAAAAAATTTAAAAGTAGAAAAAACTTAAAAACGTAATTTGTGTGTTTTTATATAATTGACAATTATTTTAAAAGTATAAAAGTAATCTCAAAACAAAAAATATAATCGTAAAGCTAAACTTATGTAGTTTCTAAAAATATATAGTTTATTATATATATCTGTTGATCCATGGGAGATAATAAATAATATCAAGCGTAAGTCAGGGCGATCTCAATGCATGATCGTCCGTGAAGTAGGGTTTAGGTACTGTGTTAAGCAACATTTCTCTAAAACTATACATAATGGGGCATGTGATTTATAATTTTCGGTTAAATGAAGGATGAGAAATCTATTTTTTTAACAAAAATAATGCACTTTTTGAACAAAAAAGATATTAAAAGGTGGGACATTTGTGTTTTTTACATAATTTCCAATCATTTTAAAAGTATAACAGAAATCTCAAAAAAAAAAATATAAACATAAAGCTAAGCTTTTGTAGTTTCTAAAAATATATAGTTTATTATATATATCTGTTGATACATGGGCGATAATAAATAATATTGAGCGTAGGTCAGGGTAATCTCAATGCATGATCGTCCGTGACGTAGGGTTTAGTTAATGTTTTAAACACACAAAAAGTGCATATATTTTAATGTTTATGTCTCTTAGTATTTTAAATGAAACTACGCAATGTTAATTAATTTATTGTATATAATGCAGGATCCACTGCAATGACAGAGGTCTGAACATTTAAGCTGCCTTTTTTTGCAATTGCACCAGCCAATTTGCACCTAAAAATTTCCAGACATTACATTACATGCTCCTGCAGCAACAGGCAAGTCTGTCCATGTAGGCTCCCAGTTGTTGCTGACCTTCGTCCAACCCCAAGTAGTTACCCCAAATGCGTGATAACTGACCCCAAACGCCCACCTCTTAATGAATGCTGATACAAAGTGGCTTTGGTCGGTGGGAGGTGTTCTATCTGCTGTATTCTATATATATGCTATCTTGGTAAAAAAATATATATGGGGGGGGCTCATTTACTGAAGTAGGTACATGAAGCTGATCTGAAATAATAATTATGATATACAATATTCTTTTTTAAGTTTCGAGATCCTATTATTCTATTATATCAGTTTCAAAAGCAGAAAAACTGACCTATCATACCTATGATGTTAAGACGTATTTTTCGATGGAAGCCATTACCTACTCAATGCGTCGCTTGATCGCTAACTCGAAACCTACAGTAGGTCAGGAAAGGCTTCCATGCTTGAAAAGCACTTCTCTTTCCTTTACCATTGAACCAAGATACCGTATCACATCCTGTGAATGCGTGAAAGAGGGTATCTTAATACTCTTGCTCTCTGTGGGCCTGTAAATAAACAAATATGTATAAAACACCCGTATTTTCTTAATTTACTATGATCGAGGCTTCACGACTCATGATACTGTGGATACTGATGTGTTGGTACTGACAGTTACACATAATATGCAAGCTTTACCTCAGCTTGAGGAGCTTTGGGTGCATTAGGAACAAGATAACATCACCAATATCTGTGATATCATGATATCGCCACCACGATAGGTAAAAATGGTATATCTGGTCATAGTAAATTAAGAAAATACAGGTGTTTTATACAAATTTGTTTATTTACAGGGCAACAGAGAGGAAAATTATTACCCATTTCAAGCATTCGCAGGATGTTACATGTGACACGGTATCTTCGTTCAATGGTAAAGGAAAGAGAAGTGCTTTTGAAGCTTGGGAAACCTTTCCTCCATGACCTCTTCTTCTTCGTTGGTTTCACTCCCGGCAGAGTGGTCGTGGTCATCATTTCAGATATTGGTGAATGGTGATAAGCTTCACAACACGCCGCCATTCTTACCTGATAGCCGCCTTCCTCGTGCATTCGTGTAGTAACGATGATGCATTTATTGCAGCTTTTATTTAGTTTGTCCATAACATAGGTGATCTTCTTCGTGGCCTGGTACCCTCAACCTTTCTGTGGACCAGAAGCGCTCAATAGCCTCCACCCCCCGGTGGCAAACGTGGCCAAAGAAGGTAAAGGTACGAGACTGTACTAAAGACGATAAACACTGCTTGATGCCAAGTTTTCGAGTATAGAATCGTTGGTACGGAATTCAGTCCATAATACTCCAAGCATTCTCGTCCAACACCACATCTCTAGGGCATCTAATGGGCAGGAATATGGGGAATACAAGTGCCCGAACGAGCTGGTTTTTTGTGTCTTCGTGTTTGTTGCGATTCCTTCATATAAACATTAACTAAACCCTACGTCAAGGACGATCATGCATTGAGATCACCCTGACCTACGCTCAATATTATTTATTATCGCCCATGTATCAACAGATATATATAATAAACTATATATTTTTAGAAACTACAAAAGCTTAGCTTTGTTTATATTTTTTTTTTTTTTTGAGATTTCTGTTATACTTTTAAAATGATTGGAAATTATGTAAAAAACACAAATGTCCCACCTTTTAATATCTTTTTTGTTCAAAAAGTGCATAATTTTTGTTAAAAAAATAGATTCCTCATCCTTCATTTAACCGAAAATTATAAATCACATGCCCCATTATTTATTTTATTTTATTTATTTATTTTATTTATTACATTTCACAGCATAACAGTTACAACCAAGGCACTATGAAACTAAGAATACATAACGTTTACATATTACACAAAGGACAATTATAAATTACACAGAAGAAGGTCGAACATCCATCATCTCACAAAACCTCAAACATTCATCGCACACATCTATCCATCTGCTTGCAAATATATCAAAGCGTGGAGCTGATTCTAGGAGCGAGTTTAAGAGGTGCAGGGCCCGAACCAGTGGAGATTTTCGATGGGACACAGTTCGCGCGGACGGCGCCGCTAATAGATGGCGACAACGGGGTCGGAAAAGGATTCTACTTGGAGTGGGAACATACAGGCGCACCAACTGAGCAACTAATTCGGGGCAGTCTGAATTACCACGTACAATGCTACTTGCTACAGTAAGCAGCCTGCAATTCCGTCTTACCTCCAAGGAGTTAAAGCCCAAGAAGCCCAGCAAAAACTTTGTCGGATATAAGAATGGGTAATAACCATATAACTTTTTATATAAAAAACGAAGGAACGCCTTTTGCACTCTTTCCAAAAGCAAGATGTAGGTTACTTCATGGGGGTTCCAAATAACGCTGGCCGCTTCGAGCTTGCTTCTAACCAGAGCAGTGTAAAGGAGCTTTATGGTCCCAGCATCATCGAAGTCCCTAGAGTTCCGAATAACGAACCCGAGCCTTCTATAAGAGTTAAGAGCCAAGGCGCTCATGTGCTCATGAAAGTTAAGAGAAGAGTCCAGAGTAACTCCTAAATCCCTAATAGTCTTAACCCGAGTTATATTCTCTGAAATTAGGGTATAATTGTAGTAACGGATTACGGGCCCTACTGAATGTTATAACCGCACATTTCTCAGCATTGAAGAGAAGTCTATTTTCAATACTCCACTGGCATACGCGATCAATATCATCTTGCAGGGACTCACAATCTGATAAACCCTGTACACCATAAACGAGCTTCAGGTCATCGGCATACAGTAAATTTCTGGCGCACTTAGGAACCAGAGCCAGATCATTGACCATAACTCCAAAAAGCAACGGGCCCAATATCGAGCCCTGGCTGACCCCAGAACGAGTATGATACGGCTCTGAAACAAAGCATCCGTGCTGCACGTACTGCTGCCTATCGCGAAGATAACAAGCAAAGAACTTTAGCAGTTTCGGTGAGAGACCAATAGCGCACAACTTGTTTAAGAGAACATCGTTATCAACGCGGTCAAACGCTTTCTTAAAGTCAAAGTACAGCACGTCAACCTGTATTCCATTATCCATGTGATCCGAGATAGTATCAACCAGGGTCAAAAGGTTAGTCTCTACTGAACGACGAGACCTAAAGCCATGCTGGGCATCACAGAGTAACGGCTTCAATTATGTATAGTTTTAGAGAAATGTTGCTTAACACAGTACCTAAACCCTACTTCACGGACGATCATGCATTGAGATCGCCCTGACTTACGCTTGATATTATTTATTATCTCCCATGGATCAACAGATATATATAATAAACTATATATTTTTAGAAACTACATAAGTTTAGCTTTACGATTATATTTTTTGTTTTGAGATTACTTTTATACTTTTAAAATAATTGACAATTATATAAAAACACACAAATTACGTTTTTAAGTTTTTTCTACTTTTAAATTTTTTTTGCTTGAAAGTGCATTATTTTAGTCCAAAAAATAGATTCCTCATCCTTGATTTATCCGAAAATGATATATCACATGCCATATTATGTATAGTTTTAGAGAAATGTTGCATTAATTAAAGCGCGGCAGCGTCGAACTTCCCCCCCTCCCCCCCACTAAACGCGCGGTGGCTATCGATGTCTACCGGTCTGAATTCACTCAAGGCCACCTAAGGATCAACTGTGCCAAGTTTCAGCGCATAGTCACAAAGTGCAAGGTGTCGTGCACTAACACCCCAGCTAAAACGATGGCATTGTAATTAAAGCGCAAACGTGTAGGTATCGCGCAAACATTTTCGATACAATTTTAGAGATTTATTGCACGACAAGTAAAGTCACTTGCTTTTCACCGAGATGACTGGCGAGAAAGAGGGGAGGAGAGACATACACATAGGCTAAATAAAAATCAAAAGGTAAAGTCACAGCATTGCAAACCCCTTGCAGATAAACTGAACAGCAGTTAGAGAATGTCACAGGCTTTGACGGATGAGTTGTCGCGTGTGATGCATTGGGTTCCGTGCAGACGGGAAGATACACGAGCAGATTTTCTACCGTACGGAACAAACATGTCATGTCAACCGTTTAACGATAAAAGTCCAGAAATCATAGTTGTTATGCAACTGTTACAAAACGAGAGTCTTTAAACATGGTTATGGTGACAATACGAAAGTTCGCATTGATGTTGATTGATGTTATTGGCTGAAGGAATCTTTATTCTTTACCTTCAAAACCTTCGACTTGTCAATGTGAAAATTTAAAATTATTTTTAATAAAATGGCTGCAGTTAAAGCAAGGCATATCGAAAAAGAATTATATATTTTCTAAGGTCTTCCAAATTGAATAACTATGGCATTTACAATACCCTAACCATGAGTTTACTGTGAGCGTCCTTTTTTTTTTTTCTATCTCTTTGCTTGCGGGCCCGAAAGGGCCCTTTTCACTGCTTTTTACCTGACACGGCTCGTCCTTTCGGACGAGCCGCCGAAAGAACTTAACCTAATTAAAAACTAACTTTACTAACCTGATCCCTAGAGATCGCGGTTGGGGTTGAAGTTTTTTGGCGGCCATGCGCGTGTCCGTGTCGGGCACCGACCGCGGCTGCGGCCGCCTCGTCCTAGTCTCCTGAGTTTCTGCGTTTTGCCTCCCAATGGGGGGCCCTCGAGTAGTAATGCGCCCTCACCGTGTTGAACGCGGAGGCGCCGGGTTTTTGTCGCAACGGGGGCTTCCATTTGGTGTGCTTCCTGATGGAAGCCCGCCGTGAGCGTGTTAGGTGTTGTGGTGTTGTGCCATCCGCGCTGGTTTGCGTGGATTTGGGTGTCTGAGTATCTTTGTCTGGGACACGTGTATGTGAATGTGGGACAGCGTCAGGTCCGGGTCCCGAGCCGCTAGCCTCAGTGTCCGTTTCTTTGTCTGTCCAATATTTAAACTGTGAGCGTCCTCGCTGCGAAAACGATTTGTATGGAGAATTGTAGTTCTACAAAGTAACCGCTAGAACGCTGTACTGTTCTACATACAAATTGTTTACGCTGTCGCTAGCGAACGTGCACGTTAACCCATGGTAAGGGTACAGGGAATTCACTTAATACTCGTATTTGTCGAATGACGTTTTTGGAATGCTGTCGCGGAATTTGACGACGTTTCAGCATGGAATCAAGAATTTATAACGCTCGAAGAATCTTCGTCTCTCATTAAAGAGCTGCGAAACAAGCACACACAGCTGTTTAGGAAATGAAGTAGTAAAAGTACTTTTTCTACTCCAGTACTTTTTTCTGTCATTTATAATTATAGTTACTAACTCTAATATAAAGACATAAATTATGAAAGTCTGTAAAAGTCTATACTCTACTGCCCAAAAACACACTGCTAACCGATGTTATAATGTCGCCAAAAAAGCATCACTTAGTACCACAGATTACAAGATGAACAGCTGCATTCACACAATTTGCAAATTTAAAAAAAAACTTATTGTGCAAAGGCATTGCTGCCAACTTTAAAAAAAAGTTTTATCTTCAGTGCATGGATGTTTAGTATAGTGAACGTATACCTTTATGTATAAGTTCATATATTTTTTTACAGATGGACGTCAATAAAAAAAAAGTTTATCAGACAATTATTTTTTTAATTTTGTTGATTCCGAGCGGGAACATGGAATTATTTTCTTTGTTGTTTATTTATGAAATGTCGAGTCGTAGAAAAAGTATTGTATGCAACGTTGTATAAGTAGGTCAAAAAACGCTCGTGGCATCTTTCTTACGATGTTCGCTACGCTCACATCGTAACCCATGCCACTCGCGTTTTTTGCCCCCTCTTATACAACGGTTGCATAAAATACTATATCATCTTCTATATCTATGCTATTATACAATTCTAGAATTGTATTGTAATGTTCTATGGAGAGGGGTCATTATTTCAGCTAAAAAAAACCTCCTTCGGGCATTTCTTTGTCCTTTCATCACGCCTAAACGGCTGGTCCGTCAATTTTCGTCAATTTCAACCATTTTGGCATATGGGTAGTAGCGTATCCCCAGAAGGTTATAGAATATTTCTTCCCCGACTACGACGACCACTACGGAAACGCATAGTTGAGTTAGAAGGGCAGAAGTGCTGCAAACCCGCACGAGATGGCAAGACATCGTTAGGCGGGCGACAGCAGTCCCCAACCCTCTCTCATGAAGACCACGGCCGCTCTGACAAGAGCGAAACTAAGAAGAAGAAGAGAGTAAATCAATTACAAAACTAATGATAAAAATTACTTACGTAACTGTATTTAGATGCAGAATTTCAACCCCCATCTATCTATCTGACAGTCACAGACGTCCACTGCTGAACATAGGCCTTCCCCATAGCTCGCTACAAGGTGCGATCATGTGCAGACCTCACCCATCAACTCCCTGCGACCCTAACAACACTACGCTTTCCTACACGCGGTCGCTACTGCAGGACTTTGCTGCCCCAACGGCCATCCGTTCTCCGGCCCGTACATTGCTACTTCAACCGTGCAATCCTGTGCGCTATATCGGTTAATTTGATTCTTCTGCGATATCCACGTTTCTGATTCTATTACGCAGAGAAACTCCGAGCATAGCCCTTTCAATTGCATTGAATTTCAACTTAATTCAACCATAATAACTAAACCTAAATAAAATAAAATCTAGTAACAATCAAGAACTGCTTACTCCAATCCTTTAAACTTAGTCTCAATTACGACTGTTAATTAGCTCTCCATCAAGTGCTAGAATACCATTAAACGCAAAACGACCTATGTTAATAAGACATTCTTATCACCTTGAGTCCTTCTTGAATTCCACATGTAGCCTTCCTTTATTTACAAAGGATCCTATGTTAGTCCAGCAACGTCATCGGTTACGTCCTTTTGAAATATAATTGAGAATTAGTGCCACGCTTAGCCCCCACATGACGTGCTGTCCACGAAGTTAGTCGTTTTGAGTTAGCTTGCCCAGGGGAGGTAGTACTGACAGAACAAAGCTAAATTATTCCGATTGTATTTGAGAACAATTCTCTATTAAGAACAGAGGAAATTAGGAGAATAACGAATAACGATCTATTCGGCCGTTTTTAGGGTTCCGTGCCCAAAGGGTAAAAACGGGACCCTATTACTGAGACTTCGCTGTCCGTCCGTCCGTCCGTCCGTCCGTCCGTCCGTCCGTCTGTCACCAGGCTGTATCTCAAGAACGGTGATAGCTAGACAGTTGAAATTTTCACAGATGATGTATTTCTATTGCCCCTATAACAACAAATACTAAAAATAAAATAAAATAAATATTTAAGGGGGGCTCCCATACAACAAACTTGTTATAGATTATATATATGTATAGGTACGGAACCCTTCATGCGCGAGTCGGGCTCGCACTTGCCCAATTTTTTATTATTTAAGATTCCTTGAGATTTTAAAAAAGCTGTCAAATGCGAGTCTGACTCGCGCACCACGGGTTCCGTACAAACATCCCATTTTAACTGGCTGGGTTAAGTGTGTTATGTATGGCGCCGGACACAAATGCGGTGCAAAGTTAACTCAACCGTTCACGTTTGTTTTAGTATTTTTTGTTATAGCGGCAACATAACTAAATCACCCTGTGAAAATTTCAACTGTTTAACAAAAAATAATACTGATGCCATACGAGGGGCTGACCAGGGAGCGAAGTTAGTTGGTTCGAGTTAGCTCGCCCAGGGGAGGACGACAGAACATAGGTGGTAGGTAATCCATACTAAACCATACTTCCATATCCATACTAATATTATAAATGCGAAAGTGTGTCTGTCTGTCTGTCTGTCTGTTACCTCTTCACGCTTAAACCGCTGAATCGATTTTGATGAAATTTGGCATGGAGATAGTTTAAAATCCGAGGAAGGACATAGGATAGTTTTCATCCTGGAAATTATCCCTAAAAAGATTGAAAAGTGAGTAAGTAATTCATGATGACATTGATGACACTGTCGGAAATGTAATGATTAGACCAAAAGCACAATTGCTCTTACATTTGCTTAGGCGCTTTAAATAATCCCTTTTATTAATTAAGGTGATTAGGTGGATATCTATCGTGTTGTACGAGGTTGCTTCCATACTTCCAAGTTCCACGCGGACGTAGTCGCGGGCAAAAGCTAGTAACTAATAAACTATTCAGATTGTATTTTAGAAATGTAAATGGAAGCTATGTAAATAAAGAGCAATATAAAGCTGCCTGTCCATAGAAGTCGCAATGAATTAACCAATCGGGCTGCGTTTTTATGAAGCCTAAAAAGTGCATTTAAATCTGAGAAAAGTGATTGGTCAATTTTACACATCTCCGCTCCGCTTTGTTTCTGTGAAAAGGCAGCATTTATGTCATGTTTGAAGTTCCTTCGAGATTTTGAAGTGATGAATTCCATAGGGCAACAGATCTAACATCGTTCTAGAGAATTTGGCATTGAATTTGCTTTTCTATTTATTAACGAAGACATATTTCTCTCTAAGCAAAAGAATGTCAGTTATGGATTGTCGTCAGTTAGTCATAATCTTTTGTGCTGTGGTGCTGTCCACGAAGTTAGTGCTTCGAAGCTCGCATGCCAAAGAGAGATAGACCCAACAGAACAAATTTGAAATTCAGACGTGTACTTATTTGAGAAATTTAGTAGGTACTTATTATAATTATTATGTAATAAAAACTTAACGTTGCATTGAATTTCCTAAGTAACTGCGGAAAATTTGCAACATCCCGATGCACTTTTTTTTTGTTTCGTACCTATAAGAATATGGGTATGTAGTAATGTAATACATATTCCTAATTAATGCGGCATCTCTCCTAAATTTGCAGCCTTATCCTCTATTGGACCGAACTGATATAGCTAACATTTTTTAAGACGTCCGAATGGTAGAAGACAATCTCTCAAGTGGAGTTTGGACAGCTTAAAAAAAATCAACTATTATAGCTAATCTTATATCGGCGGGACAGGGACCCAATCAGGTTGGTCGTTTTTGCCAGATCCGGAACACGAGTTATGGTCACTCCACCCCAAACAGATTTCGCAAGGGAACTTTATTGGAGAATCGAGGGTTCTGTCTACAAGGCGAATCGCGCTAGCAGCTTTAGATCTTTTTTAATTTCATCAATTCCCTATTGCAATCTAGGTACATAACACCAAATGAGACAAGAGAAGGACATTCAATCTTAGCTCCACATAGTAATATCTCCATATATATGTAGCAGTAATAATCATTGTTCCAAATTAAAATTAATTTGGAAATTATTTACTGGTCGCTCTAATGTAAACCAAATTTCTGATGTTTCTTATAAAAATATTGCATTTTGAAAAGAAAACCGTAAGATACTCAGATCTCTTACGATAATTCAATGTCCTTTGCCCACATTATAAAGCTCGTTGAAAGTTGTTCCATACTATTTTCAACGAAAATTGCTACATTTGGAGCAACCTCTAAATGTCATCGGATTGATTTAAAAATGGTGAGTATCATTTTAGTGGGTTTTGGACAGAAAAAAACGCGGTGAAGAAATAATATAAAAAAATGTACCCCTCGAATCTTTTATTTATGGTATTCAACTAACGGGCCCTAAGCTCAGAGCTCACCCTAGTTGGCACAGCCACCACAAATGAATTGATGTTCACATTGTGACGAGACTATTCGCTCGACCTTCAAAATATAATTAAACATATAAATAATGAGTCTATTGTGTCCCACTGCTGGGCAAATGCCTCCCCCTCTCCTTCCACTGCTCTCTATTTTACAAGCTTTTATTTAACTTGCATTGTATGTATGTACGTATGTCTGTAAGTATGTTTGTTCGGGTGGAATCTTGCAACTCAATTTTGAAGCAGATATCGTCAACCGATTGAGCTGAAATTTTGTAGGTATACCTACTTACCTTCGATGACATTACAATAATATGGTACCATGGGGCTGATCTGATTATGGAGCCGGAAGGTGGCCATAGGAACTCTATAATAGAAAAAGCAATCCTACCGAGTTTGGGCTCTTTAGTATCGTCTCAGTGAGCATTTTTCGGCTATAAAAGCTTGTCACTAAAATGAAATTATTGATAGAAACTTATTGTGCTTTATCCGGCCAGTCCTCGAGGAAGAAGTTGCCGATACGAGATTAGCTATTTAGTTGAAAAAATATAAATATTAAGTAATGTATATCAATGCAAAGACGTCTCCGATATTATGTTACGTAGTTTTACACTATTATTATTTTTATATATTATATTGCACCCCTACTCTAAGTACACAGTTCTTATTTTAGGCCGACGCTCGCGGCATTTAATTATATTAAAGTAAATAAATATTAGCGGGACAGTATTACACAAATCGATCTAGTCCCACCCAAACTAAGCAATGATTGTACTATAGCTACTATGTATACATCTGGGTGTAATTGTTACAAGAACTCATAGACACTCAACGATCTGCTCGGTTTTTGTCTAGTAAGTATTTTTTGCACGGAACCCCACTCTGTATGAATATGCGATAAAAGAGAACAGTTTAATCAGGCGCGCGGCGAGCCGGACGCAGTTAGGGTCCGGAGTCCGGACACTGTAACGGGAATTAATGGAAACAAGATACAAGCGACTAGAAGAGGCAAAACACGGATTATATCAATCCGACTACAAACAAGTACTAGTAATAGTATTAAAATACATTCGAAACGGGATTACTCATGTCACAGAAGTCGAATATCGCTCGACAAGTTCATCATCATCAGTCGCAGCAGCGGCCAGCCTAGCACTGAACTGGGACCAAATTCGAGAATGCCGTTTGAGAGATCGCAAAACGTCAAAACTCTGTTAGATAACAGTGATATCGCCTTTGAACTGTCACTAAGGGCCTTATCACACTTGCGATTTGCGAGCGTATTTTCTATACAAATAAGCGACGAGGCGAACACGCTGCGCGATCGCCTTCATACAAAATACGCTCGCAAATCGCAAGTGTGATAAGGCTCTAAAATGCGATGAGCTTCAAGTGACATATCTAATCGCAATTTTGGAAATACAAAGGCGATAATGATTGTCAAAAATGCTATTCATGTATATGAATTTCTGTTTTTAACGAAACGTGACTGACTAATTTCACGCACTACACGGTCAAGTTAAAGTATGCGCCTGTTATTTATGCCGTCACATACAAAGGGAACGGAAATTAAGCGCGACCGGATTGACGAAGTAGCGATGTTCTAGGGATATCGTCACTTGTCAAGTAGGGACACGTCAAAAGTGACGGATGGCAATGAAATGGAGAGATCTCCATCATCTCTCTAAAATTGGTCGAATTATTATATATATTTCATTGCGACTGTACTATAAGAAATAATAATTCAGATAATTCTGAATTATTCTGGATTTTCTAAGACATCTGTCTTAACAGAAGAACAATCAGTAAGCAACATGAAAGAATATTCGCAGTCGCTTCTATAACTTTATCACCACCAATGGGACGAACATTTCTGTTAAAGTTTTTGCGATGTGGGAAATTGGGTCGATTCAGTTCTAACAGACGTTTGGATTCAATTGGGTGCGACCAGTTAGCGTAATAAGGGTTTTATAGCTAAGCTTTTACTATTCTTGTTACGTTAATGAAGAAACTCAGTTAATATAATGTTTATTGTGACGTAATTAATTAGAGCAACACGTGTCGTAACTCTCCGTAAAATAAGTTTCTGTCAAAAATTTCATTTTAGTGACAAGCTTTTATAGCCGACTGTACTTTTCTTTGGATATCCATCAATGCTCACTGAGACGATTCTAAAGAGCCCAAGCTCGGTAGGATTGCTTTTTCCATTATAGCTAGAGTTCCTATGGCCACCTTCCGGCTCCATCATCAGATCAGCCCCATGGTACCATATTATTGTATTGTCATCAATGTAAGTATGCAAAATTTCAGCTCAATCGGTTAACGATATCTGCTTTAAAATTGAGTTGCAAGATTCCACCCGAACAAACATACTATACAGGGTGGAATTTTTCTTTGGGCCCTGGAGGGAAACTACCTTAAATCCTTTAGTTAGCTCATTTTACTGAAAGGAATAATTCCTTTATTTTTAAAAAGAAACAAAACTGCATTCAAAAATTTTCCAAAATTTCCTAGCCTCAACCGGGAAAAAACTTGTAATAAGTATAAAATGTCATGGAATCTCGTACAACAGATGAGTGTAGGGCTAAGTTTACTGGATAAATTTTATCCTGAACAATAATCCTACTGATTCGTGAAATAAAATATCGAGGGTTTATTTTTAATTTTTAGTTGGTTCGATTCCCGGTTGAAGCAAGAAATTTTTGGATAATCTTAGAATGCAGTTTTGTTTCTTTTTAAAAATAAAGGAATGTTTCCTTTCAGTAAAATGAGCTAACTAAAGGATTTAAGGTAGTTCCCCTCCAGGGCCCATAAAAAAATTCCACCCGGTATACACATACATACATACATACAATGCAAGTTAAATAAAAGCTTGTAAAAACGGGAACCAACCAACGAATCATCGCGTGATGACGTCAGAAGTCTCGCTTATTTTCTTATACCATGGTGGTTATGACGCGATTAGCGCAGTGGTAAAGCAGCTGCCTACTGAGCCGGCGGTCCTGGGTGCGAATCACGGCAAGGGCAAATATTTGTGTGATGAACTCGAATATTTGTTCCTGTGTCATGGATGTTATCTATACAATGTATTTATAATATTATGTGTATCGTTAATCGTTGTCTAGTATCTATAGTACAAGCATTGTTTAGTTTGGGACTAGGTCGATATTTGTTTAAGATTGTCCCTTAATATTTATATACATATTTTATTTTTACACACAATATACATACTGGGTACAATTATAAGATGCTTTTAAGACAGCTTACAGTCGTTAGATCTCTGGATTGGATTGGATAATAATTTTAAAGATTTGTGACTTCTACAAGGCAACCAAATATGGTAATGCACTGAAAAAAAAAATAGCTCAACTAGTTTAACTACTTCAGAAATAGCGAAATTGTGCTTAATAGTAACCAAGATTACGCTCATTTTACACGACTTATTTTGGTTACTGGTAGCCCTCAGTTTTTCAGTCCTCCGATTTATATAACTAGCAGCTAACATTTGGGCTACTGTTAACAATTTTTTTAACGGTTGCATTTATCACACGTTAAATCTATATATATATATAAAAGAATGTCGTGTTAGTTACACTATTTATAACTCAAGAACGGCTGAACTGATTTGGCTGAAAATTGGTGGGGAGGTAGCTTAGAACCAGGAGAAGGACATAGAATACTTTTTTCTTTTTTTTTCTACATATCGACTTTCAGGCGGTACAAAGTTCGCCGGGTCAGCTAGTAGTGATAAAGCATCGGTCACGTTTTGACAAAATGCGAGTGTGAGTGACAGATGCCTTGTCACTTATTTATCATGTGATAAACGCAAGTAACGCAACCCTCAGAGGCCCGCAGGGTTCGTAAAATGCGAGGAAAATTCATTGAAGTGCCAGGGTCATCACTGCTGCAGCACAGCTTGTCATACGTCATTTCAATTGATTTTGCTCGCAATTTACCTACATTACGACAAAGATATTGATATATTTAACCATCTTCTTAAGGTGAATAATACTTTTCCCTGGTTTCTAGAAAGTAACAAAGCTATCTCATGCTTTCATTGCGTGCAGTCGAAAATAAGTTGAAAAACAAAAACTGTTTTCTGCGTGAATTTTGTCAATTTCGAGTAGTTTTTGAAACAAAAATTATCAAAGAAAAATTCAAACTGTAGGTTTCAATATATCAATAGCCCTGTTCTACTTATAACTAATAATGTTACTACTTAGTAACATTGATAATATGTTAAGAAACATGTTTGATCATAGGAAAAAATTTCTAAAACAATCATCATTTTTTAACGAATAAGGAGCTTTAAATAACTTAGGTAGTAAATCTTTGAGAGAATAACAAAATGGACGTTCCACTGACGGAGTTAACACAATCCAATTAACTGGCCAGAGCTCAGTGCCAGGTAAATTAAGGAAGTTACCAGAAGTTACCAGAAGTTAGGTAACCCAGTATTTTACCGCAGTAAGCAGCTACTTAGCTGGACTTAGACGAAGTTTGTATTAGACGACACTGAGTTAGCAAATTAGGTTGTTTTTAGCTGTTTGGTCTGCGCTGTGGTACATTAGGAGTTTAGTCAGGTTAAAGTTTCTAGTAAGTAGGGGAGACCGGGGCATGATGGGATACTTAAGAGAAAAATCGTCATAATGTGAAAATCAAATTATTTATTAAACAACTCTTACAAGAAATCAACGCGTATACTATTCATTTAACAAAATTATAATCATGTATGGCACTGAATCACTTATTCTTTGGACAAATAAAAATTAAATTGCACATGTCAAAAATCCCGTTTTGCCCCATGATCGGGGCAAAATGGGAAAGGTCATGGGGCATAATGAGTACACATTTTAGTCAGGTTGGCAACGGTCACATACATGTGCCTCTTCATCGTCATCGTCTACACCTGCGCAGGAATTATGGGCCCAGCCGTGGCACACGCTACAAATAACCCATCCTTCAGTAGACTGTGAATATAAATACCCACAGTATATGCAAGGACAATCATTGTCATCATCTTCAGATGAACTATCTTCATTTTTTCGTCTTTGGTTTTTATTCCTCTTTTTAGGGTTCTTTTTCACAGGATTTTTCTTGTTAGTTTTTTTATTATTAGGTTATTTTTTATAAACACATATTTTCTACCTGTACTTATGGGGCATAACGGGATACTATCCCCTTATGCCCCGACCTTTTTGCCCCAACAAACATATTTTGCAAAATTAACAACAGTTCTAACCTACAAAATTATTCTGCCAAAAAGCAAAGTAAATTCGTTAGTTTAACACTACTTCAACGAGTATGTGGTATAATATAACAATAGCATTGAAACTTACCTTGGTGCTCATTGATTTACAGAAGATAACTTCGTAAGAATCGTTTACAAAACTGTTTTTTCTCGCTGCGCAACCAAAACACGCAGTGACATGCACTCGCCGCTCGGACTCACGTGACACGACTGAACACCGTGCGAATGGGCGCTGTGTTCGCTCTGTTGTGCTTACTATTCACGCACACAAGCACAATTCCCGTCCTGCCCCGAGCCTCGTCTTGCCCCTGTCTCCCCTATAACTGTTAAATAACTAAGAAACTAGGTTCTATTTGTTCTTCGAATTCCTATGAGTACCCTACTTACCATTAGTTAACGTGACCGTACTCGCCCGCGACTGCGTAAACATCAAAAAATCACGCAATAAATCATTCATTCATTAATTCATTCATAAACGATTATGGAGGATTGTAGTTCTGCAAAGTAACCGCTAGGGGCGCTGTACTATTCTCCGTACAAATCGTTTACGCAGTCGCTAGCGAGTACCGTCACGTTAACTCATAGTAAGGGTACCTACGTAATTATATTACTTTTTTTTTTTTTTTTTTTTTTTTTTTTTTTTTTTTTTTTTTTTTTTTTTTATGTCATAGCGGGCAAACGAGCAAACGTATCGCCTGATGGAAAGCGATAACCGTCGCCCATAAACACCTGCAACACCAGAGGAGTCACAAGTGCTTGCCTACCCGGAGGACGAAGATAGAATGCCTCTATGCTAGTAATTTCACCGGCTATCTATACTTTAACGGCGGGCATATTTCTCTACTCCATTTCTTCGTCATTGGTGACTTTGATGGAAAGGGATGGAGACGAAGGTCGAATGTTAGGTATTTGGATCAGACTAAAATAAAGGTATCGAAAAGTCAAATAAGTGGGTTTAGAAGAACGGTCTCGAGATAAACTGTACCGACAAGACAAGAGAGAAACTCTTAAATAACAACTTAATTATTCATGAAATGCGAACAAAATAACGTGACAGTAAGGTAGGAATATCTAGGGCTGTGAATTCATAAGTGCCCCATATATATGCGATCTGGGGCGTTACGAATTACCGCCCGTGCCGTGGCTTGTCTAAAGGTTTACGTCTTGCCTTGGCCAGGAAGTGAGAAATTCTTCCCGCGAAGCAGAAAATCCAGGCCTAGGGTAATGTAAAATAATGTTCAATATTGTCTGATGTCCAAATAAAGTAAGTAGGTACTTATCTATTTTATAAATAATACATCCTTTATCTTCTCCTATCCGACGTTATCACTAGATGAATGTAAGTATTTGGAAATTGTAATATTGCTTTGATAAACGTTTGTTGCACCTAAACATTACTAAATAGTTATAGTTATTTTCCACATGCATCATCTTCACTTCACTTTACCGCAATGTTTATGATTCCCATACGTCTGATATCCCTTCGCACCATAACGTCACAAGCGACATCAAATCCTACGACACATACGGCATTATAATTCCAAATAACACACCACACTCGACCCTCAATAAAAGCTAACAAGATAGCCACACGCTAACACGCAACAGTACGAGAACAAGATAGACTATTACGCATTAGCTAAGTGATAAAAAGGGATAGATAGCAGGACACTGTGCGTGTTGCTATTGTGCGAAAGAGCACGTGAATATTCTTTATTCCAGTCGACACAGACAACTCGACCTCTATAGTCGAGTTTTGTTTTGTTGTGTTTTAAATTCCTTTACGAACTCAAATATT
This sequence comes from Apotomis betuletana, assembly GCA_932273695.1. NCBI lineage: Eukaryota > Metazoa > Arthropoda > Insecta > Lepidoptera > Tortricidae > Apotomis > Apotomis betuletana. Next base: position 3,908,863 of record OW026310.1, read on the forward strand.
TAGAAAAACATGTACAGAAGATGTTTTCTATGTGGTGTACAAGATCCTCAGCCCATTTACGCATTTAATGCTGATACCTTTAAGAATATCTATTTGAAGTTGTTGTTTCGAAAGAAAAAGAACTTTAAGTATAATGACGTTGAGTTCAGTAGTGCTGATAACGGTAAAGTTGGGTATCATTCGATGTGTTATAAAAAAGTGACGGTTATGCTTAGGAAGTATAAGGAACAATATGCGAGTTTTTGCAAGAAACATGAGGTAAGTAAAGATTTCGCCAACTGACAATCAAAACTCACTAAAATTTTTGTCACTTCTCTTCAAAACCTCGTATCTAGTTTGTAGATTGACAATGAGATACGAGCTTTGTTTGAGGTTTTTGTTACTTAGTGAGTTGGTTGTCAAAAATGTTATTTCTTTGTACAAACATAGATCTGTTGTTTGTTGATAATGACGAATTTTAAACAATCGCTTTTATGGATATAAGCCCTTTTAAAGTGATACTCATGTGGTTATTCATAAGTTGTTGAAATAGTAAACAAATAAATCTTTGTAAGTATAACTTTGGACTTGTAAATAAATTTGGTATATAAGTATATATTTATCCCATCAAAAACATAAATGTAAAATGAGAGCCAAGTTCAATATCGCGTGCACTTCGCCGACAAAAGAATTGAGATCTGCAAGGGCGCCAAGTTCTTTGCCCTAAAACTTTTAGATACAAGGACATGCGACATACTCAATGCATTTATTTTACTTGGGGAGAAATTCAATATCAAGATTTGACTTGGCTAGTTTTCACAAACTAACTAAATTTTATAAAAGTAACATAGTCATAGTCATAGTTCATTATCAAGCTAACAGTATAAGTAACAAGACATACACTAACTTGCGTCCTTACCTTTACGAAAATAGGTTAATGATTTGATTGATTTTGATTTATAATATAAATTTATATTTTAAAACTAGCCAAGTCAAGTCTTGATATTGAATTACACCCCAAGTAAAATAAATGCATTGAGTATGTCGCATGTCCTTGTATCTAAAAGTTTTAGGGCAAAGAACTTGGCGCCCTTGCAGATCTCAATTCTTTTGTCGGCGAAGTGCACGCGATATTGAACTTGGCTCTCATTTTACATTTATGTTTTTGATGGGATATCATTACTTTTTGTACAGAAATTATTATGATGTGTAAATTACTAATAATTATTATTTGTAAATTAGTTCTGTGTGCTATTCTAGTACATCTTTTGAAAGTTTTGAACAAACAAAGAATTTTCCAAAACGGTTAGTACGTATTGGATTTTTATGTGCTGTATGCTATTCTAGTATATCTTTCAAACAAAAAAAGAATTTTCCAAATCGGTTTATAAATGACAGAGTTCTGAGGCAACAACCATCAATAATAATACTAATAATAATAATAAAATATAAAAAAATCACTGTTTTCGATTTTTATATGTATACACACACAATTACTAAGCTGGATGCCAAATCTCACCTTTCTAGGTCACCTGGAAGTGGGTTAGGTTTTTGATTACTAGTCAGTCAGTCAGTCAGTCAGTCAGTCAGTCAGTCAGTCAGTGATAAAAATACCGTTTTTTGGACTTTAATATCTCAATAACTATTTAACCTATATTAATGAAATTTGGGGTTCTACTTGTTCTAAAGGATCTTAATACATAAGCCAAATTTCATTTTTTTATGTTAAATAGATTTGGAGTTATTGGGGGGTCAAAAGTGGCTCCAAACGGTTCGTGTAATATAACACACGGCTGCTGCTCGCCAGTTCCTGCGGTGAACTTGGCTGGACACGCTGCCGCGTGTCTAGATCTATACAAGTATGTACATATCGTCGTCTAGTACCCATAACACAAGCCTTCTTGAGCTTAATTTGGGACTAGATCGATTTGTGTGAGGTTGTCTGATTTTTTTTTTATTTTTAATAGGTAAGAACAATTCCAAGTTACTTCCAGGAACAGCGAAGTTCGAGATTGCCATGCAAAAATAAAATAGTTGGCGGAGCGAGCGAAGCGTCTTTATTCAGCTTCGCCAAAATTTCTTTCGTGTGTTTGTGTGGCTGTTTTCGCCTACAGGCCACATTTCGCAATCGATTCTCATGACATTTTGTGAGTAGGTTCGATTATACTTAGATTTTTGACGATCGCCAGTTTTTCAAAACTTTTCCAGATGAAAACGTGGGGGCTGAAAATGTAAAAAAAAATACAAATTCCATCAATTTCGCAACAAACTAGTTATCATTATCACTAACATTAAGTAACTTTTTCCCTGACACTCGATGTGACTGAGTTTGCACCTGGCGGCCTCAATATAGCACACAAAACGTTGGGGTTGCAAACCCCCAAATAAATGTCAACCCTTATGCGTACAGAATAGAGACCCACATTTATTCGCACGGAATCGGCTCAAACTGGTCAAAATAACCTTTATATCAATGCAATAAGAGCGATGATGAGGTCATTTGGCTCAGGTCGCTTAACTCTTTCTTGCGCGATATATACTATACCTATCTCTTTCTGTACAGCACTGTGAGAGAGTGACGGGAGATGCTATGTCGCGCGACATGAGTTGTGATTGTGAATTATTGTTGTGCTAGACGGACTTCTTAAGCATCCATGTGAATGTAGGTTGACCCTAAGATGTCAACTCAAGGTCGACCATCTGTCCGCCAATATAAGACACAGGTAAAAAACCGCATAAAATAGGTAGGTACTAAAAGGTAGTAAGATGAATATGAATGAATATGAATGAATATGAATGAATATGAATGAATATGAATGAATATGAATATGAATATGAATATGAATGAATATGCAGGGAGGCCCCTAATAAGGTGTGCAGACTATTTGGTGAGGATCGCCATGGAGGCGGGTGGCGCACATTCAGGTGTTGTGGAGAACCTTCAGAGGACAACAGTGGACGTTTTTCGACTGAAATTTGACAAAATAGGTACATACTTACATATATAGATAAATATATTATTATTATTATCTCCTTTATTTATTTTTAAGCTTAGGCTAGTTTTTTTAAAGCTTTAATTTAACTTGCATGGTATGTTTAAAGTATGTACCTATGTTCGGGTGAAATCTTGCAACTCAATTTTGAAGCAGATATCGTCAACCGATTGAGCTGAAATTTTGCATACTTAATACTTAACTTTGATGACAATACAATAATATGGTACCATGGGGCTGATCTGATGATGGAGCCGGAAGGTGGCCATAGGAACTCTATAATAGAAGAAAGCAATCCTACCGAGCTTGGGCTCTTTAGAATCGTCTCAGTGAGCATTTGATGGATATATCCAAAGAAAAGTACAGTCGGCTATAAAAGCTTGCCACTAAAATGACATTTTTGCCAGAAACTTATTTAACAATAAATTTATATAAAAAGTAAAATACAATAAAATAATTACAAAATATAGATACATTATAAAAAACCTAACCTAGGGTGCCGCCGGCAGCGGGGCAGGGCCCAGACTACCGGTGGTTAGGGCTGCAGGGAGAGGAACCTCCTGACGATGCGCGCCGTGTCCAGGAGTACCGCCTTCTGAATCTGACCCTTATTATTATTATTTTTGTATAGAATATATCCATGACACAGGCAGGAACAAATATTCAAGTTCATCACACAAATATTTGCTCTCTCCGGGATTTGAATCCAGGATCGCCGGCTCAGTAGGCAAATGCTTTACTACTGCGCCAACCGTGTTATCTATGTAATACCTTTCTAGTGCCCGCACTTATCCGGTGTATGATGTGGATAACAGTACCCTTACCAAGAGTTTACAGTGACTGTACTCGCTAGCGATAAAGGTCTTCCTCTTACAATCAAACAGGCTCCGAGTACAGTCCGACCAAAAAAATAGAAATTAAAAAGTAGCAATATTATACTGTCCTTCCTTTCTAATCAATATAAGAAAACGGGGACGACACTACAGTATTGCCACTTTTTAATTTCTACTCTTTTTGGTCGGTCTGTAAGTTGGCAGTCAAAAGGGCCGTGCGGAGTTACTTTGCTGGCAGAACTGAAGTCTCATAGTATTTCTGCTTGGTTTGTTTCATCGTCGTATACCTATATGTAGGTATGTATCTATTTATATATGTATATTATCGATATGTATGTATTATGAGTATTTAAAGTACTTATATGAAATTATTTTGCTTATCTAAGCAACTCTGCACCGCCTACAATTTTTCTGTTTTAGTAGAGGATCCCTTTAAGAACGACCTTCACCGAGATGTTTATTTGATTAAATGTATTTTATATTTAATTTAATATGTCAATAAATATATTGCATATGGGTTGCCTAACAAATTTTAGTCCAGGGTATGTTTAATTAATGATTAAAAAAAATTTTTTTTTTAACATTTGATTATTAGATAAATTCTATACCAATCGAAAGTATGAAGCCCATAGAATATGCAAACGTTAGGTTGCCTATTCTTTTCCCGTCACAACTATCGGGTAGCCAGGTTTAAACTGGTAAATCTATACTAGCATTTTGCAACGGTCTGATTATTGAATTGAAATTAAATAACATTAAAGATTATTTTATTATGAACACGGTGGTATAGGGTTGCCTGCGAAAAATCAGTCCAGAATTCCGGTTGTCGAATTTTGAAAAGTAAAATATTGCAGCGAGTGAATGTGTGCGACTGAGAGGTCCCAACCAAAACCATCCCATACGATAGAAGAGGACACAGCATAGCAGCTGTTTGAAGTCCGCCCATTTAAAAAAAGAGAGTGCGCATGCTATTTGTGCTTGAAAATGAAAAGGATAGCGATAGACTCGTATATGCTGTACATTATTTTGGAGTAGTTTATTATTAAAATAGAGAAATAGTTATTTAACTTTTTTTTTTAATCAATTAATTAATGAAATAATGAACTTTATTCTGCAAGTAGGCCACAAGGGCACTTTTACATGTCTGAGTCTATCGACATTTCACAAGAGGTGACCACTGTTGAGAAGAAACTCCGAAAGATTAGATACATTACATTTGTTTTATTCTACTACCTATGTTTCTACTTGAATCACTTAAAATTAATGCCGTTTAAACACTTTTCACCGTTGGTTAAAATTCTCCAACGTTTAAAAGTATGAGAATCTCTAAACACCATGATGACGTAGGCTTGTGTCAGTCACGTGGTTCGCGAGTCTCGGAAGAGAGTACCAGGCGGAGTATATTATTATACCATGCATTTTATTGTATCTATAGCGACAATCTACTCCAAAATAATGCACAGCATATACGAGTCTATCGCTATCCTTTTCATTTTCAAGCACAAATAGCATGCGCACTCTCTTTTTTTAAATGGGCGGACTTCAAACAGCTGCTATGCTGTGTCCTCTTCTATCGTATGGGATGGTTTTGGTTGGGACCTCTCAGACGCACACATTCACTCGCTGCAATATTTTACTTTTCAAAATTCGACAACCGGAATTCTGGACAGATTTTTCGCAGGCAACCCTATACCACTGTGTTCATAATAAAATAATCTTTAATGTTATTTAATTTCAATTCAATAATCAGACCGTTGCAAAATGCTAGTATAGATTTACCAGTTTAAACCTGGCTACCCGATAGTTGTGACGGGAAAAGAATAGGCAACCTAACGTTTGCATATTCTATGGGCTTCATACTTTCGATTGGTATAGAATTTATCTAATAATCAAATGTTTAAAAAAAAAATTTTTTTAATCATTAATTAAACATACCCTGGACTAAAATTTGTTAGGCAACCCATATGCAATATATTTATTGACATATTAAATTAAATATAAAATACATTTCATCAAATAAACATCTCGGTGAAGGTCGTTCTTAAAGGGATCTTAGACTATTTGCAAAGGTTGACTGGTAGAGAATGCCCCATGCAATAAAGTTTCAATAAATAAATAGCGTAAACGTTTGTATGGCGAATTGTAATTCTACAATGTTAGCGCTAGGGGCGCTGGGTTATTCTCCGTACATGGTAAGGGTACTGAAGTAGGTATGTCTATTCGTTTTGTTTGTTATCGCATATCGCATGACGGACTATTGATTGTTAGAGCGAGATAGAAGACTCGCGATAAACGCTACCCAGGGTCAGGCGAGGGCATTCACTTACTTTGCTGCCTGATCTCTTAGTCCAGTCAACGAGGACTTCGACATCACCTGAGTTTAAATCTGTATCTCAGTTCCGCTTCACTTGGTGATTGGTCGATTCCGCACGTCTCTGCTCCGCTCCGCTGCAGTGGAGGTGCACCCTAAAATACGGGTCTCAAACTATGTAAAGACGACTGAAGTCCAGCCACAGACCACCCCCACTAGACGGAGCATGTAAGGCGACCCGTAGGCGACCCGCGCGCACCAACGACATGGTACGGCAGAACATTAAAGTATCAACACGGCGGCCACCGTTTAGTTGCGTCCATGTTTATAAGGTCTCTCTACACCACTTAACACTACAATTTACCATGTTATTAATTTAATTTCTTTTTTCGTAGACGTAAGCATGGATCATAAACAAGGACGCAACTAAACGGTGGCCGCCGTGTTGATACTTTAATGTTCTGCCGTACCATATCGTTGGTGCGCGCGGGTCACCTTACATGCTCCGTCTAGTGGGAGTTGTCTGTGAGTCCAGCATAAAGAGCGACAAAAACATCAGGTATTTTTAGGTACCTAAGTATAATTTAGACGACGCGGTCGGCGGTCCGCTTCAGTGGAAACGCACCCTTACCCTAGTTCCGCAGTATGAGGCCGACTACGCCTCATGCAGCTCCGACAGGAAGCGCCGCGGCTAATGCCGGGTTCTTAGCGAACAGATTGAGCACAAGTAGATGACATACAGGACAGATAGGTCATTATGAACACTTGGGTGCAAAGAAATAGAGTGAGCTGTACGGTATGAGGCCGACTACGCCTCATGCAGCTCCGACAGGAAGCACCGCGGCTAATGCCGGGTTCTTAGCGAACAGATTGAGCACAAGTAGATGACATACAGGACAGATAGGTCATATGAACACTTGGGTGCAAAGAAATAGAGTGAGCTGTACGGTATGAGGCCGACTACGCCTCATGCAGCTCCGACAGGAAGCGCCGCGGCTAATGCCGGGTTCTTAGCGAACAGATTGAGCACAAGTAGATGACATACAGGACAGATAGGTCATATGAACACTTGGGTGCAAAGAAATAGAGTGAGCTGTACGGTATGAGGCCGACTACGCTTCATGCAGCTCCGACAGGAAGCGCCGCGGCTAATGTCTGATTCTTAGCGAACAGATTGAGCACAAGAAAATGACATACAGGACAGATAGGTCATATGAACACTTGGGTGCAAAGAAATAGAGTGAGCTGTACGGTATGAGGCCGACTACGCCTCATGCAGCTCCGACAGGAAGCGCCGCGGCTAATGTCGGATTCTTAGCGAACAGATTGAGCACAAGTAGATGACATACAGGACAGATAGGTCATATAAACACTTGGGTGCAAAGAAATAGAGTGAGCTGTACGGTATGAGGCCGACTACGCCTCATGCAGCTCCGACAGGAAGCGCCGCGGCTAATGTCGGATTCTTAGCGAACAGATTGAGCACAAGAAAATGACATACAGGACAGATAGGTCATATGAACACTTGGGTGCAAAGAAATAGAGTGAGCTGTACGGTATGAGGCCGACTACGCCTCATGCAGCTCCGACAGGAAGCGCCGCGGCTAATGCCGGGTTCTTAGCGAACAGATTGAGCACAAGTAGATGACATACAGGACAGATAGGTCATTATGAATACTTGGGTGCAAAGAAATAGAGTGAGCTGTACGGTATGAGGCCGACTACGCCTCATGCAGCTCCGACAGGAAGCGCCGCGGCTAATGCCGGGTTCTTAGCGAACAGATTGAGCACAAGTAGATGACATACAGGACAGATAGGTCATTATGAACACTTGGGTGCAAAGAAATAGAGTGAGCTGTACGGTATGAGGCCGACTACGCCTCATGCAGCTCCGACAGGAAGCGCCGCGGCTAATGCCGGGTTCTTAGCGAACAGATTGAGCACAAGTAGATGACATACAGGACAGATAGGTCATATGAACACTTGGGTGCAAAGAAATAGAGTGAGCTGTACGGTATGAGGCCGACCACGCCTCATGCAGCTCGACAGGAAGCGCCGCGGCTAATGTCGGGTTCTTAGCGAACAGATTGAGCACAAGTAAATGACATACAGGACAGATAGGTCACATCATATGAACACGCTGTACGAGTATGAGGCCGACTACGCCTCATGCAGCTCCGACAGGAAGCGCCGCGGCTAAAGTCGGGTTCTTAGCGAACAGATTGAGCACAAGTAGATGTCATACATGGACAGATAGGTCACGTTATATGAACACTTGGGAGCAAAGAAACAGAGCGTGCTGTACGGTATGAGGCCGACTACGCCTCATACAGCTCCAACAGGAAGCGCTGCGGCTAATGTCGGGTTCTTAGCGAACAGATTGAGCACAAGCAGATGACATACAGGATAGATAGGTGAACAGTCACAGTCACATGAACACTTGAAGTCTTAGCACACTGGCGATTTGCGGGCGATTTATATAAAATATCGATATCCAACACTGCCGAACTAACACGTTTATCAGACAGTAACAGCTGTTCCTCTCTCTTTTCGTGGCTATTTGTCCCACTTTTCCCTCCTCTTCGCCCTATGGCTGATGCCACCTTTGGAAATATTGCATTTCTTCATATCTGCTAGCAAAAAAATTGTCCAAAGTGGTTTTAGGTCTTGCTCTAGAATCTAGATGATTTTCCGGCGACAGAGCACTTCGTTGCCAAAGTAATCGAGCGGTCTCCTCTTGACATGTCCATACAACTTCACCCTGCTTTCCTGCAGCTTATCGGCGTTGTCATAGATTCCAAGGCTACCTCGCACATCTTTTTATTCAACTCAGTATCCTCAGCTCCGCAAATGGATGACATAGACATTTGGGCATGCCTTTGTGTTAACGTCCAGGTAACCGCACATCAAATGCGACCGTCACAATTATATTAGGAATCCTTTTAGAGGCCGAATTCACTTCACTTTATACCAACAAACTATGAGACCCAGGGAGAACAAAGCGAAGTAAATGCGGCCTCAAAAAAAGAATCCTACTAATAGTAGGCTATTACGTCCTATCGAATTCAAATAGATGATTCTACAGGCGTCTCAACCGCCGTCAGTCCGTCAATCAAAGTAATAGACAATTATATGCTATAAATTAGATTAATTATGCTAAGAAGTACTTACAGATACAGTACAGTATATACATATACATATAGCTTATTACATATAGCTCATACTTTCAATATTTTACACAGCGGACTGACGGCGTTTGAAACGCCTGTAGAATCACTCAAATATACTAACACGCATCTAACTTTAACGCGATCTAAGGATAATATGTGACATCTTCCACTAGAGAACTCTCTTTGAGTCAAATTTGTTTCCTGCCTTCCTGTGGGGAGGGGGTAATTGCGTCCTGCACGGCGCACCTGCCCGGCAATTATAAGGATTCAGGATTACGGCGCAATGTAATGGAGCCTGTAAACTTCTCGCTTGAAAGGGGTTAGTTATTTTGATAAGGTTTGTTTAAAATTTGCTGTATTTTGGGTAGGAATTTAAAGCTACAAGGGGGGTTTTACAACCCACGTCATATAGCGGATTAAAAGTGTTATTTTTACTAGCAATGACAAATTTTTGGTAACTGACGTTGAAAGTCGGTGAATGTCACTGTTCTAAACAAAAAGGAAACAGCACTAAATATTCCGCAAACTTCAAGTAGGATTTATTTCGCAACGAAGGATTGAGCAGTATTTCGGTAAACAATGTTTCGAATTTGGTTTATGAAAAATCCTTGACAAATCGCTATTGACGTTTAATATAAATATGATGCTTGAACACACATTATTTGCCATATGAAAGCAGTTTGTACTTGTAGCGCCACTAACCCGGGGCTGGGCCGACACTTGCTAGGCTATAACTGAATTAACATTATATACTTACACGAATTAAGTAATGGGCCATTATTCGAGCGTGTGTACAACGTCACTTTCTTGGCTACTTTTTGATGAAATGTCTGTTGATATTAAAACTATTTGTCTATTATAAGTCCAGGATCTTAATCCTAAATACGTATATTTATTCTAAGCTACCAAATAACTTGAAAAACGTTTGAAACCCTCAAAAGGTCCGACTTACAATGGAAACCCGACTATGTTATAAGTTTCATTAGTCGTAATGTTACGCCACTAATAACTTATAGTTGTCTACGTCGACGAGTATGTATACAGTCTAACCAAAAAGAGTAGAAATTAAAAAGTGGCCATACTGTACGTCCCGTTTTCTTAGATTGATTAGAAAGGGACGACACTACAGTATTGCCACTTTTTAATTTCTACTCTTTTTGGTCCGACTGTACCTGGGACAAATTATCGCTCCCAGCGACCATATGACCAAAGAAATCAATAAAAGAGTAGCTTATGGATAGGGAAAATATTTGTCGCTGAGAAATAATGAAAAGTAAAGAATTACTAACAGCTCAACATCTATAATATAAGCTTGCAAAATGTCAATGAGCAATGGAAAAGGGGAAGCTTGGAGGAAAACTAAGTGACAGAATATGGAATAACGATAATTATAATATCGAGGACTAAAGTGCTTATTACACTTGGCTAAATTTAGGATCCTAAGTAGGGATGCAGCAATACGAAGGAGTGAGATGGAGATATCTCCATACGTGTTTCACATATTGCTGCATCCCTCTCGTTAGTGACTAATTTAGGAAAGTGTTATAGACGCTTAAGGTCACAGACAGCATCGAACGAATAAACCAGCAGAAATGGAGGTGGACACGCTATAGTGGAGAAATGGAGCAAACAAGCGACCCAATGGTACACCAGACACGACCGCAGGAAAAGAGGTCGTCAAGCATCAAGGCGTTGGGAAGACAATATCAGGAACTCAATGGACTAGGGTAGCACTTGATAGAGGACACGGGAGTTGAAGGAGGCCTATGCCAAAAGGCAACAACTTCGAGAGAGAGGCTAATAGAAGAATACAGCTGGATTGGGCAGCATATGGCAAACTTCGTCGGGTCTTCACATCGCCAATTGCACAATGTCTGAAGACGAAAGTTTTCAACCAGTGCGTCCTACCTGTAATGACATACGGTGCCGAGACGTGGACACTCACGGGTGGGCTGGTCCACAAATTTAAAGTCGCTCAGCGAGCTATGGAAAGGGCGATGCTCGGAGTTTCCTTGAAGGATCGAATTCGGAACGAAGTGATCCGTCAGAGAACCAAAGTTACCGACATAGCTCACCGTATTAGCAATTTGAAGTGGCAGTGGGCTGGCCATATTAGCCGAAGAACCGATAACCGGTGGGGTAAACGTGTTCTTGAGTGGAGACCGCGGATCGGCAAGCGTAGTGTGGGACGCCCTCAGACTATGTGGAGCGATGATCTGTGCAGGGTGGCTGGCAAAAGCTGGATGAGAGTAGCCGAGGATCGCTTACAATGGCGTGCAGTTGGAGAGGCCTATGTCCAGCAGTGGACAAGAATAGGCTGATGATGATGATGATGCCAAAAGGCACTATGGAAAGAGAGACATGCTTAAAAAAACAAATTATTAACTACACATTGCTTCTTATTCAGAATAAAGGCTTTTTGTGTAATGTTACGCTACCAGAATCAAACATTGCTGGGGCTGGGATTTAACTTGTGTTCGTGACGTCACTAGTGTAGTAGATAATCAGTTCGTTAGCGTCGCTTCACGCTCCCTTCCGATAATCCACGCTAAGTCGAGTACCTAAATGTGTATGCAGACTCTTTGGAACGGCGTCTGTCTATCGAATGGTACTGCGCTGAATCCTTTTTTACCCGACTACGGCGAAGCAAAAGGGAGGGTAAATTTAAAAATAAAATATTTGTATATAGAATCTTTTTATCGATTCATATTTTTTATGTTTATTACCACATTTTTTTTTTTTTAATTAAACATAAAATAAAATTCTTAAAAATATCCTTTTTTCTAAAAAAACATTATTTGTTTCATGTCATATTGAGCTAATCTTATTCAGGCTGTATAATTTAACATCAGTTGTCATCCCCATATATCACGGACAAACTACGTTCGGTACGTACAACGAAAGACACACCTGATTTACCTTTTGCCGTCAAAACAATAACTTTTTTCCAGTAGGTTAAAATATTTAAATTAAAAAGAATCTCCTAGCCATACAATCAAGGTGCAGTGTCCTTTAACAACCAACACAGGGCAACAAACTCTACCATTCTAAGGTAAAAATGTCGTATCTTACTATGAAATCCATATAAAGTTACAACCTTTTTATCGTAACACGGCCTGCTCTGCTATCAATCAAAGGCAACACGCAATGTCTACACAATGTAATGTCGTCCTTATCTAACTAAAGAATAGAGAAGAGGACAAGACACATCGCGTGTAAGTGACATGCTATCAGTATCTGATAGACATTCGTACGTAAAGATATTTCATAGATATTACCTATATTACAATAGGTTTCGATGTTTATTTTATTACGTTCTGATCGACCTGGTTACGAATTTTGACTCGATTGGGAATGTTCAATGAGTTGTGGAGTTTAAGGTATGGACTTGGAGAGTAGAATAAAATATAAAAAACCGGTCAAGTGCGAGTCGGACTCGCGCACCGAGGGTTCCGTACAAACACTTTCCATCCTTATGTGGTTGTTAAGTTTGCACCTGGCATGTATAGCGCTCCATACAAATGAGGTGCAAAGTTAACGCAACCTATCCCGTTTGTTGTATGGGAGCCCCCCTTAAATATTAATTTTATTTAATTTTAGTATTTGTTGTTATAGCGGCAATAGAAATACATCATCTGTGAAAATTTCAACTGTCTAGCTATCACCGTTCTTGAGATACAGCCTGGTGACAGACGGACGGACAGCGAAGTCTCAGTAATAGGGTCCCGTTTTTACCCTTTGGGTACGGAACCCTAAAAACCGGCCAACACTTATTCCATCGCAATTGGGCTGGTTAAGTTAAGTTTGCACCTGGTATGTATGGCGCTGAATACAAATGAGGTGCAAAGTTACCACCGCACAGTATCTGTTCAGTTTTATCCTGGTTTTATTATACATTCTATAATCCATATCTGAAAGGTTAGGGGAGCGTGGGGGGGTTGGAGTGGAGCCTAACTATGGAGTATTACATGACATAATTACTGCAATTAAAACTTGTATTAATTATGAACGGAAGCTTTTGGTTATATGTTATGAATAAAACTTTTGGTAACTTACCGTGGCTCTGAAATCGTGGAGTCGCTAATTGTAAAAAAAAAACAGACAAATCCAGACATCCGAACATCTGGATATACGAAAGTAATTCTGATGGAAGAAGCTGAAAAAAAACGCTTCACACGTTAAAATCAGTCCCGTCCTATATTATGGCCACCTCCTCAGAGTTCAGTATTAGGTATACGTACTAAAAAGTTCGGGCATTCACAAATTAAGAGGCGATACTAGCGCCATCGAGCTAATTCCCTCGATGCACCGTCAAACATAAGCAGGTTCGATAAAAAAATACGTCAGTGAAATCGATTCCATCAACCATTCATGATTATTAATAATATCATTAATAATCGTTAGATTTGGCATACAATACATGGCTACATCACTACAAACATCAACAGACAACTCAGACGAGTATCAAAATATGTGTTAAAAGAAAAATGTATCAGGCTGAATAAAACCTTAACCTACATCTTACTTATACTTTAAAAAATACCGGGACGTTTTTGAAATCACAATGACGGAACAAATTCTTATCGCGATACTTTGTGTAGCGAATCCTATGTGTCATGTCACCAACAAGATAAGGAACAGCTATCTAGTAATAGCCCTAAAGTAGCTCGGGTATCTCCGCTTTATCGACTCTCTCTTCTCGCTCGCACGGCTCTCTCGCTCGATACAAGCCGCCAGTGTCAGTTTTGTCGTCGACGCGACAGTACGTTTGTCGACCCGCGTTAAAATATTTATCACGTTTTCGATAAGAAAGTATTAGGAACTACAGATTAACATGGAGGAGGAAAAGGTGAGTTGATTTTACAATATTTCAACTGAAGTAAGTCATGTTTTCTAGTGCGCATTAGATAAGAACTATTGCATTTAGAGAACAATGTTAACTTTGCGCGCGGCCAAATGTAGAACTAGGGCTGCCTGCGTCGTAGAATTTGCGGAACGAACGCGCGAACGCAGCGCTTTGACGGCTGCACGTATAAATTTGTTTTAGCGTGCCGCTTGTACGTTCACATTGGCGCGAATTTATTCTTTGACCGCGACGGTTATGATAACCTGCAATAGAAATTAGACCCTATTTGTATACAGATAAAGTTTAATTTGATTCGGGCTAAATATGAAATATTATTACAATAGTTTAACATTGAACGCTAGAACGGTGTCCCCTTTTTAATGGGATATCGTTATGTGTCGTCTCGCTCGCACGCGTGGCTTATCACGTTTGTTGTCTCGCTCGTTTTAACGTAATGTCTAGACGGTACGTACTTTGAGCAGTGTAATGGAGTTTCTCTCTAATTTACCAGTCATGAGATTGTGTAAAATGCAGTGTTGCCAAAACTTTGTACACATACCTATGCAAATTGCAGCTGATGATAATATACTCATAATCATAATGCTGGGATTAGAACTACGCGGGTAAATATAACTTAGAAAATAAATTATGACTGTATTTTAATAAAAGTACCTACGCATGACAGTTATTCCAATACATCAAACCTACGTCAAATTCTACGAAATGACAGTTGCTTCACTCATTGGAAGCTCATTGCGGTTTGTTTATTATTAATAAATATTATTTCTACCTACGGCGTAAGAAACGGTACTTACCGGAAAAATCCGGCAAAAATTGCGAGTCAGACTCGCGATCCGAAGGTTTTGTCCATTTTAGTTGTAATGTAACACAATATCCGTACTTACCTGTTTACTAAAATATAAGATAGAAAAGTGTTCTAACCGGTTAAGGGCCTTATCACACTTGCGATTTGCGAGCGTATTTTCTATACAAATAAGCGACGCGGCGAACACGCTGCGCGATCGCCTTCATACAAAATACGCTCGCAAATCGCAAGTGTGATAAGGCTCTAAGATAACTTTGCACCGGATGACTACCTACAGATACGGATAGATAGGTGACAATTGAAGTGCAAACTTAACGCAGTAGAGTTACCTTTAAGTTACTTATTTTACTTTTATTCAAGATCTTTATTATCATACAGGCAGGCATATTTGAGGTGAAATTATCTGTTAAGGCTTGTTCGGACTAGGCTAGTATTTTAATCTAGTAGAGTAATTTAGTAGCTAAACGTGTCTGAACACCAAAAAATTACTCGAGTAGATTAGTAAGTAATTTAGTCGAGTCAATCCATTTTATTCTATTTTTTTGACGTGACAACGTCTTATAAATTGGTTTGCCGGGTGACACTTCAAGAAACTGCGTTACGCTCCGCTCACGTTATGCGCTCACAATGAGAGCGAGTGAGAGGCACGCGTCCCTTCCACCGAGTGAGAGAGATAGGCATACACACCGGTTCATGTCTTGCGCTTCTATTTCGCTTATAGTACGAGTCCATAACTTAAAATACGGTCCCATCCTGAAGAAAGCATGAAACTTGGCATGAATGTAACTGTCATATATGTGCTTCAATGTAGATATGGAAGCACTTCAAGAAATTATTTTTCCCCCCACTCCCCCCCTTTTTATCTCCCTCATTCTGGTTTTTCGAATTTTCTACAAAAACCATAAGACTGACGAGTTTACTCTTCAGAGACCAAATCATTGTCGATAAATTACCTGCAAAACGATACTACATTTTATAGTGGTAAGATTAATATATTTCTGTATACAGCCACCAACGTATTATGAAATTGTAAAAACAGGCACACTTTTTTCTTTCTTGCTCCATTTATAGGAAAACGACAATAGTGGTGATAAAATAGTCTAAAGAAGTTATATACCTTATACATTAAGCTACAAAATGATACTTATTTCATAGTCGTAGAGGCATTATTTCCAGAGTTACAGCTTACCGCGTCTGACTCAAGTACTCTTTTTTTCCTTTTTACAATACTATCTTTCCAGATTTAAAGCTAGGGTCTAGGGTTTCAAATTAAGCAATAGATTTAAAGGACTGACACTAGATGAAAACATAGAAAATAACTGGGAAGTAATCAAAAATACCGTAAAAGAGGTTGGACTTCAAATACTTGGACATAAAGCAAAGAGCAAGCATTCATGTCATTTGATATTTACCACTCGCTTTTCGGTGAAGGAAACATCGTGAGGAAACCACCTAAGCCTAAGCCCAATAAGGCCTAGTTTCCCCTCTGGGTTGGAAGGTCAGATGGCAGTCGCTTTCGTAAAAACTAGTGCCTACGCCACATCTTGGGATTTAGGTAGCCGACCCCGATTGAGAATTCATTCTCAAAAAATGGGACAAAGGCTAGGAGGATGAAAGCAAAGAGCAAGCGTAAAAAGTGGTGGAATGATGAGTGTAAGAGTGTGATAGAAGAAAGGCGGAATTACAAAATACTGGCCGAACAAGATAGTAAATGGAGCGCCCGACATAGACAGTTACAAATTGAGGCAAAACGAATCATCAAGAGAGAGAAAAGAAAACATGGAAAATTTTGTGAAGGGCATTGAAGGACTCATGAAAGCCCAAGAATCCAGAAAATTCTTTCAAGAGGTGAGGACGTTCAAGAAAGGTTACCAACCGTCCTCTCAAATGCGAACAGATGATCTTGGAAACCTTGTAACGTCGTCTGAGGAAATTAAAACGATGTGGCGTGACTACTTTGATTGCTTGCTCAATTGCCCCCCTGTTGAGGAACAGATCACGGTGGAGGTACGCGACAATGACTTGTATTTAGAACCTCCCTCGTTTGATGAGGTCCGATCCTGTATTATGAATTTATGAGGCTGAAAAATAACAAAGCTGCAGGTATTGATGCGTTGCCTTCCGAGGTTTGGAAGTATGGTGGTGGAGCGGCTCAGTCCAAACTGTACGAGCTAATATTGAAAAGCTGGGAGCTTGAACGACAACCTCAAGAATGGAATACAGAATACAGGTATCATCTGCCCGGTGCATAAGAAAGGCTGCAAAAAGAGGTGTTCCAATTACCGGGGAATTGCTCTGCTGCCGACAGCGTACAAGGTCTTGTCATATGTACTGCTCAAAAGGCTGGAACCGTACACAGAAAAAATCCTAAGCGATTACCAGTGTGGCTTTCGCAAGAATCGCAGTACCATTGACCAGATCTTCCTACTAAAACAGCTGATGCAAAAAAGATGGGAGTACGCGCAGAGCATTCACTCGCTATTTGTGGACTTCGCAAAAGCATATGATAGCATCGACCGGGGCGCCCTGTATTCCATTCTAAGAAGCTTTAATATCCCAAAAAACTGGTCGATATGATCCAAGTTGCGACCAGCGAAAGCCGGATGCGGGTTAGAGTGGGCAATGAGCTGACAACAGAATTCACAGTGAGTACCGGACTGAAACAAGGCGATAATCTGTCCCCTATGCTCTTCAATTTAGTTCTGGAATATGTTGTCCGGAAATTACTGACATTGGATTCCGGAATAGAGCTGAATGGAAGACATAGGGTGATAGGGTACGCAGACGACTTAGCCCTACTTGGGGAAAACCGTGAAGAAGTGGTAGTATCGATCCGAATTTTGGAGGAAGAAGCAGCAAAGGTAGGTCTTAGAATTAACCATGGGAAGTCGGAATACCTCCACATGAAGCGATACCGGAACAGTCGTGCTAAACGAGAGGACCTACTTGTAGGGGGAAGCTCTTACAAGGGTGTGGAGAAATTTAAATACCTCGGGTGCACTGTCACGGATACGCATACAAGAGAGGACGAAGTCAACATCCGCATCCAGAACGCCTTACGATGCAGCGCGGCTCTCCACAAGGTCTTGGCGTCCAAGCTTCTCAGCAGATCTACGAAGCTTCGGATATACAAGACCGTTATCCGTCCCATTCTTATGTATGGGTGCGAAGCTTGGACGCTAACGCTTAAGGAGGAGCATAGCCTTTTAGTAGCGGAGCGCAAGGTGTTTAGAAAAATTCTGGGACCGGTCAAAAAGGACGATGGCAATTGGAGGATCCTCAAAAATGCCGAAATACAAGAACTGGTAGCCGAACCGAACATCATTGGTGAGACCAAGGCCCATCGTCTTCGCTGGATCGGTCACCTTGAGCGAATGGGAGAGGATCGGCAGGTGAAGAGAGCATACCTTGGGCGACCGACGGGGCGTCGTCCGGTCGGTCGGCCAAAGTACCGCTGGATAGATCTGGTAGAGAAGGATCTGCGTGAGCTCGGAGCCACAAACTGGCGAGAGATTGCGCAGGATCGGGTAAAGTGGCGAGCTCTTGTGTCGGAGGCCAAGACTCATTTTGGGTCGCTGAGCCAGCGCAGTTAGTTAGTTAGTACGCGTATAGTACTATCTTTAATAAAAAGTTAACTTTAAAGTTACATGTACATATTTTGTAAACTATAAATTCTATCAACATACGTCCAATGACAATATTGTAGAGAATTTCATAGGGAACATATTAATCTTTGACAGTTTTCTGATAACTGTACCCGTTTTCATAAAAAATAAAAAAAACCACGATTTGGTACATAAAAAGGGGGGGAATGGGGGGAAAAAATATTTTTTCGACATGCTTCCATATCTGCATTGAAGCACATACATGACAGCTACATTCATGCCAAGTTTCATGCTTTCTTCAGGATGGGACCATAAAACTGACTTTTGTTCGGACATGGAGCCGTACTATTAGGCGCCTGCATACAAGTTTACACGTTGCCAGTTAAGGCCGTTCCCTGAGCCAGAACCCCGAGCCCCTCCTCAGGCCACCCGTCCCTGTCACATCACAGTCACATTTCAAAAGAGTGACGGAGACAGAGCTTGCGGGTCGTAAGGCGATATCTTTTTTCGTAAGAATTTGTCGATGATTATTTATTTTAAAAATATTGGCTTCAATTATTGAAATTCGGAAGCTGTAAAATTACTATTTTAGTTATGATTGATTTTTCTCCTTTTTTTGTTTCATAGTGTCACGTAGAAAAAAAACAAGTAAAGTTGGAGTAAAAATTCGAATTGGAGGTTACTTTGGGAATTAATTGTATCGAGCGAAGTGTTATGAATCGTGTATCGAATGCTGTGTTACTAAAGATAATATAATCAAGAATGATATATATTTTTCCCTCGTTTACTAATATCAACGTTTCGTAGAAAAATAGGATAATTTTTGGGGTATTTTTGCAAATCTGGCTCAGGGAACGGCCTTAATTGTAAAACGATTGTGTAGTGATAATGTGAAGGTAGTTTCGTCCATCGCAACAATTCAAACAGCAAAGGTAAATAATTTCAGACTGATAATATAACATGATGAAATAAATGACTAAGACATAAGTGAATAGGTTATGTTGTAGTAATCACAATGTTGTGGTAGTTTTCAATCAAAAAAGTAGTATAAATCGTTTCTCAACCAATAATAATTTGTTTAACTTGAAAAAATGAGCGCGACTTGCTATGTAAAAAATTGAAATAACAATGTTTAACCTCCAACCTGTCAAATCGAAACTTTCAAACATTCAAACCGAGACGACCAATCACTGCGCAAGGTAGTAAGCGCGCGATGTACAAATTCAAAGATCAAATGTGAATTAGTTTTCTCCTTTTAGAAAATACACTTTGAATTAAAATCGATTGATATTAACAATTAATGTGATTCAAATAAATGTTCTAACTTTTAAATTTAGTTTTTATATTTATAACAATGTAAAACAAGTTAAATTTATTAATAACTTATAACGAGATTCTTTGTATAAATTAATGTTTCAAATATAATTCTTTGTATAAATAAATGTTTTAAATTGTTACTATTATTTCATCCTTCTTCCTACTATACGAATGAATATTCACATTAAAATTATTTTACCACTCAAAGTCGTTGTCACGTAAAACTTTCGCCCGTATACCGACTTTACAGGCAACCAATTTTTTAGTAGTTTTGAAGTGAGTAGCACCCCCCACTAAGAATCGGAGACTGTATTTTCATTAAAAGAAAATTCACACAAGTTTCGGACATCCTCAAGCTATTCAAGTATTCTTTAGGATCTTCCAATGCTAATTCCTTTAGAAGACGATTAGTACCTCCTAGGTCATCTCTTCTATTGATCCATTTTCGTATGCATAACTTATTTTTATTAATCACGCAAATGTCCTCCTCCACCTCTTCTAAAATAGCCGTTACAATTAGCGTTGCAACAGCCTGCAGCGTAATAAAGTGAATAAACTGATGTTTATTCACTTTATTACGCTTCAGCCTGCAGGCTGTTCATTTTGCAGAATACCACTGACTTGTGAACTTTACTCGACTGTAATGCGAACGATTTTTAGGCAGTAGCGAATGGTTTAGCTACTAAATTACTCGCTACTAGACTAAAATACTAGCCTAACCCGAACAAGCCTTTAGACGTGTGTCGTGTCATCTTGATCATTTTGAACTTCGCTTTTCGCGCGGTGTTATCACCGGTGTATTTAAATATTTTAAATACAAATGGAAAGAGCATATCATCATAGGAAACTCGTGGCGCTTACGCTTTTTAGGGTTCCGTAACCAAAGGGTAAAAACGGGACCCTATTACAGAGACTTCGCTGTCCGTCCGTTCGTCCGTCTGTCACTAGGCTGTATCTCAAGAACGGTGATAACTAGACAGTTTACATTTCCACAGATGATGTATTTCTATTGCCGCTATAACAACACATACTAAAAATAAAATAAAATAAATATTTAAGGGGGGCTCCCATACAACAAACTTGTTATAGATTATGGTACGGAACCTTTCATGCGCGAGTCGGACTCGCACTTGCCCATTTTTTTTCCATTAGGCGACAGGTTTTCGAGGCAAAACTTTTTAACATGGTACCTACTTTCCTGCTTGTCTAAGATCTATTCTATAAATTATAATTAATATTATTATAAAAAATGTAATCTTTGTCCCTTCGTCAGGCCTAAACGGCTTGTGTGGTATGCGTGTAGCTGCACATCCCCAGATGGTTATAGGATACCTACTTTATACCCAACTACGGGCAAAAAAGAGAGTAATGACTTTTTCTTCCACGAGGATAAAGTCCGCGGGTACCTTCTAGTCTACTCTAAGGGTGAAGCCAACCGAACGTAGTTTGAGTTACGTAATTTCGGTCGCGCGCGCCATACTTGGGCCAATTTTTATTTTGTTGTCGATTTCTTTTTTTTCTCATTCAATAAAATTTGGTGAGTTGGTAAAGTTGCTTCTTCTGACCATGGTAAGCACAATTTCACGATATGTCCTATAATTTTTTCTTTGAGTTAGGTACACAAAATGTATTATACAGAAATTGGCGCATGGGCCAATTTTCATTTTGTTGTCGATTTATTTATTTTTCATTTCGATCTCCTCATTTTGTACTAAATTTTAGTGCAAATTACGAAATTTTGATAAATTTTGGCCATAATTTGTTTGTAAATCAATGGAAAATTTTGTAGGACATACCTTGAAATTGGGCTTACCTTGTTCAGAATAAGCATATATTTACCAACTAACCAAATTTGATTAAAATCTGAGAAAAAAAGAAATCGACAACAAAATAAAAATTCGCCCACTTAGTGTGACGGGATCACGTGACATGGTGTATGACGCGACCGAAATCACGCGACTCAAATTACGCTCCTCTGACTTCACCCTAATCTAACGTTGAAATGTTGTCTGAAAAGCCTCATACCGAACCCATTTAACGATCATATTTTGAGTAGGGAATGCAAACAGGTAATTTTTACTATGTAAATTAGCTACCGGTAATTTTCCAGTAATACGGTAATGTCGTACAAAAATTTACCGTTTTGCATTCCCTAATTTTGAGCACTAGTTTTGTCCACAGAATGACGAGCCCATCGTTCGGTCGGAGCGGTACTCACTCATGGAAGACGAGGACTGGCGGACGAGGGGGGGAAGCATCTGGAGCCAGCCCCCGGACCGAGAGAGGTCCACCACCAGAGTCAAGTAAGGCACCTCTTAGACTGATGTTAAGCAATTACCGCCGCCTATGGACGCTTGAAATGAGGAAATCCGTAGACGAACTAAAGTGACCGATATAGCTCACCGGATTAGCAAGTTGAAGTGGCAATGGGCAGGCCACATAGCACGCAGAGCAGATGGCCGATGGGGCCGTAAAGTGCTCGAGTGGAGACCTCGGACCAGCAAGCGCAGCGTAGGACGTCCACCTACGAGATGGACAGATGACCTTGTAAAGGTCGCCGGAAGGCGCTGGATGCAGGTCGCTTCCAACCGGTATATATGGAAGTCCAAAGGGGAGGCCTATGTTCAGCAGTGGACGTCCTATGGCTGAGATGATGATGATGATGATGATGGACGCTTGCGATGCCAGGAGCATCACTCGTGCGTTGCCGACCCTTTAAGAACCGCATACTGTAAGCCCCGGAGAACCTCGGCAGGGAGCTCATTCCTCATACGGAGCATTCGCAGACAGAACTTTATGTGGTTCTACGCCAGGAGACACCCACCGCGGTAGCACACACTTCCACAAAAATGTAAAGTCCAGCTACATGATTTTTACAACCTGACACGACAAGAGACTAGTTGCTTCAGCTAGGTATAAATACTCGTCCGTTGTTCCGAGCGCTCGCGTGCGACAGCAACCCGCAAACGTGTTGCCGAGGTTTATGCTGCGGCTAGCCTACCACCACACAGCGACTTACGATAATAGCCCAAGAGCTAATCGAATCAACAACAAAAAAAGTATTTTATCGTCTGGTCCTCACAACCGTCTACAGAAGGCGTTAGTCAGTCGATACACTTCTCTCTGTCTCTTATCTTAGCTTTTTTCCCGGTTGCGTCCTCAGCTACTGCCTCGGAGCCCGGGGTCCGCTTTCCGGCTTTTCATCCTCCTCTTCGCACGGTCTTTGGTATCCTGTGTTGTGAGACCATTTGCACGCATGTCATCCCTGACGACATCAAGCCAGCATTTTTTAGGTCTACCTCTCCGGCCGGGGCCCGTTGGAGGCGGCATGGCCAGACACTTGTTCCCTACGTAGTTTGCCGGCTTCCGAAAAGTGCCCGTACCAGCGCCGCCGACTTTCTTCCACTTCGGTTCGAAAACCTCACGTTAGATAGAAACAAATGATGGTGCGCCGTCTCTTATATTCCCTCTTATAATTTAAGGCCTTTCAGGTGCCGCGCCACGACTTGTCAGCTAGTCCAGCTTGTAAAGTTCATGGAGAAGCATCCACAGCTGGCAGTATCCCACTCTCGCCCGTTTCCAGGCAGCGATGAGTTATGGATGAAACTGGCAGAACACATCAACCAGTTCGGACCGCCTAAGAACTATAAGCAGTGCAAGACTGTGAGTACTATATTCAATTCATGTAGTTAATTTTTTTGACACCTTTTTCACACTCCTTTTTTCCCCGGGAGTTAGGGAGTGTGTATACAATAATGGCAATTATTGCCAGAATATACATTGATTAGTTTAGATCACCCTCGTGATGCCAGACTGCTAAGACGTGTCTACATAAACTAGATGAATAATAACCGTAGACTAATTTTATTCGACAGGCGACATATCCATTGCCTCATACGCCATTTTTATTCATCTGTAAAATTATCATCATCATTCATCATCATCATCATCTCAGCCATAGGACGTCCACTGCTGAACATAGGCCTCCCCTTTGGACTTCCATATATACCGGTTGGAAGCGACCTGCATCCAGCGCCTTCCGGCGAATAAAATTATATAATTGTAAAAATTAAATATTTATCATTTCATCACGCCTAAACGGCTGGACTGATTTTTATTCCCCAGATGGTTATAGGGTACTTTCTACCAGACTACGAAGAAGAAAAAAAGGGTTATGAGTTTTTATTCCAAGCGGATAAACTTCGTGTACACCTTTTAGTTATTATTAAAGGTCTCATCAAATTTAACTTCTAGAATCTAGTTAGTCAAGCCTGTTCTGTTTTCCTATACCTAATTTCTTCAAATTTGAACAGACGTGGCGCGATCTGCGCAAGCGCGCGTTCGCGATGCAGCGCGGGCGCAACAGGAAGAGCACCGGCGGCCGTAACCTATACGGCATGGCACCAAAGATCATCAGTCTCATCACCAATGCGGGCGGCGCGGCCTTCGACGCGTACAAGGACGCGCCAGATGACGAAGATCGTAAGTTTCTTGGTTCACTGTTTTTAGGGTAAAAACGGGACCATTACTGAGACTTCACTGTCCGTCCGTCTGTCACCAGGCTGTATCTCAAGAACGGTGATAGCTAGACAGTTGAAATTTTCACAGGTGATGTATTTCTATTGCTGCTAAAACAACAAATACTAAAAATAAAATAAAATAAATATTTAAGGGGGCTCCCATACAACAAGCTTGTTATAGATTAAGGTACGGAACCCTTCATGCGCGAGTCGGACTCGCAATTGCTCTGAGATCTGTCACAGAAGAGCACGTGCTGTCGTAACAAGAGATGTGCCTTTACATATTTATTTCCGGAAATATCCACTTTATTTATGGGAAATGAGGAAAGTTTCCGGAAATTTTCGGAAACGGCACATCTCTAGTCATATTGCCACATTGAATACTTATAATTATCACAATTTTATTTAATTTAAATACATAAGGCTAGAAATATGTTGCTAATTTATTTTCAAAATCTCGCCACTATCTATGTTGGCAATTTATACTCCGTTTGAAGTAATCATTACGACATTTTGTTTGTCATTTAAATTTTATTTTGATAGATAGACGTATAATTCTGGATGGCCAGTGATTTCTTCCAAGCATGTCTGGTGTTGTTTAAGCTAAGCCATATTTTCTTTAAAATGCCAACTTGTAGGTACATTATCCGTTCTAGATTCATGATAATGCCACGCAAAATATTCCTGAATTGACAACATTTTATGTTTTAACCAGTTTTTTTATAGATATTATCCAATAGGCAATAAATGATAAAAAAATTAATATTACCACATTGTTACATTTGCGAAAATAACCAAATTTGTGATTGAAAGAAAAAAAAAATTGAAAAGTTTTTATACAAGACCGTACGCGACCGCGTATATTATTGAAAATTGTACCACTGTTTTTTTTTTTTGCGTGTTGCCATTGTTAGATTTTCCACAAAGTGACGTCATGAAGAGGATCAATTCTTAGATGTCGGTACAATCAAATAAAAATAATACTTCTGGATTCTGTGATAATGATAATAAATCAATGAAATTGGTTTAAACTGAACACTATTTAAAAAATTTAAATATTGTCAATTGGGGATATCATAAAGTCTCGAATGTCAAGGACACTACATTATACTAATACAAAATCGTGTACCGCACACTCACACATAAACAGTGGGGCGCACACGTGTCCTTCACGGAATTCCCAACCAAAATGGCGCGTAATCCGTTCCACTTAGCCGTCGCGCTCGCGCTTAAGCCACCGCCGTGTGAGAAAAAGAGACGACTAATGTTCGCTGTTCCGACTCAGCTCTGCTAATCCGACGAGGGGGCTTCGATTTTCAGTATTCCGGTAGTTATTAGAGTGAGAGCACGTTAGTTTTTGTCGACGAATTTAGCTAAAAAACATGTTTTAAAACTGATTTTTAAGTCAAGTCATATTGTTCGCTTATCGAATCGATGAGTCTCTATTTCTTAGTGAATAAAGTTGCGTATATAATTCGTTGATACATCGAGCAAAAATAGTGCGCCGATATCGAGTTTAAAGAATTAAGAGCGTATGTGAAACGAGTTTTGTTTGAAACCTTATCGGCATATTGTTAGGGTTGGCGCGAGTGACGGTTTGTGTAGCACAGTACAGGAAGCTATTATTTTATCGTGTTACGGAGTGTCTGTGATTTTGGCTTAGACCTTTCGTTGTGAATAGGATATGAGCAAACATGGAAACAGTGCTATCTAAAGGATTTAATGAACTTATAATTCGATGTTTTTAAACATAAAAAAATCACCCTGACAAAAGGCGGTACAAACGAAGACACAGTTGACTAAACACCCATAGTTCTTAACACGTTGTACTAAGGTTTATATTAGTTAACAAATGTACAGTTATCAGTGTCTTCGATAGCACGTTACGAGTGCATTTTAAAGTGAATTTCCTAATTGAAATTATCTTATTACGTATTTATTTATTTTAATCGTATGGTGAAAAGCTTGTTGTAGGAAATTATAAATTTATATCCAGGTTATTACGTATACCGGATATAAACTGGCTATAAATAGATTCTTTATTACCTATATTATGAAAGTTATTATTATTTGAGGTGAAAATTGTTGGAGAGAGAATTTTACCCTGCAATAGACATTAGACATCGTTTGACAGAATCGATATATTGATTTCGTGTTCCTAATTATTATAAATCTCGCTCACAACAATGGTGTCCACCGGCTTAAAACGCAAGAAGCTAACATTGACCTTGAAGAAAAAACAAGAAATAATAAAACGTATCGACGACGGAGAAGACTATAAGCAATTAGCCAAAGAATTCAACGTAGGCCGCTCCACAATTTACGATATATGTAAGAATAGAGAAAAAATCGAAAAGGCTGCTGACATTTTTGAATCCAAAAGAAGAACGCTACGAGCAGCGGATAATCCGGAGTTAGAAGAGAGACTGTATCAATGGTATTCGGATGAGCGGCATTTGTATCCAATGACAGGTACATTGATAACGGTGAAGGCGCGGGCTTTGCATAAGGAAATGACTGGGAAGGACGACTTCCTGGCGAGTTCGGGGTGGCTGGATCGGTTCAAGAAGAGAAGAGGGATCGTTTTAGGGTCTATTAATAGAGGTACTATTTTAGGTTAAAATTAAATAACTTTTTTAGGGTTCCGTACGCAAAGGGCAAGTGCGAGTCCGACTCGCGCATGAAGGGTTCCGTAGCATAATCTATAACAAGTTTGTTGTTTGGGAGCCCCCTTAAATGTTTATTTTATTTTATTTTTAGTATTTGTTGTTATAGCGGCAATAGAAATACATCTTCTGTGAAAATTTCAACTGTCTAGCTATCACCGTTCTTGAGATGCAGCCTGGTGACGGACGGACGGACGGACGGACAGCGAAGTCTCAGTAATAGGGTCCCGTTTTTACCCTTTGGATACGGAACCCTAAAAACGGTCCGTCTGTCACCTGGCAATATGTCCCATAGTCTTGGGACGACCAGTATAACCTTATTATTATTTTGCTTCAGCGCCCGCGGGGTCATCGAAGACGGAATCGCCGACGCCGCAGGAGCCGCCGGCCAACCCGGTCGGCGACGAAACTGGGGTCATCAAGGTCGAAAGGACTTCTGGGGTAAGATTTACGTTTTTTTATATTACTTAGAAAGGGAGGACACTACACTATTGCCACTTTTTAATTTTTACTCTTTTTGGTCGGATTCATGTCACTCAAACGTCATTCAAAATGGTTATAGGATACTTACTACCCGACTAAGGTATGAAAAAACACGCATATGAAGTTGCGGGCACCTGCTACCTGGGTGATTCTCATATAGTTTTAAAATATTAACAATTTTTTTTTTTATTCTGTGATATATTGCGGTGTATATTAAGAGTACATACCAAAGGCTAATTTTTGGTGCAGATGGACAAGCTTAATACCCTCTGCAAGTGATTAAAATTTAAAAGTAATGCATGGTTGTGACATCCCTAAGCATAGTTGTGAGACTGTATAACATGGGTGTGACAATTTCATCCAAAATCTAGTAATTGTGTCAAATAATAAGTAACCAAGTAGCCAGGATCATTCACCAGCAACTTCCTCTTCGATACGGTCTTGTGGGGTCTGAGGTGCCGTACTATAAGTACGCACCGATGCCAGTTCTTGAGAATGGTCGTGCCACGCTTTATTGTGATCGATCTATCATCACGGACAGGACTATTGTAGCCAATAAGCCTGATATCGTTTTGGTAGATCGATCCAAGCGCCAGGCAGTGCTCGTCGACATCACCATCCCCCATGACGAGAACCTCGTGAAGGCCGAGAAGGACAAACTCAGCAAGTACCTTGACTTGGCTCACGAGGTGACCGCCATGTGGGATGTTGACTCGACGATCATTGTCACGATAGTCGTTTCGGCTAACGGTCTTATAGCGAAGAGTCTCGACAAACATCTTAAGAGACTCTCGCTAGATGGCTGATTTAATTTTTTCTTTGGTGACATCTGCGGAAAAAATACAACAAATTGATAACCCAACTTAGCAAACAAAATCATCAAATTATTCAAATATACTAGAAGAATGTCACAACCAAGCATTACATGTCACAACCGAGGTTTGAAAAATTCCGTGGTCGTGACATTTAGATCTATCCATGGTCGTGACAAATTTTGAACATGTGCGACATAACGGAACACTGCTTTGTCTCGCCAATTTTAAACAATCACCTTATTCTGTTATTTCTGAGGTAAAATTTATATAAGTATCATTAACATAACAGTAGAACTTACTTACATTTAAAACTCATTCCACGGTGGTGACGTACTAAGGTTGTCCTTTTTGTTAATAAATACAAGAAATGATTTTTGCTATACATTCACCGCACTTTGTCATAAGCAGAACCGACAAGAAGGTAGTTTTTCCGTTCTTAAAAAGCCTAAATAGGGCTGCTAGCTTCAAATATAATTGTCTACCGAGTTACACGTATTTAAACAATCACACATGGCTGTGACAAAAAAATTGATCACAAACTTTATGATGTTCTGAATCAGAAACTGATACAGTATACTTTTACAACTTTTAAATAATGTTATCAGACATTTATTAGCTTTGCGTCATTCGTATAACATTAGTCAAAATTACGTGATATTGTAGCAGAAAAAAATATTTTATTAGAAAATCGGGAGATATCACACGGCATGGACGTGACATTTTGGGCAAACATTCTTTTTTTTTAACCCCCGACGAAAAAATTTTATATATATTTCTGAATATTTTAAGGTAAAATCGTCGTCGAAGACCAAGGCGATCGGTCCAACAGCCATACGAAAAAGGTCCTTAATAAACAGTAAAAAAAAACATAAAACTTCATACAATAAAACCCGTTCCAGACCTTCCGATCCGATCCGATTTATCGGAGGAAATCGGATAAGGTGTATAAGATCCTAACAATTGCACTACACATTATCCGATTTCTTCTGATAAATCGGATCGGATCGGAAGGTCTGGAACAGGATTTAACTCTTTATTTTATTTCGTTTTGTTAGTATTCTAAGACCAAGGCAAAGATACCAACAGCCAAATACACAATAAAACTTCTTGAAATAAACTTGTAACTTTTATTTACTATCATTTATTACTTTTTAAACTATTACTTCTATATTATTAAATATTTCTCATTGAATTTGAATTAAATTTGTTTTTAAGTATACATGATATGTGTATACATGTTTTTTACATGATACAGTTTCATTACCTCGCAATCGAAGTGAAAAGTAGTGTGCAACTCGTCCATAAAACGCATTTTACACTCGACTTTATATTCATCCTCGCTCGCAAGCTCGCTCGGATGGATAAACGTCTCATGTAAAATGATGCGTTTTATGCACTTGTCGTACAATCTACTATATTTTTGTTCCAGGATCAACTTGTGATTAGAGTGACCGACAAGCTGGACTCCAAAACCAACGTCTTTAACCGATTCACAATCAGCGATGGTCATTTTGAGAACAATATTACTGTTAAGGTAAGATCATTTGACATAACAATATCTGATCTTATATATGTCAGCTGACATTTTGTACAAAAATTACAGTTTTTGTACCTACAGGTACTAATTTTATTGGTTGCGTGGAACGCTGCATGATCGGTGAAGCTTGCCAATGCGTCCGATCGACGCGTGTGCGCCGCTACGACTGGGATCTAGATGATCCCGATCGCGATTTGTATGAGAAATGTTCTCGAGAACGTCCTTTCCCCATACAAATCCGGAAACGTTAACCGTTAAACACTAGGACTGGGGGGAAAACGCGTATCTACTGTGGCTGAACATAAATGGAAGGCGGAAACTGATGCCAGTGCACGCTGATGTGTAAAGTATTAGCGTAGATGGCAGGCTGTGAGTTCGCCTTGATAAAACTAACGATTAAATATTGTTACAGGAAGAAATAGAAGAAAGATTCAACCAAGAAGAGGAACAAGAGCCGATGGAGCATGGGCCTGAAGACGACGCACACGACCGGAGTGAAGAGATGTTCCCAGCAGCTGAAGCCATCTTGGGAGACACTGACAATATAATGGAGGAGAAAAACAATGCGTTAAGGGTATGTACAAAATTATATAAATAAATATTTTGCACACTAAAATGGAAGTTTTGGACATTGCGTTCTGACCTATGGTCAGTCTGGAGCACGGTGAATTGCTTCATCGCTTGGCATTCAAAGGGGTAATTCCCGTTTCAATGTGATGAAACCTAGTCACTTGATTCAATTCGGTTTCCTCTTTGCATCCTCACTACTGAAAAACGCGGTCATCTTATATTCGCACAAGAGCGAATATTAGATGACATACCGGTGGTGCACCACTCTGCCTTCCTTTTTCTCATTTGCTTCCTTATTTTTGTTTACTAAATTTATACATGACTCATTTTTATCTGAATGTACCAAAGCCTCATCCAAAGGCTTTTAAGTATTTTACAGACTAAATATATGTATAAGAAAATCATGTGGGAAAGCAACGTTTTTCGCGGCTCTCTAAGCCAATACCTTAACGGAACTACTCGTAAACTACATATTTTGGTAATTCTGCAGTAAAAATGAAGTCTGCTGCTCTATGCATGGAACATCGTGTCAGGTTTATTACCTGTGAAAGGCAAGCAATAACTCAATGCTAACACGAATCAATTCAATAATTGAGAAATTACAATTTTAAAGATATTTTGTCCTCAGTTGTTCTCCTATAAGTATCTACAAACAGTTACTTTATTACAAACACTTCTGTCTAGTGACACGGTTTGCGATTTCAAAGAAAACAATTCCTCCCGAGGGTAATTATTATAATGCAACGAGGATTAATAATCCTCACGGTATTCCTTTACTTCCGTCTAGGAATAAAACACAGCGATTTCTTATTTGAAGAAATCTTTCTTTTATAGTCTCACGGCACGTAAGCACTAGGGATTAAAACACTTGAATAAATCACTTCCAGAGCTGTTTACCCAAAAATAGGCGGTGTGTGAGGGAAAAGGAAAAAATATTACGTATTTAATATTATGTACGTCATTCAAACCGGCTCTTGTGGAAATGGGTTTAACAGAAATAGGTTTTTATACGTAGGTACATAACTAATCAATGAAACGATAATAACCACGAAGAGAAAAAAGTTGGACCAAGTTGGATTCTATTCACAGAATAGGTCGAGCTGTAGACCTTGCGATCATTTTTCGAATGGCTGAAATATCGAAAAAGTCTTCTTTTCCGTTTTCAACCCCCATATCTTCGCAATTTTGAATTGATAAATAAATAAATAAATAAAAACAGAGTTGTCGAAAAGAATCTATAGAGATATTGAACCTGCTCACAAAATTTCAGGACAATCGGTTGAGAAATGCGGCCTGTAGGTTATTATAGTACCGCATAGTAATAAGAAGCCGAAAAGCCCTTTTCACAGCTAAGGCATGTGGCATGTATAATGAATATAGTGCTTTTCTCAAAGATATTTAAAAAAAAAACCCCTCTCAAAGTATACTTCAGCTGTTTAGACGACATGTTTAAAAAAATGACTTCCCGGTCTAGGCCTTAAATTTTCTATGATTCCTTTACAGTTCTCTCGAGTTGTTCCACCCGAAACGTGATACTTCAAAGCCTGTTACTTATAACTCACGTTATGACGAAAATTCATTGCATGTTTGAGAAAAGTAGCTTCCCGGCACTCATTGTCCCTTTTTTCCAGGATTTGAACGAGACACTGCGCAAATTCATAGTAGAATACAAAACCCGCAACGCTCTGATGCGCGAGCGCATAGATTTGGAGCGTGCGCGCTTGCAGTTCGACATGGAGGTGTACAGGAATAGACAAGTTGAGAAGCGAGCTACTATACAGGTGAAACAAGTACCACCGCCACCACCACAGGCGAATGCTACACCGAATGCTAGTGATAACACATGAGAATTACATTAATGATAGACGAATAATTAATGATTATTAAATTTGGCAGTTATGATAATTGATAGTGGAGTGTTTTATTTTCCTAAAACCGTCGGAGTATGGAAATCTTAGCACTACAAGTTTCCCCGGTCGAAGATCAAGAGACAGATCTAAGGATGCGTTTTCACTTCGGTCTTTGCGGCGAGCGGCAGCGGTGCGCGGTACGTGTATCTCGCTCACTTTTATGGCCGCGCTCGTGTCTCTCGCTCAACCGCTCACCGCGCCGTTTGCCGCCGAAAGTCGTGGCATGTCCGGAAGGTAAACTGACCGTACCCCCATTTTAGATAAAAGCTCTAGCTGAAGTAGGGAAATCAAACTGGTAAATATTTGTATGAAAATTACCCAATTACCGACCGGTAAATTACCGGTAGTTTCTAAAGAAAGTTTTACCGGTCTGCATTCCCTACTCAGTTCAGAGTTTTATTTCCCGAAAATCTAAATTATTATTTGTTAACAAACTGATTCGTTGCTGTTTCAGGTCAAAACTCTGTGAGACACTCATAGGTCAAACCTTTCAGAGCAACCTGAGTTAGGGTATTATCTCATACTATACCTATATAAAAAAATTAAGAATAAGTGATCTAATGAATTTCATTTCCCTTCCAGTCTTATCTCAGTTCTATTATATTCCACAAACGACATACTAAAATATTCACCGGAGCGAAGCACTAAAACCACAGAACACAGTATTACTATGCAATTTAATTTCGTCATAATCTTACCTTTCAATTAGCTGCCACGAGCTATAACCACGTACGTGCATTGTTACAAAGTTGCGAACTACAAAGTCGTCTAACTAGTTTATACGCCATCGCATGCATTAATGGCGGCCGACTTGTTACTGGCACTAGAACCACGTAACCAACCTTAACAATTTTCAAAACAAGTACGAATGTATGTAAACCCTTTATTGTACATAACAACAGGTTATAAAACATATATATAAAACATGTACAAAAGTGACTTATCCCTATAAGCGATCTCTTTCAGACAACATTAACTAACGTATAGTGTAAATTAATTGTGCCGTACTTGAGTATGGCATACGTTTTACGATCTTGAGACATTGTGGACATTTTCGAGAACATCTATTATTCAAAAAGAAGCATAGATGTAATTTTAACCCAATAAAAATTGTGCGCCCGCTACCGTGATCGCGGAATTTTATATAGACACATCAAAGCCATAGACGTGTATGTTAAATTAAAATACAGCAAATTTATATTTTTGGTAAAAATGAATGTCATTAACCAGGTTATAGTTTTAAACTATAAAGTTGGGCCACGTCGGCAGGATGTATAAATTGCTTACGATCGACGGCGTCCCGACATATTATTCTTAAGTGGTGTTAGAAGTTGCAGAAAATCATAAGAGAAGCCTTCGGTTGAGGTTAAGGCTGACTATAAAATTGGCTTTGGTTAAAGCTTGATATAAAGTAAGATGGAGCTTTATTTTACGGAAAAACTGGGACTGGCAATGGTCTACATTCACGGTTGATCAATACTGTATACAAGCGAGCGACTTGCACAAAATCTCTCACAATATAAAATCTGATACTATTACACTTCTTTTTTTTTTATTGTACACAATGACGGTGGCAAACAAGCATGCTGCCCGCCTGATGTTGAGCAGTTACCGCCGCCTGTGGACGCTTGCGACGCCAGGAGCATCACACGCATTTTGACGACCCTTTAAGAAACTATATTCACTCCCCTCTTGAAGCGTTCGTGGTAGGAAATAGGCTCCAATGTGTGAGGATGAACACCCTGCTGATGGCGAACAGGGCGATGGTAGACAGTAGTCGTAGGCATCATGTGCATGTCAAACAAGTGTAATTGAAAATTAGTTCCTTATGAAGGGAGATTTACTGACCTACTACTTTAATAAGGACCATTATTTCAGGAATAGTAGTTTATGCAACTGATACATAATGGGAGGCCTTAAAACACGAGTGTGGTTTTATGAAACGAGCGTCAGCGAGTTTCATAATAGGATCACACGAGTGTTTTATGTTGAGATGTACAGCACTAGCTGCGTGTCTCCACACTAGTACTGTTGACTAGTTGCTATGGTTTCATTATTCTCTTCAATAGATTGTGTCTTTATGTTTTATGAATATATGGTTTGTGATAAATATGCTTATTCTTCTACCTAAAACCTCAACATGGTAGCAGAGCGTGGTTACGATCCACGGAAAGAAAAATAATATCGGTGAAAATTATATATAAGAAAGATGACAGCTGCGGGGTCTCTTCTGCCGATTTTGACTGAAAATTCAAATTTTAGTCATTGGAAATTTAGACTGAAATTAGTCATCTTTCTTATATATAATTTTCACCGATATTATTTTTCTTTTCGTGGATCGCAACCCAATATATTTTTATTTACTTACTGCACGCAATCTGCTACCATGTTGAGGTTTTAGGTAGAAGAATAAGCATATTTATCACAAACCATATATTCATAAAACATAAAGACACAATCTATTAAAGATAATAATGAAACCATAGCAACTAGTCAACAGTACTAGTGTGGAGACACGCAGCTAGTGCTGTACATCTCAACATTTTAAGGCCTAATTATGTACAGTTGTATACACTACTTTATCTACACACATATCATAAGTACTCTAAGATGGGTTCAGAAGCCATAAGGAAATGACCGGCACCACTAGTGCTACCTGTAAAATATCTAACACATATACTAATTCAGTAAGAAATAAATCTGAACAAATACATAAACAGATTATTTATTGTAATAGTTGTAATTTACATTTACATTGAAACAATATTTTCAACTTAAATGTGAATTACAATAAACTTTTCACAATTCTACCTTCGTAACAGCAAAGAACCAACAAACAAATGACAACAATAATGGCGGCAATTCGAACCTCCGTCAAGACGAATGTTTTTTTTTTCTAAATCATATACAAACGAATGTATCCATATTCTCATGTCACTCGAGATCAAATGTCGTGCGGTTTTTATAAAAAACATACTGAATTGACGTTTCGTATCGATAACAATATTTATATCTATGGATACTAGAATAGAGACCAATTTGTGTTTTGACAGCTGTTCCTAATTTAAACTCATAACCTTACAAAAATCGGTACTGTAATAACATTACAGTACAGATTTAACCTACTACCACAGACAAAAAAAATCTCATAGTAAAATTAGTTGTAATAATGCTGGTCATTTCCTACGATTTCTGAACGCGTTTTAGAGCACTAATGATATGTGCATAGATAATAGTAGTTTATGCAACTGATACATAATGAGAGGCATTAAAACACGAGTGTGGTTTTATGAAACGAGCGTCAGCGAGTTTCATAATAGGATCACACGAGTGTTTTAAGGCCTAATTATGTACAGTTGTATACACTACTTTATCTACACACATATCATAAGTACTCTAAGATGGGTTCAGAAGCCATAAGGAAATGACCGGCACCACTAGTGCTACCTGTAAAATATCTAAAAACGACATATACTAATGCAGTAAGAAATAAATTTGAACAAATACATAAACAGATTATTGTTGTAATTTACATTTACATTGAAACAATATTTTCAACTAAAATGTGAATTACAATATACTTAAATCACAATTCTATTTTCGTAACAGCAAAGAACCAACAAACAAATGACAACAATAATGGCGACAATTCGAACCTCCGTCAAGACGAATGTTTTTTTTTTCTAAATCATATACAAACGAATGTATCCATATTCTCATGTCACTCGAGATCAAATGTCGTGCGGTTTTTATAAAAAAACATACTGAATTGACGTTTCGTATCGATAACAATATTAATATCTATGGATACTAGAATAGAGACCTACTTTAGTTTTGACAGCTGTTCCAAATTTAAACTCATAACCTTACAAAAATTGATACTGTTATAACATTACAGTACAGATTTTACCTACTGCCACAGATAAGAAAGTTCTCATAGTAAAATTGGTTGTAGTAATGCTGGTCATTTCCTACGGTTTCTGAACGCATTTTAGAGCACTAATGATATGGGCGTAGATAATAGTATATTACTGCCGAGGCCGGGAAAAGTCAGTTCGTGGATGAGTATGATTTTGAAGGACGAGGCGTAGCCGAGTCCTTCAACAATACGAATCTGCGAACTGACATTCCCGCCGAGGCTTGTATAGTGCTTTTCTCCAAATATGCTTGGAAATAATCACCAATCTACATTTGTTATTTAATATATCAGTACCATGAAGTTCATTTGGTACTTATTTTTTTTAGGAATAGGAATAAAAATTCGGGTCCGAATCATATGTTTGATTAAAAACAAAATATATTAATAAGAATTAAATATATTCTTCTTCGTAGTCGTGCACTCTTGGCAGAGTGGTCGTGGTCATGGTTAGGTCGATTCTTTCGCCACCGCTTCTCTCGTGATGCGCCGCCATGTAGTCCTATGTTTGGCGGAGTGAGAATTCTCGTTTATGCCGCATTGTGTCACAGATTTGATGAGGTCTGTCCATCGCGTTGGAGAGCGCCCACGAGATCTTTTGCCCTCCACTTTCCCTTGCACCACCAATCGTTCCATGGAGTCCTCGTTGCGGGTGATGTGACCGAAGAACTTGAGGATTCGTATTTGCACAGCCGACGATAATCTCTCTTTGATGGTGAGTTCTTTCAGGATTGAAACGTTGGTTCGGTGCGCAGTCCACGGGATTCTGAGCATGCGTCTCCAGCACCACATTTCCAATGCGTCAATCTTGTGGCGATCTCGCATCCTCAGTGTCCACGTCTCAGCTCCGTACAGAAAGATTGGAAAGACCAGGCACCTCATCAATCGAACTTTAGTGTTTCTGGTTATTCTGCGGTCCTTCCAAATCTTTGTTAATTTTTCCACCGAGGATCTAGTCATGGCGCAGCGTCTTCGGATCTCGTCCTCGCAGCCTCCAGTGTTGGTGATAGTGGAGCCTAGATAAACATAGGTATTGACTACCTCGCATCCCGCTAGAACTTGGACATCCGGTTGGTTGTTGTTAACACGGTCTACAATCATCATTTTTGTCTTATCACGATTGATAGCAAGTCCAAAATCTAAAGCTGTAGTCTCAAGGCGACAAAGAAGAGTTTCAATTTCGTATTTGGATGACGCTAGAAGGGTAGTATCATCTGCATATCTTAGATTACATATTTTCTGCCCTCCAACAGATATTCCCTTATCCCAATCTTCGAGAACTATCCGCATTATGTATTCTGTGTATATATTAAACAACAGAGGGGACAATATACAGCCCTGTCTTACGCCGGCTTGAGTTTTGAAAGGTTCGGAGTCAATACCGTCAACTCGGACCGCGGCTGTGCCATTTTCATAAAGACATCTGATGAGATGTACAAGGTGTTGTGGTATACCCATTTCTGCCAGGACCTGCCAAAGTTTCCACCACTTGACGGTATCGAAAGCTTTCCTGAAATCTACGAAGCACACGTAGAGCGTGATGTTAAACTCTCTAGCTTTTTCCACAATTTGGCGCATTATGAGAAGTTGTTCTCTTGTGCCTCGACCCTTTACAAAGCCTGCTTGCTCGGAGGCAATCTCTCGGGACAGGTAAGCTTGGAGTCTCGTGTTGAGAATGTGTAGCATAATTTTACTGGCGTGGGATATAAGAGAGATTAGTCTATAGTTACTACATTTTTTTGTTGATCCTTTCTTATGAAGTGGAATGAATATAGAGTGAGACCAGTCGCACGGCCAGACTCCAGTGACCCATATGCGAGCGCAAATGGTGTGCAGTATTAAATATATATGAAAACACAATAACAAAAAATATGCACATAGGTAATTATTAATTTTAGTTAAATTAACAACTTCTAAACACACTGTTTTTTTTAGAAACCATACAATATTTATCATTCTGAGAAGATCATAAGTTCAAAATAACTTTTATATTGATTTGGACACAATCATTTCTGTTATATTTTTAATTTGTTTACGTTTGGTACACTTATTAATTTTCAACTCACTCATTGAATACCATCATATTATTATAATTAAAACTTTCTTGAGAAATCTCTTATAAATAACTAAGAATCATGAAAATAAATTAACCGCATATAAGATTATTATTTAAATTGTTTGTCCGTTATTCGAAATTTGTCGTCATTTAAAATACATTGACAGTAGCAGAGCAGAAAAATGTTCAGTGCAAGAACTAAACGCAGAGAACAATTAAAAAGTTTATAAGTTTTTATTTTTTAAATTTAGTCGACAATTGGCTGTATGGTGAATTATCAGTCGTAAATTAAAAGTAAAAATGCAGTAACCGGCCAAATTAAGATTACCCTCATTTGTATGAGACGTCATAAACGGAAGGTGTGTTTTTTACTTAATCGTCTTATTTAAATAATATTGATTTCCCGGCTAAGGCCAATAATATAATTTTTTTTTAATTTGTATTAACGCCTTCTAAAAATAACGAACGATTTCGCGGTCCAGTTTTACTACATTAATGGGAACATTTCCAAGCAAGTTGGAGAAAAAATCTTAACAGCACGATGCTGGGTCTGTACTGTATGGGCGCGAGGCGGTATCTGTTGGTCAAAATTGCTTTGTCCTTTCATCACGTCCAAATAGACGGATTTTAGCCAATTTTTGTATAGAGATAGCTGGAAATCTGGAATGGTTGTAGGATACTTTTTAATTGGCTACCTACGGTAAAGAAAAATACCCATTTTCTGCACAAGGGACTTCAGCTTAGACGATCTTGCGTCATAAACATCAACCAGAAAGCGACCTACAGAAATTGTTGATTGTAGTATTAAAACCATTAAATTAAGCGTTACATAATACGTTTATAAACCTACAAGTGAGGTCGGAAGTAGGAGGCTTAAGAAGGATAGAGATCCCGATGGGATTAAGAAACAAACTCACAGGCTTGCCCGGAGGACGCAATATTAAGAAATTAGCTTGGACCCGGGGGATCATTTAAAGTATAATCATAGTATTAAACTTAAACACATTTATGTCGAATATGTGTGCGTACAATGTTTATAATTGTGTTTAACATAAAAAGTAATAATTTATGTTTCTTAGTTTTTATCCGTCTTGAAGCTCCTTAATCCGATCAAGAATTCTGATGGTCTTAGACCTTTTTCTCTACGATTAAACATGGTCTATATTTGAAACTTACAGTTTGAATTTTTCATTGATGATTTTTGTTCCAAAAGCTACTCGAAATTGACAAAATTCACACAGAAAACTAGTATTTTCAACTTATTTTCGACTGCACGCAATGAAAGCATGAAATAGCCATGTCATCTAGAACTCGGGGAAAAGTAATATTCACTTTGTCATAATATGAAACAAAATATTTATTTTTATTTGATACCATTTTAAAATGTATAAGGCGCCTGAAAATCATTAATTTTACAATTATTATTGTCATGGGTTCCTCATTGCCTTTTGGGCTTTAAGCATATTCTTGTTGTATTTGTATTCAATTAAATAATTAATTCAATAATTTCAGGAAAAATTATGTATTATTTTTCCTGAAATCATGACTCGTGACAGAAGACAGAATTTCAATGCAAATCTAAAATGATTTCTGATAATAGTACTTTTACATATTTACAGTTGTGCACTTGCGGTTAAAGGCAAATAGCCATGCCTCCCAGTCTTACAACCCTGTCCTAAGACTGGACTTGGAAGCCATACAACTATCCAACCTAACTCAAATGTGCTCAAATGTACAGTCAATCAATTTGATTTCTAGGCCACTATAGAACCTTGTCACAATGACAATGACATGAAATTTCAAGCGGCTTTCATATTGACGTTCACTGTGACAAGGTACGAAATGGCCTAGGAATCAAATTGGTTGACTGTACCTACAAGCTGTAGAGTCTATATCAGTACCCTTACCATGAGTTTACAGTGACCGTACTCGCTAGCGACTGCGAATACAATTTGTATGGAGAATTGTAGTTCTACAAAGTGTATGGAGAATTGTAGTTCTACAAAGTGTATGGAGAATTGTAGTTCTACAAAGTGTATGGAGAATTGTAGTTCTACAAAGTGTATGGAGAATTGTAGTTCTACAAAGTGTATGGAGAATTGTAGTTCTACAAAGTGTATGGAGAATTGTAGTTCTACAAAGTGTATGGAGAATTGTAGTTCTACAAAGTAACCGCTAGGGGCGCTGTACTATCCTCTATACAAATAGTTTACGCTGTCGCTAGACTGATCGCGCCAAAATGATCGTGCCAACGGGGTCATTAACATTAGGCCGGACGTCTCACTCGCTCTATAGAAGAAGTAACGAGAGCGAGCGAGAGGGCCAGCTGAATGCTTTACGACACTGCCGGTACGTTGATTTTAGCCCTACAATAGCGAACGGTCACGTTAACGATGATGCCATGATGGGGCTTCTAAACGAGCCATATTTTACTGCAATTTGTGGCCGGCAACTATGGCCGTCCCTATCTGACACCCTACGCTAGAGCAAGATGCAAATAACGGCCGACCACAAATTTGCAGCAAAACATGGCCCGTTTAGAAGCCCCTTGACTTTGCGCGACAGTGGTGTTGACGTGTGTCTCGCTCACTCGTATGGCCGTCGCGCTCGGATCTCTCGCTCAACTGCTACTCTGTTACTCGTGGTAAGGGTACTTATTTGTCCCTTGTTTGCATAACGGAATTGCCTCGCACCGACGACTAGATTGTACTGTCTATCTTATACCTTGGTAACCATGATAAATAGATTAGTACGTGTGTGGGCCGTCAGAAAGTGATTCGCCTTTTATATCTGTCTCGCTCGCTCTAACTTGATCCTGATAAGAACCTCTCAGCTTTCACCTAAACCGTAATCGCAATCTGAGGGCTCACGGATCTAATTTATGTTATGTATGTATGTAAACACTTTATTGTACACAAAAACTGGTTATAAACACATTGATAACAAATGAAACATGTACATAGGCGAACTTATCCCTATTTGGGATCTCTTCTAGTTAACCCTTTTAAATGGGGAGCTGAGATTAAATTCAGACATATTATGAAATTTTATTTAAAATCATTCTCACTAAATATTGTCACAAAAGTTAACTATGAAAGAAAAACAATTAACGCGGTCCAGTGCAACGCAAGCAGGACTCGAACCTGTAAACCCATGTTTCCGACGACGTAGTGCTCTATCAACTGAGCAAATGAGAAAAAAAAATCGGCATTGACAATTCATAGAAAACTACCGTAAGTCTCAAGCATAATTAAAATATGTACATATAAATCGGATCTACCCACAACGTATTTAGTCGAATATCACGTGTTCGATCGGCGCAACTGATCGGCGCTCCTCATGATGAATCTCGAACCGATTCGAAACATGTTCAACTTATACGGCGTGAGTAAGCCCGTTTCATCATTTTAAAATTGACAATTCAGTTTAATTTTATTTATCAAGAATGAAATTTGAATAACTTACAACACTACTTAGGTTTCAGTACTTAATGAACACTGTTCGTAGATTATTATAGTAGATTAATAATAATTCACTGTTAGCAAAAATATTCTACTGATATTCCCACTGTTCTCCAACTATAGTGAATCTTCCTTCGTCCCTTTCTCACAGTAAAAAAATCTCTGATGACCTCACTCTGTTAAATTCAGGAATGGCACTTAGTCGTAATTAATAGGGTAGTAAAGGGCATTTGATAATTCTGCTAAATGTGCCCGCGGGGTATTATGAAAATTAAGCTAAACTCAGATTAGGGCACAAGACACAGATAATAATTCAGTAGTTCAATTCGGTTTACCCCAAATTCTGTTTACATAATTGAATGGC
Source organism: Apotomis betuletana (assembly GCA_932273695.1). Taxonomy (NCBI): domain Eukaryota; kingdom Metazoa; phylum Arthropoda; class Insecta; order Lepidoptera; family Tortricidae; genus Apotomis; species Apotomis betuletana. The sequence continues at coordinate 3,951,041 of OW026310.1, forward strand.
AACGAGTTTTTTTTCGCGAAAACAAAAGTCAGGAATATAAAGTAGGTATGTTATGATAAATAATACATTGAATTCGAATATTATTGTTTCAATTTCGTTCAGGACTTACAGTAAAAAAAAAACAGTTCAACTTTTAGACTGAAAGCCAAAAAATTATACTTGAAAATTTCAAACCATGGTTTGCGAAACAACCTTCGTTTTAAAGGTAAGTGCACACAATGAATACAATACAATATGTACCCTTTATTTTCACACCTCACGAAACAAATAAGAGAAATACAGTGCAAGAAATTACAATTAGGTAAACAACAGGTGGTATTTTCGCTAAATAGCGATCTTTTGCAGACAACCTAAGTAGAAAACATGAAAATAGGCGATAAATGATACATACACGATATATAAATAAATCCCTACTAATATTATAAACGCGAACGTTTGTAAGTATGGATGGATATTTGTTACTCTTTCACGTAAAAACTACTGAATGGATTTTAATGAAACTTTACAATAATATAGCTTATACATCAGAATAACACATAGGCTACAATTTATAAAGATATTGTGTGTGTGTGTTCCCGTGCGGGGCAGCTAGTGCATAAATATAATAAAGAAGAAATACATACATATACACACATTTCAGCCACAAAGATAAAATGATCAGTTGATCAAAATACGTATTATGTGAGGAATAGGATAATGCTCTTTCAGATGAGCTTTGAAAGAAGCTAGAGATTTAGCGCACCATAAAGCTCAAACACGCAAGGAGTTCCACAAACGGGGAGCTTTAAAAGTAAACGAAATATTATGAATATTTGAGACAGATGAAAATAAGGTAACGAGCAAATTTTGGGCAGATCGAGAAGAAGTTATATAACCGTGGAATAAGTGAATTCATATTTTTTCTTCTTTCAATAAAGGAAAACTCAATCAAAAATATGCACATTAATGCAAGGGAAACTACATATGAAAATTATGTCATACTAATTCTATTGAGTTACTGTTATCAATCTGTGTTGTGTGCAAGTAATACCGCAATTTCAGTTTAATACAGTTTCTCCCAGGCTGAACTAGCTCCATAAATGTTTAATTAAACTTAATAATTCCTTAGTCTATGCCAATATAAACATAACGGAAACTCGGTATTCTAAGATACCATTACCTAGCTGCAAAAAAAGTGTTTGTACTTTTCAACTTAAAATACCTTGATACATGTGTAGTTACAAAATAATCGAGAAACATTCTCGAGAACGTTCTTTTCCCAAACAGATCTGGAAAAGTTCTTGAGAACATCACATGACCTTGACCCTTAAATATCCGTTACCGACGCACATTCAAATAACCATTTTCCTGTTTTTTTTCGTAACAGTAGACTGCCTATCCACAGAAGCAACAAATTTAAATGCAATTGTTTTGGGCTGTATAAATACGCAGCCTGATTGTTTTATTTTCTTTGCTCCGTTCAGCCTTAAACTAGTCTGAAAAAACAGAGAACTAAGACAGGTTAAAGGCTTAAGAAATGTATATAATGATAATGGGCTAAATTTTGAAAGATTTTTTTTTGTAGAAACTAAAATGAAGACAAGCAGAATGAATTTTTAAAGTAAAATACTTAAACCAAAGTTCAGTATAAAATACCACGATGAATGGTTCATAATTTTACTGAGATTTACAAGGTTTTCTGAATCACCCTGTGCTTCACTCGCAGAGTAGTGTAAACCCAGAGTAGTGTAAACCCAGAGTAGTGTACCCAAGTTATCCCTGTATATCTTGTAATCGCGTCAACACTCCGCACTCTGATAGCTATTGACGCGCGCGACATGGCAATATGGATTAGATTGCTTTGACATAGTGCCGCAGTAAGATATTAACAGTATCATCATCATCATATCAGCCTATAGACGTCCACTGCATGAATGAACAGTATGAATTACATATATTATGTAATAATATCAGGTTAATGGGGTATATAATTGTTATTGCGTCAAGACTTCGCACCAACTCTGATAGCTATGGGTGCGTGCAACAGATACGACAATATGGATTAAATCGATTTGACATGGCACCACAGTAAAATAGTAATCATTTATATAATACTTTGCTATTATAAAACTTTAAAATAGTATTGAAAATCAATGCGATGCAGGATTTGCATAGGCTCGCGGCGACAAAGTAGAAGGCGATAAAGCATTAACAGTATGAATTTAGAAGTAATTTCGTCAGCACTAAGCTCCAACTTTGATAGCGCGGAATAAAAAAAGATAATATAGGTTCCAACTCAGGCACAGATAAAACTCATTAATAAAAGTTCTAGCCAAAACTGCACAAGGGATCTATGTAAGGTTACATAAAAACTATGAGAAATGTTCAGCTATAGGCAGAGTGGCAGTTTTGCGAAGATAAAAGTCGCCGTCCACAGATGTGGTACTGTATCACAATAGGGTCCTGATTTACGTCTCTCAGCGTAATATACGCGAAAGTGTTTAATGATACCTCTGTGTGCTGATTTTTTACTTTAGCGTACTGTTCTAATTCTACTATGTCCGTAAATATCAGTTGTATAGTGTGATTCGACAGTTGAACTAGCTTGTTTGTGCACTAGAAGAGGTGACAGCGAGTGTGGGCTGGGAATTAGCTCAGTGGGAACAGTTTCCGAATCCTTAATCCTTTTAAGGGATAATTATTATTACAGTTTAATCACGGCAATACGAGTAGAACGGAAATATTCCTATTCGATCTGCACTAAATGACAACAGCAAGTTGACATTGCTTGCGTCTGCCTTCTTCTTATTACGTATTCCTCATTACTGAGGGTCGTGACCTCTATTTATCACTCTTTGGACGATTGCTCTTCACTTGTTTCAATCCACAGCAGACCGCATGGCGTTGGGAAACTCGGTGACCGTTGTGTCTCGAATCTGATCAGTCCCGCACATGGGACTCCTTCCTCTTGGTCTTCTTTCTCGAATCTTTCCTGTCACTAGGAGCTTTTCCAAGTTGTAATTCTTCTATGTGACCGAAATTCAGTGGGAGTGCTAATGACCTTTAAAAATGATGTACCAATATGGAAATCTACATCTACCCCTCTTGAATAAATCATTGCACAGAAACTTTATCACAAAAGTGTTACGCGCTATTTTTGTACTACCGTCACTGTAAATAGGTTAGTTTGTCAAAGAAATAACCTGTCAATGTAAACTAACACCACAATCTCCGAGTCAACCCTTAAAGTCGTGCGTTATTCTAAAGCATCTTTGGAAATTTACTTTTATGTGCTGGGGATAAGTGCTTCTTTTGCTACAGTAATGTTATTTTTAATACGAGTGTTTCACGGATAACAAAGCGCTGTTTTTCGTTCAGTCTCTCGAGTATCGTTCGCGGCTCTTGCATAGATAGAAGGTAGGAAGGATGAGTTGGCAATTTGCAATGAAAGAGTTCTTCTCATGTGTTTTTGTGTTACAAATTCAACTAAGATTTATGGGGATTGAGTATTTATTGAGAAAATTGCTGACTATGGTGTCCGTCGGAATCTTTTGGTTGCATATTTTTTGGGGTTGTTGTTGTTGTTCTTAATGGTTGCAGTTATTTTATGGCAAGTACTACATAAATCCAGTTTGAAGTTGAAATAGCTGTGGAAGTAGAAATTGAGGAATGAAAGAGGCCAGGAGTACCCAACCAGAGGGCTGCTGCAGTAAATGCAGGCTCAAGCTCAGGTAGTTGGACAGCGTCGAACAGGATACCAGGATCTTAAAGCAGATAAGTTTGAGAAGCAAAGCCATAGATTGAACTGGAGAGATTTGCTTGACCAGGCTAAGGCCTACCCGCGACTATTCGTCAGATGATAATGATGATGATGAAGTACTAAATCCATCAATAACTTTGCTGCATCCAACGAGCTAATTGATAGTTTTCAACCTATAGTTTTTTTTAAATGCTTAGGCTACACCCATTCTTTGATTGGACTACAAACAATATGGTTTGCTTTGATTTGATTAATATAGAACTTCCTTCATTTGTGTAAGATCCTATGATATTAATATTTATTTCATATTTCGTTTAGACCTTTTAAACTGATATTCTAATTGCATTTTTAATTGCTAATATAATCTGGCGCTACAATTATTATACACCGAGCGAGTGAAGTGTCTCCGTTTCAGCTTGGCCCAAAATTCGTTCATATCTCCGGATGTACACTTTTCCGGCTGTTCTTACCTAAAAGCCGCATTTTTCAACCGATTCTTATGAAATCTAGAGAAAGGTTCGATAATTATATAACTTTTTAGTCAACTTAGTTTTTCCAAATTTTCAAGAGCAGCATGGGTTGAAAGCGTAAAAAAAAATATTTCAACTATTTCGAAACACACCAGTGAGGTCTACAGATAACAGAACCAGTAGTCTAACTAGGTTTAAATTCATTATTCCTCATTAAAAATCAACCTTTCTTTACCAAGCGCACTTGAATTCCAACACTCTTTTCCAAAAAATGTCTATAAATAATTGAAAAACTCATACACATCTGACCTTCAACAATATCAAGACTATCGTGCGTAAAACATGCAAAATGATTTATGAGCCATTAATTCCTTATGAACTTATGACCTTTTAAGATGTCATTGTGCTGCTGTGTAAGGATCCCAGTTTAAAAGGACCTAAGCGTCATGAAAGTGGCTATAAACTTACGACTTTTGGGAAGGTTATGGTAGTTCTACCTTCATAACTCAGCAAGAGATAAGCGCGCCTCATTTAGCAGATAGCCTCTCACCGCGTCCCTAATTATTCTCACTTACTCACCCACTTATTACCATTTTTAATGGCGTCGTCTGGAAACATTGGAAATGGTTTCAATTATGACTTGGAATAATAGACAAAATTATAGCTAAATTGAATATTTGGGCCGTATTCCATTCCACGTGACCATTGATATAAGAGTGAACGAACAAAAGTCGCTGATATAACCCGACGGATTAGCAAGCTGAAGTAGCAGTGGGCGAGGCACATAGCACGTAGAACTCACGGCCGATGGGGCAGAAAGGTTCTCGAATAAAGGCCACGCACCGGCAAGCGCAGCGTGGGATGTCCACCCACAAGGTGATACAACGAAGGTGATGCCAACTAGTGCCACAAATCCGACTCTTGTACCTTGATATTGTCGTTGTTGCTCCTAGCCTCCTACTTATAGTTCCTGCTCGTTCTCAGAAAAAGTCTAGAATGATAGTCCTCATACAACAGATTTGCGAAGGATGAAGCCGGATTTGGTTTTATCTGTGCGTGTCTACAAAATCATAGATATGTTTTGCTTGTGATATTCACGTTGTGATATATGCGTACACGCACGAAACTGAGCCAGTGACAGGCCATGGCTCACTGAAACATGGCTTCTTCTGAATCTTTCACTTTGTCATAACTTGAAATTGACTTTTCCAGTGCTGCGACCAAAGTAGTTGCACATAGTTCATGTACGTTCCCTATAGCACAGATAGAGGTATGAATAATAAAATGTGAACCAAGTGTGAATCGGATTCCTTTGCAGGCAGTCTGGGAATTTTCCCCAGGTAGTATTTTTATTCAATATCCACGCGACTTATGCATTTCAATACTAGACGTGGCGTAAAGCACTCTTATAATGTTCAGTAAGACGATTAATATTTTATTTATTAGTAGATATAGGTACGAGTAGGTGGGTTGTGTCGGATTGTGGAAATAGTACGTCATAGTTGAAATTCATGATCAAGAACCTACTCTTCAAGAGACTTTCAGTCATAATATAACTAAGCTTCAATTTTATTTTCACTTTCCTTGGAAATTCCGGGACATAATAGAGCGTTACTAGACTGTCTATAGATTGACCTGGTTAAAATCGGAGGCAGGGCAGGTCACTAATATGATTTATTTATTTTTATTACACAAAAGAAAATGTATCGAATAAAAGGCGGACTTAATACCATGAGGCATTCTCTACCAAATCAATCTTGGGGCGAAGCAGAAAATATCAATTAAAATATAAACTAACTTACTCAATTTTACTCATAAGTAACAACACAATGACGATGCGTTTGGCTCGGTTTGTAGACACCTGCCTACTGAGCCGGCGGTCCCGGGTTCGAATCCCGGCCAGGGCATATATTTGTGTGATGAACTCGAATATTTGTGCTTGGGTCATGGTTGTTCTATGTCTTTAAGTATATATTTATCTATACATATAAGTACGTATATCGTCGTCTTGTACCCATAAAACAAGCCTTCTTGAGCTTAATTTGGGACTAGACCGATTTGTGTGAGGTTGTCCGATATTTATTTATTTATTATTCATGATTATAATACGTTGACAGACCGCCTCAGCAAAAACGTTCAGAGAATCCAATGAATGCGCAAGGCGAGCAGTATTTCACGAATTTGATATCATCGAAAGAGTTTGACACTGAAGTAGAACATACACGTACTTATTGAATCCACAAAAAAATTATGCTAAGAAGAACGCTTACTCTTACTTATCCTTTAGCTTACTCTCAGATAGTAATGTCAAACTAAGTAGTATGTGTTTTCGTTATTCTTGGATGGAAAGTTTTGTTTGGTCGAACCAACTTTACTGCCCTAGTTTCTACTTTACTTCTGTATACTGCGGCGCACGTCAATTCAGCCGGATAAAGGTAACGAGTTATTTCCGCGCGCGCCGCGATTAATTATGAAAACTCACATTCATATCGACTCAGGAATAGCCACGACTGAACTACTCGTGGAAAATAAAAATGTCCTGAAAATAGCAAATTTATCCCGAGGATTTGTCATCATTTCACGCGGTTTCAATTTGCTTTCGTTGGTGTTTGACGTTCGTCGTGATATACGATGTGTCTTTAGACATTTATTAAAATTGGAATTTAGTAATCCTTTTGTTAGACCGAATTCACTTCACTTTGTTCTAACAAACAAATAGGACTCAACGGGTAATTGTGTGCATTATGAACTATGCATGGCCACAAACTGCTGTTATGACACTTTTAATTTCCAAGTAGCAGTTTGTGGCCGCAGTTTATAATGCACACAATTGAGTCCCATTGGTTGTAAGAACAAAGCAAAGTGAATTCGGCCTCAAAAAAGGATTCCTACTATACATTTTTTGCCACCGATGAAGAGTTAAGTGATAATATACCTGTGAATTATAGTTATAGAATTTGTCAGCGGGCTTATCGCTTTTATCGTGCCAGAAATAAACGACAAAGCACTCGTCGCTTCTTGAATCTTGACATGTATGTGAGTACGAGAGAAGAGGATGCTCTTCCGGTGGCGCAGAGATATTCCCGTTAGTGGGTTTGATGTACTCCCACACAAAGGCCGACTCACTTGGTAGCAAGGGCTGATTAACCCTGACATAGTTCAAGTTGTGGCTAAAAAAGCGGAAGCTTTATTATTTGCACACAGAATAAATACGTCTAGAACGAGATTCTTAAAAAGTGATCTGCGTAAGATGAAGCCGCTTTTATTTTTAGGGTTCCGTACCCAAAGGGTAAAAACGGGACCCTATTACTGAGACTTCGCTGTCCGTCCGTGTCCGTCCGTCTGTCCGTCCGTCCATCCGTCCGTCCGTCCGTCCGTCTGTCACCAGGCTGTATCTCAAGAACGGTGATAGCTAGACAGTTGAAATTTTTCACAGATGATGTATTTCTATTGCCGCTATAACAACAAATACTAAAAATAAAATAAAATAAATATTTAAGGGCTCCCATACAACAAACTTATTTTATGGTACGGAACCCTTCATGCGCGAGTACGACTCGCACTTGCCCAATCTTTTATGTTTGCGTGACGCTGCCTTGAGCCATTGACGTTGTGACACGTATACGCCAACAGACGATACTTAGCCCGTGGCCAACGAAAACTGGCTTCACTTTCAAACGCTATATAACTGGTTTTCTAAGCGTATTTATTCTTCGATGAAAGCAATAATCATAGCCATGGACTGGGCACGTGTTGGGTCATAAAAACAAATATTAGGTAGCTTATTAAAACATTAAATGATCATCATCCACTAATCCGCTTGAACCACCTAACAATACATTTAAGCACTCTATTCTTCCGTGAACAAGAAAGAGGTCGTAACTGACAGAGAAAATCTAACTAAAACATACATTCTGGTTACAAATATATAACCAACATTAACATAAGCAGCACTCAGAGCTCGTTTTGATCTTCTCGACTTTTAGAACTAGGTAGAAGCATTTGGCAAGTTGGCAAATGTCCGCAAATAGGATTAGTTCCTATAAAAGCGGGACTTTTAGGGTGCGTCTCCACAGAAGTGGAGTGGAGCGGAGCGGAGCGGAGACGTGCGGAATCGACCAATCACAAAAATGAAGCGAAGTTGAAATACAGAATTAAACCACAGGCGCGACAGCGGCCTATCGGTGTAACTCGGGCGTCGTTGACCTTGTAATGTCGAATCCTTGGACAAGGCATTCACGTGAACGCCTTTCGTCATCTCGCGCGTCCCGCGCTCGCCCGCGTTCGCCCCTAGCCGCACATAGCCGCGAGTTTTGTTACTGCACACAAGTGTCGCTGTCGTTTCTTCTTACGTTAGTATATATATTCTTTCGTTAAACTTAGGTGATTTCTATTCCGCACGTCTCTGCACAACTATGTTTCGCGACTCTTGTTACGCGACAGAGCGCTAGCCGTCACACTCTTACATTACTGCGCAGAAATAGACAGGCAATAATCTCGCGCGAGAAATAGTGTGATAGTTGTGCTAAAGGTCCAGGTATGACACGACACTCGTCCCACCCTACAGAGTCGAGACTGCTGGCTTACTCGCTAAGCTCCGTAATGAGCGAGTCCAGAGATCGCTTACCGCATTTATCCGGTCTGTTCTTAGAACCGGCTGCGACTGGATCGGGCAGGGGTAGGGATTACGACGGATATCATTGCGATTATCTTGAGTTTGTGTGTATTGAGAGAAGCTGAAACTTGAAAAAATCTGCGGATTTGGAGAAATATTAAAAAGACAACACGGCTATAAATAGTACCTACCTAATAGCTAAACTATCGGTGAAAACCATAGGTTATCTGAGTTGTATCAAACAAAGAGTGAACTCAAAACATGCGACAAGTCCCGATAATTTATTTAAATAAATAAACATCGTATAAAACATCACACAAATCGATCTAGTCCCACATTGAGCTCTAATAAAAATAAAATAAAAATTCTTAGAAAATCTTTAAATGCAGAATTACTAACTCTTATAATAACATAAAGTCTTCTTTCAGCAAAATATCCTATCTACGATATTTAAGGTACTTTCCCTTGATGTCCCATAGTCTTGAGACACCGGTGCTATCTTAGGTATTATACTTATTCAATAGGTCGAAAAAAATCATGACCCAAGAACAAATATTAACCCTGGCCGGGATATAGGTATTTATTTATATAAATATCTATTGCAATCCTGTTAGTACAGGACAGTGAAATTGGACATAAATGTAGACATTATGTTTTATTTTCTCCGCAAGAACGTAACGGGCATAAATAATTAGTACAATGGTCCCACCAGTAACTTCCACTCTATAAATTCGCGCTTCCGACCCTTTGCCATCGCATGGAGAAACGCAGTAACTACCTTTTCGGCATTTTACAGTAACGTCGCTTACGTAAAATGATTATTTCGATTTCTAACAATATTTGAATAAAGTATCGTATAGACGCAAATTTTGGCACCATAATATTTCTCAACTAGATTTTTAATAATTATAAAACTGGTTTAAACTCCCGTAAAAATTGACACGAACGGCCCGACATGTTTCGACTCACGGCCCACGGGACTTGCGTAGCAGCACGGGGAGCTGCCCCTGATGAAGAGCTCCATATGAGTTCGAAACATGTCGGGCCGTTCCTGACAATTTTTACGTGAATTTAAACCGTTTTTATAATTATAGGTTATCGCGGGCTAGTTTTCCGCAACTCGACGTCTTACAATGCGCCTATTTTGCGTAAAGGGTTGCTGGCACTACTCTTGCCAACCCAACTCTACCAGAAAGCCTAGCAGTCCCTTGATGTTGCCGACGACTTCTGGGAGTGACCTCGGAGACCCGAGGTGTTGTGCCCGGTATTTGGCCACACCAGGACATTCGAGAATGACGTGGGCGGCAGTCTCTTCGGCCTCCATGCAAGCTCTGCAAAGAGGACTGTCAGTAACACCTAGAGTGAATAAGTGCTTGTTTAGCAGGGCATGTCCAGTTATTGCTCCAGTTATGAGCCGGAGCTGCGGCCTCTTCAGCTGCTGAGTTCGAAACATGTCGGGCCGTTCCTGACAATTTTTACGTGAATTTAAACCGTTTTTATAATTATTAAAGATATCTCACGATAGTTTTAATGAACTTGATTTTTGTATTCATCCTAAGCTTTAGGTACATAAAAATCTTCTAGAGGATGAGCATCGTCTGTGTAACCCGTTTCTTTCACAGTTGGGTAAAATAGTATCGTATAGGTACCAAAATAGTTTGAGCCTTTGAGGTCTACCCAGCTTTCCAGCCATTTCGGCGTGACTAGCGGAGAATGACCTATCGACCCGAATAAATCGACTTAAATAAATGCCTACAAGAAAAAAACATTGCGCTACATCTGGCTGTAGCATTTATTTCTAAAATCATGACTACTATACAAAATTGGTTATCACTACATACAAGTTTAAAGTTTTATAATATTATCACATATTATAGAAGTAGTTAGTTAGCTTTAGACACCGTTACGTAAGCGAAATTTTATTAAAATATTCCATTTTCATTAGAAATGCAGTTACTTCGTTTATCTTTTGAATGCCATTTTGTATCTCGTGAACTAATGCGACAAAACGAGTAAATTGAGACAAAAGACTCGGGCCCAACTAATTGCCGCAAGTTATTGTTTACACTGTTTATTTTCACTTCATTTGAATGGAAAATATTGTAAGTATTATACCAAGTGGGATATCACTTACGAGTATAACTTATAATCACTTTCTCACAAAAAATAAACGACTTGAATGTGCGAAATTGTGACGTATATATTTTGATTTTGTTCATTTTTCGACTATGATAAATAAATTTTGATAAAATTTATATGGGAGTATACAAAAAAACACACGGTCGAATTGAGAACCTCTTCTTTTTTGAAGCCGATTGCAAAATTAAGGACTCCAACTTTTAGTTTATACCGATTTCATCCGTGTCCCAAATAAGCGTTTATTGTTTTTTAATCCTACTTAATTATTTAACGGTGACGCCGCCATTGATTTGTTTATAGCCAACAAAAAAGTGTAAAGGGGATTTAACTCGATCTTCCCTTATCCACTCTGTCGACTTCTAAATTCCATCAAGCTAAGCATGTATCAATATATTGCAGCAAGTATTCTTAGAAATGTAAAATGCCGTTGTATCCCCATAACCCGCCGCTGTCGTGATGCCGGGAATGCAATTTTCCTGGCGCGGGCAACTCGCGGAAATAACTCAGTTTACGGCCCAAGAGGAGATGGTTTATTCAAAGAATGCTATTTCGATAGCCATTGTAAACCACTATTCGATGAATCGAACTAGAGGAATGGGGTGAAATAAAGTTAAATTTGCGCTCAATTTGAAGAAATCTCTTACAGGGATAAGTTCGCCTTTGTACTCTTCTATTGTTTTTATATGCAACGAGCTACGCCGCGCGGTGTTACCCGCTCATCCCAAGGGATTTGTTTTTCGGAATAAAAAGAAGCCTATCTGTTGATCCAGGGTGTCAGCTATCTCATACCAAATTTTATCAAAATTGGTCTAGCCGTTTGAGCGTGAAGAAATAACATACATACACATAAACACATTCGCGTACTTTCGTCTTTTTAATATTAGTGTCATAATTAAATAAAGGGTTTACATACATATATACATACAACAGCGTGTATATAGTGTGCTCCCTTCTGTTCTGCACGTCCATTCCTTTTAACTTATACCCACAGAACTCAAATAATTAATTTCTCCAAAATCCCCGTTATTTATACACGTCGCGCCGCGGAACCACAACACAAGGAACCCCTTGTGTTATCGTCTTTATCCGAACCCTTTGTTTCGACCCGTATCATCTCATATTCGTTCTTTCACGGCCGGTAATGTCAACTTTCCCGGCCTCCGAAAATCAACCCCATTTCAATCGAATACAACCGTATCTCCATGGTAAAGAGCTATTTTTGCCTCTAGGGAGCAAGTTGGATAAGAGTTTGGGTAGGCGCTTGGATGACAAAGCGCTCAAACATTAATCTTTCGGACAATGTGGCCGGAATTTTATCTCGAATCGAACGCGGGTTTTGCGGGTTTATTGCACTTGGTACAGAATGAAATATTTTTATGATCGTAAAATCCTAATGACGTAAAAAATGTACTTGTTCTTCTGAAAATTGTGTTTTCTAATTCTTTTATTGCACTATGAAATATTTTTGTGATCGTAAAATCCTAAAAAGGTAAAAAAATTACTTGTTCTCAAAATCATGTTTTCCAACTGTTTTAAATAGTTTCCATCTCACACTTTACCCTGAACCCAAAAAGGTCTCAGTTTTTTTTAGGTATGTAAAAAACCTACTGCAAACTGTTTTTCACAGATTTTTTGATATCTATGTAATTAAGCTGATGTTATTAATATTTTTTTAACGCAATTTTAGCTACGAAGTCTATACCCGAACAATGGCACCATTCTACAATTGTACTACTGCACAAAAAAGGATCTCAGTCCGATGTTAATAACTATCGACCAATAAGCCTATCACCTGTTGTTTACAAACTATTTATGACCCTGCTTAAAAACCGATTATACGAGCCATTAAACGAACAACAGGCGAGAGACCAGGCGGGCTTTAGAAAGGGCTATTCAACAGTTGACCATCTACACACGTTAAACATGATCATAGAGAAATATATAGAGTACAAGAAACCACTTTATCTATGTTTTGTAGATTTTACGAAGGCCTTCGACAGCCTAAAACATGACTATATGTTTATGGCTCTCAGAGCTCAAGGCATAAATGCTGACTACATCCAACTGATATACTTAATCTACAACAATAGTACAGCCAGCGTGAGGATGGAGGGTGAAGGCAACAAATTCAGCATACAACGCGGTGTCAAGCAGGGGGACCCTCTGTCACCGTTATTATTTCTATGCGTCCTGGAACAAATCTTCAGATCAGCAGACATGTCCGATTACGGCATAAAAATTGATGGTGAAAAATTAAGTGTGTTGAGATTTGCTGACGACCTAGTTTTTCTGGCAGAAAGTAGCGCAGAACTGCAGGACATGCTTCATGTCTTCCAACATCATCTTAGGGAAACTGGGTTAACAATTAACGAGAGCAAAACGAAAGTCATGGCCAACAGACCACACACACCGATATCAATAAATAATAAAAACCTAGAGTCGGTAACAGAATTTGTGTATCTCGGGCAAATCTTTTCATTTAGTGAGAAAATGATGAAAGAAATAGACAGACGAGTAGCTCTAGGATGGAAAAGATACTGGAGTCTGAAACACATTTTCAAAGGAGATTTCAGCATTATATTAAAGCAAAAAGTGTTCAACATGGTCATCATACCTACACTCACCTACGGCTCACAGACATGGACACTAACAGAAAAACTTAGAAACAAACTAAGAACCTGTGGACGCTCTATGGAGAGAAGCATGCTGAACATGAAATTAAGGGACAAGAACAGATGTGTAGATATACGCAAAAGAACCGGCCTAACAGATGTGCTTGATCTTGAAGTAGATGATAAAAATAAGTTCCAATGGGCCGGCCACATCATGCGTCTACAAGACAACAGATGGACGCTGAGGACGACCGAGTGGATACCTAGAGACGGGCACCGCAGCGCGGGCCGCCCGCGCGCGCGCTGGGACGACGAGCTGCGCGCGCGCTGCCCGCTCTGGCCACGAGTCGCCAGGGACCGCGACGCGTGGAAGGCGCTATATCACACCAACTAAGACTAAAATAATAAGCAAAATAATTTAATTCTAATTTGTAATATAATAATCGCATGCTAAATAAAATTAATAATATAAATAGTGAAATAATAATAATAATAATAAGTGGGATTCATCGCGATGTAGTAGCAGTTGACAAAGGCCTCACCTCTCTCTCCTTGGCAAACGAGAACTGGCGCAGACCAAAGGTGCTTAGCACCGATGACCGCAGGGCTGTATGGAAGAGCAAGGAGCTACACGGGCGGTTCTACAAGGCCCTTACGGGGCCCGATGTAGATCTGCTCGCGTCGGTGAACTGGCTACGCTTCGGGGATCTCTTCGGGGAAACCGAAGGTTTTGTCTGTGCAATTGCGGACGAAGTAATGATGACGAACAATTACCGGAGATATATCCTGAAGGACGGTACGGTCGACATTTGTCGGGCATGCCGCCGTCCCGGTGAGTCACTCAGGCATATAATCTCCGGTTGTTCTCATCTTGCTAACGGCGAGTACTTGCACAGACATAACCAAGTAGCCAGGATTATTCACCAGCAACTTGCTCTTCGATACGGTCTTGTGGGGTCTGAGGTGCCGTACTATAAGTACGCACCGTTGCCAGTTCTTGAGAATGGTCGTGCCACGCTCTATTGGGATCGATCTATCATCACGGACAGGACTATTGTAGCCAATAAGCCTGATATCGTGTTGGTAGATCGATCCAAGCGCCAGGCAGTGCTCATCGACATCACCATCCCGCATGACGAGAACCTCGTGAAGGCCGAGAAGGACAAACTCAGCAAGTACCTTGACTTGGCTCACGAGGTAACCGCCATGTGGGATGTTGACTCGACGATCATTGTCCCGATAGTCGTTTCGGCGAACGGTCTTATAGCGAAGAGTCTCGACAAACATCTTAAGAGACTCTCGCTAGATGGCTGGATCAAGGGTCAAATACAGAAGGCGGTACTCCTGGACACGGCGCGCATTGTCAGGAGGTTCCTCTCTCTACAGCCCTAACCACCGGTAGCCTGGGCCCTGCCCCGCTGCCGGCGGCACCCTAGGTTAGGTTTTTTATAATGTATTTTATTTTGTAATTACTTTATTTTATTTTACTTTTTATATAAATTTATTGTTAAAAACCTAGCCTAAGACAAAAGATGAATAAAGGAGATAATAATAATAAATATATATAGTGGAAATAAAATAGTGAAATGTAAGTGCAATATTAATAAATAATAATATTATTATTATTTCTAAAGAAAAATTATTAGATAACGTTTTGTATAAATATGTTATATACTGAGAAAATTGTAATTATATATTTATTTATTCTCCTAGCAGGGCAGGTAACCCAAGGAGTCTTAATACCGTCCCTCCTTCTTCACTGAAGGAGAGGCCATTTCATAAAATTTCATTAAATTAAGCTTAATTAGTAAAATAATATGTTACTTAAAAATCCAAATACTTATTAAAATTTTACATTTAAATTGTTGTGTATAAAATGTAAATGTGGAATTAATTGTAAAGTAATGTATACAATATAAATAAATGGCTATTCTATTCTATTCTATTCTATTCTATTAATATTTACGTAGTTTCGGTGACAAGATGGTACCATCGAGTACTTATCTCACGGTGGACATACAACCACTTAATGGTGACAAATTGAGTTTGAAATCATAGGATTAGTCTTGATAAGAATTTGACGTATGTACAAAAAATACATACAATCGGCAGCAAAAGTTCACTCACAAAGTTAACGAATAAATTAACAGTAGAGACGCTTTAAGGAATACTGCAGACTTGTCTGAAAAGTAAGAGGTATTTATTAACAAAAGTAAACGAGAACGACTCTCGCGGTCCCAAGAGGAAACCCCGGTGTCGTTAATCTTAATCTAGCCGCTTCGTAATTAATTGCTATTTTTTAATTACATACCGGCATTTTAGCACAAAGTTTCTAAGCCGGCTAATTCCAGTGAGCCCCGTGTGTAGGTTTGAAAGCTGCTGAAATTTTCCGAAGTTTCTGGTATCGTTCATAAATAAATACCTACATTTTGGACAACCTCGCACGAATCGACTTAGTCGCAAAGTAAGTTCTAGTTAGATTTGTGTTGTAGTAATAGACACTAGACGACGTAAATATATACTTTATATAGACATTAAAACACAGATAACATTCAGAAACAAACATTCGAGTTGATTATACACATATTTGGTCTTGCCTGGGTTCGAACCCACGACCGCCGGCTCAGTAGGCAGTTGCACTACCCCTGCGCCAATCGTTTTCTTTATAAATATGTAGACTGGCTACGGAATGTTTCTGTGGAAATTTTGACGTTAGGCGCAGTTTTTATCAACTCATAACCGAACTGAAGTAGAAGGCGATCCGTTTGCTCGTTTGACCCCAATGAAAAAGATGGGGCTGTGTACTAACTCTAGATTCAAACAACTAGACTTTGATTTTGGACAGTTTTTAGTGCTGAAATATTGACTTGAAATGTAGTTTTTAAAAGGTGATGTTAAAAGGCTCAAATAGATCTCTTGCATTTAGTAATAAAATAACCACATCCATCTTACTTTTACTTTGCCTCAGTTTTCTCGAGACTTATTCCGTATCGGCATCGACTACCAAGTTACTTAATTATTTATTATTATTATTTATTTTTAGGTTGTGCAGTCCCATTGCTGGGCAAAGGCCTCCCCCTCTTTCATCCAGTCGTTTCTGTTTAAGGCAGCAACACCAATCTTTTCGGAATGTGTCTAGGTCATCCCGCCATCTCCGTCGTGGTCTGCTGCGACGCCGTACTCTATTAGGTGGGATCCAGTCCATGGTATTCTTAGCCCAAAGTTCGTTTGATACGCGGGAAACGTGTCCAGCCCAGTCCCACTTAAGCTTAGCGGCTGTCAGGGCTACGTCGGCTATACGGGTTTTGGAGCGAAAGATGGTATTTCTGATACGATCTGATAATTTAACTCCCAAGATATACGCTCCATTGCCCACTGATAAACCTTAACTTAAATATAATTATGTCACAATAATCATGGCAGTCTATACTTCTTTATATGGCAGTGGATACTTGTATCCACTTCTTTCCAGCAGTGTATAGCAGTTAGCGCAGTTATCAAAGCGAATAGACCTGAAAAATAAAAAAGTACATTTTCATATTGATGTTTGTTTTTCTGATCGAGTAGTGCCCCGATTTGTGAAATATCACTACATTTTCCTGTAATTTCGCAGAAATTTGAATTAGGAAGATGAGCCATAGTCACAATGTGCTTCAAAGTGCAATTTGAATTCCCAAAATCTGGTCGGTAAATATGTCATATTTTCTTATTTTTGTCAAAATTTCAAAACAAAAATCGTGCACGGATTGAGGATTTCACAATAACTTTTAATGAGCTCGCTATTCAAGAAAAGTAAAAACAAACTCTGGATTGAATTCAGCTACAGTTTGAACCATCTTAGGAGGCGGGCGGACAAAAAATTTAGGCGGTAGCCTTCAAATTTTATCATTATACTTTATTTCAAAATTTCATTCTCAATGCCTTTGATAGTGAGAAATCTGTAGTCTTTCTTATAATTTATTCATTTAAACTTAATTGCACAAAACAAAAGTGAGTACAAATGGCAGAATTAATGCCAAAATGGCATTCCCTACCATTATAATTTAATTCGTAAAATATATAAGCCAATTTAAGGTAAGTAATAATTTCAACCGTGTGCTGATTACATACGTTTAATTATTTTACTTCTTAGTATTTTGTCATGTCGTCACTCTTGAATTGATTTGTATAAAAGCCCTATTCCAAAAAATGGTTCCTGAATTAACATAGGTCGTACAAAATTGGTATATTCCAATTACTTAAATGTTACCACTAGATGCTTCAATTCTTGTATGCCTAATCCTTAGAGGCAGGACTTAACTTTAATTATTCGCTACTTGTATTCCCTCTTCAGCCCGATTTGTTGAATTGTAATGGAAGTCTAAAAATTAACTTTTCACCTCACCAGCTCAAACATGGCGATTTGCTGTCAGATAACAGTGAACAAAATGCGATTTTGTTTCGAGCGTGAGTAGAAAGTAGCTTTTTAATTTTTTGCAATATCTGACCACGAATTGTCATTCTTCAGCCAAAGGTTAATTATAAAATTCTAATCATTTGAATCTCGATGCACTCTGTTTCTTTCATATATATATAAAAAATTGGCCAAGTGCGAGCCCGACTCGCGCATGAAGGGTTCCGTACCTATACATATATATATAATCTATATCAAGTTTGTTGTATGGGAGCCCCCCTTAAATATTTATTTTATTTTATTTTTAGTATTTGTTGTTATAGCGGCAATAGAAATACATCATCTGTGAAAATTTCAACTGTCTAGCTATCACCGTTGTTGAGATACAGCCTGGTGACAGACGGACGGACGGACGGACGGACAGCGAAGTCTCAGTAATAGGGTCCCGTTTTTACCCTTTGGGTACGGAACCCTAAAAAGAGGGATAGAAACTTATCAAATTGAAATTCGATTTTCGAATCCGACCTCGATTGAGAACAGTTCGGATACGCGTTATGCCAAAAAAATCATTAAAAACACTCGAAAAAGTTTTAATTGCAACGTATTTTTTTTTTCTTTATTATATTTTTATTTAACGACCGAATACTAAAATTATTGTGCCCTTTATATAAAACAATAGATCAGTGCTCAAATAAAATAAGATTTTTCAACTTATTACTTATTGTAAATATAATAATAATTTATAATTTCACCATTTATCATAGATGCATATTCGAAACGTACCTTAAAAAATATCGAGTTCATATGGTAATTGTTATTTTCTTTTGCATTTATTTTATTCGGTGTTTTAAGAGTAAAAATATTAATCAATTTATAAACAAAATCTCGTAATATAATATGTATTTATAAACAAACACGTCATGTATCTGCTAAATCTTCCAATTTAATCAAATAATGACAATAACCGCGTTGGTTGGTTTTTTGGTAATTTCAATTAAATTATATTGTTATTCCTTTTTAAGCAGCACTTATCTATTTTCTGTTTAATAATTTTATTGAAATCAGCAACAAAGACTATACACATACGTTGGAAGAAAAAGCACAAAATGTCGAATATGTTCTCGCTGATGAGGTGAAAAGTTGTGTGTGCTACACGAGAGCAAAGTTTTTTGCATCTCGTGCTGTTGAGTCCCTCGCTACACTCAGGATTCTAACATAGAATCACTCGCTACGCTCGTGATTCAAACGTAGAATCCTTCGCTTGCTCGGGACTCAAAATCAGCACTCGTAACAAAAAACAACTTTGCTCTCTTGTTGCACAAATAACTATTAACTGAATAATGATAATCGCGCAAGGAAGAAAAATAAACTCACATGAATCTGTACCTTCTCGTTCACTGAAGACAGATAAAAACATGTCGGATAGCCCAGACTACACAACGCGAAGCCTTTTAAACAAATGGAACTGAAAGGTTGCCTGCACTCAAGCGGCAGTTCAGCTCAAACAGTAAAAGTCTAGATTGTACCTACGGTAGCGTGCTCGGTAACTAATGGTGCACATGCGATATCTATCAATCTAATGAGAAAATATATACCCTTTTCCTGTCTAGACTCCTAACTCATTAATCAAAATCGATTGGGTATAATTCAAGCGCTTCCCCCAAGACCCAAGACAAACCACAACCGGTCGCTATTTTCCACGATGTTATTATTATTACTACGATTAACCAGATAGTCCGTCTACGTCGGTAGCGGCCTCCCCACGGTAGGTCTTCAGGTAACTTGTTAATGGCCTCCCAACACTGTGCCTTCATACATACGCAGTTACTTTGATGCAATTTACAATTTACTCATCCTCGCTCAGCGCAGCTGATTGTATTAGTTAAAAAAAAACACATCCCTCGCTACACATCTCTGGTGCAAATGCAGCCTAATTGTAGCAACTTCTTAAAGGCCTCTCTACGCAGCGCCTTCAGGTACGCGGTCACTTTTCTGCCCCAACGGCCATCGGTTCTATGAAAAATGTGCGTCTACGGCCATTAAAATTTAGCAACTCTTTGAGCTGTGTCAGCGACCTTTTATAAAGCCTTATAATTCACCAACTCTATCAAACAAAGGAAATCCCTAGCTTAGTACTCGCACCGGGTTTTTCCTACCATCGATTGTTCCACTCCCAATCTCCCTGGACAATCGCTAATTAAACAAAGTCCTGGCAAAAAGGACTTTATTTTGTAAAAACTAAAGTTTTGTTCTATATAATTGGTTTTTATAAATTGGAGTAAAAAATTGAATTCGTTATGCACAAAGCAGCTAGTTTTAATTCGAAATAGGTACCTATAATGAAAATTACAGAATAGTGGGCATGTTTTGAATGCATGGTCGTATTATGTTAGAAATATAAATATACCAAAGTATGTAAGTCTTCAGAAGAATACTTCATACTCACACAATTGATTATTGGTGCCTGCTTTAGGTTGCCTGTCCACTAAATTGGAGTTGAGAGAATGAACCAATCAGGCTGTGTTATTGTGAAGCCCAAAAGAAGATCATTTTTTTTTTTTTTTTTTTTTAATTAATAGCACATACTTTACAAGTTGGCGTATTTAAATAGGAATGTGACTGTTCCATTTTACATATTTCCGCTTCTGTGGATAAACAAACTTAGACATTCGCGATGTCCATTAAATGTCTCTTTATCAATCTCATTCAGACAGTTATCATTTTATCAAGATAACCTTTACATTTCAGCTGATCGTCCACTGCTGGACAAAGGCCCCCCAATGTTCTCCAAAACGATCGGCCTTGCGCCGCCCTCATCCAATTTCATCTATGGTGGTAGCCAGATCTTTGCCGGAGATTCTTCACACCCGCCCGACCCTGCCAATGCAGCTGAAATAGTATTAAATAGTATAGTTACAGTTCTAAATCACGGCGATATATCCGTGATGAATCCGGAATGACTATATATAAGTGGCAACCAAATTAGGCTTCAGGTTGAGTAATAAAGTAAGGGAAAATACACGGAATACAACAGGGTTTAATATCTTTGGCATCTGAAAAAGTACAAAGGTAATCTCTTGGGCTGACGGTTATAGAATCCTACATCATGACAAACACTTTTAATCATATGCAAAGTTTTTAACGAAAAGGGTCCGCTTTCTCACTCCTTGCTTTATTGATCAGTTTTTTTATATATTTCGGTTCGAAATTTGTAAGTT
Organism: Apotomis betuletana; assembly: GCA_932273695.1. NCBI lineage: Eukaryota > Metazoa > Arthropoda > Insecta > Lepidoptera > Tortricidae > Apotomis > Apotomis betuletana. Next base: position 3,972,227 of record OW026310.1, read on the forward strand.
TTTTTAAATTGAAATGTATATTTCAATGTAAAAAACTTACAAATTTCGAAATATGCTTTACCTATTAGATTTTATGAAACTTTATTAGCCGTGTTGGTCGCTAAGGGTTCATTTTGAATTTTATTCGTTGATTGCATCCTGGTACAAAGATTTTATCAAATATGAATACAGTTTCTTATGGGCCCTGATATGGCGTAGCTATTTATATATATGTTGGTCGATAGCATTTTGGTCTTTGCAGAAGATCTTAATCAGCAGAGGTGGTATTTTGGTAAGATAATGACCTACATCTGTTCTAAATCTGCAAGATCATGCTCCATTATCCTGTTTCTCACACAAAGCGGTTGGAAATCCGTGCCTTGCATACAGTAACTTTAGTAAATTAAGCTACTTAGTAAATTTGGTCTACTTAATTTGGAATAAGCTGGGTATTTAATGCATAAAGTGTCGGCAGGTGCCTTGACCAGGCATGTCTAGACACGCTCACTCATTATTAAACCCCACTTCAGTAATGCCTAAGCGCTAACAAAAAAAGGTGTGGAGTCGCAATGTCCGTGAATAGAGGTGTAAAACACATTTTTTTCTTTTCTTCAATAGCGTGATACTCATATTCGTTATTAATAAAATGTCAATTGTCAACATAACAAGTCAATAAATAGTACAATTAAAACTGATTTCTGTTGTTATTAAATTATTATTAAAATACAAATTGAAATAGTAACATTATTTCATTATTAAATTTGTCGAAATCATCTCCTTACTTTCTCCGTAACTGTCGTTTAAGCATCATCAATCATCATAATATTAGCCGATAGACGTTCATTGCTGGTCATCCCCATATAGTTCTCCAGAACGATTGGTATTGCGCCGCTCTCATCTAATTTCTGCCTGAGATCCTAACCAGGTTGTCGGTCCACCTTGTTGGAGGCCTTCCCACGCCGGCATAGTAATAGATTGATGCATCGGCCCCCATAGTTATGAAAATCTTTTTCCATAGCATCTGAACTTGTTATAGTAATATAACAATATGGGTGTCGATAAATGATTATTATTTGACGTCGTCTCCATAGCAGCCCTGTTCCCTGTACGCTGCGGTCACGTAATCCCTTCGAACAGTAAATATATCAGCACCACTCGGGGTGCATGGAAATTATCACAGTTTTGCATTTTTAATGCTTTCATATTTTCACCGACACGAAAGAGAATTTATAAACGCGATGCAAATGTAAACCCGGCTTGAACCAGTATTTTACACGTTAATTGCCTTATGATATTTTACCATTTTTTTTAACTACGGAGATGGCACACAAGCGTACGACCCATCTGGTGGTAAGCGGTTTGACGGTCGCTTGCAACTCCAGAGGTTCGCTCGCGTATTTGTCGAATCTTTAAAAATCTGTAGAGATCGTTTAAGCTAAAATGATCCGCCCCACCTCCGCATTTGAGCGTTGTTGGAGTTTTCACCCGACTAGTCGACCGTCGTGTCGCATACAGATCATAGTTCTCGGAACAGTCGACGATCCCATACAGATTAATTGAATTTATTAATATTTGCACTCACATCTCAATCAGCTAATTAAGTAATGGCGCATCATTTCCGATTAGACGATCTTTATACTCCTTTTTTTACGAATGCTTTACTGAAGTCTCCCGGGAAAACCTCGTGTATTACCGTTTCAACTACTGTTTTAAACTAAAAATAAAAATGACTTCATAAAGCGGTGAATAGCAGCTTTGAATATTTTTGCTCAGTGCAATAGAAAGAAGAAAGATAGGTACTGTTGAACAGTTTGACTTACCAGACGTGTGGATAAGCAGCGTTTGTAAGGCGTATTTTTTTCGTCATTCCCATTTCTGCAATTGTTCAAAGTCGTATTTTCATGTAATACGAAGCCACTCTCGAGTGCGATCGTAGTTAGATCATAATTAGAACCACTGAAAATAATAACTGGTAATAATCGTGAAAAAGGAATGACGCTTAAACCAAGCGGTTAGAACGCTAGTTGATTTACCTAAATATAGTTTTTTTTTACTGTTTACTTGTACAAACCTAGTAGGTACTGACCTAGAAGATAACCAGTAAATGTACCAGTATGCCTTCGTTGTGTATTAAATACAGACCTCGTAAAATATTTACCTTCAAGCTTGTTAAAAAGAAAAAGGCGAAAAAGCAATATGCAACCAAAAGAACTGAAAGCGGAACATCATAAAGTACTGAGCTTCCGAGTGGAACAGTTAATTATACTTCGGCAAATACTTCCTTTATTAATTACAAGCTTCCGAGCCGTTAACTCGAAATTAACCGAAGTTTTTACAAGTTGGAGGAAAATTAGCTGCAAAAAGAGTCGGGCGAAGTTTCATTATTTAGTTAACTGGGTGAAATAAAAGAGTTGGCTTTAGAGCTCTTTCACACTAGGCGACTTGGTAGGACGATCGGGCAGTTCCCATTTGTTCTATGGAACATGACGTCATCGAACAAAATTACACGAATAAAATAAATAAATAAACAAATATTAAAGGACAATCATACACAAATCGACCTAGTCCCAAACTTAGCAAAGCTTGTACAATGGGTACTAGACGACGATATATATTATAATACATATATAGATAACATCTATTACTCTGGAACAAATATTCGAGTAGGCAGGTGTCTCATTCTTTCCCGTTCTTTGCCCGTGGTACTACCAGTAGTAATACGCAGAAAACGCAGTAGTATAACTACTCAGTACGCAGATCGATTTCATGTTCCATAGAACAAATGAGGACTACCCAGCGGAAACACGTGGTGAAGGTAACGGACCAGTTGGGACCAGATCAGTCCCAACTTCACAAATAACTACATGAATTTATGCTGAAACAATTCCGACACATTATTATTAAAGTCAATTTTGATACTTAGCAAAAAGAACTGAAAATTGAAATTTTGACCTCAGATGCGGATATAAGTACTATACACTACTAGTTTGTGTATAATTTACAACGCACACACGTGTACTATTCACCGTGGTCAAATTCAAATTTTCCGAGTTACTCGTGCGGAAGAATACACAAATATTTATTACGGAATTCTGATAATACAATCGAAGAACACTCTACTCATCCATCTGACAACAACGGCTGTACTACCATTTGGGCTGCAACCTTCTTATCAAGAGTGCGCCACGCTAATAATTCTCCAAGATTTTTAGAATTGTCTAAATGTCGTCTGCCCGTCACTGCCCTAACAGCAACGGATGTATTTTTTTCAAATCAATATCATACAACCTTACACAATTCAAAGTAGTCCCAAATTAAGCTCAAGAAGCCTTGTGTCATGGGTAATGTACTAGGCGACAATATACTTACTTTCATAGATTTATTTATTTATTTATTTATTTAAAAAAACAGGTTACATAACATTACAGTTTTCACCAATGCGTCATGAACCGAACAATGTTTATTTTGACGGCGAAACGGCGTGGCCCCGTTGTTCCGACATCTCGGGTGTTGGATTTGGTAGGTTGCCCCGGAACCGACGAAACACGACACCTTTCGGCCAGAAATCCGCACACGCGATGGTCTCCTGGAGCGGCCGCGGCACGCGCACTACAAACGAGCTGAAGTGCACGTAGTGGCGCGAATGCAACTGGAACACCCTCAGCGAGTAGCCGGATAAATAAATATTTAAATACATAGAACATGACCCAGGCACAAATATTCGTGTTCATCACAAAAATATCTGCCCTTGCCGGGATTCGAACCCAGGAATACCAGCTCAGTAGATAGCTGCTTTGCCACTGCGCCAACTGCGTCGTCAAAACTTCCATTCGGGTCGCTGCGAACTTTTTGCCTATTTGATTAGGAGCGCCTCACGCTAATCAAACTCATTCCATCATCCAAGATTTTTTTTTAGAATTGACTAAATGTTGCCTGTCTGTAGCCGCCTTTACAGCAACGCAACGGCTGTACTTCCATTCGGGCTGCGACCTTTTTGCCTAATCAAGAGTGCCTCATTCTAATCAAACCCTTTTTATTCCGATTAAGCTGCCCGTCGCATTGTCCTTCCAATTTAAGCAGCTTAAAGATGATTCTGCATCTGGGACCCATTTCACAAAGTCCATCAGTCATATTTGAGCCAGCGAGCTAAGTGTCTCCGTTTCAACTTGGCCTAAAATTATTTAGTATGTCCGGATGATTTTTGGACTATTCTCGCCTAGAGGTCGCATTTTCCAAGCGATTCTCATGTAATTTTGTGGGTAGGGTACTATAGCTCGCCACGAAATGTGATTCTGTGCGGACTGCATCCATCGACTCCCCGCTACCCTCACGAAATCATCCGTCCACCTAGTCGGACACATTGTTACAGAAACAAATCGATGAACCCCAACGAATACAGTTCAAATACGCAGGAGTGTAATAGATTCAGTCAATAACTCCGATTCGAGGTGTCCGATCCAAAAACCATAAGATTTTACTGTCTAACCTTGCCAAATCGGTATACTACCTCAAATACGTACTTTACAAAAACATTACATAGTAAACTCACCCGTATGACTAGTACAATGGGATTTATATTACCATGAAACGCTTAACTGGAGATAGGATTATCAGAAAGTCGCTTAATAGGCTGGCCATCGGGTTAGCGGCAATTTTATACACGATTCTGTTGTAGGCAATAAAAGGGAAAACAAGGCATCTATGTTAATGTTAGGCACTGCTGAGTTGCACTTGTTTTTTGTTGTTTTGGCCATTTTCAAAGTGTCGAGGCTGAATGGCCAAATCAGACTCTTGTCGCGCGACGTAGCGTTACCTGCCACTCTTGACAGTACTGCAAAGAAATAGATAGATAGATAAGGTGGAAGTACTAGTACTCGACGCGGTACTAATACGCGTCACCATACTTTCAACTGCGATAAATAAGATAAGATTACCGTTACTTTCATAGCAAATAGAATGAATACATGAGAAATGTTTGTAGCTATCGAATTTCAGACGCAAAATAATAAAATATACAACCTGACTGCCTGCAAAAGCACGTGACATGTACTGGGACAATCCTATTGACTTATACATTTCATTACATTACGAGATTTTTTTATATGATCATTATAATATGATATAAATACCATTTAATAAAGGTAAAAGTCATACCTCTCATAAGGGATGAATAAATTTGCGATAGACGTGTAAATTAACGTACTATTACGAAACATAAAATAAATATCCCTTGCAATGTCGAGTACTAGTACTTCCACCTTATATCGCGTGAGAAAGAATCGCGTATTACAGTTGTACTAGAGGTTCTGAGTTGTTTTCAATCCCCGACGCAAAATTGTATGTTATATATTTATGTAACACATGGTGAGTTATACTATAACCTATATGCAAAAAGTGCGATTGGAACCCACGTTCTTCGGCGTTCATGACCAACACGGGTGATCTATCAATCTATCGAAGCCAATAATTGCTGTAGTAACTACCTTTTGATTCCATTTAGACACGGTTTGCTTTAAAATATGAAATACTAGGTAATATAGGTGAGATCGCTCTTTAGCGATAAGACAGCCTATTGTCTACCATTATTTAATTTATGATTTCTCATGTAATATTGTTCTTGTTGGTGTGCAATAAAGTATTGTTGTATTGTATTGTATTGTAATATGTCATGAATCACTTTGTCCCAATATCTTTACTTATAATTAGACACTGTATTTAAATAGGTACTACTGCATCATAAAAGTGCGAGTATAGTATATCATAAAACTTTGTACGGTCATTAAAGCCGCCAGTCACGGTATATTGAATTAATTAGATTATAATGATGTATCGATTTGCGCTTTCATTCAATAGCAATTAAAACCCAATCATCAAGTAGTTGTCTTAAACAATTAGACACTTATAAAAACGTTCTCGGTTTTGTCGAGCACATCATTCGAGAGACATCTTCGACTGAAACCAACAAGGTAAGAATTTCTTTATATTATTTGTTTATTGAAGATGAAGACACATAAAACTATCGTGAGTCTTAGACATATTAAAATATCTAAGATTCGAATATAGCTCGACATGTTTCGAATCAGTTCGTGATTCATCATCAGGAGAGCCGATCAGTCGCAGTGGCGGCCAACCGAGCACACTCTCCTCATGAATCGTGAACCGATTCGAAACATGAGTCAACTCGTTTCGTAGATACATATTGAAGACACATTTCTTTTCATCTTTCTATACTACAACTCTTGATAACATTGAACCACTTGAACGTTGGCGTCTTTCACCATGTGCCAAAACTACTCTTCGAAGGAACGGTTTTTCATTTGGATATAATTCACATATAAGCTGAACATTTTAAGACCACCTATGGTCTATACCCGTACTAGGATAGAATAGAATAGAATACTCTTTATTGCACACTTCAAGAAGAAATAAAAACAAATACAGAGACTACTATTAAAAGTTTGGGAAAACTATTCATAAGAAAAAAATTACTATAGTAGTTATAAATGTTTCGTTTCTATGATAATTGATATCAAAAGACCCATTTGCCCCATAGTTGCGATTGCCTCAGGTGACGTTACCTATAATGACGATTGTAATTATAATGTATTTTAAGTATGTATACCTATTTATGTATCATATGGTGATACTTACTTACGTTTTGTATATATTTGCGCATTTTAATTTGTTCACTTGCCTAGTTTTCTGTCTCAAAGGTTTACTGGAAGAAATCCTTTTGTAGGGATACTAGGGGGCGAACTTATACCTAGGGAGTTGGCCCTTGTACACATAATATACAATATGGTTTTATGTGCAATAAAGTGTTTACATACGTACATATTAGTACATTATGATACAAGTGTGCTAAGTTGGTCATTACAGTCGAGGCGGAATAGCAGCCCGAGCCGTAGGCGAGGGCGTAATAGAGCCGAGAATGTAATGACCAAATGCACACGAGTTTCATACGACGTTTTTCAACACACTTGCGAGGAAAAAAACACCCGTTTATATAACTGAAATATTTAATTATCAAAACAAATTGTGAAAGTACAATTATTGAAATGATAGACAGTGGATTTCGATCGCATTTGTACAGTATGTTTTTGTCTTCGTCGAACGTAAATTTTCGTATTTTTTTAACTATGAATGTGAATTGTGAATGATCGTGGTATTATGCTTTTAGTGTTAGTAAATTTTACTAACAGCATTTTGCCCTGATTTTCTATGTCTTTTGTAGCAATATTACTCAGTTTCTGACTTCTACATGCTCCAGTAATACCGAATATTAACGAGACCTGAAAGTAAATAAAATACATATTTAGTTACTATACTGCCTGCAAATTAAGCATGTCTGGGCGGATGTCCAGTTATTTTTGTAACACAAAATATTTGAAATCAGTCTAGTCGTTTAGATTTGATATGGCTGCCAAACAATACATACACACTTACCTACACATATACATAGATATAAAACATATATAAAATAGTTGAGTAGATGAGTAGCCTTATATGAGTAGTCGTTTTATTAGGGTTCCGTACCTCAAAAGGAAAAAACGGAACCCTTATAGGATCACTTTGTTGTCCGTCTGTCCGTCCGTCTGTCAAGACCCTTTTTCTCAGGAACGCGTGGAGGTATGAAGCTGAAATTTATATCAATTACTCAGGTCTACTGTCCCTTGAAGCTGTGAAAAAATCAAACTTCTAAGCCAACGCAATCAAAAGATACAGCCGTTTATGCCGCAAATTTTCGACACTTGCAAGGGAATCAAAACCTACAGGGTGCTTCCCGTGAACTCAGAATCTTGAAATTTGGTACGAAGCAACGTCTTATAGCATAGATAAAGGAATAATTACGAAAACCATAATTTTTTTTTTTAATACCTAACTTTGCACCTAATTTATATGGGGCGCTATACATACCAGGTGCAAACTTAACTTAACCACGCAAATTTTCGACACTTGCAAGGGAATCAAAACCTACAGGGTGCTTCCCGTGAACTCAGAATCTTGAAATTTGGTACGAAGCAACGTCTTATAGCATAGATAAAGGAATAATTACGAAAACCATAATTTTTTTTTATAATACCTAACTTTGCACCTAATTTATATGGGGCGCTATACATACCAGGTGCAAACTTAACTTAACCACTTAGGGATGGAAAGTGTTTGTACGGAACCCTCGGTGCGCGAGTCCGACTCGCACTTGGCCGGTTTTTTTTTATAAACAATCATTCAGTGTACAGAAATTTCATATTTAAATAAAATAACAATTTCAACTGACCTTTGTTGCTAGGTACTGGCTATCCAGTTCTTCTTTCAGAAACTTTTCGATGTCCTTTGAGGACAATACTTTAGATTTTTTACTTCTGTAACCATCTAAGCGCCTCTTCAAGAACGCAATCAGATTGGCATAGGTTTTTATGTCAATACCATTTTTGTTCCGAACAGTTGCTTTTTAACATGGCGTAGATAGACCACAGCGAGGTAGGCTTATATTTATTTGCTAGCTCATGAAAATAAGCTAAAATTATTTTCCGAGAACAAATGGGCTTTATTTGATGGATTTCCAATGAAGAAAAATTTTCATAGGCTATTGGATACTTTTCTTTAGATTTCAATGGCAATAGGCTAGCATTTTTTGCATCATTAAGTATTTCCGGAGGCATCAATTCCACATCTAAATCTTCTTCATTACTAGAACTCGACATTTTTGTAAATCTAATCGGTAACTAAGTTCAGCGATAAACTCGAATAAACAAATTTTATGCAAAGCAAAATGGCGCGGAGATTTATTTTTTACACGCCTTGCATTGGTTGAATTAGTTATTAGAAAAAGTCAAGGCAAAGAGTCAGAAACATGTTATAATTGCAGGCGATTTTAATATAAACAAATTAGAAAATTGTACAAACTACCTTAAATTAATGAATACTATGCTAGAATATAACCTCCATCAAATAGTAAACCAGGCGACTAGAGAAACTAATTCAAGCTCAACATGTATTGATTTAATTTTTACTAACAACAAGTATTTTAATATTGCAATAGAAGACTTGGGTATTTCTGATCATAAAAGTTTATTGTACACTTTTAAGCTAATACCGCCTCCTCTTAAGTTACCACAAAAACAAAAGAGACACTTTACTTCATATAATATAAAAGCGTATCAATCTGCTTTAACTAAAGTAAACTGGGATGAAGCCCTTGTAGAATCCAATAGCTTAAATGATAATTATAACTTATTTGACAACATATTATCCCAGTTATTAAACATACACATACCACTTAAAAATACAAAACAAAAAAATAGAGCTCCTAAAAACTGGCTTACAACTGGTTTGAAAATTGCTTGCAAACGTAAAAGACAATTAAAAATTCTCGCCAATCAAACAAATAATACCGCTCTAAAAAAACATTGCGCTAATTATACAAAAATCCTGAAAAAATGTGTAAACAAATCTAAAAAAAATACTTTCACTCAAGAATTGTCAATATCTAAAAATAAAAATAAAACTATGTGGAACATTGTAAAACAAATAACAAGAAAAAATTGTCAACAAAGTCATAAAAACATAACATTAAAAATAGACGAAAAAACTGTAAATTGCCCCGAAAAAATTACAAACTTATTCAATGATTATTACGCTTCAGTTGGTAAATTAGGTGGCAGAAACGAGACCGCGCCTCCGGGCGGTCGGCCCGCCATACAAACCTCAGTCAACACCATCTTTTTGCATTCTGTAACTGAAAATGAAGTTCGTGCCATAATACGATCCCTGCCCAATAAGTATAGTTGTGGTATAGATGAGATTCCCTCCATTCTATTAAAAACCTGCATAGATGAATTTACACACCCTATTACTAAATTAATAAACCAATCTTTTGACGAATGTAGTTTCCCTGATAAGTTAAAAATAGCAAAGATAAAACCTATTTTAAAGAAAGGCGGCAAAGCTAACAATCCCTCTCAATATAGACCGATAGCACTCCTTCCTGTAATATCTAAGATATTTGAAAAATGTATGTCAAATCGCCTCTACAGTTTTCTTGAGAAGTATAGTTTGTTAGATGAAAACCAGTACGCATTCCGAAAAAAACATTCCACAAGCCTTGCCGTTTATAATTATGTCCAAACTATAGTTGAGTATTTACGAGACAGAAAATACGCAGTGGGTTTATTATTAGATATGTCTAAAGCATATGACAGAGTTTCACATAATATTTTACTAAACAAATTAAATGAAATTGGCATACGCGGTAAGGCCTTAAACTGGTTGAAATCATATTTGACATTGCGACAACAATACGTAGAAATAGAACACATTAGTAACCATACCGGAATATTACAGTCCTTTAAATCAAAAATCAAATATACTGATAGCTCAATCCCTCAAGGTAGTGTTTTAGGTTGTGTACTGTTTCTCATCTACATAAACGATCTTCCAAAAATCACCAGCCATAAAGTAGTAATGTTCGCTGATGATATATCTCTATTATTTCAATGTTCAACTTTCAATAGCAATACAAACATAGAAGAAACATTCGATTCCGTGACCCGTTGGCTACAGGATCACAACCTTATAACAAATACCGACAAATCAAAACTTATTCAATTCAGACCGAGACAAAAACAACCACTTAACCTAGACACTGTAGCAAAAAACTTAAACATTGAAGAAGTCACCGATTGTACTCTACTGGGCCTCAAATTAGATAGTAATTTAAACTGGAAAATACATGTTGAAACAATAAAAAATAAACTATCCCGATTCGTATACGCACTGAGCATATTGAAGAGCAACACTAGTATGGAGTGCGCGCTGACCGCGTATCACACGCAGGCGGTCGCGTGGCTACGTTACGGGCTCCTATTGTGGGGCCACAGCACAGATGCGCACCAGCTCTTCATTATGCAAAAGAAGTGTATACGAATCCTGGCCAATATCCACCAACCAAATAGCTGTAAACCTGAATTCAAAAATCTAAAACTATTAACTCTCCCCTCCCTGTATATCCTAGAAGTTGCCACGTTTGTAAGAAAAAATATACATCTCTTCAAATTCAATCACAACACTCGTCGCCACCAAAATCTCGAACTCCCGGAACCTAAACTAGAAATCTACAAAAATGGACCATACTACAGAGCAATTAAAATATACAATAAAATCCCTATTAATATAAAAAACACCCTAAAAGACTCATCCTTTATAAGCAATCTAAAACGAATACTCATAGACAAATGCTACTACTCAATTGCGGAATTTATGGACGAGAAAAATATTTAAATAATTATGTACAAACCGATTGCACAGCAGCAGCACAATGTATATAATGACACATGCTATGATATCATGCTCATAAAAGCATGATGCTTGTTTTAGTTATTAAATTTTAAAACAATTTTTATTTAAATTAAGAGAAACACTGTAAGTTGTTATTACTTAGTATAAGTTATTAGTAAGTTTGGTAAACCAGACTACAAAAAATTTTAACTTTTTGCTACACCCTGACAGGGTCCTTGTACCTAGTTATTAAGTACTTGGTTGCAATAAATATTATTATATTATTATATTATATTAGTTATGCGCGCGCAGGTGCAAAATGGAAGCAATGACGAAACCGTCAAACAGCCAAATATTAAAAATATAATAATATATATATCTGGGGGCACGGTAGTGCCCCCGCCAAGACGAAAAAAAAAGAGGCGGGGCACTACCTATCTTTTCTCGAACCGTTTCGTCTCATTTTCAAACCCTCATAGTTTAGACCAGAGCGTCCCAGTTTACACCAGAGCGCCAAAATTCACAGGTTAAGATGCAGTTAGGGAACATATGAAATGTACTTAATTTCATTGATCTAGCTTTTATACTTTAGGTTTTATTGGTACCTAAAATACGCCGATTTTGCCACTCACTCACTTATGTATCAAAACCTCTGGGGTACTTCCCGATGACCTAGAAAGCTGAAATTTGGTATGTAAGCTAGGTTTAGTACACAAACAATAGAATAATTCTGAAACTTGGAACTTTTACCCCCCAACCCCTTAAACTAGGGGATGGAAGTTTGTATGAGACTTCTGCAAATTTTGATACTAGAGGTCTGAAAATTGATATAGGGACTCCTTTATTATTTATAAATAATAAAATACATATTCTAGGATTTTAAAAAAATCACCCCCCACCCTTTAAATAAGGAGATGAAAGTTTTTATGGGTTTTCCATAATGGGCGATAAAAGTAGTATATATCGGGCTAAACGTAAGTATTTCTTATACACAATTATTACTACTTCCATATCTACACTTCGACTTCGTATTTTAAATATCTGGGGGCACGGTAGTGCCCCCGCCAAGACGAACAAAAAAGAAGGGGGCACTACCTACCTTTTCTCGAACCGTTTCGTCTCATATTCAAACCCTCATCAGTTTCGTCCCAGTTAACACTAGAGCGCCCAAATTCTCAGGTTAAGATGCAGTTAGCAAACATATAAAATGTACAAAATTTAATTGATCTAGCTTTTATACTTTAGGTTTTATAGGTACCTCTAATACGCCGATTTTGCCACTCACTCACTGACGTATCAAAACCTCTGGGGTACTTCCCGATGACCTAGAAAGCTGAAATTTGGTATGTAAGCTAGTATTAGTACACAAACAACAAAATAATTCTAAAACTTGGAACTTTTACCCCCCAACCCCTTAAACTAGGGGATGGAAGTTTGTATGAAACTTCCGCAAATTTTGATACTAGAGGTCTGAAAATTGAAACCTATAGGGACTCATTGTTATAAATCAAATACATATTGTAGGACTTTTAAAAAATCACCCCCCACCCTTTAAATAAGGGGATGGAAGTTTGTATGGGTTTCCCATAATAGGGGATAAAAGTGTATATATATATATGGGGCTAAACTTAAGTATTTCTTAAATACACAATTGTTCAGTTGACGCTCAAGAAACCCTACAGCCCAAAAAAATTAAAAAAACTAAAGCACCTTACAAAAAGAAATGAGATCCCACCAAAAACATTTCATGTAAAATTGACGGCCAAGACTCACATTCTCATAACGCTTTCGCTGTAAAAAAGTTATCAGATCCCAGGAAAAGCCAAGCCCCTAAGCCCCGACTTTACTAACCCCACCACCTTGGTTTAAAAAGTATGGCATCAACTGGCTTCAAGCCTCTAAACCCGGAGTTTACTAACCCTACACCTTTGTTTCAAAAGTATGGCTTGGCCGTTTCATAGACTACCGTAAATAAGTCTAGCGGACTGTCCGGCCTATATCGTAAGGAATTAAGTTTATAAGTATATATTATCAAAGACATTAACTTAGTTTCTTGATACCATATGGGCCAGACGGTCCGTTGGACTTATTTACGGTACTCTATGAAACGGCCAAGCCATACTTTTGAAACAAAGGTGTAGGGTTAGTAAACTCCGGGTTTAGAGGCTTGAAGCCAGTTGATGCCATACTTTTTAAACCAAGGTGGTGGGGTTAGTAAAGTCGGGGCTTAGGGGCTTGGCTTTTCCTGGGATCTGATAACTTTTTTACAGCGAAAGCGTTATGAGAATGTGAGTCTTGGCCGTCAATTTTACATGAAATGTTTTTGGTGGGATTTAATTATACCTGATGCAAATTAGTGTCATGTGTCAGTGTTACATGACAAAATTAAATAATTTGATGAAAATAATTGTTTAATTATTGCGTAATGCGTCACAATTACTTTATTAACAAAAATTTTGCTTATTATATAAAAGTAAAAACTCTTTGTTGAAATTTAAAAAAAAACTGTAAAGTAAAGACACTAGTGCGTAATAGAAAAGTCAAAAGCACGCGTGTTTTATAGGATACTTTACGGCCATAAAAACGGTTTAATATGGACCACTTTACGAGCAAGTGTGTTGAAAAACTCTTTTCGATGTATTCCAGATGAACAAGCTATTCGTATTCGCCCTCCTCGCCCTGGCCGCCGTCGCCACAGCCCAACTTGATTCACGGAAGCAGTTGGACGAGACTGCTGAGCCAGGAATCATCAAAGTCAGTGGCGGCGTGCGCAGTGCACAGTCCAAGCGCGCCGTCGTATACCCCGTCGGGGCCAACTACTACCCGATTTCCGGCTACCGCTACCGTTATGCCCCGGGACTGTCTTACCCCTACACTTACCCGACGGTACCGTACTACAACTACGTAATTTAAGTGATGGCTAAAAATCGATGACTAGTTTGAGTGAATAAATTGGCTGCAATATGATAACTTGGTTTTTAATGAACATTGATGCCCGCAACTTTGTCTGTGTAACCCTCTTTTTAGGGTTCCGTATCCAAAGGGTTAAACACGGGACCCTATTACTAAGACTTCGCAGTCCGTCCGTCTGTCTGTCTGGCTGTCAGTCTGTCTGTCCGTCTGTCACCAGGCTGTATCTCATGAACCGTGATAGGTAGACAGTTGACATTTTCACATATGTATTCCTGTTGCCGCGATAACAACAAATACTAAAAGACAGAATAAAATAAATATTTAAGGGATACATACAATTAACGTGATCGGTTGCGTTAACTTTGCACCTCATTTGTATCCGGCACCATGCATATCAGGTGCAAACTTAACTTAACCCGGCCCGTTAAAATGGGATAAGTATCTGCACGGGACCCTCGATGCGCGAGTCAAACTCGCACTTGGCCGGTTTTAAACTCAAAAGTCAAGTCAGTCAGGAGATGGAATAGGTAGGTTGCTACAAAGAACTGATTACTGCCGGGCTAAGGTAAAAGAAGACCTTTTAGCCTAGCACGGCAGATAAGGTGAAGCTTCAGTTCCGAATTACGGCGATACAGGAAAAGTCAGGTGCTAGAAAACTAGTGTTAGACTCACTTTCTTTAGCATAAATTTGTTAATTTTGTTTGGATCTAACGGCCTAGAGTAGCAAAGCCTGGTGGTTTTATATAGATGGTTTCCTCAAGGTCTCCGTTAAGAAAAGCTGTGGTTACATCAATGTGATCTATGCTTAAATCATACTCACAAGCTAAAGCAAACAATATCCTCATTGTGCTATGTCTCACAACAGGTGAAAATGTGTCTTTATAATCTACACCAGCGACTTGTGTATAACCCAAGGCAACTATAACCGCGCTTTAAAATCATTATCGGCGTAGGTACGCTCCTTAGTGTGAACATTGTAGTTTCTCACTATTAATCTTCCTTGTTTGTCAGAAATTACTGTTCAAATTATTAAAGTTATCGTGAGACATCTTTAATAATCATAAATACGGTTTCTCAAGTAAAAATTGTCAGAAAGGGTCCGACATGTTTCAAACTCATATGGAGTTCTTCAGGGACAGTTGTCCGTGATGCTACGCGACTCGCGGCCCACTGCACTGGTTATCGCTCTCCTCACCGCCCTTAGCGCCGGTGCAGATAGTGCGGCGGGAGGAGGGAAGGGCTCTTGCACTGCCACTACTGGACTGTCTATCACTGCATTTTCAGCTCATTTAGAGCTCCATATGAGTTCGAAACGTGTCAGGTGTTCAGTCGTTCCTGGCAGTTTTAACGTTAGTTTATACCGTTTTTACAATTATTACTGTTAAAGTTCGACATTCCTACGAAGCACTGAAAACGATCCATGTAATGGGCGGGCCGTGACGTCATCACCCCGGAAATGTATGTATAAAAAAACCTTTTTACTTTATGTGTTTTCATGACATATCGAGCTTTTCTTATTTATTTAATTACAGTATGTTATTCAACATTCTACACTCCTTAATTAGGTATAATAATTTCAATAAACACACATTTTTCGTCTTCAGGCAATCATGAGCAACCGAACAAAACATCACTTTGTGTATTAGATTGAGGGCCTTACTATAAATAGATAATAACCCCGAAATAATTATAGATGTTACATTATTTTACCATTAGCTCGTAGGATCGTTTAGATCTCATTTGGACAAAAACATGTTCACATTACGTTGTATCATCGTGTCTGTAGTAATTTACGTTTATTTGTCATATTCTAATGCCTTGAAAGGTAGGAAAAAGGTAAATATATGGGGTGCGTCTCACGAGATATAATAACATAATAATATAATTACATATTGACATCGTTGTGATGCGGTTATTGTTCTAGTGAATAATTAATGTAACGACAAAAAAGAGAATAACAAAGAAACAGTAAAAAAAACTTAAATATTCGTACTACTAACAATATACCAAAAAGCTAAAATTAAAATAAACTGCAACAAATTTAAGAAATTGCTCTTTTGCGGCATGGTACCGAGTATGCTGGCAATAATTATTTCATATTAATAACGTTCATAACATATAACGCCAGCTATAACAACAAAATCAATACTTTTATAAGGAATAACGGTCAAATGAGATAATATTCATTTTTATACAATGTATTTCTGTTTTATACAACACTCAAATTTACTTATTTCAGTTCGTATAACATACATAACGTATAACAATTAAAATACATAATATCCTATGCTGTAAGGATTATAAGACATAATATCATATAATTATACTCAATAGGTACCAGAATAGTAGGTTAGATTTGGTTCGGTTAGGTTAGGTTTGAACTGCTCACAAGCATAACGGCTCTAGGATTGTGTCGAACTAAAACCGGCTTCATCCTTCGCAAATCTGTAGTATGACGGCTATCGTTGTAGACGTTATTCTAAGTTAGTAGAAAAAGACATTGAAATATTAAATCTTATTTAAAATAAATAATATTACGAATACCAGTAACTTAATTTATATTGAGGCAACAATTTAAATTTAGTTACTTGTATTTGTTTGCATCATTCCAATGCATCAAAACGAAAAAAAAAAACAGGCAAGTAAATAACGTTAACGTATACAATTTTTTTAAGTCCATTATGAAATTACTGCCATAGAAATGTACAGGGCGCTCATATAACCCTTTTACTATTTGGGCCTGAGGGAGGCAACAGGGGACCCACACGCGCGGGCAGTTTTCTCGCGCGAAGACTTTCCATAGCCAGCGTGGGAACTTAGTCTTATAAATATATTTTAATTTTAGTTTATTTGATAGTGTTTTAATCCCATAAATTTGTTATTTTGTGTTTTACTTTTATTATTTGGTTTTCAGAGCAAATTCGAAGTCATTTTAGAAAATGTGCAGAGTTGCCCAGATCCAAGGCCACCTTATGGCAAAACGACAACATACTTCTCTAAATATGCACTTAACGTCGTGAAAGGGAAACGTTATTTCAGCGGTAACACCACCATCACAGAGCCTACACCGTTTCACAACGTAAGAATGGGTCCATATTAGCTCACATAAAATTCTTATTCATAATTGACGTTAGTCATAATTTTCGTAGTCATAATTTCTACTTTTCTCTGAAACAATGAACTTTCAAGATTCATTTACTCACAAAAGTCTTTTAAGGTTAATTATTTCAGTTATGACTAAAGATTTTATGACAAACAATACGTTATGACAATCAAACGTTATGTGAAAAAATGCGCACCCCGTAAGAATGCGTAACAATTTTATTTATCACTAGCATTTACACGTGGCTTCGCTCACGTTGAATCATACAATCACACAATTCCATAATAATATTTTCTTCGGTTGCCGCGATTGTCACACATTTAAATAAAACAATCAAAGCGGATTATATCGCGTATACCTACTACGCGCTATCGCGTAATTATGTATGGTAACTGAAAAGTCGCTGAAACGTCAGGGAGGCTCAAATAATTAATTTAGATATAGTCCGTTTCATTTTATTTATTTAAACTAATATTCTTTATACCCTAGCATATGTCTTAAGTTACGGCATAAAAAACATTTACTTCAAATTATTATATATTTTTTTTATTTTTCTTTAAGCTTTGATATTTGTATTAATAGTTTATTTACTCTAAATTTCATGCAAATCCGTCCAGCCGTTTCAGCGTGAAGAAGAGACAGTTTTATTTTTTGTTATTATTGCTGGTAGGTATAGTTAATTTTTTTAATTCGTCAAATAACATTTTTAGTTTATACATTTATGTTGTTGTCATTTCCATTAACATAATTTTTATAATATAATATTCAGAATTGTTGGTAACTATAAATTAAATTAAATTTAAAAAATAATCAAATATTGGTCTATAAAATAAAAAAATTAAGTGTAGATTAAGATATATTTCCCACTATACATATATTTATCTACCCAAATATCATAAACCCTCCATGATGCGTTCAGGAACCGCACATTATGACCAACATAAAAATAAACTGTTTAATTAGAACAAATTTCTTATCTGTGAAAATGTTATTATTGCTAATTAATAACATCGATTTCGATAATATTATATCATTCAAATTTCGAACATCTCTGAAAACCAAAAAAATTTTGTTTGACCTCTATTCTAATATCAGTCGAGATGACGTTTAGTTCGAAATGAATTGTCAATTTGCAGACAAATTGACAAATGTCGCACGCAAGTAAGATATCGAACGATATGGTAGTTCGGGCCCACTCTAGTTTGTCTCTGAATTAAAAAAAACTATGACAGCTGCCAGAAAAGAAAAGAAAAGTTTTCATTGCCGCCATTACCGGTTATAATTTGTTTTAATGCATAAAATTGATCGATTTGTTGAATATAAACCATAAAATGAGCTATCAAGATGATATAGATATTTCGGCGACGCCTCCTATTATCCGTAACAAAGCACCTAACGTCATTAATTACTTATTACCAGCTAAGTCAAAGAAACAGTAGTAGGTATGGTGGTTATAATATGCGGCTCCTGAATGCATCATGGAGGATTTTGATATGTAAGTAGATAAAGTAGTTTATGTAACTATACATAATTAGGCATTAAACACTCGTGTGATGTTATTATGACACTCGCCTTCGGCTCGTGTCATAAACCCACACTCGTGATTGATGCCCTTCATTATGTACAGTCACATAAACTACTATTTAAAGTAGAGAGTGTAGACTTAGCTGTCGACTGCGAAACGGCGGTCCCATAATCAAGTACCTATGGGTGAATCAACTTTTTTGTGTTGTTTACTCTGTCCCCGTTGTCTAAGTGACATCTTCAACTGTTTCCGAGAAAAATGCTTAGGTTGTCCGAGGGACAAATTTTGCGTAACCATAGCAACAAGGTGCATTTAAAAGTTGATTCACCCCTATATCTATCTATACTAGCTATTAATAGATTCTAGATTTGTATAGAAAATCCGTTTTCTATGGATGGGTCATGATTTCAGGAAAATATCAGAATCGTCTTTTGTTTTATATGGGTGCGCGGCGCCATGCCAGCCTGGCGCCATTCGATGGTCATAATTACCATTGTCCTCTCATCACGCCGAAACGGCTCGGCTGGACAAATTTTAACTATTTTTGGTACAGGGATACCTAGACATCTAAAGATGGTTATAGGATACGTTATATCCGTCTACGGTGAAAATAAAAATACGCGAAAGTTTGGGACGCTCCTAGTTTATAACAATGTTGAATATTACTTTATGAGACATATTGTAATATCTCATTATTTTTAATGGGTATGTATTTAAATCGAAATCTGTATCTTCCCTTTTTTCGATCAAAATATTTGAAAGTTTTACCAAAAAAACTGACTTGCACACGTGCATAATTAGTGACTTATGCACACTAAATAATGCGAATTCAATATACTATTTAAAGGTATTTGCAAAACTGTTTTATTGGATATAAAAAAAAAACTAACCTAACCTAACCCGGCCGAGTCGGATCTTAGTGTGCAGTGCGAGGATAATTAGTGCGCAAGTCAGTATTTTTGGTGAAACTTTCAAATATATCCGATGAACGAACCATATTTTTGGTGTGAATTCGGTTGAAAAGGTCATCTCGTTTTGTATGATGTTTAAGTTTTTTTTGTAGGACATGTTCATTTAATCAATTGTTTTTTTGCACAGCATTCGTTTTTCTGGTATGCATTCAGTTAATTAGTGGAGTTACCTAGTGTACTGAAAAATTATACAGATGTGCATTTAAATATATCCCTTTTTAATGGTGTGTACCCCCCACCCCGATTTTTAAATGAAACCATCGATACAAATATCAATGCACGAAAACAAATTGAAATGCGGAGCCTGGCGGAAGAGACTGGGAATCGAATCCGGTACCTCTGTATTACTAGTCCAGCGCGTTAACCTCTCCACCATCCTAACGCCTCGATATTTTCCTTACGCTTTGTGTGTCGATCCTTGTTGTCGATCAATCTTTATTTAAAAGGCTTTACACCTTAGCTACCTCTATGTTAATACGTTAATATTCACATCTTACCGCCCTACTTTACAGCAGTGAACGAGCAAGAGATCACGAGACCAGAGGTACCGGGTTCGATTTCCGGTCTCATCAATGGTTTAATCTATTATTACAGTTTAGTGCGAGAACATTTGCAGTCGACAGAGCAGGCCACCGAGTACTCAAGTTCCAAATCTCACAAGTTTCTTGCAGGAACATCCTCGCCAGGGCCATCCTCATGTTCTGCAACCTACCTTACTCCATCAAGAATTGTATAATGCCTAAAGTAAGTCCTTGGTATAAGAAAACAAGGTATGACACTTCGGCTAGTGAGACTTTCACGCCATTGATTAATTGCTGCTTTATGGTAACAAACAAGTTATAAGGAAAAAAAAGCCATCAGTCGTACAAAAAAAATACGGATTTGGGCAAATATGGAATTGGCTGAATCCCGAAAGCTGTAGGGTTAGGTTAGGTTTGTATTGTGACCACGTATAGCGGAGCGAGCGAAGCGTCAAAGATTCCCATGTACATCTAGAGTCTATGGCAATCCCGACTCCACGTGGTCTTGTCTGTCCTACTTCTAGAGTGTTATTCCAAAACCGGAGGCGCGGAGGGAGAGCAGCCCTCTCCTTAGGTTTGTGGATAATTAGGTTTAATAAAATTAAGGTTTTAGCATTATTAGGTATTATAATATTAGTAGTCTAAAAAAATCGGCTAAGTGCAAATTGGGGCTAGTGAGAATTCGGTAATAAGTAATTAGGATTTATGAAAATTCGGAATCCTGAAGTTAGGGCTATTCATTAATTAGGAAGAATGAAAATTCGGGTTAGTGATTACCGGGCTACCAAAATTAGGGCCAATGAAATTAGGATAAAAGTTTATTGGGCTGACGGAGGGGAACCTTGTTCTCTTATACCACAAGTAAGTCTAGTGCAAAGTCTAAACGGTCCGACACAGAACATTTCTTTCCTATTCAGATCCAAAAACTTCGTAAAGATTAGTTCAATTTTGAAGGAGGGAACAGACTAGCACGAAACCTCGATGTGTATGAAAAATTACGGGCTCTGATTGCCACGGCCATTTCAGAATTAGAAGCACCAGTGAAAATTTGCCCTTTTAGAACTATTTCATAGGGTGTGAATAATTTAGAGTGTAATGTCGAGCTACATGAGTGAACCAACGCATCTATTTCCGATAGTCGTGAGATTTTTTGTTTGCTGGTAACAAACTAAGCTTGTCTTATTTTATTTAGAGGTATACACCGAATTTAGACTCGAAAAACATTATTTATCAAAGAAAATATGTCAAGAGTTATTAAACATGTTAACACTGCTGTCTACCTTTTAATTCTTCATCTTCTTCTTCCTTCTCTTATCCCACTTACGTGGAGACGGCTCTCCTTGTCAGCTTTCGCCAGAGTGGACGGTTCTGGGTCGTCTGCTCTTCAATGTTCAGTTGGTCAGCCTGTTTCTCTCGACTGCTCAGGGTTTAATGAAATGTTTACAACGTGGTCTATTCCTCTTCGCTGGATGGGGCCATACCATCGCAACCGATTTTCATGAAGCTTCTCATGAACTGGAGCTACTTTAAAGCTTCCACGGACTTCCTTATCCGGTCTAGTCTCGTGACACCGCCTGCGCAACGTAGCATCTTCATCTCGTTTATATGCAGGTGTTGCTCATGACTTTTCTTTATAGAATATTAATTTTTCATGATGTCGTAACATTTCTGATCACGATTCTAATATCACTTCTGGATTTGCAGGGATTTTACCGGTACGAGAATATGGATCTAGACAAGATCACCCACGCCATGCCCGGTTGGCATGCACCAGGGGATTTAGTCCATGAGCTGCAGCTGGTGACAAATGGAACCACTGAATTCTGCCACGAAATTTCCGTCAAGATTAGTGAAGTAAATTAAAGTTACGGCTTGAACGGAGTGTGTCTCACTTGATCCTAGGTTTCCTCTTTTCAGGAGACTTCAGAAACGATGAGGTTAACCAGTATGATAAGTACGACAGCGGCAGCGGTGTAGGTACATGTGTCTCGCTCACTCGTTATGCTACCGCGCTCGGATCTCTCGCTCAACCGCTTGCCGCGCCGCTGGTCGCGCAAAGTCGATGCATATCCATCTCCGTCAATTATGAACTGATCTTGAAAATTTAGTAAAAAATATTTTTATTTGATAGCATAGGAAAACACTCGAATGGTATTCTTGTTAGATTTGTGATTTTATGATGGATTCTATCAATAATTGATGAAACTCCTCTATTCTCTTCACTAAACACAAAACTTTTCTTGTTAAGACGAGTACGTACCACTGGTATTTTTTAAAGTCATAAGGCTCGTTATCTATCCAACGGAAAATTTTGAGAAAAAGTATGTGATTTATGTGTATTACCTACAAAAAATAAAGTTGGATATTTTATAAAACAATAAATATTATGTCAAAAATACTTTTGAAATAGGGTCGTTTTTAATTGTAAACTACAAGTCATATTTACACGATTCTTTCGGAAAAACATTTGTAATTTACTAATATTTAATCGTATTGTTTAAAAGTCTGTAAAATGCTAATCCGTTCTGATGAAGCATAAAAAAACTATTTTCCGCGAGCGCGGCCGTGCGCTAGACCATGCTCCTGGTTCTGATTTTGTATGGCGAGAACCGGGAATTGCCGGTTCCGGTACTGGATTTGTATAGAAAATGAGTAACGGGAGCACACCCTAGTGCGCGGACTGCGGGCTCAGTGTAAATCTAGCCGTCGAAGGGGAAGCCTGTGTCACTTGCTCTCGCGATCCATCATGTTACAGAACAGACTTATAGCTAGTACCAGATCCCGTGGAGGTTCGTTCTGTCTTCGTACGTTTGAAGTGTATTTTGAAGAAAGCGTAGTCCGTTTTTTCACACGACTACGCGACATAAAAAAAGCACTTTGAATAGTGTTTAAAATAATGGAACCCTTATAGGAACACTTGATTGTCTGTCTGTCTGTCACCTCCGATATTCTCCGAATCTACTGGACCGATCAAGTTTGGTACATACATGGATGTCTGTGACCCAAATACGGGCAAATAAAATAATTAAATAGATTTTGAATATGGAGGTCACTTAAGGGAGAGACTTCGAATATTCAAAATTAAAATTTAGCTAACTGTACAGAGTTAAATATAAAATGAAAGGACCTAACGTCATGGTTAAAATCATTTTTTTTAAGCTATTATTATTATTAATCCGTTTATGGCGGCTCGAAGCTTGTGCCAGTGCCAGTTTTTTTGGTTTATAACCAAATGCATGACTTCCGTTTTTTAAAGTTGTAATATAAATATTTAAAAAATTGGCGAAAACTGACCGGACTTGAATGTAGGTTTTTGCTTGTAGATTGCAGGAAAATCTATAAGAAGTTTATAGTTTGCCTGGTTAAGTTTCCTTTCAACATCCAATATAAACTGGCACACTCTAAGTACAACCATAGTCAACAGGGTCGTTCAATTTATAGGGGCCTATTCTATTTCAGTCATTTTACACGGAAAAGCTTAAACCACTCGTCCGATATAGATATTGATTGATGATGAAGTATCAAATGATTCTTTATTGTGGCAAAGGCAAACGTGAAACAGATTACATTTTTAACCAACTAGAAAAAGAAAGTGACCTATATCGACGATTCTGTTAATGTTTTTGTTCATATTTTGTTTTTAGGAAACTGTTTGTAGGTACCAAATAATTATATTTGAATAATGAGCATAAGGTTGACTAAAGGTTGAGGAGTCACTTTTGACACCGGTAACTGGAAAGTTGCCGAAACGTCAGGAAGACTCTAATAATGAATAAACGTGATATAATCCGTTAAAATTCTTTTATTCAAATGCGTGACAGTCGCAGAAACCGATTAAAATGCTTTGTTTATTTTACTTAGGGTATTTTCAATGCCTTTAAATAAGTTATACAAGGTCGGTTGATCTCCATTTCTCGCTCGGACTACGCGAGTGTATAAAGCAGTTTGGAAGCAACTCAACAAGATTATGATCGAAGTATCGTACCGGGGGCGCGCGGTTGGCGGGGGGAATTACGTTAGGCTCCGCCCAGATCCTCAAGGGCATTGAGAGTCATGCTCGCCTTAACCCATAACCTATGCATTTGCTCCAAGAATGCGTGAGGATATGATGGATTTAGGATGAAAGCATGATGCGGCTGTAGGATTTTTCGGTATTTGCTTTGCTAAAAAGTAACTTAATATTTATTTTCATTTTAATCTGTCTCACCCTTTATTTCCTCATTAACCTATTCGGATGACTGATATCACATCAGTAATCAAAATGTCATCAGCGTAACGCATTGTAATGCGAGGAATGTATTCCTCTCTAAATATCAAATCTACAATAAAGTGGATCATTAAGATTTAGATTATAACGATTATCATAGCAAAAACTCATACAGATTCTCATGTAGTCCTTCATAATATTTGTCCTTACAATGAGTAAGATGTCGGTATTTGTTTTATTCGTAATCCTTTATCAAATTTTAAGTTTTGTTAGTACCGATGTAAGTAATGTTTCCATAGTGATTTGCAAATTGATTGCCCGAACGGAATAGTTGAGATATTTAAAACTTTTTATTTTTTTGTCATGAAAAACTTGTAACCATCGACTTGTGTATCTCAATAATAACTGAAGAAAACTACCAATATCTCTTTTTTGTTGCATTGGTAGTATCTTGAATTGTTAACATTACAAGTAAGCGATTGGTGTAAACTGTAAGCTTTTTTCGCTTCATTGTAAACATTTTGGTTTGGTTTACGTTAGAAGACGTTACTGCTTTAATAAAAAATAATCTCTATATGTATACCTATAGTCTGTGGTCTCTACCGTAGCCTAATCCTTTTATAATTCTATGCTGTCGTTTTTCATTATTAAGGCTTATGTCAGCTGTGGTATATTCTTTTCATTCTTCCTTTTTGTATGTATGTACGTTTAAGTCATCATCATCATCATCATTATCAGCCAAAAGACGTCCACTGCTGGACATAGGCCTCTCCCAGAGAACGCACCATGACCGGTCCTGCGCCTCCCGCATCCAGCGGACTCCAGCGACCTTCACCAGGTCATCAGCCCACCTTGTCTAACCACGCTGCGTCGTCCGGTGCGTGGTCGCCACTCAAGAACTCGATGGCCCCAGCGGCCGTCGGTTTTACGAGCGATATGCCCTGCCCATTGCCACTTAAGTTTTGCTATCCTTCGGGCTATGTCGGTTACCCTGGTTCTTCTACGGATCTCTTCATTTCTGATTCGATCTCGCAAAGAAACTCCGAGCATAGCCCTCTCCATTGCTCTCTGAGTGACTTTGAGCCTTCTTATAAGGCTCATCGTGAGCGACCACGTTTCAGTTCCGTATGTCATCACTGGCAACACACACTGTTGAAAGACTTTTGTCTTGAGACACTGCGGGATATTGGACGAAAAGATAGTACGTAGCCTCCCAAACGCTGCCCAGCCAAGTCGGATTCGACGATTTACCTCTTCCTCGAAGTTGGACCTACCTAACTGGACAGTTTGTCCAAGGTATACATAGTTGTCCACAACTTCGAGCGTAGAGTCTCCAATTTTACCGGTCGTGGTTGAACATGGGCATTAAACATGATTTTTGTTTTGTCCATGGTCATCCTTAGACCAACTCGCTCAGAGGCTCTACCGAGATCTTCAAGCATCGTACTTAGGTCCTCCGCGGTCTCAGCCATGACTACTATGTCATCGGCGAATCGTAGGTGAGTGATGTACTCGCCGTTGATGTTGATGCCTAGCCCTACCCAGTCAGAGTCTGAAAACATCTTCCAGTGCAGCGGTAAACAGTTTAGAAGAGATCACATCTCCTTGCCTGACTACCCGCTGCAGTGGTATGGGATTCGTGTTCTGGTCCTGGAGTCGGACTGACATAGTGGCGTTCTCGTATAAACACTTCAACACTTCGATATACCGGTAGTCAACTTGGCACCGTTGGAGAGACTGTAGTACAGCCCAGGTTTCAATCGAGTCGAAGGCTTTCTCGTAGTCCACAAATCCTAAGCAAAGGGGCAGGTTATACTCTTCGGTCTTCTGTATAACCTGTCGGAGCGTGTGTATGTGGTCTAGAGTGCTAAAGCCTTTTCGGAAACCGGCTTGTTCGGGAGGCTGGAAGTCGTCGAGCCTGCGTGCGAGACGATTTGTAACGACTCTCGAAAACAACTTGTAGACATGGCTCGTACGTTTAAGTATGTTTATATATATATATATATACTTAACTGTGTATGTGTATGATCTATCTTTAATATTTAATTTATTTGACACCATTTTAAAAGTCACGGAAACGTCAGGGAGGCTCAAATCTAGGGGCCCGGTAGTGCCCCCGCCAACACGAACAAAAAAGAAGCGGTACACTACCTACCTTTTCTCGAACCGTTTCGTCTCATTTTCAAACCCTCATAGTTTCGTCCCAGTTAACACCAGAGCGCCCAAATTCACAGGTTAAGATGCAGTTAGGGAACATATGAAACGTACTAAATTTAATTGATCTAGCTTTTATACTTTAGGTTTTATTGGTACCTAAAATACGCCGATTTTGCCACTCACTTATTATATATACAACGTGTTTTTGTTCAATTGCTTGAACTTCGACATAGTGCTTGGAACATTAACGTAAACTCATCCCTTAAACCGTTTAATGATATTCGAAAAAAAATTTTTTGGTATCCCATACAATGTAATTAAATATTTAATTGGTGGCTATTGTAAAAGGTCCTTTTGAGTTAGGCAATAGTAAGAGTCAACTTGTTGTCATTTAAACGTCACTGATAAAACTTCATCGATGACAGAATTGAGAGCTCGTTAAAAACTTGCTAGGTGGAATGCGTGTGGATCTCAGACCATAGAAATAAGAGACATGGCCTAACTCCGATTTTGTTCCGATACCGCTGTCGCCACTTTTAAAAATGTGTGCGTTTCAACTACATGTAAAGTTAAGTAATGATTAGAACCACGCACACATTTATTACGTCGCCTACGAGCGTCCCAACGCTCTTATTGGGCCGCACACTACTTTACATAATTGTAGGAATACACTACTGGAAGCACACTACGCGTAGACATCGGCGGCCATTTTGGCGTTGGGTTGTGACACTGTTAATTAATACTTGTATCGATAAAACCATATATATACTACTGCAGAGTTAAGTTTTACAATATATTTGGTTAAGGTAAGGGTACTTAAAATGAAACAGCTTAGTAAATAAAACAATTAGGTCATTTTGTACGAGCCCAGATGCAAAAGTGTTCGTCTTTTAACGTTCTTGTAATGAACAGATTTTTAACACTAGAAATATCAAACTACTAGAAATATCAAAAGATCTAAGGCCGCGGTCGTTTTAAACCGCCGCCGCCTAACTAAGACCAACTTGTGCGATTGCGCGTTCGGGCGTGCCGAGCTGATCTTCCTTAGCACGTATTTCATATAATACTGTTATTGTATGGTGTTGTCTGGTAGTGTTTCATTACTGCTATTGTAATGCAGAAGAGCCTTAAAAAGACAAATCTACTCATGTATTTATTAGTGTATTTGTTTTCAGAAAAAATACGAAGTTATTTTAGAGAGTGCAACGGCGTGTCGTAAACCCATTCCTCCATATGCGAAGAAACGAAGCTTAATATCGAAGTTCATCATCACTAAGAGTAAAAACACGACATTCTTGAGCGTAAGATGCACGATTTTGGCTGAAGTGTTTTTTCTGAACGTAAGTAAAAATACATATATATATATATAGGTACACGTATTCGTATTAAAACACAAATTTATCAAGAAATATGATTTGGCTGATGTGATCATAGCAAAGAACCACCGCAAAAAGAAAACGAAAGTATAAGTTACCTTTTTTAGGTTTGATCTTTATGAATTTATGATGCTATGCTATGGATAGACAGACAGACATTCAAAGAATGTAATCTACTTTTGGCCTAATGCTTGTCATTTAATCTTGTTATGTTCCTAAGTACATCTCACCAATATCTTATAATGTAACATAGCATATCTGTGCATGTATGTCTATTTGCGGCAACATACCTCTCAAACGCGTTAACGGATTTGAGTTCAGCTTGTTCTCAATCAAAAGCCTCGTCTGTTGATAAGGTTTCTACCTTTCTTTGGTGTAAATAAAAAAAAAGTCTCCAAGATATTCAGCTTTCTTTGGAACTAGTGACCGGAACTCAACAAATTTCGCTAAGAATTCAAAATCTTGTGGTTATGTTCAGTTTTAGTAGCATTTTCTATATTATTTATTAAATGCGGGTCTCATGATGTGTTTTTTTTTCAGTTCAGTATACGTAGCTACAGCGTGGATAGGTTCGGAAAAGAAGATCTCCAATTTAACATAGAAAACCTGTCTTGCCGTAGTTGGTTGGGCAAGTCTTACTTAGTCATTGGGCATTTATCTTATTCCAAAAAAGACTGTCGCATTCAAAGAGTAAGTAATATATGTATGTTCGTTAGTACTACTTTATCGTATATCTAACATGTATATTATAAATCAATATTTGAGCTCTCCAAAAAGCTTAAAGAGACCACTGGGGACCGAAGAGCTGGCTGCCAGCATTTTCAGTTCCATGCCAAAGGGGAGCAATTTTTTGAATTTGTTTTAGTTTATTTTAATTTTAGCTTTTTTGTACATAGTACTTTTTTATTTACTGTCTTTTGATTTTTCCTCTTTTGTCGTGTTGAAATAAATATTTTTTTATATTTTTTTTTTGATAGAGATGGATATAAAGTAGGTAGAGCTATTATATTTAAGTTTAAGTGTAATAAATGGCTCAGGCAGGGTTGCAAGCTGCGTCTCCAATGGCTTTACTACTGAACCTACTGCGAGAGCCTGATGAGAGATAGGAATTTTTCAACTTTCTGCTTAAACGTTCACTTTATTCAATTATTTCAATTTTTTTTATGCTTATAGATTAACATTGATTCCAGGGTTCATTTGGCACCGGTGACATAGACATCAACAAGATCTTTCATAGCTTTCCCAATTGGCACGCTGTTGGAAAAATCTTACACAGAGTAACTTTGGTGTACAATGGGTCTACTACATTTTGCCAGGAACTAGTTACTTCTGTTCAATAGAATGGATTAGAATAAAATAGAATAGAATATTATTAATTTCGTCATCGCAGATAACAACAACAAAAGCACTAAGAAAACAATATTAAAAAAAATAGACAAACTAAAAACATAGACAATGTTTATTTAAAACTATATAAAACCTCGACAGTTATTATGATTATCACTGAAGAAGAATAATTTATATTTAAGTAACAATAATTAATTACTAGTAATTATTTTTTATTATATAATTTGGCCCAAGCGATGTCAAATGACAATGATGCAATAATGTATTCAAGTACAACGATCAATGAAACGATTCCTTCAGTTATTTCAATGGAAATAGAAGTAAAATCAGGCAAAAATAATAAAAAGTCTGCTGTTTGAAATATGTCAACAGCGCGACAGTGGAAATCGTTTGCATTTCCTCTGGCGCAATCCAGCATCACCGCCGTGTAAGACTATTTCTCACATGCAATAACAAAATAAACAATACTATTTCATTATTACTAACCTACCACACGAATTCAGAATTAAGAACGTAATGTAAATTTAATAACTTTCTTTTATTTATGGTCTGGAAGGTTCGTTATAGTATGAGGTATTTTATTATAAAAAAAAAAATGGCACACTCTCAGTACAAACATAGTCAACAGGGTCGTCCAGTTTATAGTGGCCTATTCTATTTCAGTCATTTTACTTGGAAAAGCTTAAATTACTCGTCCGATATAGATATTGATTGATGATGAATTGATGAGGTATCAAATGATTCTTTATTGTGGCAAAGGCAAACGTGAAACAGATTACATTTTTAACCAACTAGAAAAAGAACGCGACCTACCGACGATTCTGTTCATGTGTCTGTTCATATTTGGTTTTTAGGAAACTGTTTGTAGGTACCAAATAATTATATTTGAATAATGTGCATAAGGTTGACTAAAGGTTGAGGAGTCACCTTTGACAGCGGTAACTGGAAAGTTGCCGAAACGTCAGGAAGACTCTAATAATAAATAAACGTGATATAATATGTTTATATTGTTTTATTTTAATGCGTGACAGTCGCAGAAACCGATTAAAATGCTTTGTTTATTTTACTTAGGGTATTTTCAATGCCTTTAAATAAGTTATACAAGGTCGGTTGATCTCCATTTCTCGCTCGGACTACACGAGTGTATGAAGCCATTTGGTTGGAAGCAACTCAACGAGATTATGAACGAAGTATCGTACCGGGGGCGCGCGGTTGGCGGGGGGAATTACGTTAGGCTCCGCCCAGATCCTCAAGGGCATTGAGAGCCATGCTCGCCTTAACCCATAACCTATGCATTAGCTCCAAGAATGCGTGAGGATATGATGGATTTAGGATGAAAGCATGATGCGGCTGTAGGATTTTTCGGTATTTGTTTTGCTAAAAAGTAACTTATTATTTATTTTCAGTTTAATCTGTCTCACCCTTTATTTCCGCATTAACCTATTCGGATGACTGATATCACATCAGTAATCAAAATGACATCAGCATAACGCATTATATTGCTCTCTAAATATCAAATCTACAATAAAGTGGATCATTAAGATTTAGATTATAACGATTATTATAACAAAAACTCATACAGATACTCGTGTAGTCCTTCATAATATTTGTCCTTACAATGAGTAAGATGTCGGTATTTGTTTTATTCGTAATCCTTTATCAAATTTTAAGTTTTGTTAGAACCGATGTAAGTAATGTTTCCATAGTGATTTGCAAATTAATTGCCCGAACGGAATAGTTGAGATATTTAAAACTTTCTATTTTTTTGTCATGAAAAACTTGTAACCATCGACTTGTGTATCTCAATAATAACTGAAGAAAACTACCAATATCTCTTTTTTGTTGCATTGGTAGTATCTTGAATTGTTAAAATTAAAAGTAAGCGATTAGTGTGTAAACTGTAAGCTTATTTTGACTAAATAATTGAACCCACGTAGCACACAGGGGCATAAGACCTTATACAGCCAACATAGACAACAGAGCAACTCAAGTGGCTCCCTATCCGTCTTCGTCGTAACTTTCACACACTTTCACTTCTCAATAATATTATTTTTCAACCTGCAACTCCCCGCTACCTTAAAGTTTGTTTTAGTTACCTCCCATCTGCAAGGTCCGCTTAAAAATTGTATACTCACTGTTCCGGCATCGAAATCAAAATTTTATTCTAATTCTTTTACTGTGGGAGCTATTTTACTGTGGAACTCGCTTCCGCTGAATCTAAGACAAGCTAAATCTTTGGAAATGTTTCAATATAGGTAAACTAAAAGATCACTATGTTTACAATAAAGCGTGTTGGCCCGGAAAGCCGTTGCAGACGCAGGTTCGAATCCTGTCTGAACCATTAAATTTTTCGGTTTTTCGCTTCATTATAAACATTTGGTTTACGTTAGCAGACGTTACTGCTTTAATAAAAAAGTACCTGGGCGACCGAGCTTTGCTCGGTTATTACTATTTATTGTAATATGGTGGTGTTTAGGTGGTAAAGGCGTGAAGACTGTGTTTAAAATTTGTATCGGTAAATTTTTCGTTTTGCACTATTGCTTCATAAGTCTCAATAAAATAAAAACTCGAAAGCATTAATCTTATTCACGTAATCAGTATAGGTAAATTTTAGACATATTTATGAGAAATATATATTGTTATCTCAAACATTAACTACATTTTTTTAAACTTGTCTAAAAACAATAAAAATTTAAAAATGATATATAAAATTTAACATAAAAAAAATACGAAAATAGGTCACCGAGCGGGATTTGAACCTGTTACACTCGTTTCTTGCCCTCCGCGTCTTAACCTGCTGGACCAGACGGACAGTGGCCGGCAGGACGAAATTGGCGACCATATTCTGCTTGGTAAGAAAAACGCATGAAAACTCAAAAACACGCGTTTTCCCAAACATAAGACTAACCTAGATCGACTGTTTACCCCCGAAAACCCCCACATACCAAATTTCAGCGAAATCGTTAGAGCCGTTTCCGAGATCACAGAAATAAATTTATATACATATATACAAGAATTGCTCGTTTAAAGGTATAAGATAATCACTATATGTCTCTACCGTAGCCTAGCCCTTTTATAATTCTGTGCTGTCGTTTTTCATTATTAAGGCTTATGTCAGCTGTGGTATATTCTTTTCATTCTTCCTTTTTGTATGTATGTACGTTTATATATATGTTTATAAGTATATATAGATACTTATCTGTGTATGTGTATGATCTATCTTTAATATTTAATTTATTTGACAGCATTTAAAAAGTCACGGAAACGTCAGGGAGGCTCAAATCTGGGGGCACGGTAGTGCCCCCGCCAAGACGAATAAAAAAGAAGCGGGGCACTACCTACCTTTTTTCGAACCGTTTCGTCTCATTTTCAAACCCTTATAGTTTCGTCCCAGTTAACACCAGAGCGCCCAAATTCACAGGTTAAGATGCAGTTAAGGAACATATAAAACGTACTAAATTTAATTGATTTATACTTTAGGTTTTATTGGTACCTAAAATACACCGATTTTGCCACTCACTTATTATATATATATACACTGACGTATCAAAACCTCTGGGGTACTACCCGACTAGCATTAGTACACAAACAATAAAAAAAATTAGTAAAAAACTTTTTTAAGTTAAACGGTTTTATTGAAAATTTACTAAAAGGTTATAAATAATTCGGTAGGTCCTAGGTACCAGACACCACACCACTCTCCTCATTCATCTAGGGCATTGATCAGACAAAAAATAAAATCGTTGGGCGTGTGAAATTTCTATCAAGTCGACCGTATTTCCGCAGACTGTATTAAATTTTTATTTACAAGTTTTTAGTTTTTAATTTTGTTACATAAAACGTTTGCAGATGATTTCCAGACTACGTTTCCAGTATGTTTCGGAGGATGCTTATTAGCGAGGACCAAGAAAATGGTTCAAAGGATCCAGAATGCTTGTGCGCGATATTGTTTCCCTGTTCCCCATCGAGGCCATATTACACCCTTTCTAAATAGTCACAACATGCTGAACATGGAAGCGCGGCGTACCCTACACATGGCCACATTACTCTTTGGAGTTATAAAAAATAAGCAACCGACATACCTATTTCAAAAACTTACCTTTTCACAACGCCGAACTAGACAAGAAGCGCCACGCCTTATATGCCCCATACACCACTCGGCTGCTTTTCGTGGTAGCTTCCGCTTTGCTGCCACGAAATGTTGGAATGATCTGCCACCGCCTATAAGGAACTCAAACAGTGTAGCAGCATTCAAAACCCGTATCACTATGTTCCTGATAAATAAACAGAAGTTCCAACACATGCAGCCATAATTTCATCTATTTCATTTATTTATACATATACATAGGTATTTATGTCTATCATTATCCACACGCACACTCACACACACCCACAAGAGTTTTAAATCGCAGAGTCTGTTTGTTTTCCTATTCGTTGTATTTTTGTATTTTTGTTGTATTTTTCATTATTAATTTGTGCGGCACGTATGTAATTTAAAGTTTAATGTATAATCATAAGAATATAAAGTTAGGTACTAAGTAAAAATCATTAATTAAGGTAGTTACTTGTGATGTTTTATGTTTTATATTTGTACATTTTATGTGTCACTAGTGATCTGCTGTAGTATAGGCGTCACTGAAAATCAGCGTCATGAAGTGAGTATTTCTTACGTCATGACATTAAGCTGAGTGACGACCTTTTTAGCATTAATTTAATCTACACATAAGTATTACGCGTTAATCATGTTTATGTCTATATTATGCTAAATAAACTTATTTCTTTCTTCTTCTTTCTTTCTTTCTTTCTATTCTACTAATCAAGTCCTTTTATTTGATATCCATATTGAAGAGGTTGTGAAAAGAAAAATTAACCTGCCCTTTTATTGGCGGCCATATTGGATTTTCATTTTATTTTCATAAAGAACACTATTCAACTAATCAAGTCCCTTTTCATTTGATACCCATATTGAGGAAGTAGTGATAACATTTGTAATCCGCCATTTTGTAGCGGCGGCCATCTTGGATTTACAATGATACCGAATGTATTAAAATATATTGTCACCAAAACTAAAGATGCGTACCAAATTTCAGATCAATACGTCAACGGGAAGGGGGTCAAATTTCAATTACTAGATTTGACCCAAATAAATAAATAAACAGGGCAAGCTAAATAAAACCGTTTAAATAATTCTAAAACTTGGAACATTTACCCCCCAACCCCTGAAACTAGGGGATGAAAGTTTGTATGAGACTTCCGCAAATTTTGATACTAGAGGTCTGAAAATTGATATAGGGACTCCTTGTTATAAATAAAATACATATTCTAGGGTTTTTAGAAAATCACTCACCCTTTAAATGAGAGGATGGAAGTTTGTATGGGTTTCCCAGAATAGGGGATAATAGTGTAATATAATTTATATATGGGGCTAAGCGTAAGTATTTCTTATATACACAATTATTACTACTTCCATATCTACACTTTTATTTATATAATTATTTAATCTTTATTGCACAAAAGAAATACATTAAAGTACAAGAGGCGGACTAAATGTCATAGGGCATTCTCTACCAGTCAACCAGTGGGCTAAGCAGAGCACTTTGACTTCGTATTTTAAATATTTCTTTATATACCTACCAAAATGCAATAATAAATGCAGCGCAATTAACACGCGGAATTTTATATTTTTGATTGTCGAATTAACGATTTGTATATCCATCTTAAGCAGATTTAAGCGTAAGATGAATGCGTAAGAGGAAATGATTTCAACAAGAAAAAGAGGCAAAGATAGAGCGTGGATGATGAAAAAAGGAGTAGCTGATGCTCAAGAAACGCACAACCCAAAAAAAAAAATTGGCCACATAACAAAAAGAAATGAGATCCCACCAAAACATTTCATGTAAAATTGGCGGCCAAGACTTACATGCTCATAACGCTTTCGCTGTAAAAAAAATCAGATCCCAGGAAAAGCCAAGCCCTTTGCCCTGACTTTACTAACCCTACACTTTGGTTTCAAAAGTATGGCTTGGCCGTTTTATAGAGTATTGTAATGCAGAAGAGCCTTAAAAAGACAAATCTACTCATTTATTTATTAGTCTCCTTGTTTTCAGACAAAATATGAAGTTGTTTTAGAGAGTGCAACGGAGTGTCGTAAACCCATTCCTCCATATGCGAAGAAACGAAGCTTTATATCAAAGTTCATCATCACTAACAGTAAAAACACGACATTCTTGAGCGCAAGACACACGATTTTGGCTGAAGTGTTTTTTCTGAACGTAAGTATAAATACATATTCATATTTCTTGTTATATTTGTGTTTTAATACGAATACGACAAGACATTCAAAGAATGTAATCTTACACCTTACTTTTGGCCTCATGCTTGTCATTTAATCTTGTTATGTTCCTAAGTACATCTCACCAATATCTTATTATGTAACATAGCATATCTGTGTATGTATGTCTATTTGTGGCATCACACCTCTCAAACGCGTGAACGGATTTGAGTTCAGCTTGTTTCCAATCAAAAGCCTCGTCTCGTCTGTCGATAAGGTTTTCTTTGGTGTAAATAAAGAAATAAGTCTCCAAGATATTCAGCTTTCTTTGGAACTAGTGACCGGAACTCAACAAATTTCGCTAAGAATTTAAAATCGTGTAGTTATGTTCAGTTTTAGTAGCATTTTCTATATTATTTATTAAATGCGGGTCTCATGATGTGTGGGTGTTTTAAATTTTATTCTGATTTTGTTTCAGTTCAGCATGCGTACCTACAGCGTGGATAGTTTCGGAAAAGAAGATCTCCAATTAAACATAGAAAACCTGTCTTGCCGTAGTTGGTTGGGCAAGGCTTACTTAGTCATTGGGCATTTATCTTATTCCAAAAAAGACTGTCGCATTCAAAGAGTAAGTAATATATGTATATTCGTTAGTACTACTTTATCGTATATCGAACATGCGTATTATAAATCAATATTTGAGCTCTCCAAAAAGCTTAAGGAGACCACTGGGGACCGCAGAGCTGGCAGCTTCCTCGCACAGCGTATAAGCCATACCTGTTCAGCGAGGAAATGCTGCCAGCATTTTCGGTACCATGCCAAAGGGGAGCAATTTTTTGAAATTGTTTTAGTTTATTTTAATTTTAGCTTTTTTGTACATAGTAGTTTTTTATTTACTGTCTCTTGGTTTTTCCTTTTTTGTTGTGTTGAAATAAATATACTTTTTTTATATTTCTTTGATAGACATGGGTATAGAGTAGGTAGAGCTGTTATATTTAAGTTTAAGTGTGCTAATGGCTCAGGCAGGGTTCCAAGCTGCGTCTCCAATGGCTTTACTACTGAACCTACTGCTTCATTGTAAACGTTCACTTTATTCAATTATTTCAAATTTTTTAATGCTTATAGGTAGTTTAATATTAATTCCAGGGTTCATTTGGCTCCGGCGACGTAGACTTCAACAAGATCGTTCATAGCTTTCCCAATTGGCACGCTGTTGGAAAAATCTTACACAGAGTAACTTTGGTGTACAATGGGTCTACTACATTTTGCCACGAACTAGTTACTTCTGTTCAATAGAATGGATAAGAATAAAATAGAATAGAACATTATTTATTTGGTCATCGCAGATAACAACAACAAAAGCACTAAGAAAACAACATTAAAAAAAAAAATAGAAAAACTAAAATATTGTAATTTTTGGCTTCCCTAAACAAGTCCCATAATGATGTCTGTGGATTCAAATTGTAAATCGCGCTCATGCATGTTTTTGAAAAATAAATATTTTGTCGACATTAACAGATCTTCCCCACAGTAAGATGCTGTAAGACATCCAATCATGGAAATAGCTAAAATAGACTAACTCAGCTGTATCTATGTCAGTAATTTGTCTAATTTTCCTAATAGCAAAGGTAGCCAAGCATAATTTGCTATTCGGTGTGAGAGTACAAGCCCGCTTAAGAAAATGTCTCAAAATCCGAGGCTGGAAAATGGCCTCAATAAAAGACTGTAGTGTGCAAGCCTCTTGAAATGCAAAGCTTGCAATCAGAGCATTCCGGTCTAAGGGGAAAAACCGAGCGATCGGCAAATGTAAGAACCATATCGAAAAACTAAGCCTTCGATTTAAAAAAAGTTGCACTTAAATCGGTTCACCCATATGGGCGCTACGATGACACAGACAGACACACAGATACACATGTTAATCTTATAACACCCCTCTATTGTCGTGGTTTGGGGTGTCCCAAAAAAATACCCCCCCCCTTTATATTTTTATTCGATCAAATAGGCCATTTTATGATACCGATTTCAATTAATATATTTTTATTATTTTAAGAAGCACACAAAATGACGTCACGCAGCTCCACGTGTGTTTGAGGATAGTAAAAAACGCTATTGAGTTGAGCGCACTCTTATTTGTATTTTTATTATTTGGCTCGTAACCTTACGCATTTATAAAATTGTCAAACTGGCCATAAAATTCCCAAAACAATATAATAATAAATCTTGTCAAAGAACTGTCAGCTGACCGTTTAAAAATAACCAACTAAGAATTTAATTGTTTTCAAGTTGTTTTCATTATTTTACTACCTACATGTTAAATGTGCTGCTTTTTGATAGCCCTGTATGTCTTGTCTTCATTTTTGGATTCATTCTTCACGCTATTGCTGGTCTCCATGGCTATGTTTTGACCGTACCAACAAATATTTGACATAATCCAATACTACGTGCCTCAACATTTCAAGGAATATGATAGGTAACAGTATTTGTGTGATACTAGAAACGATGGAAATAACAGTCCTAAAACCTAAAAATTCAATATCCCAACAAGCTTCATGGAGCAGGTTATTGTTAATACTTTAAAACGGTCAAAGGATTCACTATGCAAAATTTAATTTTAAATTTTTAAAGTTAATATTATTATTGCTGTCAAGATTCCTACTTTCCCGATGGAAAATCGCATGAGTCTAACAACATTAAAGATAAAAACGTGTTAGTAAATGGATCCAGATGATTGGATTGACAAAAATGTACAAAATACTAAGTGTGAATAATTACATTATAGTTTCATTTCATTCCTATATATCAAGTAAAGTATTTTTTGGTTGTTATATATAGGTACTATAACTCTAGATGTGTTCAAGAATCGCACATTATGACCACCATAAAAATAAACTGTTTTGTTAGAACAAATATCTTATCTGTGAAAATGTTATTATTAATAAATAATAACATCGATTTCGATAATATTATTTATTCTTTCGAACATCTCTGAAAAACAACGAAATTAGATTTTATATCTATTCTAATATCAGTCGAGATGACGTTTAGTTCGAAATGAATTGTCAATTTGCAATCAAATTTGACTAATGTCGCACGTAAGTAAGATATCGAACGATGTGATAGTTGGGGCCGACTCTAGGTCTTTCTTGACTCTAATTCTAGACCGATCTGTATAAAAAAAAATTATGACATCTTCCAGAATACTTCATCACCGCCATTACCGGGTAATATTTGTCATAATGTGCGACTCCAGAATGCATCATGGAGGCTTATGATTATGTGGCTAGATAAAGTAGTGTATGTAACTGTACCTATATAATTAGGGATTAAAACACACAATCTTTATTTAAAAGGCTTTACACCTTAGCGACCTCTATGTGAATACGTTAATATTCACATCTTACCGCACTACTTTACAGCAGTGAACGAGCAAGACATCACGAGACCAGAGGTACCGGGTTCGATTTCCGGTCTCATCAATGGTTTAATCTGGGGGCACGGTGGTGCCCCCGCCAAGACGAGCAAAAAAGAAGCGGGGCGCTACCTACCTTTTCTCGAACCGTTTCGTCTAATTTTCAAACCCTCATAGCTTTGGCCCAGTTAATACCAGAGCGCCCAAATTCACAGGTTAAGATGCTGTTAGGGAACATATAAAATGTACTTAATTTCATTGATCTAGCTTTTATACTTTAGGTTTGATTGGTACCTAAAATACGCTGATTTTGCCACTCATGTATATTAATATACACTGACGTATCAAAACCTCTCGGGTACTTCCCGGTGACCTAGAAAGCTGAAATTTGGTATGTAAGCTAGTTTTAGTTCACAAACAATAGAATAATTCTGAAACTTGGAACTTTTACCCCCCAATCCCTTAAACTAGGGGATGAAAGTTTGTATGAGACTTTCGCAAATTTTGATACTAGAGGTCTGAAAATTTATACCCATTGGGACTCATTGTTATAAATAAAAAAAAAATTGAAAATCGGTTCACGATTCTCGGAGATATCGAGTAACATACATAGAAAAAAAATAAAAAAAATTAGTTCGAATTGAGAACCTCCTCCTTTTTTGAAGTCGGTTAATAAAATACACATTCTAGGATTTTTAGAAAATCACCCCCCACCCTTAAGATAAGGGGATGAAGGTTTGTATGGGCTTTCCATAATGGGGGATAAAAGTGTATATATATGGAGCTAAACGTAAGTATTTCTTAAATACACAATTATAATTCAACTTGCTTAGAAACGCTTCAGCACAAAAAAAATAAAAAAAACCTATAACTGAAAAATTACCTTACAAAACGAAATGAGATCCCACCAAAAACATTTCATGTAAAATTGGCGGCCAAGACTCACATGCTCATAACGCTTTCGCTGTAAAAAAGTTGTAAGATCCCTCCAAAAGCCAAGCCCCTAAGCCCTGAGTTTACTAATCCTACACCTTGGCTTCAAAAGTATGGCTTGGCCGTTTCATAAAGTACCCTAGTCTAACGGACTATCCGGCCTATATGGTAAGGAATTAAGTTTATATATTTTATCATAAATAAATAAATAAAATAAATAAATAAATATTAAGGGACAATCATACACAAATCGACCTAGTCCCAAACTAAGCAAAGCTTGTACTATGGGTACTAGACGACGATATACATAATATATAAATACATATATAGATAAACATCCATGACCCAAGAACAAATATTTTGCACAAATATTTGCCCCGGCCGGGATTCGAACCCGGGACCGCCGACTCAGTAGGCAGGTGTCTACAAACCGAGCCAAACGCGTCGTCAAAGAAGACATAAACTTAATTTCTTGATACCGTATGGGCCAGATGGTCCGTTGGACTTATTTACGTTACTCTATGAAACGGCCAAGCCATACTTTTGAAGCCAAGGTGTAGGATTAGTAAACTCAGGGCTTAGGGGCTTGGCTTTTCGAGGGATCTTACAACTTTTTTACAGCGAAAGCGTTATGAGCATGTGAGTCTTGGCCGCCAATTTTACATGAAATGTTTTTGGTGGGATCTATTATTACAGTTTAGTGCGAGAACATTTGCAGTCGACAGAGCAGGCCAACGAGTACTCAAGTTCCAAATCTCACAAG
The DNA here is from genome assembly GCA_932273695.1 of Apotomis betuletana. Taxonomy (NCBI): domain Eukaryota; kingdom Metazoa; phylum Arthropoda; class Insecta; order Lepidoptera; family Tortricidae; genus Apotomis; species Apotomis betuletana. The sequence goes on from OW026310.1 coordinate 4,012,979, forward strand.
TTTATTGCAGGAACATCCTCGCCTGGGCCATCCTCATGTTCTGCAACCTACCTTTCTCCATGAAGAATTGTATAATGCCTTAAGTAAGTCCATGGTATAAGAAAACAAGGTATGACACTTCGGCTATTGAGACTTTCTACAGGGTTACCCTCATCTGGCAGAAACTTGTTTTACCGAAAGTAATGTTTCGCATAATGCTCGTTTTGCATACGTCATTGATTAGTTGCTGCTTTATGGTTACAAAATAGTTATAAGGAAATAAAAATGCCGTCGGTCGTACAAAAAAAATGCATTTATGCATTACAGTTTTTTAAATTAAATTTATTTGGTCGTAATAATCGATTTAAAATAGTCACGATTTTGTGAGATTCATACAGGTTACAAGGGAACCGGGGAGTATAATATTATGTTATGATACACCACAGGCAGCACAGAAACGAATTGACAGAACGAACCAACTCAAATCATACCGTGATGACGACAATAGTCCACCTGTCAGTCCGGAGTGTTATCTTATACCACAAGTAATAAGTATAAGTCCAGTGCAAAGTCTAAACGGTCCGACACAGAACATTTCTTTCCTATTCAGTTCCAAAAACTTCGTAAAGATTAGTTCAAATTTGAAGGAGGGAACAGACTAGCACGGAACCTCGATGTGTATGAAAAAATTTGCATTTCCTTTTGTATTTGCTTTCCTTAAAAGTAACTTATTATTTATTTTCATTTGAAATCTGTCTCACCCTTTATTTCCTCATTAACCAATTCGGATGACTGATATCACATCAGTAATCAAAATGTCATCAGCGTAACGCATTACATTCCTCTCTAAATATCAAATCTACAATAAAGTGGATCATTTAGATTTAGATTATAACGATATTATAACGAGAACTCATACAGATACTCATGTATTTGTCCTCTTCATAATATTTGTCCTTACAATGAGTAAGATGTCAGTATTTGTTTTATTCGTAATCCTTTATCAAATTTTAAGTTTTGTTAGTACCGATGTAAGTAATGTTTCCATAGTGATTTGCAAATTGATTTCCCGAACGGAATAGTTGAGATATTTAAAACTTTTTATTTTTTTGTCATGAAAAACTTGTAACAATCGACTTGTGTATCTCAATAATAACTGAAGAAAACTACCAATATCTCTTTTTTGTTGCATTGAATTGTTAAAATAACAAGTAAGCGATTGGTGTAAACTGTAAGCTTATTTTGACTTAATAAATGAACCCACGTAGCACACAGGGGCATAAGACCTTATACAGCCAACAGAGACAACAGAGCAACTCAAGTGGCTCCCTATCCGTCTTCCTCGTAACTTTCACACACTTTCACTTATCTATAAAAAGAATTTAACCCTTCAACTCGCCGCTACCTTAAAGTTCGTTTTAGTTACCTCAAATTTAATACTCAAAATTGTATACTCACTGTTCCAGCATCGCAGTCAAAATTTTATTGTAATTCTTTTACTGTGGGAGCTATTTTACTATGGAACTCGCTTCCGCTGAATGTAAGACAACCTAAATCTTTGGCAATTTTTCAATATGAACTAAAATATCACTATGTTTACAATGAAGCGTTGCAAACATAGGGAAAGCCGTTGGAGACGCAGGTTCGAATCCTGTCTGAACCATTAAATTTTCAAATTTTTCGCTTCATTGTAAACATTTTGGTTTACGTTAGCGGACGTTACTGCTCACGTTCCCTGTGTATACATAATATCTGTAGCATTTTAGGGTATATATGATACGTGCATGCATCACTGATGACGCAAGACCCCATGCCAAAATTGACACGTCTGAGCTACGTCTTTTTCATTTGCGTGCACATACCGGCTACGAAAATGTTGACAAAAAACACGTGCGTCCGGATGACACTTAAATAATGTTGCCAAAATATGGCTGTTACGAATAAAGCACAGAAATATATTTTATTTCAAAAGATTTTTATTCGAAATAATAAAACAATACGAATTACTTGCACTTACTGCACATCATGATAAAAACAAAACAATAATCAAACAGCAAAACAAAACGTAAAAAAACGGGTGGGTTTTTTTAATGGCAAGCTAGCATTGTAGCATCGAAGACACAATGTTTTTTTGCACATCAAGCATTCAGTGTCTGTTTGCTTCGCCTTTTTGCGAGCTTCTGTAGGTGTGCTACCCTGTTCGATCATTAATTTATAGCATCCAACGCAACGTTTTCGAAAACTTTTATTGTTACGGCCTAGAATTTTGATCAGTTCATGGCGGCGGGGTAAGGTAGTCTGTATTACTAAAATAGTCTGAAAATTACCAAATTACAAATTTCGAGCGTTTATAACGTAAACCACAGATATACGATTAAGAGGAACGTCAAACTGCCTTAAAAACGTGCATGTGATGCACTGCGCAGTGAGCTAGTACGTGCATGGATCACATTGTGGGCACCAGTTTGATAGCTCATACGTGCATGCATCACATGTGGGGCACTCGGAAAAATGGGAAAATAGATTACATTTGCTTAGAATCAGAATCAGAATCAGAATGTCATTTATTGTGTATCACAGGTAGTTTCATACAGATCTTACAAATAGGTCAGTTCTCTGTGACATGTCTTACGACGTACAATAATTTAATAATAATAATTTGAATTTATAGTCTTTGACGTCAAATAACAATTCCATGTAAAAAATATAAAATAACAATAATCATCTATTACATCTAACAATTACATACATATCAAAATACTAAAGTGGAAATGTCAGACTAATACATAAAGAAAAAATTATAAAATAGCACATTATACTTAACGATATTCAGTTTGTAAAATTATCGGATAAAATTCATCTAAATTATAATAATATCACATTATACTTAACTATATTCAATTTGTAAAATTATCGGATAAAAATTCATCTAAATTATAATATCATTTCTCTTTTAATAACTTACATAATTTTATCTTAAATGTCGATATTTTTTCATCTTTGATAGACTCTGGTAATTTGTTATATAATTTTGGAGCCATTGTGTAAATCGATTGTTTGAAAAAATAAGTTTTACAGTCATCTGGTGGAAGTACTTTAAATTTATGCGTAGCTGGTCTAGGGTGCTTATTTATCTGTATTTTGAAGCGACTTATGTACTGCTTGACAAAAATGCAGGCTTCATAAATGTATATGGAACTTAATGTTAGCAGATCCAGCTTTTTAAACAAATGTCTACAGCTTGTTCGTTGGTTTACTTTACACATCGCTCGTATTGTTTTCTTCTGAGCTATGAACAAAGGCGCAAGTTCACAGGCGGCTGGCAGGGTTAGGCGCTTTCATAATCCCTTTTATTAAATAAGGTGATTAGGTGGATATCTATCGTGTTATACGAGGTTGCTTCCATACTTCCAAGTTCCACGCGGCCGTAGTCGCGGGCAAAAGCTAGTATATAAGCATAATTGTAATAATATGAACTATATAAAAGTAATTTACAAAAAAATAAAATTGCACGCGAGGAGACGATTTCTGAATCCTAGTTACACAGGGAACGTAAATAATCAGTATATGTCTACCGTAGCCTAATCCTTTTATAATTCTATGCTGTCGTTTTTCATTATTAAGGCTTATGTCAGCTGTGGTATATTCATTTCATTCTTCCTTTTTAGGGTTCCGTACCCAAAGGGTAAAAACGGGACCCTATTACTGAGACTTCGCTGTCCGTCCGTCTGTCACCAGGCTGTATCTCAAGAACGGTGATAGCTAGACAGTTGAAATTTTCACAGATGATGTATTTTTATTGCCGCTATAACAACAAAAACTAAAAATAAAATAAAATAAATATTTAAGGGGGGCTCCCATACAACAAACTTGTTAAAGATTATATATATATATATATATATATATATATAGGTACGGAACCCTTCATGCGCGAGTCGGACTCGCACTTGCCCAATTTATTATATGTATGTACGTTTATGTATGTTTATACTCGTATATATATATATAGATACTTATCTGTGTATGTGTATGATCTATCTTTAATATTTAATTTATTTGACAGCATTTAAAAAGTCACGGAAACATCAGGGAGGCTCAAATCTGCGGGCACGGTAGTGCCCCCGCCAAGACAAACAAAAAAGAAGCGGGGCACTATACCTACCTTTTCTCGAACCGTTTCGTCTCATTTTCAAACCCTCATAGTTTCGCCCCAGTTAACACCAGAGCGCCCAAATTCACAGGTTAAGATGCTGTTAGGGAACATATGAAACGTACTACATTTAATTGATCTAGCTTTTATAATTTAGGTTTTATTGGTACTGATTTTGCCACTCCCTTTTATGTTTATATACACTGACGTATCCGAAATCTCTGGGGTACTTCCCTATGACCTAGGAAAGGATGCTGAAATTTGGTTTGTGAGCTAGTATTAGTACACAAACAATAAAATAATTCTAAAACTTGGAACTTTTACCCCCCAACCCCTGAAACTAGGGGATGGAAGTTTGTATGAGACTTCCGCAAATTTTGATACTAGAGGTCTGAAAATTGATATAGGGACTCCTTGTTATAAATAAAATACATATTCTAGGGTTTTTAGAAAATCACCCCTACCCTTTAAATAAGGGGATGGAAGTTTGTACGGTTTTCCCATAATAGGGGATAAAAGTGTAATAATATAATTATATATGGGGCTAAGCGTAAGTATTTCTTATATACACAATTATTACTACTTCCATATCTACACTTTTATTTATTTAATTATTTAATCTTTATTGCACAAAAGAAATAAATTATCGTACAACAGGCGGACTTAATGCCATTGGGCATTCTCTACCAGTCAACCATTGGGCTAAGCAGAGCACTTTGACTTCGTGTTTTAAATATTTCTTTATATACCTACCAAAATGCAATAATAAATGCAGCAAAATTAACACGCGGAATTTTATATTATTGAGTGTTAATGAATTAATGATTTTTATATCCATCTTAAGCAGATTTAAGCGTAAGATGAATGCGTAAGAGGAAATGATATCAACAAGAAAAAGAGACAAAGATAGAGTGTGGATGATGAAAAAAGGAGTAGCTGATGCTCAAGAAACGCTATGTAGCCTTAAAAAAAAATAGGGCACCTTACAAAAAGAAAAGAGATTCCACCAAAACAATTCATGTAAAATTGGCGGCCAAGACTAACATGCTCATAACGCTTTCGCTGTAAAAAAAATATCAGATCCCAGGAAAAGCCAAGCCCCTAAGCCCTGACTTTACTAACCCTACACCTTGTTGTCAAAAGTATGGCTTGGCCGTTTCATAGAGTACCGTAAATAAGTCCAACGGACTGCCTGGCGCATTTGTTAAGGACTTATGTTTATACTCGTAAGTATACATATATTATCATGAAGACAAACTTAATTTCTTGATACCATATGGGCCAGGCAGTCCGTTGGTAGGTTGGTAGGTAGGTGGTTAATGGTAAATGGTGAGATTATCAATAATGATGTTTTAGTTCGGACATCATTGTACTTGTCACTTTGAACTTGAAAAGTTGTCGCGTAAAATGAATCGAATAATCTGTATGGTATGTTCGGGATCGGGAATGTTCGGCAGCGATCGTTTTTGCCCGCCCAGTGACCGGAGAATATATAGACATCGCTCTCAGTACAAAAGTGGCTTTCAAAAACGGTCCCGATATTTGACTGACAACTATCCCCTCTACACGAATTTGTCCTGCCAACAGTTTTAAATATTAGCCTATACGAAGTCATCCCTCCTCTTAGAAGTAGTTGTGATTGGTTAGTCAAAGTTTTCATTGGCTAAAAGGTATTTTTTTTACAAAACGGAACATCTGTAATTATATATACAATAAATAATTTATTTGTCAAAATAACAAATACAGAGTCAATAACAATATCACAATCTTAAAATAAATAAATACATTTATGCCTCATGTACCATTCATTAACTTAGGCACTAGTCGAATAACCCGCCCCGTGTCATTCCCGGCGCGAAGGTTCCCATGACGCTCGCCGCATTACCACGCTGAATCGCGATGGACAACCTTTGCACCAGGAATGACCCGGAATGAGGGTCTAGACCTCTCTCGCGTAAACGCCGCCCAATCTCCGCGATGAAAGCTCTCGCTTCGGACCCCCAACAACCAGTCGTCTCCACAGCGAACGGGACAAATATATAACTACTGCTTAGTACAGAGTACTTGTCCCGCTTCCTACAGGCAGCTACCTCAGCAGCTGCGCCTGCAGACCTGGTCGTGCGACCAAGGTGCGAGGCGGCAAAAGTGCTGACGCACGTAGCGTCCCACAGTAGGCACTTGCCTCTCTGCCAGGGCACCAAGGTCACACCATCAGGTCTCTTCCCATCAGTACGACTAAGACCGGGAGGCTCCAGCAAACACGGAACATTAGCCGATACCAACGCTCTCCGGATGATGTCGTTGAGAGCGTGATGACGAGGAAATCTCCCAGCACAACGACAACAACTCAGGGCGTGGTGCCCGTTACTCTCCACCCTGGTGCCGCAGATGCATAGATGAGGTTCACAAACATCGCAGCCCAGGCGGAGAGCAACCGCCACCCGCAAAGAATTGTCATCAAGAAGGGTACCCAGGTGTGGGGAAGGAAGCGCTTGTAGCCACGCTCCGGACTCTGGCCTCGATACTGCGTTTAGTCGCGCCCTCTCCACACCCGAAGCACTCTCCAACTGACTGTCAACTACGCGCTTCACACCCACGTCATCCCATGACCTGACGCTGACGCTCCGGCTTATCCGGTAGTGCTGCGCCCGGGTTGAGAGCCACCCAAGCAGCCTGCGCCTCGGATGCGTACGGAATGGTTGCTTTGTCCTGGTCCAAAGCGAAAATCTGGGAAACAAGATCCACGACTCCGCTCGCTGATGCCAAGAAGGCTGGTAAGCACACATCCCGAGCACGCCGAAGGCCCAGTCCACCGTTACGGACAGGGAGAGAAGCCTGCTGCCACTGACTCGCGTCGAGAGACACATTGAGTATGATCTCCATTGACTCCTTTAAGATAGAATCAAAGGAGTCAATGTCCTCGGGGCAGAGCCAAGCAGGTACGGTGCGCAGAAAGTAAGTTAGCTTCGGGACCGCGAAACAAACCCGCAAAAGGACCAGTGCTACGTGGGCCGGCAGGTCTCCCAGCCTATCCCTAGCAGTCGACAGAAGCTGCCTACGTTCTTCAAAGGCCTCGGGGATGGCTACGGGAAAAATTGGCGCTCCCAAAAGACTAAATGAGTCCGGTGTTATTTGTTTCAGTCCGGGAAGCATAGCGCTAAAAGATTGGAAAGAACCGGATGATTCAGGGCTGCAGGGGAAAAATTCGCATTTTGCCGCGTTAACCTCTAGTCCCAGATGTTGTAAGTGGGGAAGAAGAGTCAGCAAATCCCGCTTCACTATTTCAGGCTTTCCCCCAAGGGTACCGTCGTCGAGATACCAGATATTCAACGGAGATTTTAGCTCTGAAATAGCTTTATGGATTGCGAGACTAAAGGCTAAAGGGCCAAGCGGGTCTCCCTGCTGCGCGCCAACCTGAGACAGAATAAGAGAGTCGTTGTAAAAGAGATTAGTAGGAGATGAGTAGACCTGGTAAAGGAAAGGATAGAGGGAGGGCACCTTATCTTTGACCTCGCTCAGTAAAACATCGCGCTCGACCGAATTAAATGGATTTTTAATGTCGAGCTTAACGATGACGCTCTCGGAGTTTTATAAATCTAGCGCAAACGCTCGTGTTGCATGAATTGCCGCTTCGCATCCCAATTGCGTACCGAATCCAAGCTGATGAGGCTGTAGGTAAGCGGCCATCTGCTCCCTCACAGCAAAGCACCCGAGTTTGGCGGTCAAGCGACGAAATGTGCTACCGACCGCGATTGGCCGTAAACCTCCATCTTTTTTGGACAGGGCACACAATGACGCTCCGTAAATGTACGGGCAAACCTCAACATTTAACTGGCCACTAAGTAAAAAATTGCACAATTTCGTTAAGCTCTCGAGCAAACGAGAACCGCTATCACCGGCAGAGCTGGATGTAAGTTCCTTCAAATGTGACGGGCGGATACCGTCCAGCCCAGCCGCAGAACCGTTGTTCGTAAAATATAAATACCTTAAAAGGTAATGCATAATACCATCCCCATACAAATGTCTTCTAAAAATATTTTATATTTTAATAATTCAAAGATTGTTAATTACACGAACCAATGGATCCCGCGTTTTTTATTATTATTGCTAGAGTGGTTACGACACCATTTCACTGCACATGAAGGCATTTTGAATAAAATGCAGATATTTTAATTTGGCTTATTATTTTCGCGGCGACAGAAAAATTAAAGAGCAGCAAACTATTTGCAACTAAAATAATAACTTGTCAGCGATTAAATATTTTGGCAATCATTTATATTAAATGAGCTTTAAACTAAGGATATTTTAAAATTCAAATAATGGCAGCTACTTTAAGGTAGCAAAAATAATAAACAAGATTACTGAAATCATAGGCGAGGTACTATAAATAATGACTTGGCGACTAATATTAGCAGAAGGATAACAAACTTTATATTAATGGCAACTACAGGTCTCCATCTAAAAAAGCATTTTGGGCTTTGATTTGCTGGCAGCTTAAATATTAAAATGGGTACTATATAAAAGTAATGGGGAGTTATTTTTTTAGTTTTCGAAACCATAATTTAATGAAAACGGCGACAAGCGCGTTCGTTTGAAGTGGAGTGCGGGTCGTCGCGCGGCGGGGGGGGGGGGGGGGGGGGGGGGCGGAGCGCGCTATGACCAGCACGGTTTACTAATGTTTCGCCGAAAATTATTTAGCAAATTCTTAACTCGCCGAACTACGTATCCCATATTTTTATTTGGTCAAATTTTCATTTCCCAACTCAACGTTTCGCACTGATATCTTTTCCCAAAATTCTTAACTCGCCGAACTACGTATCCCATATTTTTATTTGGTCAAATTTTCATCTCCCAACTCAACGTTTCGCACTGCACTGATATCTTTTCCCAATCACAAGTACAACAAAAGGAACGTTTTTTAGGGATATAAAAAAAAAAAACTAACCTAACCTAACCCGGCCGAGTCGGATCTGCTCACTTGCCCAAATGGCTTTTGATGAATCGTTATTTGACTAAGCAAATCATTTGCTACACAATTATTTACCACATAAAATTTGACATAATAAAATTTTGGAATATAAGAATGTAGCGAAATAAAAAAATTACGAAGTAAAATTATGCCAAGGATTAGTTTGCGTAATAAAACTTCGGCGAAACGTTGGTTGCCAAATGAAATTTGACGAAACGTAATTCGGCCAAAAGGCAGTACACCGACCAGCACGCGGCGCAGGCGGGCGAACGTCACGAGACTCGCGCGTTTGTTGTTGTTTGCTGTTGCTGAAAGGTGATTGATTCACCTCAACCTACTTATTCTCAAACTTTAAATAAACTCACCGTTCAGAGCAGATCCGACTCGGCCGGGTTAGGTTAGGTTAGTTTTTTTTTTATATCCCTAAAAAACGCTCCTTTTGTTGTAAACTTAATAAAACTATAGACCAAAATTATTATTTATACATGCAATTTTCAACTTTAATTAAAGCTCTGAAAGTGTCGCACAAAGTATTTTTTTTATGACCTTGATTTATTTTATATGCAATCTCCATTGAACAATTAGAGTAGGCCATTTTCAACTTTTTATCCGCTGTCATGTTTCCGCTTAATTAGTTAATTCAGTCGCCAAAACAATAACTCGATGCTAGTTTATATTGAAACAAAGCCGAAAATTGATTACTTAGCTGCTACTTTTTACTTTATTAGTCTCCGCAATTAGTCGCCAACTTATTATTTTTGCTACCCCTTTTATTTTTTTATAAATCCCTAAATCTGATTAATTTGTCGCCGCGTTAAATACATGCCTTTTAATTTTATACAACCTGACATGTTCTGCCATCGACAGACGCCATCGTATTAAAACTGTCAATTTGGCCTTGGTACAAATGAATCGTTCTAGGTACAAATCGCGTGGGGTCATTTTTGAGCTCTAATGAGATTTCTATGTTTATATGCGTTCACTGTGCCCGCCGCGTGCAGCGTTCCCCCGCCGTACATGACACCGATACGTCTGTATGCGGATTGCGGGCGACGGGCCGCTGTCAGCCGCGGGCGGCGGTTTAAAACGACGCGGCCTAACTAAGACCAACTTGTGCGATTGCGCGTTCGGGCGTGCCGAGCAGATCTTCCTTAGCACGTATTTCATACAATACTGTTATTGTATGGTGTTGTCTGGTATTGTTTTGTTACTGCTATTGTAATGCAGAAGAGCCTTAAAAAGACAAATCTACTCATTTATTTATTAGTCTCCTTGTTTTCAGACAAAATACGAAGTTGTTTTGGAGAGTGCAACGGAGTGTCGTAACCCCATTCCTCCATTTGCGAAGAAACGAAGCTATATATCAAAGTTCATCATCACTAAGAGTAAAAACACGACGTTCTTGAGCGCAAGACACACGATTTTGGCTGAAGTGTTTTTTCTGAACGTAAGTAAAAATACATATAATAATCATAATCATAATCATAATCATCTTTATTCGTAAGAAAAGTTACATGTCGTTAAATTAAAATACATTAAATATTATTCATTATTTCAATAAAATACATTACCATTTATTATTATATGTACGTACAAGTAGTAATACCTATTATTATATACGTACCTATTCGTATTAAAACACAAATGTATCAAGAAATATGATTTGGCTGATGTGATCATAGCAAAGAACCACCGCAAAAAGAAAACGAAATTATAAGTTACCTTTGTTAGGTTTGATCTTTATGAATTTATGATGCTATGCTATGGATAGACAGACAAGACATTCAAAAAATGTAATCTTACACCTTACTTTTGGCCTAATGCTTTTCATTTAATCTTGTTATGTTCCTAAGTACATCTCACCAATATCTTATAATGTTACAGCATATCTGTGTATGTATGTCTATTTGTGGCACCATACCTCTCAAACGCGTGAACGGATTTGAGTTCAGCTTGTTTCCAATCAAAAGCCTCGTCTATCGATAAGGTTTCTGCCTTTCTTTGGTGTAAATAAAGAAATAAGTCTCCAAGATATTCAGCTTTCTTTGGAACTAGTGACCGGAACTCAACAAATTTCGTTAAGATTCAAAATCTTGTGGTTATTTTCAGTTTTAGCAGCATTTTCTATATTATTTTTTATTAAATGCGGGTCTCATGATGTGTGGGTGTTCTAAATTTTATTCTGATTTTGTTTCAGTTCAGTATACGTAGCTACAGCGTGGATAGGTTCGGAAAAGAAGATCTCCAATTTAACATAGATAACCTGTCTTGCCGTAGTTGGATCGGCAAGTCTTACTTAGTCATTGGGCATTTATCTTATTCCAAAAAAGACTGCCGCATTCAAAGAGTAAGTAATATATGTATGTTCGTTAGTACTACTTTATCGTATATCTAACATGCATATTATAAATCAATATTTGAGCTCTCCAAAAAGCTTAAAGAAACCACTGGGGATCGAAGAGCTGGCAGCTTTCTCGCTGAACAGGTAGGTATGGCTTACCTGTTCAGCGAGGAAATGCTGCCAGCATTTTCGGTACCATGCCAAAGGGGAGCAATTTTTGTAATTTGTTTTAGTTTATTTTAATTTTAGCTTTTTTGTACATAGTAGTTTATTATTTACTGTCTCTTGGTTTTTTCCTTTTTTGTTGTGTTGAAATAAATATACATTTTTTTTATATTTTTTTGATAGACATGGGTATAGAGTAGGTAGATATTTAAGTTTAAGTGTAATAAATGGCTCAGGCAGGGTTCGAAGCTGCGTCTCCAATGGCTTTACTACTGAACCTACTGCGAGAGCCTGATGAGAGAGGAATGTTTCAACTTTCTGCTTCATTGTAAACGTTCACTTTATCAATTATTTACAATTTTTTAATGCTTATAGATTAATATTAATTCCAGGGTTCATTTGGCACCGGTGACATAGACTTCAACAAGATCATTCATAGCTTTCCCAATTGGCACGCTATTGGAAAAACCTTAACCAGAATAACTTTGGTGTACAATGGGTCTACTACATTTTGCCACGAACTAGAATGGATTGGCAAAAAGTAGAATAGGATATTATTTATTTCGTCATCGCAGATAACAACAACAAAAGCACTAAGAAAACAATATTTAAAAAAAAAAACCAACTAAAAACATGGACAATGTATATTTTAAACAATATAAAACCTCGACAGTTATTATCTAGACACACGGCAGCGTGTCCAGCCAAGTTGACCCCAGGAACAGGCGAGCAGCAGCCGTGTGTTGTTACACGAACCCTTTGGAGACACTTTACAATGGGTCTACTACATTTTGCCACGAACTAGTTACTTCTGTTCAATAGAATGGATTAGAATAAAATAGAATAGAATATTATTTATTTCGTCATCGCTGATAACAACAACAATAGCACAAAGAAAACAATATTTAAAAAGAAATAGAAGTAAAATCAGGCAAAAACAATAAAAAGTCTGCTGTTTGAAATATGTCAACAGCGCGACAATGGAAATCGTTTGCATTTCCTCTGGCGCAATCCAGCATCACCGCCGTGTCGCGTTAGTTACTGTTAAGACTATTTCTCACAGGCGATAACAAAATAAGCAATACTATTTCATTATTACCAACCTACCACACGAATTCAGATTTAAGAACGTAATGTAAATTTAATAAATTTCTTGTAAGTATTTATGGTCTGGAAGTTTCGTTATAGTATGAGGTATTTTATTATAAAAATGTGTTGATTGTATGTATGCAGGTCACAATTTCTTGGCAAGTTATGATATTATTCTTCTTGCGTACATGATTGTTTCGTAAATATACAAAGATGGTATTGTAATTTTTGGCTTCCCTAAACAAGTCCCATAAAGATGTCTGTGGTTTCAAATTAAAAATCGCGCGCATGCACGTTTTTGAAAAATAAATATTTTGTCGACATTAACGGATCTTCCCCACAGTAAGATGCCGTAAGATATCCGACCATGGAAATAGCTAAAATAGACTAACTCAGTTATATTTTGTCTGTAATTTGTCTAATTTTCCTAATAGCAAAGGTAGCTAAGCATAATTTGCTATTCGGAGTGAGAGTACAAGCCCGCTAAAGGAAATGTCTAAATCTGAGGCTGAAAAATGGCCTCAAAAAAAGACTGTAGTGTGCAAGCCTCTTGAAATGCAAAGCTTGCAATCAGAGCATCCAGTTCTAAGGGGAAAAACCGATCGATCGGCAAATGTTTGACCTGGTCTGGGAAGCAAGCCAATATTGCATTTAGACGAGGAACACCAGAGCGGAGATGAAAAAACCGGTCAAGTGCGAGTCGGACTTGCGCACCGAGGGTTCCGTACGAAATATAAAAGCACTTGCGTGTAACGAAAAGATAAACTGTACTGAGCAACAAATTTAACTTTGCAGTTGGAAAACTGTTTAGCATGATATAAATAAATACTTTTTTTTTATTACTTAGAGCCAGCCGCTTGGTACATTAAAAGCTGAATATGTTGGAGACAAGAGTTCCGATCATCATCAAACAAAACTAAGAACCGGGTCCATATTGGCTCTCATACATTTTTTATTCCTATTTTTATTTTACTACCTACCGAATTTTATTCAGAACTCATAACAGTCAGTTATCATACTTTTTTTCTTAATAATGGCATTAAGAAATGTTAAAACTCTACAATAATTAATAATCTATAATAAATTTTTCATAACTGTTTTACTTCGTAACAGACAATTCCTGACCTGACCTGAGACCTGATATTCTTTTTGATGGGATTCCTATCACCCTTTCCTCTACATTTAGAAATTTGGGTATCACCATGGACCAGACGCTTTCGTGGGCACCGCACATAGCGCAAGTTAGCCAGAAGCTCTTTGCAACTCTCCACTCTTTAAGGCGCCTGCAGAACTTTCTGCCAATTTCCACCAAGATCACTCTTGCCAGATCTCTCTTGCTCCCTCTACTAGACTATGGTGATATTACTCTACTGGATCTTAAGGAGGAACTACTTGACAAGCTTGAACGCCTACAAAATGTGTGTATCAGGTATATATTTGGATTCCGAAAATATGACCACATCTCTTCCTTTCGAGCGCAGCTAGGTTGGCTACCGATTCAGCGTAGAGACGTGCATGTCCTTTCATTGCTCTTTAATGTCCTGTTTAATCCTACTTCTCCTCCTTACCTTAGTGAAAGATTTTCGTATATGGCTGATGGCAGTGGTCACCGCTTGCGGTCTAGCGCCAATCTCACTCTGGCTGTACCGTCTAATAAGACGCGTACCTATAGCAAGTCTTTCACGGTAAGCGCAGTGAAGTTGTGGAATGGGTTGCCTTTGTCCCTTAGGAAGTCTCCATCTGTTGCATCACTTAAGATTAACTTGAAGAAATTTTGGCTGTCCGATGACGTGTGAATTCATTGAATACTATATTTATTTACGCATTTATATGTTTTATAATATAGGTAATGTTTTTAATGTTTTTGTGTAATGTTTAATAGTATAAATATAATGTGTATTATTACTTACTTAGTTTATGTATTTATTATAGTTTTATTAAGTAGGTATAATATAGATATCTTGGTTGTACGCAGTGTAGTTTGCCTATTTTCTTCGAATACCCATTCCTTCAATTGCTCAAAGGTTAACTGGAAGAGATCCCTAATAGGGATAAGTTCGCCTTTGTACATATTTCATTTGTTATCAATGTATTTATAACCAGTTGTTGTGTACAATAAAGCGTTTACATACATACATACAATTATCATAAGTTTCCTATGAATACTTTCCTGGAAGTGGTTGGGTGGATTGTTCTTGTAGGTACGCAAAAAAAAAAAAAACCTCGAAGGCCAGGCGAGCGAGCTCCCGCTACGCTTCGCTCCCGCCTGACCTTCTAACCTAACCCGGCCACTTCGGATCTGCTCTGAAAGGTTTTGCTTGCTCGCTTCGCTCGCTCGCTCGTTCAAATTTTGTATTTTATGAATTCGGATGATTATGAATTCTGATGATTATGAGTACCTATACCTAGAGATTTTTCTAGCACGAACGACGTGTTGTTAGCGCTTGACAAAATAAAACATCGTGAATCGTGTTATCGATAAATACCACTTCAACGTCATAGAGGAAAAGTAAGTGACACAATCGTAACATGCATTTTGATTCATTCCTCTACTTAATACCAACGTGAAATAAGTTTAGTAATCAAAGCTTTTACATGCATCGACCTTAACTTAAGAATTAAAAAAATTAAATAACAACGTGATATTTATTCTCGAGTTTCAAGCCATAGTGAATATTCTCTCATTTAACAACTATGCATTTTACTTTATAACTATGACAGTTGGTTATCGATAACAGGTTAGTCGATATTATTATTTTGTAAGCACTAACCAGTCTAACCACCTCTAGTTCCTGCTAGAAATATATCTACGTATAAATGAGTAGGTAGTGTAAGAAAATATATGAAGACAAATATTAGTTTAAACAAGTTATATAAAATAGTGATCTTATGAGTTCGAGTTCAGATCGTTAGTATTAAAAAAAATTATGAAGAGTGATTATCATGTTATATATTATATATTATATTTATTATATTATGTTATATATATTATATATTATATTTATATTATGATATAAGAGAGTCAATTTTAGAATGTGTACTGCCGAAGCAAGTACAATTAGTTGACACTAACAACTGTATATATACTGATTCATGTAAAAATATCGATAGCGCGATGTACGACGCGTAAGTACTTTTATTAATTTGATGATAAAAATTTCATCATATTTACATTATATAAGAACTAAAATTTTATAAAAACACTATTTAAATTTATTTATTGGTCAAAATACAAACACAATATTGCGGGTTTATTACAAATATCATAATTCAATTTTAAGTCTTGTTTTGGCGACAGTAGCGCCATCTGTGTAATTCTAGTTGAACCACTTGGACTACTTTGAAGGTAACGTCACCCTGCCAATTAGGAACGACGGCAACGTGTTGAAGTATCAAGCGATTTCGTAGAAATAATAAAGATGGCGCTATTATAATAATTACGATTTTAGTATGACTGGTATGAGGCACTGGGTGGCACTGGTCCCACCACCGACGATGAGCGAGATTAGAACTATAAACTAGAAACGAGTTGGTGAGCAGCGAGAAGCCAGTGTGTAGTTCTGATAGTTTTGTTGCTCGGCTATAAGCGAGTGAACGGGCGGGGCGGCCGAGCATCATCGGCGCATTTAGGGGGATGGCCGGGTGGTCCGTGCCCACCCCAGAATTTTGGGTTACCCATAGAAATTCATGACTTCAACTCATAGGCCATGGCCAGGCCCCACCCAGGCCCCACCTGAAAAATAATCTTAGATACGTCAATGCCGAGCATGCAGTCCAGTACGTCCAGCCTAGCATAACTGTGACACGCAACTCTTTGTCACTCGACAAATACTACATACCTGTCACTTTCCTTTCAATACCGAGCGATGAAGACAGGTGTTGCTGAGTCACACGAAGTCGCGGAAAGATATGCTAACCCCGCTGTAGAGACGCACATATTCAAAGGTATTAGAAGACTGTTTCAAGAAAATATATCATCTACAGTAAAACGACCGCTGGTTGGTCTCTCAGCGTGCGCTCTGACGGCCATGTAGGGTTGCCAGATCGAATAACCGTACTATCGGGAGAAACGAAATTTTTTTTGGGATTTTGTCTTTGGTCGGAAGAAATAAAAATTGAATCACATTCACTGCCGATAGAAATGTCTACATAAATAAATACTAACAAAAAAAATAGTTAAAATGGTTTACTAATTATTATAATTTTATCTATAATCTACAAAAATGGTATAAGGTAATTTATTTATAGTACTTATGGAAAAATTAGCAGTTGTATTTCCTTTTAAAAGTATACTTTTATAAAATGAAGTTGTTTTCGGGAAATTTTTCACTTTTTCGGGAGTCGGGAGGATATACAAAAATTCGGGAGAATCCCGCCAAATCCCGACCATCTAGCAACACTACCGCCAAGCGAGTACCACTGAGTGCGTTTTATCTTATGCCGCTGGCATAAACTAGTGAAGAGAGAGTAGGTAGTCGCCAGCAGTGTGAACATCTGTCTCTTTTACCGACACGGGGTTATATCTTTTGTTCGTTTCTTGAGCGAGAAAATAGTCGAAAGTTAATCGCTTGGTCCCACAGTGTCTAAGGAATAAATAATTCAGTTCTGAAAACCCGTACCAGAAAAAATACCCACTACTTTATGAGTATTGTCTAATTTGTTACAGTATTTGTTCAGTTTATACCTTGTCCAAAACAAATATGTAACTAGTATCTCCTGTTTAACGGGTTTGTACAATAAAACTTTATGATTATCATACAACTTTGCCGAGGTTGGTAATTATATTTTACTAACGTGATTAAATGGTTACTAAACAAGTAAGTATTAATGCAGTTATTTACAAACTAATTCTTTATAAAATGTCTATAATAATCAAAAATATAAAAATATTGGCAATAGGTATGACATATTAATATGAAATGAACTTCATTAACCGACTTCCAAAAAAGGAGGGTCATGTTTCACTGTATGTTCATCGATATCTGCGCGGTGAACGAGCACTCTTAGAGTGAAACAAGGTCATTCAAAAACAATATTTATAGTCCGATTATCTTAAAATCCGGTATCGCAGAGGCCCAACCTTAGAAAGGACAAGAAAACAGGCTTACTTATTAGCTTCATTAAAAATCACACGATTTTTGTGATAATCGGACTATTTTTATTTTTTATCTTTGGTTAGAAGGTTGTCCATTAGGTATATACAGGACAACGTGTATAATGAAATGAAGCCAATACGTCCGATTTCATTTCAAAGCGCATTTCAACATGAAAAGTAATTGACCAGTATTATAGTACCTTTTCTCATCAACTGTTATGTATACCTGGAGATTTTCCTAGCATGAACTACGTGTTACTAGTGCTCGACAAAATAAATAATCGACACTCATGTTATCGATAAAAACCACTTCATCTTTATAGAGTAAAAGTTAGTGGCAAAATCGTAACATACATTTTCATTAATTCCTCTAATTAATACCAATATTAACCCTAAACGTGACAGCGTATCTAATAATGCACATTATAAATTAAAAAATCTACCGGTCAGTAACGATCGATTTATATTTTCTGTTTGGTATTAAATAGTAGCATGATGTGCACACTTTCTACCAAAAAAAAATGTGCTCTGGCAACAAATTTTGACAGTAGCTCGCCAGATGGCAGACCATGCGCGTGCGACTATGAAGCTCAAGGGAAAAAAAAACACATTTTAATCGTTATTATTTATTTGTTAAATAGGAAATCACTCAAATTTATTTCCGAATAGCTGAACTACTAAAATTGAGCCTGACGACACACAATCGCCCATTATCGGCGCCAACAAGAAAGCCAAGGCCTCCACAAGTCTAGTGAGCACTGCCGTCACTTACGCTGACAAAGTCGTGTTAAACGACCTCTTTGTCGCGGTGATGGCGGAGCCTTTTACTAACTTGACTGCTGACCAAGTGGAGAGCATCAAGAAAACCCTGGAAACCTGCATTGAAGGCATTGCGGATGATCCGGGTTGTCACAACGCTGTCCCATACTGGCCCTCCTTCCGCGGAAAACCTTTTTTCAGCGAGGGAGGACTTAAGCTCCAGTGTGAGGACGTTAAGGACGTGGAATGGCTCACAGACACCGTAGCCACTCTTGTGTCACCAATTCCCGACACTGTGTTGGTGGTGAAGCGCCAGACGGACATTCCCAAACGGGTAAAGTCCGCTGTCCTGTTACCGAACTGTTCTGATGACGTCAAGATGATCCATCGCATCTTGACAGGACAGAACAAGCTGTATCAGGTCAGCCAATGGTCGCTTTACCATATCGAGCGCCATGAAGGAAATCCTCCGGGTACCTTTTTGGTGCTGGGTATTCCGGCCCACCAGATCCCAGGGATCTTAGCGAGGGGGCGACGCCTATGCTACAAGCTAGGGAACGCCTATATCCGTTTCTTCGGCAGCACGGGGAAGCTGCAAGATGTGCCGCCAGACCCTGCTGAGACTGCGACAGCACCCACAGTCACCAGTGACTCCTCTGCTGCAAAGCAGAGTGTTAGCGCTGGACACGACCAGGGAGCAGACGCAGCTATGTCCACAGCTAGCCACGCTGTCTTTGTCGAAAGACAGAGTCACGCCGGTGGGCTAATGGTCAGCCAACACTACTCTGCCGAAACGCAGAGGCAGGATGGCACCTCAGCTTGCTCGCTGACTAACTCCGCGGTGGATGTCGGTTCCGATGACCTAGCGGAGGATGTCGCGCAGCTGATGGACCAGGACATCCCGTTAGAAACGGATGAGGAAGTGAGCAGTCCTCTTCGCTCCTCCTCACCTCATTAACGTCATCCAAACCAACCTCCAGCACAAACAAGCCGCGGCGGCTACCTTGCGAAGAGTGTTGGAGGTCAACAACAAGACCGTCGCCCTTATCCAGGAGCCGTGGATAAGGAAGGACAGGATCTGCGGTCTTAACAACATCGGAGGTAAGATATTACTTGACACCACCGTAACTAACCCACGCACCTGCATTTATGTACCAACATCTATCAATGCAATTTTGATGAATGAGTTCTGTTCCAGAGACCTGACCACGGTCAGACTCCAAAACAACTGCCCTAGCATCCCGGAGGTCATTATTGCGTCGGCCTACCTGCCGGGCGACGCAGACGTACCGAAGGTTGAGCTGGCAAAACTCATCAGACACTGCGAGGAAAAAAGGCTCGAGCTGATCATCTCGGCGGATGCCAACGCGCACCACGCACTGTTGTGCAGCGAATCTACTAACAAACGAGGTGAGGATTTTGTAACCTTTCTATTCTCAACCAATCTAAAGCTTATAAACAGGGGGTCAGAGCCTACTTTTGTTACCTCCAGATTTCAAACTAATATTATAGACATCACACTCACTACGGAACGGGTATCGGAGATAATCTCCGACTGGCACGTGTCGAAGGACTTGTCGTGCTCCGACCATAGATGGGTAAGATACAAACTAAACGTGGACTCTAAAAAACAGGAATTATGGCGCAACCCCTGACGGACAGACCGCGCCAGATTCAGTCAATTGGTGTCCGCTAATCTAGCTCCACAAGTGACATTCAAAGACTATGATGGACCTATTGACATAGAGAGACACGTTAATGAACTAACGCAAACTTTAATCAACTCATTTACAAGAACCTGTCCAGAAATAACGCCCCCGACAAAGGTCTCTAACCGCAATAGCTGGTGGGGGCCGGATCTCGAGAAAATGCGGTCTCGGGATGGAATGCCTACAAGCAAACCCAATCTCTGTACAAAAAGCGAATTCGTGAAAGGAAACGCGAGTTCTGGAGAACCTTCTGCACTAACATAGAATCAAACGCTCAGGCAGCCAGGGTTAAAAACATCTTATCCAGCGAACCAAACCGTAACCTAGGCTCTCTGAAAAAACCAGACAACACTTATACTAACACTGATAGTGAAATGTCCGAGTTGTTACTTGATACACACTTCCCAGGCTGCTCCATTACGGAGAACTGTGCATGGGACCAGGCAGGTCAACTGGAATTTGATCAACCACCTGTTGAAGCTGCACACACTGCCCAAAGAATTGTAACACTGGAAAGGGTGTTATGGGCAATAAACAGCTTCTCTGCGTTCAAAGCGGCAGGATTAGATGGTATATTTCCGGGACTTATGCAGTGGTGCAAGAACACCATCGCGCCACACCTAGTCCAAATATACCAAGCCTGCCTAAGACACCGATATATTCCCAAGAAATGGAGAGAAGTTAAGGTGGTATTTATACCCAAACCAGGTAAGAGTGATTATACGCAGCCAAAGTCATACAGGCCGATAAGCCTCACATCGTTCCTATTAAAAACCCTGGAACGCCTCTGTGATCGCGACCTCAGAGATGGGACCTTAGCGCTATATCCTCTTCACCCCCAACAACACGCCTACAGTTCAGGCAAATCAACCGAATCAGCACTACACAGCGTTGTTTCACCCATAGAACACGCATTATCAACACAATCCTCAGCGCTTGTGGCCTTCATCGACATCGAAGGAGCCTTTGAAAAGACGCAATTCAACAGCATTAGCCAAGCCCTGCTCAGACATGGAGCCGATCAGACCGTAGCAGGTTGGATTGATAACATGCTGAGACAAAGGGCTGTACAGGTAACAGTGAACGGCACAACTCGAGCTATCGTGTCAAGAGGCTGCCCACAGGGTGGAGTTATATCACCACTCCTGTGGAACCTCGTAGTGGACGGATTAATCCGGAAGCTCAACGAGGCGGGCTTCTATACTGTAGGCTATGCAGACGATGTAGCAATCCTCGTAAGAGGAAAGTTTGAGGCAACCCTCTATGACCTTATGCAAGAGGCACTCAAAATCGTCGAACTATGGTGTTCTGACCAAGGTTTGTCAGTCAACCCAGCCAAAACAGAACTAGTCTTGTTCACTAAGAAGCGAAACATAAAAATCAGTCGCTTGCCAAAACTCCAAAACACAACTCTGACTCTCAGCAAAGAGGTAAAGTATCTGGGCGTCATCCTGGATGACAAATTACTATGGAACAAACACTTAGAAAACAAATTGAACAAGGCCTGCGTCGTATTCTGGCAGTGTAAAAGACTAATTGGTAGAACCTGGGGCTTACACCCCAGGATCACAATGTGGCTTTACACTGCGGTGATAAGACCTATTATCACCTACGGCGCTGTGGTTTGGTGGCCCAGAACCAAACTGACAACGGCCAAACATAAACTACAGCAATTTCAAAGACTTGCTTGTGTAGCAACGACGGGCTGTATGAGAACAACACCCACAGCG
This sequence comes from Apotomis betuletana, assembly GCA_932273695.1. Taxonomy (NCBI): domain Eukaryota; kingdom Metazoa; phylum Arthropoda; class Insecta; order Lepidoptera; family Tortricidae; genus Apotomis; species Apotomis betuletana. The sequence continues at coordinate 4,034,965 of OW026310.1, forward strand.
GCAATGGAGATACTGCTAGGACTGCCACCCCTTGAACTGTTCATTCAGCAAGAGGCGGCGTCAGCAGCTCTCAGACTTAAGACACTTAACCTCTGGGGTGTAACACACGGGGGTCATGCCGAAATACTTGAGGAGGCTATTAGACACGAGCCAATGATAGCTGCTCCCAACGACAAGATACCCAAACAGCATTACTTCAATAAGAGCTACGAAATCGAGTTAATTGAAGAACCTTACGATCGATCCGATATAAATGAAATACGCATATATACGGATGGGTCAAAGACACAAACAGGGACAGGAGCTGGAATATACTCACCTGAAATAAACGTAAACATATCAATAGCCTTAGGAAAATATAGCTCCATCTTCCAATGTGAATGTCTTGCCATCACACAGGCTGCCAAGGCAGTTGCTACGCGAGGTATCAAAGACCAAAAGATACGTATTGTTTCCGACAGCGCTGCAGTTTTACGAGCTCTGGAGAATAAAACAATCAAATCCGGGCTCATACTAGAGTGTCACTCAGCATTGCAAACGATCGGCATGAATAATCGCATCACGTTGCAATGGATTAAAGGGCACAGTGGCTCTCTAGGTAACGATGCAGCCGACCAGCTGGCAAGGAGAGGATCCGATGACTTGGCAATTGGCCCAGATCCTATGCTCCCCTTGGCGTTTAATCAGCTGCGTACATGGCTTCGTCACAGAACACGATCACAACACGCCGATCAATGGGCAGAAACCAGTACATGCATGCAGTCCCGGGAAACAGTCCCATACCCAGACACACGCCTGACAAAGCGCCTGTTATCGCTAAGCAGGCCCGCCCTGCGAGTAGTAGTAGGCACTATCACTGGACACTGCACACTTAACAAGCACTTATATGTTCTAGGAATGACCGATAGCCCCCTGTGTAGGGGATGCCTGTCGGCCGAAGAAACAGCTACCCACGTGATCCTGGAATGCGCTGCCGTGGCTAAGCAACGGGCTGAAATCCTCAAAGCACCGAGGTCACTTCGTGAAGCCTGTGGAGACACCAGGAGAATCCTGCGCTTCTGGACGGAGTTAGGCTGGCTAGACTATTAGCTGGCAAATCTGTACGCACAATGGCCCGAACATACACGGGCTAAGTGCGGAAAGCGGAGCCCATAACCATAACCATAACCATAACTACTAAAATTGGTATAATCTAAAATTAATAGAAAAACACTCGTTTTCCAAGTAAAATATTAGCATATATTATATTTTTGGGTGTATCTTTTATATATTATAATGGACATTGCAAGTTGCGGTTATTACTTATAATTGACTGGCGATTGGCCTCAGTATCACCTGATGGTAAGTGGCTACGGGGTCGAAGATGTAGCTCGCTGATTCAGCAGCAGCCTATTTACTCTTGCCTTGATGACCCAAATTAAGAAGCGAGCTCCTTTATAGCGATTGACAATAAAATGTAAACTGACAACATAAGGATGAAGTCGCTCCTCTCGCCTGGATGTCCGATGGTCAAATGGGGATGCTGGGAATGAATCCTGCAATTCCTACGCAAACTCTCCAAAATAGATCCGATAGAAAACTGATATGCTGGTTTCTTTGCGGCGATGTACGAATCTCTGGATAATGCCCCTAACCAGCAAAGCCGGCGGCGTCACCAATGAACTCGACGTTCTGCTGAATCCAAGTCCCCTTTGTTTTCTTTTTGTCAGAGCTCTTTTATTAAGCTCTAATATAATGGCTGTGATTTAAGATAATTTCTTAAACATTTTCTGTAAAAAGCACTATGTTCTCTTTTGCTCTGTAGCAGGCAAAGTATTCTTAAATATACACATGTGAAATTTATTTGAGTTCCACGACATTGTGAATATTTTTTTAATAACTAAGCATTTCCTTCATAAATGTACTCGACTCGAACGATCATTTTGACATGGTTATTGTCTCTTGGCATGACGTGTCAGTGTTTCCTCTGCGTTTCAGGCAACCATCCAAAAGACACGTGCCAATTCGAGCAATGAACTTTACACGTGTATGATATAACCTGCCTAAAATACTCGGTATGAACACTACCGTTCCAAAATGCCTACAATCACTATACTTTTAAGGGGAACTTACGCCGTTTTATTGACCGACGATGTGCCTTGCTACTACAGAAATTTCAAGATGACTTAGATCAATACACAACTACTGGTAGTTACGTCCTTTTATTGTCCAAGTGTTGTTGCGGTTTGTTATGCAAAAGGGCTACGATCAGAAGATATCTATTTGTGCATACATCCTTTTGTTAATACGTCGATTTGCGAATGCATTTGTTTTGACTGAACTGAGTTTGAGACCGTTGTAAACAAAATGCTCAGGTGTAAATAAAACAGTGTGTAAACATGAATGAATCAGACCCGCCTGATACCTATACAAGTCTCGTGATGGGGTATTGTTTAGACCTACTTTGGAAAGGAGAGTTACCTACACCCCAGGCGGATAGTATGGAAACGTATGGAAGCAAAGTTTTTCTTTTAATATTTAAAATTTCGAATAACTATTCACTGTGTAAATGTTAGTAACCATAAGCAACCCCCAAAAGATTAAAACATTGAACGTCCACTATTAAAACATCATAATATTGTAAAAAAATATATATACTTACCTAACTCCGGGAAAAAGTTGCATGTCGCCTTTTTTATTGCCTTTCTACAAAATGTTAAACTGGCAATTATTATAAGCAGAGCTTGGGTTATTGACTTTTAAAATATTTATTATATTTTTTACTGAGTAAGTTTGTAATTTATTCAATAAGGAAATCACAGCTTTGTATTGTAATATAAGCTGTTTCCATACTTTTGGCCTGGGGTGTAGCTTGTGTCGTTCCTTTTGTAGACATAGAATAGGTACCTACTATATCTTTGATAAGCTTTAATTGAGTCCACCAATCCTGGTGTCTGTTAGTTATCTGTATAAGCACTTAAACCCACGGATAGATGTATATTATGTACATAATGGTTTTATACTAAGCTGTCCTCGTTGAGCAAATTACCTAAGAAAAAACAAATCTACATACATACTTGTATACAATAATCATACCTGTGCCAACTCGGGGCACCGATACTAAAGTAATGTAGCAAAATACTTTATCGACAAATAAATATATCGATGTAACTGTCAACATCTAAATGTTAATCAACATAAATATATATATTTTTTCTTTATTTCAGAATGAAAACAATAAAAGAATTAATGCGCGTATTCATTTGTTTATTTTAAATATTTTTCATAGTAGCTAAGTATAAAATCAATATTTTTTTCCATATTCGTCGGTATTAAAATAGCTGTCGAAATGAAAATATCCACTTCAATAGACATGATATCGTAACGTTTTATAATAATTGAGAACTTTTAAATGAGAAACGTATTAATATATATCGATATCTTTTTTATCCATATCAAATCCCTAGAGCGTGCCCCGAGTTAGCACAGGTATGATAATAATATAAGTAGCATAATTATTTTACATAAAAAAATAATTTCAGAAATTCTTGGTTAGCATTACAAACATTTCATTCTTAACTCTTAATATATAAAACTAAGTGAAGATAAAAAAATGTTGATATGTTTGAGTCGATCTCGCTCGTATGGGGTTCTGTAACAGGAAATTTATAATACTCTCATGGTGCCGTAAAAAAAATTTTTCAACAGTTCAGCTATCACACTCATGAGATACAGCCTGGTGGCAGACGGACAGACAGACAGACGTACGGACAGCGGAGTCTTAGTAATAGGGTCCCGTTTTTTACCCTTTGGGTTCGGAACCCTAAAAAACGTGGTCAAACTTTCGGGCACCGACTAGTTTGCCTATATAAGTATTCCACTGCTGGCAAAGTTCTCTCCAAGGTTTCCATGACTGTCGTTCAAAATGCCTCTTCCGGACAGTTGTCAGTGTGACCTGTACTCAATCACAGGTCTACAAAAACAAAATTTTTTTTTGGGTTTCTGTTCTAATGCTTGAATTCTGATTCCAAACATCGAAAAACACTCGGATATCCATTTTTAACTCTTAAAGTTTGCTTTTGTTTAAATAAAATTACCTACAGAGAAAATATAAAAATTAGTATTTTTTTAAACTCCGTAAAATTGCTCTAGTTTCTACAAAAGCAAACTTTGATCGGAACAGATATTTTTTTATTTATTTGTGACATAGGAGAAACCAAAATTTCACATTCAGGAGCCAGACCCAGAAATCGTGTTGACCGGTGTTATGTTAATGCGAGCCAGAATGTACGTGTCAGACCGAGAACAACTGGCACATCCAGCTGTGCAGTGGATAGACCTGAGCAAAGATGAAAGATTATCGTAAAATTTTGTGAAGTTTTGACGCTTCAAGCTCTGCTTGGGGCTGTACTCACTTATCTGTAGGGTCATTACCGTGACGCAGGCAGAGCGACGGGAATTACGAGGGAAATACCACTGCTCAATACAAATTTAGGATTCTTTTTCGACTGCCCTCCCCCAAAACTAATGGTTACATAACTAATGGTTACGTAATTTTAGGAAATGAATAGGATAGAAATTGTTCTGTGGCGGAATTTTGGCCAAACACAGACGCCTAGTACACAAGTTGTATAATAATTTGCACAAAAATGGAAACAATCTGACAAAGAACATTTCCTTCCCATTGATTTCCTAAAATTTCGTAAGGGTTGGTTAAGTTTTGGAGGAGGAAACAGACGAGAACGAAACCTTGGTTTCTATAAGCCGTAAACTTAACGTAAACTGATAGTTTGGGAAAAGAAACAGTGAAATATCCTCTTAAGCCGATGGCTAAAGAGCTGAAGAAAAGGCAGGGACTGATGTAATCCTGCTAGGTGCACTATATGTTTAAGAACTTGAAGCAGGGCTGCCAGATCGTATAATTGGATACAAAAACTGTATAATTGGACCGCTGATTGTATCCTCTTTGTATCCTGGACCGTCTTGTATAATTGGATACATCAATTATTTCAAGCTAGAAGGACCGTCTTGTATAATTGGATACATCAATTATTTCAAGCTAGAAAACTCTAAGCCGTCTACACACTTTTTGTATCCTGGCAATCATTTTTGTATAATTTCAGACTTGTGGCTGAATAATGGTAAATTGTCTACTGGCAGCCCTGACTTGAAGCCAATAAAGCGGGGCAGAACAACAACAGCGCTGAACAGTGATAAGTGGTTATCAGTAGCGTATTCAGCGTTCTCAAAAGGAACCCAAAATTAATCCAATACAAGTCTTATCTAGAGTTTATCAGCAACATGTCAAGTAGTCATGACATCTCTTGCAACGGTTAATAACGGTGCGCAAATACTTGCGGATACCGCAAATTTTATCATTAAAGCCAAAGTTGTTTAACATAATTTATGTGAGATTGAGTGACAAGACTTGAGAAGTTCGCTCAAAGGTGTTGTACAACAGGAATAGAACACGGTATCTTCGGATTGCTGACTAAGACCCAGACTAAGTCCCAATAGTCTAATTCTATCCTCTAACAAATTGTAGTGTTAATTTACCCACATTCATTCAAAATTGTACTTCGAAACAAACTGTGAATTTATTTTTTCAATGTTTGAGTGTAGCAGTGTTTTCCAAGAGGACCAGTTCAACTCAACAGTATATTAATAAATCCATTTATTAAATTGGCGCATTCTATTTTCATAAAATAATTACCATGGAAAAAGTAGAAGATGATCACGAAGATGCTAAACATTCAGAGGAAGACAGAAAGGTGAATTTAGATGCGATTCTAGTTGAAGATATTGGAGAGTTTGGAAGTTACCAGAAAAGAGCTCTAGGGCTATGTTTGTTGGTGGCTCTGCTTGGGGGGTATGGAGGGAATGATTATATCTTCACTGCTGCTCGGATACAGACCAGGTAAGAACAACTTAAAGGTGAATATAATAGTCAATGCATATATCTCTAACTCTCTAACATTGTCATTCGCTATAATTCAAATTGAATGTAGAGAGTAACTATTCGATTGGCTTCATGCACTATAATACAATACTCGACGACAACGGCTTTTCATTCAGTGCAGAACGTCTGAAGAATTGAATTCATGACAAAAAAAAATGGAGATTCAAATATTATGATTCATAATAAAAATAGTTAAGGTACATGACCAAGAACCAACGAAAATTAGAGTTAAATCATTAGATAAATATTTAATTATACTTCATTTTAGATTATGCACCAAGCAGAATTCCATCGCAGAACTGAGATATTCCAGTTAGAAATAAGGCACATGTAGCGGAAACTAGAACTAACTAACTCATACTGTACAGTGACCAATGCGTAGATAGTAACGCCAGAATTATAATGCATCGCTAAATGGTCGTAAAAGGATTGCAATTTGTGTAAAACTGAAAAATTACTATAAATACACTTCCTCACGCCTAATATGAGTATTATCATAAAAAGGTACCATTATTAAGTAAAGCATTAGTAGGTAAGCTCAAACTTATGATATCGTCCATTTAAAATGGTTATTAGGTATGCATTTTTTAGTTACGATTTAGGCCACACCTTAACTACAAACATGAATAACTCAGATCTGCATTGGAATCCAGCTATAAGTCCATGGTAAAAAAATAAGTTGATATTAATACCTATCTAATAACTTAACTCTCATCTCTGTTGGTTCTTAGTCTAGCCTCCATACTTTGCCCATGGTCCATCAAAAACACGTTTTTCAGGTGCTTAATCCCAGAATGTGAAGTCGGTGCTGATTTTTCACCGGCATGGCTGCCTCAAGCCATACCAAGCAATGGCGCGTCGTTGGACAACTGTCACAGGTTCAACTCCTCGGGAATCCTGCTGTGGGATACGACTTGCCCCACTGAGGCTTTCGACCGTGACGTCATTGTTCCTTGCGAGGATTATGTATACGAAAATACTGATACTGTTGTTTATGAGGTATATACGAGTACATATTATATTTCCCATTTATATGACACGTTTATAAGCAATGCTTGTACTATGGGTACTAGACGACAGTATACATAATAAATAATATATTTATAGATAACATCCATGACACACATCGCCAATTCCACAATGTCTGAAGACGAAAGTTTTCAACCAGTGCGTCCTACCCGTAATGACATACGGTGCCGAGACGTGGACACTCACGGTTGGGCTGGTCCACAAATTTAAAGTCGCTCAGAGAGCTATGGAAAGGGCAATGCTCGGAGTTTCTTTGAAGGATCGAATTCGGAACGAAGTGATCCGTCAGAGAACCAAAGTTACCGACATAGCTCACCGTATTAGCAATTTGAAGTGGCAGTGGGCTGGCCATATTAGCCGAAGAACCGATAACCGGTGGGGTAAACGTGTTCTTGAGTGGAGACCGCGGATCGGCAAGCGTAGTGTGGGACGCCCTCAGACTAGGTGGAGCGATGATCTGTGCAGGGTGGCTGGCAAAAGCTGGATGAGAGTAGCCGAGGATCGCTTACAATGGCGTGCAGTTGGAGAGGCCTATGTCCAGCAGAGGACAAGAATAGGCTGATGATGATGATGATGATGATGATCCATGACCCATGGTGAAATATGTAGTTAGGTATCATATTGCTCATTTAGTAAAAATATGTTAATACAGGAATTTTTAAGTATCAAAATACTCATACACCAATTTAGAAATAAATAATCATTGAATCTAACAAAATTGTTATCATTGGTTGGAAGTTAATAATAAATAACATAATTATGAAAGTTAAAATGAATGACTTGATATCGATTCATAGTCTAGTATAATAATTGATGATCAACCTTCACCCGTTTCAATTTCAGTTCGGCTTAGCATGTCAAGAATGGCGCCGGTCTGTGATCGGGTCAGCCAGCACATTCGGCATGATGGTGTCACTGCCACTGACTGGGTTCGTATCAGACCGGTACGGGCGCCGCATTGCCGTTGCCATCAACGCCTTCAACCGAGGCTGGATCGGCCTCTCGAGATACTGGGCAACGTCGTACAACAGCTTCATAGTACTTGAGTTCTTGGAGGCTGCGTGTAGCTATGCTAGATTCACTTGCGCATTTACTACTGGTAAGGATACATGGCTTACTTTCTGGATACTTAGCGTTTTAAATCGACTCATATTTCGAGCTAACAAATTAAGGAATCCAAAAAATAAAATAAAACAACAATAAATATATTTCGCGAAAACGAAAGCGAAGCAAACCGTCTATATAAGTGATATCGCGGACTGACAAGTGAACTGAAAATATTTTATTAAGTTACAGTAAACATCGAGTTTTCTTAGTAATAGTTTCTACCTAATAGTTTAGGCATAATGGGCAGTTAGCGACAGTGAACTACGAGACATAACTGATAAGATCTAACTGACAGTGAGCGATCAGTATTGCTCGCTTTTTTACTGTCGCACCTCACCCACGGGATCCGGTTACCAAATGATTTAACAGACTTCGATGTTTTAGATAACCGTGAGAATTTTAGTGTCCTTGGAATCATGAGTCGGAGAGTAAAATTATAAATGCTATAAATCAAAATGTGTTGAACACCTGACGATGATAAACTTTAATGACCTCTTAAAGGATGCCTAAACATGTTATCTTATTAACAGCTATGGAGTCTATGGGACCAAGGTACCGAGTAGCAGCAGGCGCAGCAACAACTACCTTTTACTCTTTAGGGGTAATATCGTACGACACTTGATCCTCGCCCTTTATATACCACAGTTCTGCACCATCCTCTATTTCTGGATCATGCCTGAATCTGTCCGATGGTACTTGAGCAAAGGACGCTATACAGCCGAGGCTCAACTAAAAAAGGCAGCAAAAATAAATGGTAGAGAGATGTCTGAGAAATCATTACGTTGCTTAAGGGAGAATTCAGAGGAAGAGAAAAGAAAAATGCAACTGGGAAAAGAGCATGAAGCGAAGGAACCGTGGCTTGTGACACTGGTGTTCAAACATAAACAGATCCTTATCCGATGTATTGTGGCTCCAGTGTGGTGGATCACGTTGACACTTGTGTACTACGGTTTGTCGATGAATGCCGTGACCATGTCAGGGAATAAGTATGTGAACTACATAGCAGTGGCAGTGGTGGAGATTCCAGCATATTGGACTGCCGTTTTGCTATTTGACAGAATAGGGAGTAAACCGCTGCTTTTTTGTGCGTTCTGGGCTTGTGCTGTATGCCAAATTGGATTTATTTTTATGCCTGAGGGTGAGTAGTTAAAACAACTTATTAGTTTTTAGACATTAGTTGTATCTCCACCTCCAAGCAATAAAAAAGTCTGATGTGTTCGTTATACTTACTTATTTATATTTACCGTTATTCAAAATAAACTTGTATCGAAATATTCCAGTTTTAATAAATCTAGCATTGCATAATTGCTTATATCGGCATCACACCGTTATGCCGATTTTGATAAGTATTTGGTTAGCAAGCTTCCGTACTAAAAAGTTATGTGCCTATTTCCCTATGGTCTTAATTAAATTGTTCTACATTTCAGGTTACTTGAACCTCTCCCTAGCGGTGTACCTGGTTGGCAAATACAGTATCTCCATAGTGGTCACATCGTTGTACATCTACACCAATGAGATCTTCCCTACGCGTTACAGGACCAGATTGGTTGCATTCTCGTCGATGATTGGCAGAATTGGATCCATCATAGCTCCGCTTACTCCAGCTTTGGTAAAAAAAAAGGAATTTAATATTATTATTTGCCCTCACACAAATATCGTTTTGAAAATAATGCATAATTTCATTTTTTCGTCAGGGTACTTTGGTTTGGGTGCATCTCCCATTCGTGTTGTTTGGAGGTTTGGCGGCGTTGTCTGGTACCCTAGTGCTTCTGGCTCCAGAGACCAAAAGCATGACACTCCCAGACACTATGCAGCAGGCTGCTGAACTTGGCACAAAGAAATAATTAAGCTAACCTGGATTATTGGAGTATAAGTATAAATACATGTAATTAAGTATAACATTATTTTGTATTTGTTTGTAAGAATTAAATTGTTTTGAGTTGACAGTACTGTTTTATAAATACAACTAGGAGGCTCCCGCAACTTCGTCCGTGTATTTTTTTTCTTTACCGTAGACGGGTAAAAAGTATCCTTTAACCATCTTTGGATGTCCAGCTATCCCTGTACCGAAATAGGATAAAATTCGTTCAGCCGTTTCGGCGTGATGCGAGGACAATGAAATTTATGACCAACAGATGGCGCCAGGCTGGCATGGCGGCGCGCGCCCATACAAAACAAATGACGATCCTGCATCATGCTATTAAGATTTTTCCTGAAATTCCTCTCCATAGAAAACTGATTTTTAATAGGTACAAATCTAGAATTTTATAATAGTATAGATAAAGTATCGATTCAAACCATCCCACAACGACAATTCTCGTTTCACAGTTTCAATAGCAAATCAGTAGAAAAACTTCATTAAACATACATTAGTCATATCTTTAATTGTGCATTTTTCTGAACTACTCCATGGCAATCTAAAAATAATTCTCAAGACACATATGCTGTAGAATGTAGATATACGAGTATATTATCAGTAACATATCAAGTACTTTATACCTGCATAGTTGCACTTGAGATGTCTGTCTTGATACTTAGTAAAGATTCGTCAACCGTGGCGGGGTATCATGCATTTTTCTGCTACTTTACTTAAAAAACTAAGTTTAATGTTTTATGAATTGTCTAAAGTTTGTGGCCTTATTCCTGTGAATTAGATAAATCGATTTGAAGTTGGGTTTCAATGATATTTTGAATACGCGGAATATTTTACTAAATGTTTACAATTAGATCAATTTATTAAAGAAATAATAAATTAAAGCATTATAGTATATTATTTCTTAAATGATCTTAAACTTGATTATTACCGTTTAGTATATTTTAAATTTGAAACAGCACAGAATAATAACAGATTAAATTGGAGTGAACATCTCTGAAGAAACTGCCCATAATTAACATCTACTTATAGCGAAGCTTAGCTAATATTTCAATGTAAACAAGCATAAAATGTCAAACGCCGACAACGATTACAAAAATGTGTCTGTGGACTCAAAGAGAGAAGAGAAACGAGTGGATTTGGACACAATTCTTACGGAAGAAATTGGAGAGTTTGGAAAGTACCAGCGATGGGCGCTTGGGTTAACTTTGGTGTTATCTCTTTTTAGTGGCTATAGTGAAAATGAGTATGTGTTTACAGCTGCTAGGATATCTACCAGGTACGTTTTATTTTTAAAAACTAGGTGGCTTTTAAAAGCCTCTGGTAATCCTCAATCTACCCTCATCTATAACAGATGAGGGTAGATTCTAACAGTTAGAAGCGGGCGCTTATTAGTTAAACGATTATATTATTATCATGAATGTACCCTACTACGTACCTACTCTACTGCGTATTTTTTTTCGATACAGATTATACATATGTATAGCTGACCGTTTTGGTATTAACGGTTAATATTAAATATTTGTCAGATACTTTCAAGTGCAAGGTTCGATATCAGTAGGTATCTAGTTATCTTCAACATATTAAGACACTCTGAAATCATTCTTCTTATACAATTTTCAAGTGTGACCCTAGTACAGAAAGATCACAAAAGGGTCAAATCTTTCGAGTTTTTAACTTTTCTATAATCAATGGCTTATCAGTCTCTGCCATAAGTTGACAGGTCGCGAGGAAATTAGTGTTGAATGGGCGTATAATCTTTCACAAGGCAGGACACTAGCAACCAGATTTTTCCACAAAGTGCATATTAATTTAACGGTAATGCATGATATTAACCTCTTCATTTAACCTACTTGTACTTTTTTAGATGCCTGATTCCTGAATGCGAAACCAGTTCAGATTTTTCACAATGGTGGCTGCCACTGGCAATACCACACTTGCCCGGCTGAAGCCTTTGACCGTGACGTTATTGTCCCTTGTGAAGAATATGTCTACGAAAATACAGATACACTGTTGTTTATGAGGTACATAATTTTATATTTCCAAACTGATTTCTTTATACCAAAGCAACATTTACAATTGTATTGCATACAGTTTGTCATAAGATGATTTTGAATTAAAAAATTAAAGCCAAATAGGCGATGGGACGTTTCAAATATCATATCAGACTATCGCGTGTGCTGATTTCTGGCCGAAAGGTGTCGTGTTTCGTCGGTTCCGGGGCAACCTACCAAATCCAACACCCGAGATGTCGGAACAACGGGGCCACGCCGTTGCAGTTTACATGTAAACTGTAATGTCATGTAACCTGTTTTTCAATAAATAAATAAATCATTACGTTCAATGTTATGTTTCAGTTCAACTTGGCTTGCAAGGAGTGGCAGCGGTCATTAATAGGCTCAGCCAGCATATTTGGCAAGATGTTAGCACTACCTCTGAGCGGGGTGTTATCCGACCGGTATGGTCGTCGCACCGCCCTTGCCCTCAATGCTTTCAACACTGCCTGGATTGGTCTGATACGTTACTGGGCCAAGTCGTACACAACTTTTATAATTCTAGAATATCTTGAGGCTGTTTTTGGCACAGCCAGTTTTACTTGCGCCCATGTCATTGGTAAGCAAAATGTTGCTAATATGAGTTACATAGATTAGATTAAATTAGTTACGTAGATTAAGAATCAAGTTCAAAGAAAGTAACCTTCTTCAAACCTTCAATAAATTGAGCGTACTCCCACCTGAAAGGCCGGCAACGCACTTGTGACTGCTCTGATGTTGCAGGTGTCTATGGGCGACGGTAATCGCTTTCGATCAGTCGATCAGTTTACTCGTTTGATCATAAAAAATAAAATCGTCACGATAAATATTTATATTGAGCGTGCTTATATACAGTTGTTTAAGATAAATGCCCCAAATATTTTTTTAAATAATGTTTAACTGCAAACAGCAATGGAATTAATGGGACCAAGGTATCGAGTAGCAGCAGGCGCTACAACGTCTACTTTCAGCACTCTAGGGACGGTAATGCAGGCATCAGTAGCTCGGACGTTGCCCCACTGGAGACACTTGACCCTCGCACTGTTCATACCACAGCTATTAACAATCGTCTATTTCCGGATTATGCCTGAATCTGTCCGATGGTACTTGAGTAAAGCCCGCTACATAGAAGCCGAGGCCCAACTGAAAATGGCAGCCAAAATGAATGGGGTCGTTCTCAAAATATTTGCACCGCCACCTGTCAACAGGTCTGTCTTAGAAGAAGTTTTTTACACCGCATTATTTTAAATATTCAATTATCAACACATATCTAAAGACACTTTTTACATAGAGGCCAAAAGCTTTCAATTAAAAGTAAAGTATATTAATAGACAAAAAAACGATTTAAAACTAGGTTTTGTCGGTCACTTGCCGTGTCCCAACGCGAGGTACTCATGTTTCGTTGTAATAAAAACATATACATTACCGACTTAGCTTAAGTTCAGTACTCCATTTTATTTTCATATATGATGAAGATTGAATACTACCATATCGAATAATAATACTATGCTTATTTTGCGAATTATTTGCAATTTAAGTTTGTCCACGCCATTTTTTGTCGTTCACTTGTCATGAGACAAACATTACAATTGTGTGACTACTATTTCGTTTCCCCTGCCTAACCCCGCATAAATCGAGACCTTCAGTTGCCACCTAACACTGTTCCGAGTGACACGTCGTCAGTGTGCTGCACTAAAAAAATATGATACATACTCTTACGCGAGCGGGAGTTTGTAATAGGTATGTAGTCTATATTCTGCCTTCCATATTTTGGTTGACGTGTGTACTATTGCATTCATTTTAATTTATAACGCGTAAAGTATGATCTACTTTTATGTGTATAAATATGCAGTTCATCAACGAAATACTTTATTTGTTTTGATGACATAACTGTCATTTTGTCCATCACCTGTATGTCGTTCACTTGTCTATATAAAAACAGGTGAACGACACATACGGCAGGTTAACGACAATTATTTAAACACTTATACAAAATTATTTAAAAACCAGGTTTTATCGGTCACTCGCCGTGTCTCAACTCATGCTTCGTTGTTATAAAAACATATAAATTTCCGAAGTAGCTTAGTTTGAGTATTCCATTTCACTTTCAAGCTGTCTTAGGAATCCTTAGCAGGCGGTGCCCGCACCAGATTTTGAAGCATGAATCCTCTGCCTGTCAGCGGCTTTAAGCGTCCAAGGTCTCTGCCCCATAAAGAGATATGGACAAGACAAGGGCACAGACGAGGTGCATGTTAGTTCGGTTGGGGATGTGTCTATCTTTCGATATTTTGCCGCGTTGGGTCATCGCTGTTTTGGCCATTCCGATTCGCCTACGAATCTCTGGTTTCCATGCCTCTATTTGTGACAATGGAGCCAAGGTACTGGAACTGATCAACAGTTTCAAACTCTTGAAGCAGGTTAGTACTTTGTCGACTAGTAATGGTCGACTATCATCAGCTCGGTCTTATATTTATTAATATCGAGACCCATTTTGAGGCTGGTTGTTTTGAGTCATTCCAAAAGTTGGGCCACTTCTGCTTCGGGTGATGCAAAATAGGCGATGTCTACCACGTACCTTCAAGGGCTCCATATCTGTTAAATAGTATTGGGGATATTATGCATGATATGCATATGCATCCCTGTCCGGAACTTAAAGTTCTTGTATGTGACATCTCCTACTGACACCATTCTGTATTCAGACTCGTAAAGGCTTTATAAAGTGTTACCAGATGTGCTGGCAGCTTCAGACAATACCTCCCATAACTTATCCCACCTAACGCAGCCGAAGGCTTTCTGGTTATCAGATGTGAAGGAATTCCTCGAAGATGACGAAAACAGCAATAAGTTACTCAGCGGGTAGGAAAGAATATGTCAAAAGAAGCAGCATCAGGATGCAGAAACGTTATTTAAATGATTCGCTGTTGAACCTTCATAACACATTTATAAAATTACGTGGGTATGCTTGAGTTTTGCATCTTTTTGTCGGTTATGACCTTTCTGGATAGTACAGGCTTCAAAAAACCTCCTGAGAAATGTCCTATGATATGAGAATTACATGCTTGTTTTTTATGCAAATTACTAACATAAGGAAAAAAGAAAAACAAAAACAATCAAATAAGCACTATTTGACAGTTCAACGTAGATTTTATTTAAAATGTCACTTACCTGCATCCGTCGTCGTTAACCTGCTAACAAATTCAGTGAAGTTGGAAAATATTTGTCGCAAACCTGCACCCAATTGTCGATAACTTGGTAACAAATGTCGTTTACCTGACATCGATGTCTTTCACCTGTCGACCTAAAATTTCAAACACCTATATCTTCTAAGATATTCAATTTAACTACTTCCCTCGACGTGATATCAATTGTCTGAATATATTTCTAGCGATTCTATGAAAAATAAAAGAAGAAATCGCAACTTTAAAAAAAAATGCAAAATTAACGCAGCGGTGCAGATTTTTTGAGAACGACCCAATGGCAGTTTTGTCTGAGAAATCGTTACGCTATTTAAGGGAGAATTCTGAGGAAGAGAAAAGAAATATGCAATTGGGAAAAGAGGAAGAAGCGAAGGAACCGTGGCTCGTGACACTGGTGTTCCAACATACTCGTAAGCAGATCCTAATGCGATGTATTGTGGCTCCAGTGTGGTGGATCACGATGACACTTGTGTTCAACGGATTGTCAATGAATGCCGTGACCATGTCAGGGAACAAATATTTGAACTACATAGCAGTGGGAATGGTGGAGATTCCAGGGTGTTGGACTGCTGTTCTACTTTTTGATAGGATTGGCAGAAAGCCGTTGCTTTTTGTGCGTTCTGGGCTTGTGCTGTATGCCAAATTGGATTTATTTTTATGCCCGACAGTAAGTACTTTGGTAGTATAATATATTTTTGGGCATTAACAGTGCCCATATAATATATTTATATTCGTACAGTAAATAAATAATCCTAATAATTTGCTAAATAATTTGTGTCCCAAGCAAAAATTCAAAATATTGAATTGTTGAAATATTATCAACCATTATTGTAAACTGACTTAATAATGAAAATATATCGGTCTATTTTAGACCAAAAAAATTGTATATTACTGCAGACGCCGGGAAATAAGAGCTTGTCGGCTGAGTAGGTATAGACGTCTACGTAGTGATACGAAGCGCGCAAGCCCTTTTCACGGCTAAGGCATGTACCTATACCTAGTGCTTTTCTCAAACATATGCAATGAAATAAAAAATACACCACTCAAAAAACATAATTCAAATGTTCAGCCAGTTCATGAACACAGACGCCATGTTTAAAATACGGAACCCTAAAAAAGTATTTTTAATTTTCTCCAATCCCTCTATATTTTTTTCTTTAATAAGTTGTCCACGTGTGTAGTGTTCGAATATTAGGGCCATCATACACAACCTGATAATAAGAATCTTAATTTCTATAATAAATAAAATAAAGGCAGAGTATTTTTAATATTGTCTATGGTCTCTGATGACTTACGTATAGACAGTATTTTAAATTTATTCATCAACACATTGAATCATACAGATTTTTAATTCTTAATATCAGTTCGTGTGTACTAGGCATTAACGCGTATATTGTTGGTCCGATGGCTGAATGGGTAGCCACTAGAAAAAAAAATATATATCAGCTGTTCATAAACACAGACGCCAAGTTTACATTAAAATTAAAAACAAGATTACTTCCCGGCCTAGGCCTTCAATTTTGTATGAAATCCCTTTACAGTTCTCTCGACTTGTTCCGCCCGAAACTTGACACTTCGAAGCCTGTTTTAACGCACGTTATGACGATATTTCATTGCAAGTTTGAGAAAAAAATATACATTCATTCATTCGTATTTGTATAATATTCATTCTACTCTTTACTATATTACGATATTCATAATTATTGAATTGAAAGGCCATCACGATGCTAATACATTTAAATAAAACCATTTAAACGGTAATCCGTATCCGTATATCGCGTATATTAATTATTTGAGCCTCTCTGACATTTCGGTACCTTTACAGATACCGTTGTCAAAGGTTGACTGAGAAAAACACAATTTTACATTTGTGCAAACTACCCATTTCATAAATATTAATTTAAAATAAATGTGTTCATACATGCCAGATGTAACGTGTAAAGACAGTGCCAGACTATTATTTATTATTTAGCTATATTACTGAGGAGAAAGAACCGCCGAAAGAAAACTCCCAGATTACCTTCTTTATTATTATGATCTACTTTTAAACAAATACTCTACATAACATACTACTTTTAACACTAATTTGTTTTACACCTTTCGAGGCCCAAGGTTTCCAGTCTTGTGTCTTGCTTGATCCTGGATTAGATGTACAAAAGGAGCCCGGTGGTAATGACAAACCATCTTCTCTATTGAAATAATTAATATACGCGATATTAATCCGTTTAAATTGTTTTATTTAAATGTGTGGCCGTCGCGGAAACCGAAGAAAATACTATGCTAATATTTAAAATCTGCAAGTTCATTTTTTTTTATTATTGTTGTATCGTGTTTAAAGATTACTACAACCTCTCACTGGTGGTCTACCTAGTCGGCAAGTACTGCATCTCCATAGTGGGCACTTCATTATACATCTTCACCAATGAGATCTTCCCCACGCTTTACCGGGCCAGGTTGGTCACATTCGCCTCCATGATTGGCCGAATTGGATCCATTACAGCACCACTTATTCCAGCATTGGTAAGAAATTAGAGGCTGATCTTTTTGTGATACTTATTAGAAATGAGACAAGTAAGAGAGGTATTGAATCGTGATTAAATTTTTTGGTGTATGCAATGGAAACGTGTTTAGTGATTCTGAAGGGATCCTGGTACCCAGTTTTTAACCCCCGACAAAATAGAAGGGTGTAAGTTTAACATGTGTATCTGTATATCGGTGTTTCTATGTATTTGTGTGTAGCTGTATGTATGTCTGTGGCATGATAGCTCCCAAACAGATGGTCCGAATCGAATGCGGTTTTTTTAATCGAAAACCTTGTCTGTCGAGATGGTTCTTAGCTATGTTTGTTGGGATCGGAGTTGTTTTAAATTTTGAATACAGGTTATATTATTATATTTAAATAAAACAATTTAAACGGATTATATCGCGTATATTAATTATTTGAGCCTCCCTGACGTTTCAGTACCTTTACAGATACCGTTGTCAAAGGTTGGTTGGTTGGTTGTCAACCTTTGACAACGGTATCTGTAAAGGTACTGAAACGTCAGGGAGGCTCAAATAATTAATATACGCGATATAATCCGTTTAAATTGTTTTATTTATATTATTATAATAAGAAAATTATAGGTGACTAGGTTTAACACGATTTTCACTTGACATAGAGATTATAAAACAATGTAACCAAATTATTTGTGATGATAATGCACGGTTACCGAAAACAATGAATTAGGACTTTAGGTCTACAAATACTAAATTATATTTCAGCGCAGTTTGGTTTGGGAGCACCTCCCCTTCGTGTTGTTTGGGGTTCTGGCGGCGTTGTCCGGTACCCTGGTTCTGCTGGCTCCTGAGACCAAGGGCACTTCTCTCCCGGACACCATGCAGCAAGCTGCTGAACTCGGTAGAAAGAGAATGAAGTAACCTACCCTAGATGACTTCTCCGTCAATCTTTCTTCTTCTCCAAAGGACGCTACCAAATGACTGTTATCTAGTTGTGCCACAACGGATAATATTAATACAATACAATGTAGGATTGTATCATAAATAACAGAAAACAATACTAATGTTATCTCTAAATTAAGATAAAATATATTATTTCAAATTACCAACGCGTTTTATAATTAAAATGATTCCAGACTTACCTACACTAGGTACAGTCGCCATCAGACATATCGCAGCATATAAGGCGTTCATAAATATTTGAACATGTACTGTAACGCCCAGTCAATAAAAGTCGTGTTCAGATATTTATGAACGCCTTATATGCTGCGCTATATCTAATGGCGACTGTACATTTGTTTTACACCTACTGTTCGTCAACAAATTGCAGAATAATATTGTGATTGTACATAATAAGTCTCTTGACGAACAGTGGGAGGTTTACTGCGTGGTTCACTTTTGATGTTCTTTTATCAGCTACGATGCATTGTGCCAAAACTGAAGTCCATCGTAATCCAAAACTAATCCAAAAGACACGCGCGATATAGATTATACTATCAGTAACATATCATGTTCAAGTACACCCTCACATTTACTCTTGAGATCTCTCTCTCGATGCTAAGTAACCGATCGCAAACGGAGACGAGTACTATTCTATATGCTTACTTACCAAATATTATAGAGTTTATTGGTTCACGAAGTATTTAAATGTTGTGCCTAAATTTCTATGAATTGGGAGAAGAAAAGGTAATACTGAGTCTACTTTTCCGCCGTTGCAAAGAAAATTATATTTTAGCAAATATGTTGTAAGTGATGATCACAGACGTTTTATAACAGATACTAGCAATAGCACTTGGATTTAATTCAAATATAGCTAATATTTGTTAGTGAAAAAGAAAACACCCCGCGTCACAAAACCAAATCTATAAAGTTTATTTCTGGAGAAACGATCTTATAGCAGGTGATGTATTTAGAAAAGTTTGGTTAAATGCGAAAGCGACACAAATAAGTAAAATGCTAAAAACTGAAGATGATCACGAGGATGTAATTGTGTCCAAAGATGCGAAATATGATGACAAACGAGTGGATTTAGACACGATTCTTGTGAATGAAATTGGCGAGTTTGGAAAGTACCAGCGATGGGCGCTAGGGTTGAGTCTGATGGTGGCTCTACTCGGTGGCTTCAGTGGAAATGAGTTTGTGTTTACTGCTGCTCGAATACCAAGCAGGTAAGACATCATCATCATCATCATCATCATCATTTCAGCCATAGGACGTCCACTGCTGGACACAGGCCTCCTCAATTGACTTCCACATGGGCCGGATAGAAGCGACCCGCATCCAGCGTGTCCCCGCAACCCTGACCAGGTCATCCGACCACCTTGCGGGTGGCCGTCCTACGCTGCGCTTGCCGGTACGTGGTCTCCACTCGAGAACCTTTCTGCCCCAACGGCCATCGGTTCTTCGAGCTATGTGCCCTGCCCATTTCCACTTCAGTTTGCTAACCCTGTTTGCTATGTCGGTGACGTTAGTTCGTCTACGAATCTCATCATTCCTGATTCGATCACGTAGAGAGATCCCGAGCATAGCCCTTTCCATAGCTCGCTGAGTGACTCTGAGCTTCCTTAAGAGGCCCATAGTTAGAGACCACGTCTCGGCTCCGTAGGTCATCACCGGTAATACGCACTGGTTAAAGACTTTTGTCTAGAGGAGGTAAGACATAATACCTTTTAAATACTAGAAAAGAGGCTTAAGAGGCTAGAAAAGAGGGTTTTGAATACCACTTGAATCGGTTTGTTTTTTTAACACCTATGAAGCATTTATGAAAAACAAATAGATCCAATCAAAATAATAAACTTATTATTAACTTTATTTCTACATGTTTTGTGTTAGTAGATTTATATATACAAAACTGTATCTTTGATTGCTTAGTGTATATGTAAGATATATCTTGATAAATATTTTGTTAAGGCATAAGATTAGATACATCAAGAGACGATAACCTCAAGTGCAAGGTTTAATATTGATGCTTTGATATAGTCACCAGTAATATTATAAATATCTAAATTCGCTAAACTAAATACGTTCTAACAAGTTAGGATTTAAAATAGTGTTTGCTATGGCCAAAATGTCATAATAATATTAGATGGAACAATCTAAAATTAATCATTGAAAAAAAAAAGCAGACTAGAAGGAAGTTTCATACTCTTCTGCATTTCGTGTTCATACTCGTCTCTTTCCAGAATGGATCTACACCTGCGCTCTTAGATAAAAGAACCATTATTTTTCAGGTGCCTGATCCCAGAATGCGAAACCAACTCAGATTTTTCGCAGTGGTGGCTATCATTAGCGATACCAAACGAAGACGGATCTTTTGACAACTGTCAGAGGTTCAACTCTTCAGGACTCATCTTGGGAAATGCCACGTGCCCCGCTGCAGCTTTTGACCGTGATGTTGTTGTCCCTTGTGAAGAATATGTCTACGAGAATACAGACACCGTTGTTTATGAGGTGTGTTGCTAGTAACGTCTTAATTTGACAAAATGGTATTTTAAAATCAGTTGCCCAATACGTACCTACCCTTTTTTTTCTTGTAACGTTCATCACATAATTTATTATTTTGATATAAAAATGTAACTTAATATCATTTGAAATTTTCTGAAGTTTCTTGGTGCTTCTTCTCAACCACTGCTTGTTAAATAGTGACGAAGTTTGTCACTTCTTTATCGCATGATAAACGCAACCAAGCGTTGATAGAATTATATAAAAAGCCCTTGCACCTACTTGCAGTACCTATAAAGCTTTGAATATTTCATATTTCAGTTCAACTTGGCATGCCAGGAATGGCAGCGGTCGCTCATTGGTTCAGCTAGCATATTTGGCATGATGCTGGCACTGCCCGTGACCAGTATCGTCTCTGATCGTTACGGCCGTCGCACAGCCCTCGCCCTCAACGCTTTCAACCGTGCCTGGATCGGCCTATCACGTTATTGGGCTCAGTCTTACACCGCTTTCATCATTTTGGAGTTCTTAGAGGCTGCTTTTGGAGCAGCTGGTTTTAATTGTGCCTATATCATTGGTAAGTAAAAGTTATTATTTCGCCTCTTCTAATGATATAATCTTATGGTATGAAAAAGAGCAAATTTTTGAATTCCTTGTCTAATCCGTTGAGCAATGATTTTACATTTCTACATTTGTTACATCATTGCTCTAGTTCCAGAACAATGAATTTCTTTCCTTTTTTTTAATGAATGCACTACTTATTAATTTTATTTTCTTTATTCTATATATTGCCAGCGATGGAGTTCATGGGACCAAGATACCGAGTGGCAGCAGGCGCTACGACGTCTACTTTCTTCACTCTAGGAATGATTACACAGGCACTTTTAGCTTGGGCGTTGCCTTACTGGAGACACTTGACTTTAGCACTTTACATACCACAGCTATTTACCGTGGTCTACTTCTGGATCATGCCTGAATCTGTTCGATGGTATCTAAGCAAAGGGCTGTACACAAAAGCTGACGCTCAATTGAAAGAAGCTGCTCGTAAAAATGGTAAAGTTTTGTCTGAGAAATCCCTCAAAATTTTAAGAGAAAACTCGGAGGCAGAGAAAAGGAATATAGAATTGAGGAGAGTGCATAGAGTGAAGGACCCATGGCTTGTAACACTAGTATTCCAACACAAGCCGATCCTGATACGTTGTATCATAGCTCCAGTATGGTGGATCACGACCACTCTTGTGTACCTACTATGGATTGTCGATGAACGCTGTCACTATGTCGGGGAACAAGTACATAAACTACATAGCAGTGGGAGTGGTGGAGATCCCCGGGTTTTGGACTGCAGTTTTACTATTTGACAGAATTGGCAGAAGGCCGCTGCTCTTATGCGCTTTTTGGATTTGTGCTGCGTGTCAAATCGGATTTATTTTCATGCCAGACGGTAAGTATTCTGATAATTACTGAATTCAATTTGTATATAAATATATCGGTATAGTCTTTATTGACCAAGATAAGGATACGTCGATTTTATATGTTAAGAGGTTCCCTGATAAAGTACAGACTTTTAATGGAGAAGACGTGTTCTGACACAGAAATAACTTCAGTGTACTTTTAAGTCTTTATGAAATGCAATTGTGTATATACATTTCTTTTGTGTTCGCAGGTTACTACGGTCTCTCCCTGATAGTGTACCTGATCGGCAAGTACTGCATATCAATAGTGGTCACCTCCCTGTACATTTTCACCAATGAGATCTTCCCCACGCGTAACCGGACCAGTCTGTTTGCCTTTTCATCTATGATTGGAAGGATATGATCCATTTCGGCACCACTTACTCCTGCTCTGGTAAGAATGGAATGATAGAAGTTAATACAACCATGAGTGGTTTATCCTTAAAAGAGGCCTTATGTCGTACAGCGGATACGACACCAGGTTAGCAAAAAAATATAAAATACAACTTTAAATTATTTAAAATGAATTTATTTGCGGAAATATCACTTGGTGCCATAAAAATCATAAAATCTCATCAATATCATCAATTTTTCAACCAAAAATCAGTTAGCCAAACACTTTAACCAAGGATCTTTACGGTGGCCAATTTTGTGTAACCTACATGAAGCTGCTTTCAGCTACCTTCACAAGATAGTGTGATCGCCTTGTAAAGACTTTACCCACACTACAGTGTCTTTCTCGAGTTCTCGATTCTCGCGAGATACATGAAACTGTATTTACCATTGTATCAATTGTATCCCTCAGGGTTCCATAATCTGGGTACATCTACCGTTCGTGCTATTTGGAGGGCTCGCGGCTTTGTCTGGTACCCTGGTGCTGCTGGCTCCGGAGACCAAGGGCACGAAACTCCCAGACACCATGCAAGACGCAGCTGAACTTGGCACGAAAAGGACGAATTAATCTATTCTGGAGCTCATTGCAATCATGTTTCCTACTACTAGATACTATGTGCAATAAAATTATTATAACTCAGTGGTTTAACCATGGTGCTTACCAATTTCGAAAAATGGTTGTCAGACAGAGACACAGCTACTAGTACTAATAAAGAAGCATTGAATATTATAGGAGAAAAAGTGCCTATTAACTAGGCCTCGGAAAATGAGATGCTTTTATACCTAAACTTTGGCGGTGGCTTTGTAGTCCAGTTGAAGTATAGGCGGCATTGTTTGAGGTATGAGTGAGATAGCAATAGGATTTGTCAACTTTAGGTAAACATCCACCTGAATTTCCGATCCCTAACTATTAAAATTAATAGAGAATACACGAGGTAATGTAACAATTAATTTATATTTGCTATTCAGTAAACAGATTCTGGAATTATCTCGATTGCACGCCTAACTTTTTGCTTCTCGTCTCTTTCCTGAGAAAAAAGATATCTTAGCGAGGGAGATTTGTGATATCCGAGCACCTGCTAAGGAAATTACTTTTTCCTCAAGAACACCACGGAAGGAAAAACTGAGGAATGAACAAGAAGAAATTACTTTGAACAGAATAAGGAAAAGTGAGTTATCAAGAAGTAAAGTAGAATGCTCAAGATGATTTTGAATAGTTGAGATCTTAATGTATGACTAGATTATCTTTACAGATACAAATACAAATACTCTTTATTGCACACCTCCAACATCAAGGAATATACAACACAACATGAGATACATTAAAATAACAGGCATAGGTAAACAACAGGCGGTCTTATCGCTAAATAGCGATCTCTTTCAGACAACCTTCAGGTAGCGGAGTAGTTGAAAAATTAATGTTTGAAATTAGTAGTTGGTGCATAATAATAATAGGAAAACGAATAAACGACTACCACAAAAAACAAAAGTGATAAACATACATAAATAAAAATATACAGATGTACCTTACATACATACTTAGACATAATAAATAAATATACTGTAAAGTAATAAATAAAACAAAACCAGTATGAGCCACAAAGTTAAAGGAGCGATTAATATTGCAGTGTACTAAGGGAGACACAAATTGTGTTTTTTGAAGAGGGTTTTAAATGTTGCAAGTGATTGGGCACGCCTTATATCCAGAGGTAGCGAGTTCCACAGTAAAGTAGCCCGGAAAGTGAAAGCTTTACCTATACAGCCAATGATGTTTTTTATGAAGGTACGTTATAAAGTAATAAGACACCTGCAATATTTACATCCCAGTCACTCAGTCCGCCACTTTCCGGAGATCAACCAAGGCGTTTCCACTTTTGGAGCACTATTAACCTATATACTTAAAAATATCATTGTATATAGTTAGCTACCCTACAACCTAAAAACCCGACAGTAACAAGACAAGACAATAAGTAGACAGATAGGTTGATCCAAGATGATTCAATAGTCTGCTTTTACTTATTATAGCAAATAGATATACAAATAAATTCTTAGAATCGAATATAAAATGAAGGTCAGCGAATACATTTGTGTTGATAATAATAAACGACCATTTTAGCACGAGATTGAAACGAGTGATCTAGTTTTTATCTATAACATCCTCACCGCCAAAATTAGATATAAATATGGAGAAGTATTTGTGTGTTTGGTTTGCCATTTTTAGGGTTCCGTACCCAAAGGGTAAAAAGACTGAGACTTCGCTGTCCGTCCGTCCGTCCGTCCGTCTGTCACCTGGCTAGTTATATCTCAACAACGGTGATAGCTAGACAGTTGTAAATTTTCACAGATGATGTATTTCTATTGCCGCTATAACAACAAATACTAAAAATAAAATAAAATAAATATTTAAGGGGGGCTCCCATACAACAAACTTGTTAAAGATTATATATATGTATAGGTACGGAACCCTTCATGCGCGAGTCGGGCTCGCACTTGCCCAATTTTTTATATATATTTAGTAAGTTAATTTCAAACATTTTTTCAACTACTCCGCTACCTAAAGGTTGTCTGGAAGAGATCGCTATTTAGCGATAAGACCGCCTGTTGTTTACCTCTGCCTGTTATTTTAATGTATTTCATGTTGTGTTGTATATTCCTTGATGTTGGAGGTGTGCAATAAAGAGTATTTGTATTGTATTGTAAGTAGATTTCAGGTGATTATTGAGCAGGTTTCATTCTTCCTGAGCTTCCTAAATGAGACCTGTAAGCCTACCATAAATCTTGCCGCGACATCATTTGTCGTGCGACTCAGCGTCACCCTTCTTGCTCACGTGCTTTATAACGACAGCGAGAGACTAAGTTTATTCTCTGAATTTATGTGAAATTCCATGCCATATTGACTCTTATTCGCCAAGTATTATGCGTTTTTCATTAAATATTAAATTCAGCCTTAGATAAAAACTACGAAATTCCATGGTCAAATGTATAGTTATCCGAATCGGTCATTGAAAGTTCAAGTTCAAAGTCATTTGATATATTGTCCTACTTTAGAAACAACAGTGACACACCTCACACCTGGTCGAAAAACTGCGACCTGTTTTTTGGGTTCTGTAGTAAACAAGATAGGATCGCTATTGGTTTACCATTCTTTTTTAAACAAACGTGTCATAGAATGGTTTATTTCACTGACATATAATTTCATCGAAAGCATTTTTCTCTGAAACCATTAATTATTTTGGATTGTTATAAAACAAACCTAATCTGTAGGACATTTTCAAGATTACGAACAAAACTATGAAATCCGAAGAAAAAAAATGTCTATAGAATAGAATATTGCTTAGTATCAGGCATATTATTTAATTTACAAAAACGAATACTTAATGGACATTATTACTGTGTAAAAAACAAATGAAAACAAAATAGATAATAAAAATGTAAGGATAAAATGTGCACAATAAATGCAATATGATTCAAATTTAAAAATGTATATAAATAGGGGTATAATGAAATAAAATTATTAAACAATTAAATTAACCAGGTAACTCATTTAAATTTTTCTTTGAGCTTTGATATCTTTGTATCAATAGTTCAATAATTAAATTAAGATTTAAATCAATATACGATAATAAAAACAGCTTTCAGTTCTGATGCCAATGCGTGGACAACCAGTGCGTGAAAATAATGCATTTTTACAAATAATGCCATTAATTGCAATAAAAAGCTCATTGTTTGTCTTGTCTATGGATTTCGGCGGCTCGTACAAAAGGACACACAAGCCAAAAGAAAAAAAAATTGTCTATGGAATGAAACATTTGAAAAACGTTTGTCTATAAAAGAAAGGTATTCTTTCGCTTCTGTTTACCGTCTCCCTGTCTGTCCGTCCGTACAGGGTGACTTCAAATTGGTAATACAAAACACCTAATTGTGGCTCAGTTAATGATAAACAATGTATTACATTAAGTAAATTCTTAGCTATCTTTAACTACCGTTAATTTTCTAACTAAACAAATAATTAAAGTCCCAATGTGTGATTACCTAATGGTTACCACAAATTCAATAACTGTCGTATCTGTCACTCGTCGGAATTTACGTTAGTTAGTTACGTCAATCTGGGGGCACGGTAGTGCCCCCGCCAAGACGAAAAAAAAAGAGGCGGGGCACTACCTACCTTTTCTCGAACCGTTTCGTCTCATTTTCAAACCCTCATAGTTTCGTCCCAGTTAACACCAGAGCACCCAAATTCACAGGTTAAGATGCAGTTAGGGAACATATGAAATGTACTAAATTTCATTGATCTAGCTTTTATACTTTAGGTTTTATTGGTACCTAAAATACGCCGATTTTGCCACTCACTCACTTATGTATCAAAACCTCTGGGGTACTTCCCGATGACCTAGAAAGCTGAAATTTGGTATGTAAGCTAGGTTTAGTACACAAACAATAGAATAATTCTGAAACTTGGAACTTTTACCCCCCAACCCCTTAAACTAGGGGATGAAAGTTTGTATGAGACTTTCGCAAATTTTGATACTAGAGGTCTGAAAATTTATACCTATTGGGCTCAGCTCATTGTTATAAATAAAATACACATTCTAGGATTTTTAGAAAATCACCCCCCACCCTTAAAATAAGGGGATGAAAGTTTGTATGGGCTTTCCATAATGGGGGATAAAAGTGTATATAATATATATATATATATATATATATGGGGCTAAACGTAAGTATTTCTTAAATACACAATTATTATACTATACTATACTATAATTATATGATACTTACTTAGAAACACTTCAGCACAAAAAAAAAACATATAAATTAAAAATTACCTTACAAAAAGAAATGAGATCCCACCAAAAACATTTCATGTAAAATTGGCTGCCAAGACTCACATGCTCATAACGCTTTCGCTGTAAAAAAGTGGTCAGATCCCTCGAAAAGCCAAGCCCCTAAGCCCTGAGTATACTAATCCTACACCTTGGCTTCAAAAGTATGGCTTGGCCGTTTCATAAAGTACCGTAAATAAGTTTAACGGACTGTCCGGCCTATATGGTAAGGAATTAAGTTTAATATATTTTATCATGAAGACATAAACTTAATTTCTTGATACCGTATGGGCCAGACGGTTCTGTGGACTTATTTACGTTACTCTATGAAACGGCCAAGCCATACTTTTGAAGCCAAGGTGTAGGATTAGTATACTCAGGGCTTAGGGGCTTGGCTTTTCGAGGGATCTGACCACTTTTTTACAGCGAAAGCCGTATGGGCCAGACGGTTCTGTGGACTTATTTACGTTACTCTATGAAACGGCCAAGCCATACTTTTGAAGCCAAGGTGTAGGATTAGTATACTCAGGGCTTAGGGGCTTGGCTTTTCGAGGGATCTGACCACTTTTTTACAGCGAAAGCGTTATGAGCATGTGAGTCTTGGCAGCCAATTTTACATGAAATGTTTTTGGTGGGATTGAAGTTTACAAGTTATTAATTGAAATAATTCCTGAATTAGCACTATAATTCGCGCTGTAAATTAAAAAAATAACATTATCTATTCTTTGTATGTTACTGTAGGGGTAAAGACGAGGCAATTACTTAAAAATCAAAATCTTGCATACAATAATTTTCTTTGACAAGTGACAATTAGTCATCAATAACACGTTTACCTCATAAATGCTATGGCAGATGATAACCAAAGAGGAATGTGATGATTTGAAGTAATTTAAACCTCTTTGTTTTAGTTCATAGGGTAACCGCTTTAAGCCTAAAAAAAATAGGATAATTTAAAACTTAAAAATAAGATACTTTTGATTATTTTAGAAGCACGAGACTTAATAGAGGGGTTTACATTTAGGGATGATGTGTTCAAAACACCAATTTGATGTCACCCTGTAGTATTAAATCATCAGCTTTTAAGTGTTCGCTGCTGAACTCCTCCAACGCCACTTTAGAAGGTCCTTCGCTGCCCATATCCAGGAGACTCCAGCGACTTTCACTAGTTCATTATACACATTAATGTCGTGGAACTGATAAATTAAATGGAGATGATACCTTTTCAACTCAGTACAGTACATTCTTATTTTTTTCACATCCTGGGGTGACTTAAGTAAATTAAATCATTACTTAAGGGCTTTATCACACTTGAGATTTGCGAGCGAATTTTGTATGAAGGCGATCACGCAGCGAGTCGCCGCGACGCTTAGGGTGCGTCTACATTGAAGTGGAGCGGAGCCGAGCGGAATAGACCAATCACCTGAGTTGAAATCTGTGTCTCAGCTCCACTTCAAATCAAATCTTCTATTTGCATAAATTGCGGTACAGCCGAGATCGAAATTACATAATAACAGAACAACACCTATACACACGTGGCGTCACCTATAGGTTACACCGGAAGACCAGCGCTGGTTCCCGAGCCAGTATTTATGCTGAGGTGTGACCTTTTCGTGGCATACACACCTACGATTTTATTTTATTTCATTTTATTTCTAATGTGTTGTCCAGTTCGTTGATGTTTACGAATAAATTTTGATTCATTCATTCATCACAATTTGCCAGTATAGTGGCATGCAAAAATTTTCAATAATTTAATAATTTATAGTACAGTCGCCATCAGACATATCGTAGCATACATGTAAGGTATTCATAAATATCTGAACACGACTCTTATTGACTGGGCGTTACAGTACATGTTCACACATTTATGAACGCCTTATATGCTGCGATATATCTGATGGCGACTGTACCTATTATTTATAAATTATAATTTACATACACATACAACTCATTACAATTATTTGAATAAATCCTTATGCAATTACATAATAAACATAATTCATTTACATAATTTATTATGACGATTGCTTCCAAAAAAAATCATTAATTCAAAAAACATTCACTAAGCAACCATTTTGTTAGTTGCTCTTTAAATTGAGTTGGCGGACAATCTTTAAGAACGGTTGGTACATTATTATAAATTTTTATTGCCATGCAGAATGAGTTACTGCTATGGATTTTTTATTTTGCACTTGGCAAGTACAGCCTATTTCTGTGTCGTGTAGACCTTGGAACCTTCACTTTTGTGGTTAGTCGATCCCGCACGGCTCCGCTCCGCTCCGCTCCGCTCTGCTTCAGTGAAAACGCACCCTTTGTATAGAAAACGCTCGGAAATCGCAATTGTGATAAAGCCCTAAGTCACAGGCGATAAAGTGCTTAAATACCATCTCTATGTGATAAATACAATTTACTGCTAGGGAATGCCTCATGGCATTAAGTCCACCTTTTGTACGATAAGTTTTTCTTACGTGCAATAAAAATTACCTAGATAAATATAAAAAAAAATTTACAACACTATAAGTTTGTAATAAAGACTACGGAACTCTAAGCCGCTCTCTACGGCGCTCTTAGCCGGTTTTTTTTTCTGAATTAGGTAATAGATGGAATATGAGAGTTTTCGCGTGTCTATATATCACAGGATTTATAAATGGACCACTAGTTCAGTAGGTAACATTGAGGCGTATCACACGTGCGCCTGAGTTGATAATTAGTTCAATAAAGGAATTGAGTGCGTGGAAAGAAACCTAACCTAAGTGATTTTTTTAGAGAACTGAGCAAGGGACGTTCCGACTTATAGCAACTGTTCCGGAATATTAAAACGAAGTAGTGGAATTAAAAACTATAATTATATAAGGGAAAGATTAACTCAAGTCTTTACATAGTGGCTAAGTTTTTATTTTCAATTGTATACTTAGTATGCAGCGAGTGCGACAACTTTTGGGCATCATCTTTAAATGTAAGTACCTATATGTTATTCATTTATACGTAACATACAAATCCTTGGGAAAAAACTTAATCTTGATACACTTAAATTTCAACGCTATTTTTTAAAACATTAATTGACTTTTCAAGATCTTATTTATATTTTATTGCCATTGACACATTATAATAGGGAAAGGATGAAATTTTTAGAAAAGCTCCTAGATCATGTAAATTGCATTGTTTTATAGACAAACGTTTCATATTAGAATATCATTTCATAGAAATATCGTTTCATCGAAAAAAAAACTGATCCATACAATATTTTGGAATGTTTATCACAAAAAAATATAACCCAACCTAACCTAATCTATAGGTTAACATTTTCAAGACTTCTGAAAAATTTATGACTTCCGGGGAAAAATTGGTATAGAAATGAAAATTCGATGAAATGAAGAATCCGGTGAAGTGTTTGTCTATAAAAAAAAAAGGGATCCCAAATTGCAATTTTTAAAGCTACTTTTCCTGTTCATTTTATTTTCCCCAATTATACTACCTAAATAGGTACAGTAAAGTTCTATGAGTAAAGATGTGATCAAAAATATCTGAACACGCCTCTGTGCCGTTAACAATAGAGGTGGGTTCACATATTTTTGATCAAATCTTTGCTTATAAAATGAACTCGACTGTACCTAGAAGCACAGCAGCCCCCGGAAAAGTCGAAAAAATTATCACTTGGGTTTAGTTTGCCGTTGTGATGCCCATACCCGTACAAAGCGGGAAAAAACATTTATTATCTTTTTTTTTGTTACTGCAAAATCGCGTTTGGGGCAGAAAGGTTCTCGAGTGGAGACCACGTACTGGCAAGCGCAGTGTAGGACGGCCACCCGCAAGGTGGTCGGACGACCTGGTTAGAGTTGCGGGGACTCGCTGGATGCGGGTCGCTACTATCCGGCTCATGTGGAAGTCTATTGAGAAGGCCTGTGTCCAGCAGTGGACGTCCTATGACTGAAATGATGATGACTGCAAAAATTGTAACTTTTAGGAATGCGGAGGGTTGTTCTTACCTATAAACAGAAATTATTTACAAGAATTTGTGTTTTTTTTTTTTAACATAAATTAGTTTTATTTTAGTTTTATTCTATTAACTAACAGTAAAAGTAGCTCACTAATCGCAATTTATCTAAGAGTATGGTAGTAGCCCGGCCAAGTCGAGAAAAAATCGCTTCAGTTAAGTTCCCTTATAAGGCCCGTTTTCATACTTTTTATTTTTTTAAGCTACAGAATAATCTGTAACTTTTTCTAAGACTGAAAGGGTTTTTCCTACCGATAAACTTTTGACGACGCGGCTAGCGCAGTGGTTAAGCAACTGCCTACTGAGACGGCGGTCCTGGGTTCGAATCCCGGCAAGGGCAAATATTTGTGTGATGAGCTCGAATATTTTGTGCCTGGGCCATGGATGTTATTTGTATTTAAGTATGTATTTATCTATATAAGTATATTTATCGTCGTCTAGTGTCCATAACACAAGCCTACTACTAGAGCTTACTGTGAGACTAGATTGATTTGTGTGAGGTTGTCCGATATTTATTTATTTATTTATAAACAAAAATTCAAGCTTTTTGAAAAAAAAAGCATTCCTCTTTGACCTGCAGCGTAAGATTTTAAACTCACTTCAATTTTGTAAAACAATATTTTCTCAAACATCCAAGGAAATGTCGTTCTTATGATCGTGGTAATAGAACGCGAAATACGTCTTTGTGTAGCAATTGTTGAAGATTCGTTCTAATTTCAAATTAGAGGTCAATAAAGGAATTTCATACAACATTATTGGCCGTGGCCAACAAAGAGATTGTCTTTTGTTTCAGTGGGGTTTATTTTTTTTATTGATAATCTATGGCATACTGCCAATAAAAAAAAACGTAGTTTGTGCATGTATATTTAAGTTTTATTTCTTATATTTAACTAGATTATTCAATTAGATTAAAACAGATATTTAATAAAAAAAAAAACAAGGAATCACGATTATTGTTAAAAATATAACAATATCTAATTAATAAGGTGTTGTAATTTTTTAATAAATAAAATCATCTTAACATTTGGTGGTAAAAACATTAACCCGAACCGCTTAAAAAAATAAATTTTGAAAAAAGTAAAAAGTTGACGGGAATAGTAAAAATATATGAATATATAAGTTGAACATTTGTATTATTTCCTTGGATTTATTTGAGAAAAGCACTATACAAGCCTCGGCGCGAACAGGGATTGTCGGCCTCGTATCTCTAGATGGCCTCGTTATCACTCGGCCATCTATTACTACTCGGCCAGCAATTCCCTATTTCGCGGCCTCTGCAGTAATGTACTATTGTGTCCTAAATTTTGTTGGAAGACAATAACAATATTTTATTTTATCGGACATCACAACATCATAGTATAGGTATCATATTGGATATTGGAATAAAGCGTAGTTAAAGTAGGTATACACAACACAGGTAGCAGTCTATATTAGCTATTACGCTACCGTTTTCCACTAACGCATGTGACTACGCAGGTTAATAATAGTCGAAATAGATTTTCAAGTTCAAGGACAATCCAATCTGCTAATAGACACTATTATATAATAGTGTGTAATGGTGTCATTTTAACATACACATGAAAATTGAACCGACAAACGAAAATTTACAAGTTTCGTTCGCCGCTTGAGGAATTTATTAGAGTCAAAGTAATATCAAATTTGCTCAGTACACGCCAATCTTTTAGGATATCGGCGTGTACATATAAAACCATTTACCAACATTATATGCCATATTTTATACCTATTTACTATCGCCATTAGAGAGCATGTCAAAGCGAGCATAGTTACACGTTCGGATAAGGTGCTGCAGTTGTGTTTGGCGCTAGCGTCTACGTGACATGTGGAAATTTGGCTTTGTTTGATTAGTTCCGAATTTGTCCGTCTGTTAGGTTATGTTGGTTTTGTATTCATATGCGCGAGAGTGTTTGAGATCGGGCAGTGCGGCGCCCGCGTCGTTCATTAATGACATCTAGTGGGGAAAATATGACACGACGCGTTTTAGTGAAATATGGATTGTAAAATTAATTAATTTAGTGAAAAAGGGATAATTTAAGTAACTGCAATGGACACGGTAAGTGTATATTAATTATGACTAAAAATATTACGTTAGAATTTTTGAAATTTTATTATACTTAAAATAATGATTAAAATACATTAAGTATAAGAAAACTACGAGAATAAAATCAAAAATATTACCGGATAGATTGAATTGATATGTTTTACTACAGACATTGATCCCCCTAATGTAATAGGGGGATCATAATGTCATTAATTATTCAATTTTCATTTAGATGTTTTATCCCATACAAAATGATATTTTAAATCAATCTCCCATTTCAAACCCTTAACTTCACGATGTGTAGCCAGATATAAATTTTTTTACCATCTTTTTTTCCTATTTATTTAACAGATTTTTGATTTTTTTTAACGGTACCGAGGTTTGAACCTGGTTTTCTTTTTATTTTGCGACGTTGAGTGTTAAAACGCAAAACTCAACAAAGAATATTAACGGAATATTGCAAAGGCAAAATACAATACAGCAAAATGCTTTGTTTTCATTTGGTTTTACTTTCTTTGTGTTATTGTTCCAATTTCAGCGCTCGCACAATCACTGTGAGTCACTTTTTAATGCTTTTTAAAAACAAATCCCGAATTAAACTTAAGTTTTGTTTCTGTAAATGTCCGCACTTAAAAAACGACAGTGATGCGTCACACTTACGTACGGTTCAGCGGCGAAAAAGAGTATCTTTCCTACCTCTACCACATTGTAGAGTATCTTTCCTACCTCTACCACAGTGTAGCAATGTAACAAAAAAAAAATATAATTAAAAAAAACAAATGTAATGTTTTTTTTTTGATACTTACAGGGGAATACTCGCGTTGAGGGAAAACCTTTAGTTTTCACTACTTATCTTTTCCTTTAGTCGATTGAACTTCCTGAATAAACCCAGGCCTAATTCGATTGACAGTCGTAGATATATCGGCGATATCATACTACTCGTATCATCATTATATGCGTGAAGTATTTTGACTGCTGATGTTGTTCGAGATGCTATTTTGAGATTTGACAATAATTTTACGTTAATACTGGAGAACATTAAGAGGCGTTATTCCTTTTAAAATTTATTATTTTCATATTATGACGAATATATTGATAATTTCAACCAACTTTTTGAAGTAAATAATACTTTTTCCCGAGTTCTAGGTAGTAACGTAGCTATTTTATGCTTTCATTGCGTGCTGTCGAAAATAAGTTGAAAAAAACGAATTTTCCACGTGAATTTTGTCAATTTAGAGTAGTTTTTTGAACAAAAATTATCAATGAAAAATTCAAACTAGGTTTCAAATATATACCAATAAATCCCAACAGCCCTGTTCTAGGTAGTAACATCAATAATATGTCAAAAAACATGTTTGATCATAGAAAAAAATGTCTAAACAATCAGCATTTTAAAAGGAATAAGGCCTCTTTAATTTCTTAAATAGACACAAGTCATTAAAAAGTAAAAATTTGCCCCTGCTTTCCTTTTTTAGCCGACTTCCAAAAAAGGAGCGGGTTCCAATGTTCGAGTATATGTATTTTGTGATCATATCATCGTCACTAAGCCACTTAGTAGGCGCCCTAGACGAGTCATTCATTGTGTAACACCTACGGTGCCCTAGACATGCTTAAAGTAACGACTTTTAGGAGGTGTATTGAAAATCAGTCTTCCATGGAGAGGGGTCATTATTTCAGGAATGATACATACAGCGCCATTTGTTGTTAAAAGTTTCTTTGTCCTCTCATCACGACGAAACGTGTGGACGGATTTTAACCAATTGTAGTACAGGGATAGCTGGATATCCAAAGATAAAGGATACATTTTTCCCGATTTTGATGAAAAAAAGTGGACAAAGTTGCGGGCATCTTCTAGTACAGTCGAGTTCATTTACATCTACACACTTACGAGAACAAAAACATCTAAACACGACTTTATGCTCCTGACAATAGGGTCGTGTTCAGATATTTTTGTTCTCGTAAGTGTGTAGATGTAAATTGTAAATGAACTCGCCTTTACCATATATTGTAACCGGTTCACCCTTGTTTTATAGATTAACGTTTTCTCGAATTTTCATTTCATACAAATTTCATTTTAAGGAAAGCATTTTTTTCTGAAACCATAAAATATTTTGAAATGTTATAACACAGACTGACCTAATCTATAGTTTGCCATTTCAAGATTTCTGAAAAATTTATGACGTCCGAGGAAAAAAAATGTATATGAAATTAAAATTCTATGAAACAAGGCATTCGGGGAAGTGTTTTTCTATGAAAGAAGAGGATCCCACCGTATCCACACGTGGCGTTCCGCACTGCTGGTTGCAATGTGCGATGAAGCACCTACTGCTATATCAGGATGAGTTGTAGTTTGTATACAAATAAACAACGGTTTCTAAGTACCGGTTTTACTCGCATAGCACACCATTAGGCGCATAATTGACCTACCGGAGCAAATTTGACGCAGTTTCGCGATATCTCTTATTTAGCAATATAAGTAGGCTTAAAGTTACTTACTCAAAGAGCGATGGAGCGAGCTATGCTCGGAATTTCGTAGCGGGATTGAATCCAAAATTACGAGATATAGCTCAGACGCCAAACTTAAGTGGCAGTGGGCGGGGCACATTGCTCGTAGAACCGATGGCCGTTGGGGAAGAAAGGTGTGAGTGGCGACCGGAAAATGCAGCGTGGGAAGGCACAAGGTGGACCGACGACCTGGTTAGGATCGCTAACAGAAATTGGATGAAGGCGGAGCAAGACCGATCGTTGTAGAGAACTTTAGGGGAAGCTTTTGTCCAGCTGTGGACGTTTATCGGCTGATCATGCTGATATCAATATCCACTCAATTGCTTTTGGTAACTACGGCTACCTCTGTCATCGCTCTAAGAGGCCTTATTCCCTTTAAAAAAATGTTTTTCATATAATGACAAATATATTGATAATTTCAACCAACTTTGAAGTGAATAATACTTTTCCCCGATATCTAGGTAGTAACGTAGCTATTTCATGCTTTAATTGCGTGCAGTCGAAAATAAGTTGAAAAAACTAAATTTCCGTGTGAATTTTGTCAATTTCGAGTAGTTTTCGAAACAAAAATTATCAATGAAAAATTCAGACTGTAGGT
The DNA here is from genome assembly GCA_932273695.1 of Apotomis betuletana. Classification (NCBI taxonomy): domain Eukaryota; kingdom Metazoa; phylum Arthropoda; class Insecta; order Lepidoptera; family Tortricidae; genus Apotomis; species Apotomis betuletana. Next base: position 4,071,902 of record OW026310.1, read on the forward strand.
TTGAAATGTATACCAATAAATCCCATTAGCCCTGTTCTAGGTAGTAACATCAATAATATGTTAAATAACATGTTTGATCATACAGAAAAATGACAAAAACAATCAGCATTTTCAAAGGAATAAGGCCTCTTATCCAACTCAAAATTCGAAGCAATTGAGTGGATATATCAGTAACATATCAGAGACCTTGACACCTCTACGCGTTCCTGAGAAAAAGGACTTGACAGACGGTCAAAAATCATAAAGGACTTCGCACACTATAGCAACTCAACGGCGACTCGATTCTATGACAAAAATTGAAATTTAAGCCCTATGTCATATTAACTAGGTTTAATTTCGACGATGCACCGACGCGTCGTCCACTCGTCGTCCACTACTAATATCATTTTTTGAAATTAAACCTAGTGAATGTGACATAGGGCTCAAATTTCAATATTTGGCATAGAATCGAGTCGCCGTTGAGTTGTTATAATGTGCGAAGACCTTAAAAGGGTTCGGTTTTTGCCGGATACGGAACGCTAAAAATGGAACGTTGCGATGACGTATCGTTGAGTTGTCATGGAATTAAAATCACTGCCGTGCAACGTTTAAATTCCTGACACATTACACCCTGTAAAAAATTGCGAAAACGCGATAAAGTAATTCACGCAAATTCCGTATATTTAATAAGTTTTATCGATTTAAATGCCGTAAATTTGTAATTTCCTTTACAATGCGTGAACGGGAATTTAATAGCCTGTTTATGGCAATGCGTAGATATTAAATATTTGGTTTTAACGAGAAATCTGCGATTATATGCAATGGGACAGTCTGCATCAAAAGTTGCTCACAATTTTAGTATGCAATTTCACATAGGCCTGTACGTTTACCATTACCTATATACCTCTATCACTTTCCTTTCGATACCGTGCGAGTAACACAGGAAATGCTGACTCGCGCGAGAAGCGAAGTCGCAAGATATACTAACCCTACTGTAGTAAAAATTGCCAGCTACTTATTAGACCGTTTTTTTAATGGCGAAAGTATAGGGGTTGAAGACGTAGACATATAAAATTTCAGTAATTTCGATATATACTACCGAGATCCACAACAGCTCAGAGTCACAAGTCATGTGTATCTGGGGGCACGGTAGTGCCCCCGCCAAGACGTACAATAAAGAAGCCGGGCACTACCTAACTTTTCTTGAACCGTTTTGTCTCTATTAATAATAAAAACGGCTGCAACTCACGAAAACATTGTCAGGAACGGCCCGACATGTTTCGAACCCATATGGAGCTCTTCATCAGAGGCTCTCCATGCTGCTACGCGACTCACGGCTAACTAAGTGTTCCGTTTGAAACCGTTTTTATAATTTCTAAAGATGTCCCACGATAGTTTTAATAATATTACCGTTTTGACTCATTATATTCTCAAACTCATCCGTATGGCTCTACGTATCTAATTTAATCTGCTTTAGTATTAGACTGGATGTTTGGAGTATAACTAAGGGAGTTCGGCGCCCGCGCATTGTGATTCCGGAAGTGCACGCTTGTTTGCTAACACTAACCACCGCATTAGCAGCCACAGAATGAAAAAATACAGTAGGTTATCTCTTTAATCTTCTTAAAGGCTGTCTGTAAAATGCATTTTATTGGTTGCCTGTGTCAAAGTTGAATGTGACCCAATTCGTGGGACGCGGTGACGGCACTAAGCATTCGTGCCTCTAGAAGTAATTCTAGGAACGCGCGCCGAATAAAGACGGAAGTTGGAGCTGGACACCCGAGTGTTTGCTGATGTGTAGGCTAGTTACGGTCACTTGCAGTGCGTAGTGAGTTCTTTTTAGCACTGTTAGGATTTTTTTTTTGATTCAATACTCCGGAAACGTCATTGGATTTTATAGTAGTCTGGCCTATTCTGGGCTCGTGGGCCGTGACCGGGTTTCATGTACCCGTCGCAATATTTTGGATCTCCGTTTTCGTATTACACGGCATCAGTTTTCTGACCCGCATCCGTGTTATTAGGCCCCGTGTAATTAAGATCCATGTACCCCATATCGGGTCTTAAAAATCTCCGTCCTCGATATAAAATCTCGGATATACCCGAACGCAGCCGAGACACACGGACACGGATCCGAAAGCAAATCCGGATATGGGTTTTGGCGGGCTCCGGTCATTTGGGATCTTAGTACCATCAGGGTTAATTACACGGGTCCATGGGTATGTAGCACGGCTATCCGGATCGCTAATTTTGTAACTAGCCGTACCTACTGTACTAGGACAGAATAAAGTGGATGTTTAGACGTATCTAAAGCAGCTCGGCGCCCGCGCATTGTACTAGTCCGGAAGCGCACACGCTGTTTACTAACACTACAGGCGACCGCCACCTTGAATATCACAACTACTTATTGAAACGTCGATTCGATACGATAGTAGAAACATATGACTTGGAAAAATCCAATTTAAAAGCTGAAGGAGTAAGAAAAAGAGCTAGGTAAGTCACATTTACAGAATTTTAGAATACAGACAATTGAAGCTGTACCCCTGTTTTAGGTATTCATATGACGAAATGAAAAAAATAGCGGTCGTAGACTAAAAAGCATCAATTTGTGAAAAAATAAATAAACCCGTCCCTTAGTTACTTTCACGCATTACCTATGTACATATATTACAAGCTTTTATTTAGCTTGCATTGTATGTTTAAAGTTTGCTTGTTCGGGTGAAATCTTGCTACTCAATTTTGAAGCAGATATCGTCAACCGATTGAGCTGAAATTTTGCATACTTACTTAACTTTCATGACAATACAATAATAATATGGTACCATGGGGCTGATCTGATGATGGAGCCGGAAGGTGGCCATAGGAACTCTATAATAGAAAAAGCAATCCTACCGAGCTTGGGCTCTTTAGAATCGTCTTAGTGAGCATTTGATGGATATCCAAAGAAAAGTACAGTCGGCTATAAAAGCTTGCCACTTAAATGTAATTTTTGACAGAAACTTATTTATTTAATCTTTATTTCACAAAATCAATCTTATCGTACAAAAGGCGGACTTACTGCCACGAGGCATTCACTACGACATCTACATCACAAGTGTTCAGATATAACATTCAGTAAAAACTTGAGTTCAACGAAAATAATTTTTTCAGTGACCCTCTGTGGTCCCTTAACATAATTATTACGTCGCCAAATGGTGCTTCGGCTTATGAACAAGCGTGATGAACATACTTAGACACACACAAATTGTCACAGTTCGACATAGTACCACAAACAGTAGTGTCTGGACATTGAATAACGTCACGTGTCGCTCCGGGTCAACCGATAGCCTAATCTGAGCAAATATTACCTCCCGAATAAAGGACGCAAATGTATAAGATTCATTGGCACTTAGGCCTTTTTTGCCGGCGATGTAATATGCGCATGCTCGCATGCACAATAAACCAATCAATCATTCGGTTTGTCTGCACTTTATACTCTATTCCGCGATAGTTAATGATACCTGATTTTTTTTAAACAAACTCTAAAAACAGAATTTTAATGGAACTAAATGTCAATGTTTCTGACGTCACAATAAACTCGTTTTTATCTAAGTTCAAAAAAGAGGTCGTTCTCTTCTTCTCTCTCGTTCTCTTTCCGATTAATCGAAGAAGGTTGGATGTACCAATTTTTTTTTCTATCTGATAGCTTTTTTTAATTCTTGGCCCCATTTTCCGCAGGTCAATATCTGAAAATGGGATATTAGAGAGATAAAGGGAACTTTTTAAACATCTCACTTGTTTCACCCATCGCTATTGTAGTAGGTAGTTTTTTTTGTAAGTGAGATCGTTCCGACAGCGCTAGAAAATATACCAATGCCCACGATTAACAATTATTTGAACATCAAAAGTTTACTCAACCTATACATCTAAATCAGGACAGTTTGCACGTCCGATATCCGGTCTTGGTGACAATGATTCTCTGCCGTGTCGATATCAAAATAAATACTACTAAGGATCCTAAAATTAGCACGCTATCGGGTCTGTTTATTTATTACTCTTAAGCGTCTGCAACTGTGGTCGCGTGGAAGAACAAAGTGAAAACCCAAGTACACATGCTGTCTAAGAGCTGAAATAAGTCGTATAAGGGCTGTAGTATAATAGGGTGGAGCGAGTTTTTTTTTTGGGAAATCAACTCAGAACCTCTCTAAAACGTTGCATTAGGCTGCCAGGTGTACGAGAAAAATAATAATAAAAATATTCAATACTACTTTTAGCCCTCTACTGTCATCTTGAATATTATGATCGAGACCTTATTGAAAAAAATGCATTTTAATAAAATCTTTTTTTTTTTATGAAAGTCAAGTGAATTTGTTCTAAACACATAATACTCGAAATAAAAGATGTTGTATAAAAATATTATAACAATATTAAAATCATTTTTTCTTTTTAAGTACTGAATTTTAACTGGACTGGAGTAACAGGTTCACGTAGTAGTTGCCGTAAGTATGAAATGAGCTCAAAACATTTAAAGTTGAAACCCTTTTTATAAAGCTCATACTAATTTCGTAAAAAAAAAATATTTTTTACCATTTATGAGTGAACGGTAATTTCCGACTTTTAGAGCAGTTTAAGTGTAGTTAGTCCTTTATTGACATTAGATCCCAATAAAAAAAAAATCGATTGACATTCTCAAAAAATAAAATTGTCTACACGCCTATTGCATTCTTTTCACATCGAAACATGTTAGATACGGCACCTGTGAGCCTCACAGACTGTGACGGTGCATGTCGAATCAAGTATGTTCCGTTATCATAAGAATGCAAGGAATGTCTGGAATCACACGTCTTCTGGCGAAGACAAGACACGTTCGGTGTATAGGTAAATAGCACAACATTCATATTCAATGAGGTTTTTTTTGAAGATGTCAATCGATATTATTACACATGCTTTTATTTAACTTGCATTGTATGTATGTATGTATGTAAGTACCTATGTTTGTTCGGGTGCAATCTTGCAACTCAATTTTGAAGCAGATATCGTCAACCGATTGAGCTGAAATTTTGCATACTTACTTAACTTTGATGACAATACAATAATATGGTACCATGGGCTGATCTGATGATGCCGGAAGGTGGCCATAGGAACTCTTTAATAGAAAAAGCAATCCTACCGAGCTTGGGCTCTTTAGAATCGTCTCAGTGAGCATTTCATTGATATACAAAGAAAAGTACAGTCGGCTATAAAAGCTTGTCACCAAAATGAAATTTTTGACAGAAACTTATTTTTTATTGGGGTCAAATGTCTATATGGGTCTAACTACACTTAGACTGTTCTAAAAATCAGAGATGACCGTCAAAGTTCAACATTCCTATGAAGCGCTAAAAACGCTCCATATAAATGGCCACTTGTGACGTCATTGTGGGTTGGGTACCAATATTTGTATGGGACAATAAGTAATTTGCCAATTTCACCGTGAGATGGTGCGTGAAAAACGATTTTATTTTTGTCTGGAGAGATTTTGTTTTATGAGGAGAGTGGTGAGATGACTGGTACCTTACCTAGTAGGTACCTACCTTTTTTTAAGTATCTACAAAGTTTTCAAAGCATATTACAGTATTCTATTACTCAAACCCTTTTTTGATAAGTACCCATATTGAAGGGATTGTGATAAAAATGTGAATCTGCCATTTTGGTGGCTGCCATATTGCGTTTTCATTTTATTTTCATAGAGAACTCTATTCGACTAATCGAGCCCTTTCTATCAGATGAAAGGGCTCGATTAGTAGAATAGAGTTCTCTCCCCATATTGAGGATATAAGTAGTGATAAAATATGTAATCCGTATTTTTTTAGCGGCGGCCATCTTGGATTTACAATGATAACGAATGTAATAAATTATAATGTCATCAGAATTAAAAGTGCGTACCAAATTTCAATTACTAGATTTGAACCAAACACGGCATGGGACCGCTTAATAAAATAAAAAATATATATATTTATTAATTTTCTTTGTTTTCTTTCTGGTCATTAACTTCAAATTATGTATTTAATATTCATATTTTATTAACTGACAGACCAGTCGATAAAAATAAAGGGTGATAGTTAAATGTAGAGGAAAAGCATTGTTAGACGATACACAATATAATAAAATAACTATTTAATGCACTTTTAAAAAAATAAACAAGATGACAGATAAAGACTCAAATAACATTCAAAGTAGGTATATTTCAGTAAATTTGTTTTCAACAAATGCTATAATAATATTGAGAAAGAGAGGGATTTAAGTAGGTAATAAATGTTCTTGTTCAAGCATGAATTGTATGCAATTATTGAAACAATACTCAGTAACCATTTTATTGAAAACACGTGAATTTTCGCTCGAGTAAACATCAATTACAAATTTTATGCATTATATACAGGGTGGAACAGATTGAGGGACTTTTAAGCAAACAGGGAAATGTTCAGACTGAGTACTTCATTTTTCACCAATGAGCTATGTAAATATTGTTATCCATTTTCGAGATACAGTTTGTTAAACATTAGTGTAATTAAAAATCTGCACATATCAACCCTAGCATCTTTTGAACATCGCTTATGTTAAAGACAGGTGTCAATTTAAAATATAAATAAAACATTTGATTAGTAGGGCTGTCACTGATATTAAAATATTTTATTATGATGACTTTTTTTACTTTTAAATCAAGCGTTACAATTATAATAGGTCGATTGTAGATCACTCAGATGACACTATCCTGTCAGCCCAGTGTTGAGAATTGTTCCTTTCTGTATAAACGCCTTATCTATAATAAATACTATAAAATATATCGAAAATCTGTTTTTTATGGGGAGGGATCATTATTTCAGGAAGAGATCACTCAAAAATTCTGAAATTGAATATATCCGAAACCATCAATACTCCAAATTTTCGAAATTCCGAAAGTGAAATAACACGAGTCATTTTCGCCATGGATCATATCATATGTCACATTTTATAATTAGGTTAGGTTAGGTTAAGGTTACATGATATCGCAATTTTTTTTTTATCAGAACATTTATATGGTTTTCGGATGCAAATTCGGAATGATTATGCATTCGGACAAATGAAATTTCGGAGTATTGTAGTGCTTCAGGAAAAATCTTAACAGCGCGACGCAGAATTTGCACGAGCCATACGGCGCCATCTGTTGGTACAATTAAATAAATAAATATTAATAAATAAAAATTATGGGACAATCATACACAAATCGACCTAGTCCCAAACTAAGCAAAGCTTGTACTATGATTACTAGACGACGATATACATAATATATAAATACATATATAGATAACATCCATGACCCCCGAACAAATATTCGAGTTTATCACACAAATATTTGCCCTGGCCGGGATTCGAACCCAGGACCGTCGGCTCAGTAGGCAGCTTCACTACAAACCGAGCCAACTGCGTCGTCAAATGGTTCTTTGGCTTTAAAGGGTATTTTTTTACAGTGAAAGAGGAACGCGTTCAGCCACTTGGGCTCACGGTCGTGTCCGGGTTTCGTGTCCATCGCGGGTCTCCGTTTTGTGTTACACGGCACCGGTTTTATTGCCCGTTCGTCAGGTGTGCACCATGTGAAAAAGATCCGTGTACTCGTATGTACGGGTATCCGTGTATCTTAACTACACGCGGGGCCGACATGTCCTTACGTGTACCTGACGGATTCGAACGGAGCCAAGACACGTGGACCTAATCCTGTATCGCACAGTTAAGTTTTTTTTTTATTTTGTTTTGATTTTTTCTTGAGATAATGACCTCCTACATAGAAAACTGATTTTCAATACAATTTCAGAATTTTATAATAGCAGCAGTAAATCTGATACCTAGTTAACACTACTGGAGATCTAGGTATTTAGAATGTAAACAAATACAAGGCCAAATCTTCACTCCATCTTACACCATCAAATATAATAATCCGTTTATTATGAAGTTAAATATGAACTAATGCAATGAGCATAAAGAATCCATTAATCATTCAATAGTTTGTAAATCTACAATTAACTGACCTATTGTTTTTACACAAGCGTGACATATAAGTATGTAATTGTAGGTATAGAATTTTCTCCATATTTAGTTGTCATCATAATTTTGTCCTGTTTTAATTTATGTATATAAATATGCATTTGTTTTATGTTCTATTAATTTTTGTGACAAAAGCTACAACAGTCTTGTCAGCTCGCGGGGTTTGTATTTGAGAAGTATGTTCAATATTTTCACTCGAAGTCGAAGTAAAAGTTCGAGAGAATGGAGAGTATAGTAGAGACGATCCTTTTTGAGGAAAGGTCTAAAAAGGTTGCCGATGGTTATTTCATTAGGTTCATTCTCATCCTGCGATGTTGGTGGGTCAAATGTTGGTTGTAATTTCTGCTTTGAGGATATTTTAATTCCTTAACTATAGCCTTCGATAGATTATTGTATTTACTTTGAATTGACTCTCTATATAACCTTCAGCTTTAATTCTTCTTCACTGGAAGATGACGATTACATATTTTGTCGGTAATTAATTTAAATCCACAATTAATTTATTGGTGATTACATTTCAAGTTTAATACGAGTAATGAACACCTACTCACTCAAAATTCAAAAAAACCTGGTTTTTACTTTTTTTTGTAGTGACGCTTTAAATGGTTGCATATTTAACTTGAAAACTATTTTATTTAAGACTAATATGGACTTATGCATGATAAAATTAATTCATCTTTAATATTATTAAATACATTCGTATTCAAAATAATTAATCGTGTTTCATGAAATAAAATCTTTTATTTTTATATTTATTAGCCGTTGTAATATTGAGGTTATTTTCACGCACCAAAAAGTTTGTATACCTGTGTATCACTGAAAATGGCTATAAACCTTCATTCACAAATATCGTGGTTGGCTGTTTAGGGGTTTCCAAAGTAAATTAAAACAATTTTACTTCAGTCCCTAGAGATTAATAAGGAGACTAAAGTAACATTTTAAGAGCATGAGAAGTGAAAAGTATTTTTTATAAGCGTAAAGTATTATACTTTATGTCACCTTACGCCGTAAGTGGGATTTTCTGCCCACTATGCGGGGGGAAAATCTCACTTCCTGCCCAAGGCAAGAAGTAAAACTTTATACAAACCACGAGCGGTAATTCGCAAAGCCCCAGATCGCATTTTTATCACCTACACACCTCACCGACACTACAACTCGTTATATGCCATTAAAATCACTCAATGCAGATCGAATAGCATAACTATTTCCTACATAACGCGATAGAGATATGAATGAATGAATGAGTGAAAACATTTATTTCAGGCAACTGTAGCCCATATATACATACATACCTTAAAACTAACATACATATATCAAATACACAAATACAAAATATTAAAAACATAATTAACTAAACCAGGTCCCATTTTTCAACAGCGACGTGTTCGAAGTGTCAGGTAGCCGTCCACGGAAACGCCGGAACATGACACCCTTCGGCCAGTACTCTTCCTTTGTGAAGGTCGCTAGTTGGTCCGTCGGAACTATCAGCACGAAGGAATTAAAAGTCACGTCGTGGCGAGACTCCAATTTTACAACCGTCAGGATGACACCGGACTTCACCCTTACATATTCTGCGATATCTTCTGCTTTCGTAGTGTAACGTAGTCGGGACACAGTAGCGTCGTAGGCAGAGCGAGGTATAATACCTCGCTCTGCCTACGACGCTACTGTTGGTCATTGTAAACATTAGTTCAAAGCTTTGTAGAATCAGCGCCTCGCTACGGTTTGACCGCGGGCCGTAGATCCTCTACGGTTGTGTGGCTATGATATTTTATAAGTAGTCAGGTAGCGCTCCAAAAGTGAAACACTTAAGGTTCCTTATCCTTTAAAAAATGCCGATTGTTTTAGATATTTTTATCTATGATCAAACATGTTTCTTAACATATTATCAATGTTACTGGATAGAACAGGGCTATTGCCTTTTATATTTATTTAAAACCTACAATCTGAATTATTCATTGACATTTTTTGTTTCAAAAAATACTCGAAATTGACCAAATTCACGCAGAAAACTGATTTTTCAACTTATTTTTCACTGCAGTGCACGCAAAGAAAGCATGAAATAGCTATCTTACTTTCTATAACTTAGGGAAAAGTATTATACACTTCAAAAAGTTCGTTGAAATCAATAGGTATATTTGTAATTATATGCAAAAGTTCTTTTTTAAAGTAATAAGGCACCAAATGGTGCTTATGTTATGGCAACACTAGTCGATCGTCGGAAAGTGACAAATGCTTATATTATGGCCAGTTCTCAGTAACGGTGTGATTTTGGCCCCAAAATGCCGTCTTGCGTAATGTTTGCGCATTACGCACAAATTACGCAAAAAAACGTAAAAAAAAACGGAATCTCATATCATATCACAAGTAATTGAGCTGAAATCATTTACGTAAATTTCTCGGTTTCAACCTTTCATTTTTAAACGGTTTTATGTAGCTTGCCCTATTCGTTTATTTGAGTCAAATGTAGCTATTGAAATTTGATCCCCTTTCTGTTTAAGTATTGATCTGAATTTGTCATCATGCCTATTGGACTGTTATTTTTCAGAATAGAATTGGCGACAAAGCGTGAGCGCGAGCGAATACCTTATGTCTTATTATATTATGACCGCGGCCTTGTCAAATTAAAGCATAGAAATCTAGACCTGTGACCTTTGCCTTAAAAGGCTCATACACCATAAAAATATTGTTTTAAAATACTTGCACCGGCACCTTGTCTAATTAAAAACCAATACACGAACGCGTTACGACTTGTTCTAGTGTGGAATTCACATGCCGTGCATAAATGAGAGCATGATGGGTTTAATACGGAACATTATTATGCAAGCCTGTGTTAAAATAGTAACTTGGCATCTAAAATCATGCCAATATAATCAGAAAGCGCTGAAAATTTTCTACTGGAGATAAAATACCATTAAAACAGAGTACGCACTCCCAAACGTAGAGCTAGACAAAGCTGGGGGGGTATTCGACCAATTTTAGCGATATAATGGAGATCTCTCCTTTTCATCGCCATCCGTCACTTTTGACGTGTGCCTACTTGACAAGTGGCGATATCCCTAGAATATCGCAACTTCATCAATTCGGACGCGCTAAATTTTCGTTTCCTTTGTATGTGACGGCATAAATAACAGGCGCATAGTTTAAATTGACCGCGTAGTGCGTGAAGTTCGTCCGTTACTTTTCATTCAAAACAGAAATTCATATGCATGAATAACATTTTTGACAATCATTATCGCCTTCGTATTTCCAAAATTGAGATGAGATATGTCAATTTAAAGCTCATCGCATTTTAATGACAGTTTAACGGCGACATAACAGTTATCTAATAGAGATGTGACGTTCTCGAATTGGGCCCCTGGGGCCTAATTCGAGAATGCCGTTTGAGTGAACGCCAAACGTCACGTCTCTATTAGATAACTGTTATATCGCCGTTGAACTGTCATTACAATGCGATGAGCTTAAAAGTATAACAGTTATCTAATAGAGATGTGACGTTCTCGAATTGGGCCCCTGGGGCCTAATTCGAGAATGCCGTTTGAGTGAACGCCAAACGTCACATCTCTATTAGATAACTGTTATATCGCCGTTGAACTGTCATTAAAATGCGATGAGCTTAAAAGTGACATATCTCATCTCAATTTTGGAAATACGAAGGCGATAATGATTGACAAAAATGTTATTCATGTATATAAATTTCTGTTTTGAACGAAACGTAACGGACTAATTTCACGTACTACGCAGTCAATTTAAAGTATGCGCCTGTTATTTATGCCGTCACATACAAAGAAAGCGAAAATTTTGCGCGTCCGAATTGACGAAGTTGCGATGTTCTAGGGATATCGTAGTAGGCACACGTCAAAAGTGACGGATGGCGATGAAAAGGAGAGATCTCCATTATATCTCTAAAATTGGTCGAATACCCCCCCAGGTCGGACTAGAGCGTGGTTTGACCAATCCCATTATTTTTTAACCACCGACTGCAAAAGAGGGGTTATAAGTTTAACAGGTGTATCTTTGTATCTGTATTTGTGTAAATGTGTCTGCCTGTGGCATCGTAGCTCCCAAACGGCTGGACACATTTGAGTGCAGTTTTGTTTTTTGAAATGGTTCGAGATGGCTCTTAGCTTTGTTTGGTGAATATAGGAGCAGTGGTTTCCAAAATATTCAGTTTTATTTGGAACATGTCAGCCGATATTGAAGAATTCCAAGTTTTGTAGTTATGTTCAGTTTTAGTAGCATTTTCTATATCACTTATTGAATAAGGGTCTCATAATGACTCGTGTCGAGGGTCTTTAAAAAAAATAATTTAGGTCATTTACATCGCCTTTGTTTACATTGGCCTGCTCGGAATTTCGAGCACTGTGTTCGATTGAACATGCTGCGATCCGTTCAGGCATGCGTCAGTGAAGACAAACCCCAAAATGTTGTAGTAGCACGTAGTAGGAATTTTGTAACATAGTTTCCCGTTTTGACGTCACTAAACTTTGATCAACAGACGTCATCAAATGAATCTTTTTGGGATGAGGCGATTTTAATGACGATGATTGATGACGTATGACAGAAATTAATATATCTCTTAGAGACGTTCGTATTGATAAAAACGTGACCGTGTTAAAAGTTTTTGGTAATTTCTGCCTCCAATCGGCACCTTCCTGTCCTGGTCTTTTCATAGTGTTCAAGACCATGAGAGCCTTGAGCACCTTGAACTTGAGCACCCTGAACTTGAGTACCCTCGTCAGTCCACCGAGGAGAAGACCATTTTTCTTCTAAGAATTTTGTTCAATAAAAACTAGTTTCTCCAGATTCTCTGCAGACTCTTTTTCCAAAACAACTGTTTTTTGTACCTACCGACTTGTAATTCGGTGAATAGAGACTAAACAAGTCTGGGTGACCTTACAAACGGTTCGGTAGTTCTGAATTTTTGATATGTTGTCTAGGATGGTTAGTGCGTGTTTAAAATACAAAATGCACCATTCCCACTTCTCCGTGCCCGCCGCCATATAAAAAAAAACAGCATTTTCCACAGATTTTTGCAGGTATCTTCGCTTAGGTGCACTCTAACTAAAAAAGTGCTTGCGCAATGTTGTAGAGAGTTAAATTTCGAAATTGACGGTTTTTTTTTTTCATTATGGCGGCGGGTGCGGAGGAGGAGGCATTGTACATTTTGCATTTGAAACACGCACTAACCATCCTAGACAACATATCAAAAATTCAGAACTACCGGACCGTTTGTAAGGTCAGACCCCTTTATTCACTGGATTAATACAAGGACCATATACCCGGGACTTATGTTCTCATACAAGAAAACGTAACTCTGAAAAAGCTCAAAATTCGGTATAAAAACTAGATGGCGCTGCTTCGTAGCCTGGAAGTGACAAAAATGATATTTTTTACCAATATTTATAAGTGATTTTTGATTTTTGTAAATCAAACGCGTTACTGCTTTGTTTTAATACGATAATATAACTTAAATACACAATTTTTAAGGATTTCATTTTTTAGTCTTCAACAACGTGGTTTGATCGTATTAAAATAGATGGCACTACCTCTGGATAGCTCAAGGTTGCTTGCGGGCTCGCCAATTTTTGCTACACAAAATAGCTAGATGGCGTTGGTGCACTGATGTAATGGACAAAATAAGTTACGCCCGAATTGTCAAGCGACATTTCCCACTAACAAACAGTCAGTAACGTAATATTTGTTAGATAAGTTTTGTACAGTCAAGGAATTTCATTTCCTACCCATTTCGTTAAAATGTCGTTAGACATTCGCAATGCATTAAGGCCGAAAATTATATTTCAATTGAAATGTCAATATTATTATTTGTCACTTCATTTTACAAAAAACCTCCTCGCGAAAGGTTATCATTTGCTTTTAATTTCTAATTAGGAACATATGTCAGTGTCAATCGAGAAAATCGTAAAATAATTTTCAGCAACGTTATTAATTTGAAAAATAAAATGCTTGCCGCTAACCGTGAACTATTAAAAGATAATGATAATGACTGAAAACAATGAAGAGCTCAAAGAGTGGAGTTACACCAGGAAGGAATACGGATTTATGAGATCACACGTCGGTTAAATGCTAGCAGGGACACAGTTTGACGTTGGGTACGGCGATATAATGCTGAAGGAAACCTTATTGATCTACTGCAAAGCAAAGTAACCATTGCATCGTCCGCTTGCCATGGCCCAAGACCAACGCCGACGACAAAATGGCTTTACGCCAACGGGACGATTTGCGGAAATGTTTGACATTTACCCTAGAACAATTAGGAATTGCCTACATGCAGGCGGCCTGCGAAAATATATTCGTTCGTTTTGTTTTTGTTAAAAGTAATATAAAGAAAACGTTTATAAAATTGTGGTTTTATTGAATTATCACTGTCGTTAGTTCTGTTAGTTTTTGTATAGATAAATTTCGGGTGCCTGTCGTATCGCATAATGTTTTTTGTCCTAAAAATGTTTGGCCGAGAATGTTTGGCATACTGTTGAATGGCTACTCGTTTGTCCTACTATTTTCAGATGATGTGCGTATCGAAAGTTTCGATTCGAAACGTGATACCTACCTGAAGGGCTACTCCGATGTTGGAAATTTTACTGTCGTATAGTGCTATTCCATTCACTAAAATATTCTTTGACAGATGATCGAGAAGGATGGCGCTATTCGACAGTCAAATTTTGAACATCGGGGTAGCCCTTCTGGCATCACTGGTTTGACATGTCTTGCCAGATGGGTGTGTGATGTCGTCAAATCAAATGTCATTGTTTCAAATTTGTAAAATTGTATGTATTTTATTCATGAAATTACGCGATTAATCGAATTTTGCGGTTACGTGTTTCCATATCAGAATTTATTGTTTTTTTACAAAGAATAGTTTGGTATGCGTTTCGTGAAGGTCTATTATTAAATTGTTATTATATTGATTAGTTTACGTCAAAACGATGACATGTAGGGAATTGTTGCAACTACAATGATTTGCTCTCCATACAAATTTTAATCCCGTTTTTCGTCCCTAAAAGGGATAAAACTTGGTATAAATGATAGCCTATTCTTTTCTGATATATAAGGTAGGTACATAACTGGAAAGTTTCATCATAATACGTCCAGTAGTTTTTGAGATTAAGTGAAACGTACATACATACATCCATCCAAACTTTCACGTTTATAATATTATTAGGATTAGGATTAGGATGTAAGTAATTTTTATGTTTAAATAAAACATACACAAATAGTGAAATGAGACGAAACGGAACGTAGTAAACAAACATCGCACCTAACGTCATCTATTCACTTTTTACTGTATCACTTGGAAGTTGGAATGTCGTTGAACGCTTGACGACTGTGTTACTTCACGCTTGCGCGTACCGTACGGTAGAGATTGAAAAATGACGACTTTTGAATGAATTGAGACCCTTAGCGGCATCTAGCGACGTAGAACGATAGTAACTAACGGAGTACGGTGCGTAGTATGAAGAATAGCGGTCCCGTGTATATGGTCCTTGATTAATATAACAAAAATATATGCAATGCTGTTGTGCCTACATTCCAAAGAGTACTGTACCGAATCATAATATAGGTGCAATTTTATAATCATTAAATCTGAAGTACATTACGCAATATATATTGTAACTCTCCGTAGATATAAGGTCATAACTGCCAATGACTTACTACTGAGAAACGTCTCTTTGTTGAGCAGCGTTACACGTGGCTAACTAATATCTGGATCTAATTTAACAATAGCAAGCTTAACTTGATATTTTACGCACGCATTATGTTCAACAGATGATGAAAACGTTTGGTAGTTATTGAAATAAAGTATGAAGGGTTAAAGAATATATTTTTGTTGGAGCAGAAATGCCAGATGTTTCGCAGGCCAGCGTGCTGTGTCCTGTTTAATTTTGTATGTCAAGTTGCTAAATTTGTCTTTTTCTGGGGCAATTCAGAAACATTCCACAAAATGTATATTGTTTAAGCAGGTAGAGTTAAAATAATGTCCTATTTACTGAAAAGTCAAATCTTGTCTTCGTATAAATAAAATAAGTATAGGATGTTAGTAGCGCTCTATTCGCATAAAAAGAGCGCTAAAATCCTTCCTGCGCAGTATAAATGACAGCGCAATAAGGCTGACCGCGTTATTTTTATGTGCTCAGCTGTTCGTCAATAATTGAAACACTTTCATATAGTTTCTAGTGCTCAGAAATTCCTCTTTTTCAATTATTGTAACATCCATTTTATGGTCTTTCCTTCGATCGAACTGCCTTGTCATATTTCAGCCCTAGTTGGGAATTTCTTTATTTTCAAATGCATTTCCATCACTGAAGGTAAGCTGTCAGCTTCTTAAATTTGTCAAGCGCCAATCTAAACAGCTGCTCGACGGTCTTAATCCCTGTCCACTCCCTTATATTTCGGAGCCAAGACATCTTGCGTCTACTTGCTTTAAGATTCCAGGGTACATTTCCCATCATGATGGTTTGCAGGAGGAAATACCGATCATACCGCACTACATGTCCGGGGTAGGCGACCTTTTTTGTTTTATACTTTGGATAAGTTTAACGTTTTTTCCCAAACGGTGCCAAACTTCTGTGTTAGAAAATTTATCCGTCCAGCCGATATGAAACATGCGGAAATTTACCAAGTAATTATTCTGGAGCTGATGAAATTAAATTAATGGTCAATTTGTAGAAGACACTCCAGCAGTTTAAAGAAACCTTTTCATCATTTGGACGTTTATTATATTGTTCGTCTTCGCATATTTATTGCAACAGAAAAGATACAAATGCGTCTCTATGTTACGATGCCTACCATCATTTATTTCCCAGTATGACTGTTCGGTTATTTCCCAGAACAGTGCGTGAAAATTGCCAAAAAGGTAATTAATAACTGATTTCTGAGTCACTTCACGCCTGCCACTTTTGTATTATGATGACACTACACTTTGTCATATTTCGTCAATATCTGTGTTACGTTTACGTCTTTCGTTTGACATGAAATGTAAAGCGATGAATGTAATACCTATGAATATTTAGCTTTCTTGTTCAGACTTCATAAAACTCACTTTCACGGTGATTAAAACTGGCAATAAAAGTATAGAAATTAATGTTATCTTACTAGTCGTAACTTTTCATTTACAAACTTATTAATACATCCAAATAGACTTGTCACTTAAGCGTGCTTAAACTTAATACATATTTGCCTATGATCCTGGTAATTCCATCCTAATACCTCACCGTACCTTATTTCGTCATCTGGACACTACTGGTAGTGTATTGTGCAAAAATGTATTAATTTGAAGTGGTACACGTATTACCTATATCTGCTACTTTTTCCTCAAGACGACAAAAATACTAACCGGACTATGGTTGCAATTGTCAATTCATTACCGAGTCAAACACCTATCATTGTTTTTCCTCATTCTCATTCATAAGTAAATTACTATATAAATATAATATTATTGTATTTACATAATTGGTTGTAAATGGATTAATGTGGTCTCAATTACAGAAATGTAACTTATTCCCACGGTCCATTAAATTCGCACTTGGTTAATCGCATAGTAACGGATACAGTTAGTAAAGCATGAATTTTATGGTAATGATGATGATGACGTTAATGTGTATTATGAAATAATGAACTTTATTCTTCAAGTAGGCCACAAAGGCACTTTTTTCATGTCTGAGTCTACCGGAATTTCACAAGAGGAGACCACTGTTCGGTTGTGAAAAATTAGCAGTGGACCCTGTGGTACTCCAGCTTTAACGTGAATAGCTCTTAAGCGTAGTAATCAAACCACAACCTTTATTGTTTGCTTCGCTAGAAATAACCCATAATAGACATGTTGACTGATGTTGAATTCTACAGCGTACTGTAGTTATATGAATAAAATTTGCTAAATAAGTATATCAAGAAAAATAAATCTTTTTTGGAAATATGTGACTTCAAAGGTACCTACGCAAATTTTATACTATTTTATTTAATCCGAAAGAAATTTTCAAAATTCGTTCAGAATCCTCATAATTTTACAAAACAATAATTGTATGACAACCATGAACTTAAACCCACTTTTTCACGGTGAAAATGGCAAATTTCTTAATTTCTCCATACAATTATTGGTACCTATACCGGCCTGTGACGTCACTACCCTGGACGCCTTTTGTATGGAGCGTTTTTAGCTCTACGTAGGAATGTTGAACTTTGACGGTCATTTCTGACTTTTAGAGCAGTTTAAGTGTAGTCAGTCCCATATATATAAAATAGAATCGATTGACATCCTCAAAAAAAAATTGTCAACATGTCTATTAAAGTGTTAGGTACCTCCTGAAAAAATCCCTGTAATGGAATTTATTTAATAAGGGCTTTCCGGGTGAGAAGGTATAGACCAAGGACCATATACCCGGGACTTATGTTCTCATACAAGAAAACGTAACTCTGAAAAAGCTCAAAATTCGGTATAAAAACTAGATGGCGCTGCTTCGTAGCCTGGAAGTGACAAAAATGATATTTTTTACCAATATTTATAAGTGATTTTTGATTTTTGTAAATCAAACGCGTTACTGCTTTGTTTTAATACGATAATATAACTTAAATACACAATTTTTAAGGATTTCATTTTTTAGTCTTCAACAACGTGGTTTGATCGTATTAAAATAGATGGCACTACCTCTGGATAGCTCAAGGTTGCTTGCGGGCTCGCCAATTTTTGCTACACAAAATAGCTAGATGGCGTTGGTGCACTGATGTAATGGACAAAATAAGTTACGCCCGAATTGTCAAGCGACATTTCCCACTAACAAACAGTCAGTAACGTAATATTTGTTAGATAAGTTTTGTACAGTCAAGGAATTTCATTTCCTACCCATTTCGTTAAAATGTCGTTAGACATTCGCAATGCATTAAGGCCGAAAATTATATTTCAATTGAAATGTCAATATTATTATTTGTCACTTCATTTTACAAAAAACCTCCTCGCGAAAGGTTATCATTTGCTTTTAATTTCTAATTAGGAACATATGTCAGTGTCAATCGAGAAAATCGTAAAATAATTTTCAGCAACGTTATTAATTTGAAAAATAAAATGCTTGCCGCTAACCGTGAACTATTAAAAGATAATGATAATGACTGAAAACAATGAAGAGCTCAAAGAGTGGAGTTACACCAGGAAGGAATACGGATTTATGAGATCACACGTCGGTTAAATGCTAGCAGGGACACAGTTTGACGTTGGGTACGGCGATATAATGCTGAAGGAAACCTTATTGATCTACTGCAAAGCAAAGTAACCATTGCATCGTCCGCTTGCCATGGCCCAAGACCAACGCCGACGACAAAATGGCTTTACGCCAACGGGACGATTTGCGGAAATGTTTGACATTTACCCTAGAACAATTAGGAATTGCCTACATGCAGGCGGCCTGCGAAAATATATTCGTTCGTTTTGTTTTTGTTAAAAGTAATATAAAGAAAACGTTTATAAAATTGTGGTTTTATTGAATTATCACTGTCGTTAGTTCTGTTAGTTTTTGTATAGATAAATTTCGGGTGCCTGTCGTATCGCATAATGTTTTTTGTCCTAAAAATGTTTGGCCGAGAATGTTTGGCATACTGTTGAATGGCTACTCGTTTGTCCTACTATTTTCAGATGATGTGCGTATCGAAAGTTTCGATTCGAAACGTGATACCTACCTGAAGGGCTACTCCGATGTTGGAAATTTTACTGTCGTATAGTGCTATTCCATTCACTAAAATATTCTTTGACAGATGATCGAGAAGGATGGCGCTATTCGACAGTCAAATTTTGAACATCGGGGTAGCCCTTCTGGCATCACTGGTTTGACATGTCTTGCCAGATGGGTGTGTGATGTCGTCAAATCAAATGTCATTGTTTCAAATTTGTAAAATTGTATGTATTTTATTCATGAAATTACGCGATTAATCGAATTTTGCGGTTACGTGTTTCCATATCAGAATTTATTGTTTTTTTACAAAGAATAGTTTGGTATGCGTTTCGTGAAGGTCTATTATTAAATTGTTATTATATTGATTAGTTTACGTCAAAACGATGACATGTAGGGAATTGTTGCAACTACAATGATTTGCTCTCCATACAAATTTTAATCCCGTTTTTCGTCCCTAAAAGGGATAAAACTTGGTATAAATGATAGCCTATTCTTTTCTGATATATAAGGTAGGTACATAACTGGAAAGTTTCATCATAATACGTCCAGTAGTTTTTGAGATTAAGTGAAACGTACATACATACATCCATCCAAACTTTCACGTTTATAATATTATTAGGATTAGGATTAGGATGTAAGTAATTTTTATGTTTAAATAAAACATACACAAATAGTGAAATGAGACGAAACGGAACGTAGTAAACAAACATCGCACCTAACGTCATCTATTCACTTTTTACTGTATCACTTGGAAGTTGGAATGTCGTTGAACGCTTGACGACTGTGTTACTTCACGCTTGCGCGTACCGTACGGTAGAGATTGAAAAATGACGACTTTTGAATGAATTGAGACCCTTAGCGGCATCTAGCGACGTAGAACGATAGTAACTAACGGAGTACGGTGCGTAGTATGAAGAATAGCGGTCCCGTGTATATGGTCCTTGGTATAGACGGATAGTGATACGAAGCCGGCAAGCCGTTTTCGCGGCTAAGGCATGTAGTTATAGTGTTTTTCTCAAACATATGAAAATAAATTAAATAAATAAATACACCACTCGAAAACATAATTATACCTAAATTGGTTTACTAATGTTTCGCAATATTGTTTTAACGAACGTCATGTTTCGCATAATGCTCATTTCGCATAATTGTTTTTCTACCGATACCATAGATTTTTCTGAAAAGCTATAAAATAAACCTAACCTAACCTATCCTAATCTACCAGGATACACAAAAACATTTCAAAATATATTTCCCGTTTAAGCGGCAGCATTCTGCGAAATGAGCATTATGCGAATGAGGGTAATCCCATATAATTTAGCTGTTTAGCCTGTTCAAGAACACAGACGCTATGTAAAAAAATCACTTCTCGGCCTAGGCCTTCAATTTCGTATGAAATTCCTTTACAGTTATCTCGAGTTGTTCCGCCCGAATTGTGATACTTCGAAGCCTGTTCTAACGCACGTTATGACGACATTTCATTGTATGTTTGAGAAAATATACATTGTAGTCGATCTGACAATCATAGCCTGTAATAAAACTGATCAGAAGCCTTAACAAAGTCAATTACAATAATATTTTTTGTTATGACTTTATAACACCTCTATGTGATTCTATATATTGAAATTACTGAACCTTTAAGAAAACTTGTGAAGATCTTCGAATTTTATTTTGTGTGACACACAGTTTAAGATTAAATGAAGTCATAGCTACAGTAGTGAATACTGGTGTACGTCAAACTTATGGTGGTAATATGGTATGTAGAAAACTACAATAGATGTCAACTTCTAGAGACTTTTGTCTATTTCTTTCTTTATTTGACACATCGTCAATATTCATAACTATGTATGTATGATACTAAAGAAGATGGATGAACTGACGTCACAGGGTCTTATGACTAAAAATTGTAATCTTGTGACAAATTCATGACTACATATACGATTATTACCTAAACCCTACGTCATCGGCTGAATCGTCGGTCTATGTTCTAGTATTATTAATTATGAGTATTATTCGTATTAAATCGATGTATGTGTTTTAGTAACTACTAAAACACGCAAATGCCTTAGCAGCTCGAGGGACTCAAATCCCAAAGTTCCCATTTCGATATTACGAGTATATACATAATCAAGTTTTTTTTTTTTATTAATCGCGGCCACTCTCGTATTGTCTTATATGTATAGCCACGAAAACGTTGTTTTCCTACATAAAGCTACTTAACCAATTTTATTTTGTATATGTATATTTAGTAGTAGGCCTTTTATTGATGGTTATAAGCTGAACTGACTGACTTAAAAGATTTTTTTTTATTGAAGATATTGTGACGCCTTTTCATAACATTTTAACAATAGTAATAGGCAAGCCATTCTTTGTCAAGTTATGAGTCACAATCGGAAACTTCGTAGTAGGTTTATCTAATTGAAAATATTTAATACGTTTTGCGGTGATATGAATCATAACATTTATAACACGTAACGTACTTAATTTTAAACAAAGGAACGTATGTCTATGGAATAAGTACGGCGTTCGAAACCTTTTGGACGCGAATGGTAGAACAAGTCATCCTATTGGTAGAAAATACCGTTTGCCATGTGCGTTTGATAAGCTGTCGCTGTTTTAATAGGTATCAGGTAATAAGCTGCACCGACCCCAATCGAATCAAATCGCAATAATTCGCCTGTTATCGCTACCTGGTATACCTACATTTACTATGAAACTGTCATCAAATGTCACCAGTCCGTCTAGCACAACTACTATGGTTGCGACACATGTCGCGCGACATAGCTTCACCCGTCACTCTCTCACAATACTGTACAGAAAGGGATAGGTAGCATATCTTGCACGAGAAAGAGTCGGTCGCGTGTCAAAGTTTTGCTAGAGGTGCAGGCGAATTTCTACGCCGACGCGTTTCGACTCGACTCTGTTAAATCCCTAATTTACCTTCTGCGTAGCTGGAAGTCTCCATATTCCTAAGTTTATTATACAAACAATATTTGTTCTATGATCTGAGGTCGACAGCATAAAACCTCATCAGACTCGGCGCGCCTCAATGGACGCGAGGTGGCCAGCCGTGCTGATGGGATCAATATGTTAGAGTAAAACCACTCAAATAGTATAAGAGTAGTTTATTCCGTGGACAGTGATAGGTTGAAGATGATGAATCATAATACATAGCAACCGTCATATTTAAATCTAACGTTACGTTACTACAAAAACAGCCAGACATACAACATGTAGTTTATATAGGCTCCAACACCACCCCTTAAACTATATGTTCCGTCCAGTACAAATAATAACTACCTATACACTACGGAGCACTAAGCATATATAAATCTCTTACAAAACGTTGAAATTTTTCAATGCATAAAGGCTTTGTCAAAACATCCGCTAACATGTCCTCAGTGCACATGTACTTAACAGTTATCACACCATTCTCGACAATTTCGCGAATGAAATGATGCCTAACATCAATATGCTTAGTCCTAGCATGAAACATATGGTTTTCCGACAATTTAATTGCAGATTGATTGTCATTATACACCAATATTTTCACGTCTATATTCAAGCATTCCGACATAAACGCTTTAAGGAACAATGCCTCTTTACACGCATCCGATAAAGCCATATACTCAGCTTCGGTGCTGGAAAGTGCCACTGTACGCTGTTTACGACTCTCCCACGAAACTATGGATTTGCCTAACTTGAATATATATCCGGTATAAGACCGACGATCGACTATACTAGCCGCCCAGTCCGCGTCCGCTGAACCTGTCACATTCATTCCACTCTTCTCATACGTAATACTGTGGTTAATCGTACCTTTAAGATATCGAAGCACACGCTTCGCCGCTTTCCAGTGAGGTTCCGAGTAGCAATCGTTGAATTGACTTAGCATACTCACAGCATGCGCTATATCAGGACGCGTACAGACTGCGATATACATCAGGCAACCAATCAAGTTTCTATATTCGTAGTCTCCATTCTTCTCAGCTCTAGCAAGTTTTAAACCAACTTCCATCGGTGTTTTAGCAGGTTTGCAATCTGTCATTTTAAACCTTACCAAAACTTTGCTAATATAGCTAGACTGATCCAGAATAATCTTTCCATCCTTACGACAGACGTGTATACCTAATACACTTTTCGCAGGCCCAAGATCCTTCATAACAAACTGTTTCATTATCTCCTCTTTTACCGCCTTTTTCTCAGTTTGACTGTTGCTAAACACTAAAATGTCATCAACATATAGGCCGAGAATGACAAGTCCATTATTGTTCGATCTTACGTACACACACGGCTCAGATGCCAACCTTTTGAATTTCAACTTCTTAACAAGCACGTCGTTTATCTTCTCATTCCATGATCTACTGGCTTGTTTTAATCCGTACACAGCTTTGAGTAATCGGTATGCTTTTCCTTTGCTGTTCTGTACATCAAAGCCTTCAGGAATCTCCATATAAACGACTTCTTTTAAGTCTCCGTTGAGAAAAGCAGTTTTCACATCCATATGATCAACTTCCATATCATATTCAGCCGCTAATGCCAGAAGTAGCCTTATTGTGGAGTACCTCACGACGGGTGAGAATGTTTGAAAATAATCCACTCCATACTTCTGCGTGAATCCTTTCGCAACCAATCGGGCCTTGTACTGCAGGAGCTCTCCATTTAATCCTCTCTTTTTCTTAAATATCCACTTGCACTTAACAGGTTTCTTTCCCTTCGGTAAGTCCACAAGTTCCAGACATTTATTATCCAAAAAAGATTGATATTCATCCTGCATTGCTGCCTTCCATTGCGTAGACTCAGGTCCATCGAGTGCTTCACGTACGGTATTTGGTGTATCCGTATCGCAACTCGTTAATGCTGATACCAAAGCATCTTCAAATTCGTTCCTATCTCTTGATTCATCTGAATCCCAAGAGGACGATCCAGGATTATTGATGATCATGTACGGAGTCGGCACGTTAACCACTTGTTGCTGATCCTTCTGTACAGAAATATCTTTATAGAATTTATCTTCTACAAACACGACATTTCGCGAAGTAACGACTTTATTAGGATGAGCAGGATCTAAAAGTCGATATCCTTTAGTATCCTCGCAGTAGCCTATAAATATGTACTTCTTACATTTCGGATCCAACTTTTTCCGATTTTCCAAGACGGAGTAAGCAACACAACCAAAAATTCTTAAATGGTTCAAGTTTACCTTACTTCCCGACCACTTCTCCTCAGAAGTAGCACCCAGCATAGCCTTCGTTGGTGATCTATTCTTTAAATAAACCGCGGCGCTCATAGCTTCCGCCCAGTATTTCTGTTCCAAGCCGGCACCCTGCAACATACACCTTGCAGCCTCAACAATCGTGCGATTAGCCCTCTCCGCAACAGCATTTTGTTGTGGACAGTGAGGCACAGTTTTCTGGTGTATAATACCATGCTGCTTCAGAAATAACTCGAAGGGTTTATTTACATACTCGCCTCCATTGTCGGTCCTCAACACTTTAATAGTTTTGTTAGTTTGATTCTCGACCAGCGATTTAAATTGTTTAAAAATATCGAAAACTTGATCTTTCGTTTTAATAAAATAACAAAAAGTTTTCCGCGTAAAATCATCTATAAAAAGTAACATATAACGAGCACCTCCAATTGACGTTGGCGACATAGGCCCACAGACGTCGCTGTGTACCAGACCTAGGACTTCAGTAGCTCGAGTGAACGACTTCTTCGGGAAAGGCAACTTCGCAGTCTTGCCTTCAATACAAGAAATACATTGTTTATAATTCGAGTTTTCAAAGTCAATGCCATTAGCCATACCTGATTTCAATAGGTTCATGCTCCTTGAGTTTAGATGACCCAAACGCTGATGCCACACATCTTGAGATATCACACATCCAGTCCCCACATTCGCCACAACTTGATCAGCGGACTCGGACTCAGACGTACTAGATACATTGCATATACGCGACGAGAAAGTTTCTAATTTATATAAACCATTCTCACGTTTAGCAATAGCTATTAAAACATTATCAAAATATATTTTACAAAATTCAGAACAGAAAATAACTCGAAAACCTTTAGATGTCAAAACGTTGACAGACATTAAATTACATGACAGATTCGGAATAAAAACAACATCACTTAGAGTTTTTATGCCATCTCGAACATGCAGTTTGGTACTGCCACGACCCGCACTCTGAATTTTTTCGCCGTTCGCCACCGTAACTTCCAAACTTGTATCCACCACGAAGTCCTGAAGAATTTCCTTTCTGTTGCACAAATGGCATGATGCGCCGCTATCTATGTACCACGCGTTCGACTGTACATTCGCGGACAGCGCGCTCAGCATATTCGCCGTGCCTTTACTAGGATTCTTCAACTCCGTATTCTTATTGGGACAGTTCCTGGAAATGTGACCCAGCTTCTTACAGCGGAAACATTTGACAGGTTTTTCGTGTCGCTTTGCCACCATTACGGAACCACTGCTCGTGTCCGTTCCGTTGGTCCGGCGCTGTTCCTCTTGTAAAAGTTTCTGTTTTACCAGCTCGCTCGACATTTTTACGTTGCAGTTTTCCAACGCCATTATCAGTGGGTCATAGTCGGATGTGAGCCCACTGAGCATTATGACAGCTAAATACTCGTCTTCCAGCGCAGCTCCGATGTCTGTTAATTGTTGTGAGACATCACATACCTTCGCGAGATATGTCTGCATGTCAGGATACTCTTGCAGTTTCATCCCAAACAGCTGCCGCATAAGACCTAGCCTTCTGCACAACCCCCGGTCCTCATACGCAGACTGCAGACTATTCCACGCCTCCCAACCGGTAGACGCATTCCGCACGTGCGTGATTGCCGCAGGATTAATGCTCAAACAAATGCGAGCCAGAGCTTTCTCCTGTTTCTTCTTATCTTCACAAACGGCCTTACCGTCTTTAGTCTCTACGCACTCCCAAAGATCCTCATGGATTAAAATCATCTTCATGACGAATTTCCATGATCCATAGTTCCCCATGCCGTTTAATTTTTCAATGGCAGGAACAATAGCCGCCCCTGTAACGGACGTCGCCATTACGAAATTTGAGATTGTCGTGCACACACTTTTCACGATAAAAGAAACACTCAACACATCACTAGCGCTTACTTATATTAGCGCTCTGCTACCATGTTAGAGTAAAACCACTCAAATAGTATAAGAGTAGTTTATTCCGTGGACAGTGATAGGTTGAAGATGATGAATCATAATACATAGCAACCGTCATATTTAAATCTAACGTTACGTTACTACAAAAACAGCCAGACATACAACATGTAGTTTATATAGGCTCCAACACAATATTGGCCTTCTAAATCATGAATATTTTTTGAATTTTTTCATAGGGCATACCAAAATATTGAGAAATCCTCGAGGTCGCGTTTGTGATCAAAAAATGGTGAAATTCGCTGAAAGTATTACGCTTCCGGTTTATGTCCCGTACCCAGTGTTTGTGCACTCGTAGCTTTATTTTTTCTCGCACTCTTGTTCTTCAAAAAGCATATGAAACAATAATTACATCTCTTCGTCTGAACTATCCATCACTATAATAACTTCAGCGAGGCTGCTGTCGACTTCAATTCGTCTGTCATGAACGCACACTGAACAAATGCGACTCGATTTGACGTGGCTTGATTCGATGCTACTTCCCTCTAGTCTACGCCTACCTCAAGTAACATTTGGGCTCTAATTCTACAAATATCTCTCTGATATTTTGGCACTTCGCCCCCCCACACAAGGTGGACTGATGACCTGATAAAAGTCACTGGTGCATACTAGAGCATTTAAAGTTCTTTGGATGAGGCCTATGTAGTGGACGTCTCTTGGCTTATAATGCTGATGATGAGGTATTTGTTCTCAGTGAGGTTGGGAAAGCGTGTGTGTGGATGGCGCATATTTATCCCGTCTACAGATCTAGGATGATTAGTTTCTTGGAAAATAGATTTAAAGGAATGAGATATCAATTTCTCACAAATGGTGTCATGAGCGTTAAGTCTTAGAAAAGTTCAAAAATGCCGGGGGACTTTTGGGACTCTCCAGAAGTACAAAAAAAAACCTGATAATCTCAAGACTCCCAACTCTAAGTGTTTGGCAGCAATCTCGTGAGAAACTTAACAGTAAGCTGGAATCGTGCAGGTTGATTTAGAGCGTTTACAATCCGTAACAATGGTTACGGTGAGACGACGCAATATTACACTGAGTTATTGTGTTGTTATAGCATAGTCATGTCATAGAAATTTCGAATGATGAAATATAAAGGGCTGATAGAAACGGACAGCATTTCAATGCCTAGCTGCAAAGTAGCGGTCCCGATGTAGTTGCGTCAACTGCAACCGAACTACCCTACCTACAATTTAGAAGCTGGGCTGTTGTTCAAATGCTATCCGTACAACGCTTACCAAGGCGTAATTTCCTCTCGAAGTTTATTTTTTAGCGATTGTCGGTTTTTTGGCCGATATGACGTGGTCACTGAAATTTTGACTCGCTAATTCATTGAATTGAACATTTCCCTCTTAAATGTTTATTGGTGTTTCATTCATTGAATTAAGTATGTCCGTGACAATATATGTTAGTTGGTCGTTCTTGGTATTGCTGGGGAGACATGGTTGAGGTGGATCTGCGTAAGGTTCATGCTAAGAACAGGCGAGAAACTGCGTAGGATCGGATGAAGTAGCATGCTCTCGTTTCGGCGGCTAAAGTCCGTTTTAAATCACTCAGCCAAATAGTTGCTTTACTTTATGTCTGTCACTTTGGCTATTTTGCATCATCCTTTCATCTGTGATCCTGTAACCAACACGGAATATTCTCACGAGAACAGATAACTTAATGGATTATTTTTAGACTCGTATGCGTCTGAATTTATTGCGTCTGAACAGTTATGGGACTTCCATTCGACTTAGGAACGGTCTGTGACGTGTGTCCAAATGATGCATTACAATGGCTTATGTAAAGGACTTACGTGTTTAATTGTTCGCTTTGCCGGTATAAAACACTATTCTTACGTTTACAGGCTTCAGTTAACTTTCATTCGATACCATGTACGTACCTGACTACTGAAACTATTTCTTTAGTCTATCAACACCACACCATCTAAGACACAGAATTTTACAAACATGAAACTTACTTTTTTGCCACTTTCATTTACAGATTTCGTTGTTGATTTGTTCCGATGAGCAACTATATCTAAGAATTTTCAGTTACCTAAATAAAATGTTAAGTTATTTAAAAAAAAAACATCTTGACCTGGTAATAATAAATTATTAAGTAAAAGTTAAAGTTCCTTCACAACTATGGCATCTTTTAAAAAATGTTCGCAAACTTTTTGATTTTTAAATACATCAATTTGATTAACCCTAATTTATGGTAACATTATGAAATCAAATACCTACTTACCAATAAAAAAAAATATATTATTTGTTTTTTTTTTCATTTTTACATTTAGGTGAAGTTTAAATATGTTGGTTGTTACAGAAATGCAGTCCCTTGTGATATTAGTGTTTAAGTGCAACAAATAGTGAAGCGAGCAATATGACAGCAAAGGATACCAAGGAAAAGGTCAGTTTGTGCACAACATTATTTATACTTACGTGTAAAGAATATCTATTTTGTGACGCCTGGATTAACTATCAAATGAGTAATTAAATTTAATAATTTCGGGATATGATTCCATTTAAATTATCAACTACTTTCTTGCTCTTAATTTTAAAAATTAAACAATAAAATAACAATACGAGTAGAAATAGTATTGTTGCTAGCGCTTCTCGCCATCAAAAGTCACAGTTTGGCGAGTTATAATGTAATTGTATATTGTATATATTTTTTGGTATATAAAAAAAAAGTTATTATTTAAATCAGCAAATAAAATACTACTACCGATACTGCCAGAGCAAAAATATTATATAATATCATTATATTTTATTTCACTGTCTTCTCGTAAATAAATAATATTATTGTCTGCACTGAAAGTTCGCATAAATATGAACTATGTATAAGGTCGCTTTGTCTCTTGTCCATTTCCCTCTTTAACTCCTCTAAGTGACTCTTCTACAGTATGGCCTTAAGCTCTTTCTTATTGAGTTTCTCAAACATTAGAAATTTGTGAAACATGCAATGTCTCATTATTTTTAATGTAGATACACCACATTTTTTTATATTGAACCATTGGTACAGTGACCAAAATCAATCAATTTTATTTGTGCTATGATCAATAGTTTTTTAAATATTGTTTGTTTCTAGGTAAAATGTGGATACACCACATTTTTTTTACATTGAATTATTGATACAGAGATCAAAATCAATTAATTTTCTTTCTGTTTTGATCTTTGTATCAATGGTTTCTTAAACATTGTTTCTAGGTAGAAGAGAGCTCGGAGGGATTCAACCTGGATGGCATCCTCTGTGAGCTTGGCAGCTTTGGCAAGTACCAACTGTTGCTACTGCTACTGTTGGCTTTCCGGGATGCCTTCCTGGCCATGTGCAACTTTAACTATGTCTTCGCAGCCGCTGAAGTTCCATTCAGGTAGGTTGTTGGTTAGGTTAGCGTGGGCTGGTTTTCCGCAACTCGACGTCTTACAATGCGCCTATTTTCCATTCAGGTAACTCTTGAACTCTCTGCCGGCTCATGTGTTTCCTTCTTATAACATGGGACCCTTCAAACGAAGCGTAAAGATGCATCTCGGGCCAGCATGGCAGTGTCAACGGACATGGCACCGTTGGTTTCTTGTCAGTTGCCATTGCGACTTGAGCTCCCCTTTTTGCTTACCATCAGGCGAAGTAGAGCCACTATGTTGTGCCGTTATAAAAAAAACCTAGACATTGGACAAGAGCTGGCTAGCCATTTTACTAGTGACTAGGATTTTGTGTGGGGAAGTGTACAAGTGTATGTTTGGTTGTGCGCAACCGCATGGACTGTTTATGCAAATGTAGATTGAATCTGATCAATCTGTCTTAGGTCATGGGAGAAAAAGAGAGAGAATGAGACTAAAAGGAACCCTGTTCTCTGAGCTAAAGCTAAAGAAGTACCAAAATGTCTCCTTCTAAAGACGCGTTGTTTCAGCAAGTGTCGTGTCTGGGATTAGGAGTTAAAGAACAGGCACGCTTCAGTAAATAAATAATTAAATCTGTCCTTAATTCACTGTTAAGCGCGGAATTGATAACCCGAGTGTGTGTCATTGTGTCTTATTTTCAAATGATATTGGCTAACATGCAAACGCGTTTTATTTATGCTATTTAATCTGAATTATTCCAAACAGATCTTCAATGTTCAACCAAGAGAAAACTTATCATTCTCTAACATTTACTTAGTTTAATGCCATGAATGGACGAACGAAAACATGCATTGAACGCTTTGTTCGCACGTGCGTACCACTAACGAATATCAAACTCGGACGGAGCATACGATTTCGTGTTCGATGTTCGTGTTCACCGTGTTTTTGTCTGTATGCGCATACATGGCTTAATGAATATATGAATTAACTTTCATACGAATTGCAAGCTACGTATAATATTATTATCAGTAGTATTTTGCTATCGCCGGCCTGGGTTATTTTATCAATTAAATATTACATATGCAGTGAGTTGAAACTAGTCCCGTGACTTTTGCTCCTTATGACACCGATCTCAACCCAATCGTTATCAAATCACGGTTAAGCTTTTCCTTGTCGCTAAAATAAATAATCGTTTCAACAAATTATCATTTGCCGAATGGTTTTTATATGGCCTTACGAAGTCCTCCACATAAACCTCCGCAGTCGCTGATTTTGCAATACCTGCACGTCTGCGTCTTGTGTGGTTGTCGATAGAGCTTCCAATTCCGGGATTTTTAGTGTGGATAACCGGGATCCCGGAAGCTATCACTCGAGAATTTTTCGTGTTTCAGCAGTAATTATGATTTATGATATAAAAATAAAACATTATCCCAATTCGTCTGTAAATATAACAAACAGTCGGTGGTCAATCTCGAAAGTAAATAAAAGACGTGTGTGGATCGTCATGAAAATGTTATGGCCAATACAATATATTGAATTAAATTAGAATTGGCACGTATTTGCATTTCGCATAATTGGCGCAGTAGCAAAGAATTAGATCAATAAATAATTATTAGGTATTGGATATTATGTATGCTAGTGGGTTAAGTCCGTGAACTGTACAATGACTTACAATTTGCCCTTGATGTAACGCTGATAAACTTAGAACCACGTAGACGATGACTTTATATATCGGGATAAAATTATTGGATTTATAGTAGATACAGGCATTTTACATAAATATAAATAAATATCGAATAACATCTCTCAAATCGATCTAATGCTAAATTAAGGTCTGGTAGGCGTGTATTAATTGGATACTAGACGACGACAATAACAGTATATAGCATGTACCTAAATACTTAATACAGACCTAAATTATGATACTCTCTCGATTTATTTCACCAACTGTCCCTAAACACACAAACAAAAACAAAAACATAGTGAACACGAACATCAAACACGGAATTAGTTAGTGGTACGTGCGAATGAATTCTTTAATGTTCGCGTTCACAATGTTTTGTTCATTCGTGCGTACATGGCTTAAGATCAGCACAGGTAGTACGAAATCATGAAACCAAGTGGTTGATAAATATATTAGGCCCAAATCATTTATTTCATTTATTTATTTAGGCATTATTGCACAATACAGAATAGTAAAAAGTACAGATGGCGGATTGGCCACAAGGCATTCTATACCATCCATAGGGCCAAATTAGAAACTATAGCAGTTGGTACGGGAACATTAAAAGCAGTGAGAGAAATAATTAAAACATCTGTAAAATGAAGCACTTAATTGGCTGAAAGCGTGATCTATTTTATTGCGTATTATGAGTCTTTTACGACATAAGAGTTGGCTATGTGTGAACATAATAGGATGCGTTTTACGTTAGGATTGTTGATCCGAATTGATCCAATTTTAAGAGTTTATTCCGATCGTGCATGAAAATAAGACATTATTCTATGGATACTATTATGCGATTTCATTCAAGAGGCTGTTTTTCAGCTGTGTACGAACGAATGAACAAAAACGTGGCACAATTTTTTGACAATGAACATCGAAGACGAAATCGTACGAAGCGTCCTGTTTGTGTTTCATGTTCGTTAGCGGTACGCAATACGCATGTCCGAGTAAAATGTTCAATGGATGTTTTTGTTCGTTCGTCAGTACACAATTGTTCGTTTTCTTGTCTAATCGTGACAATGGTTTCAAATCGCGTAAAATATAAAATCAATGACTGCAATGCATGTAGATTTACCCGAGTCGCCGTGTATCAATCAACAAATAATCAGTCAATAAAGACCCGGATTTACCATTTTAACTGTTTACAATACTCTCCAATAAGTCTTAAAATAAACAAATAATGCATTGCTTTGTTCATCGCATGCGCAGTTTAATTGTTTATTATGTCATCGCGTAACTGAACTTGCATGGCGCGTGTTCAAAAACACGTGTCGAACATTGGTAAGGGCCAAGGACATGTTATTGGCAAAGGGTAAACAAAAAAGTAAATTTTGGTGTTTATATTTCATGTTGGTCACCCAGATCTTCAGTAGGTTCACTGGTAGATTCAGTTTAGAGCTTTTATCGCCGCAATAGAAGCCTTATTCCTTTTAAATGATATTTTTTTCATATTATGACATTTTGTAACAAAATTTTAAAGTGAATAATACTTTTCCCTGAGTTCTAGAAAGAAAATTAACAAAGTTCATGCTTTCATTGCGTGCAGTCGAAAATAAGTTGGGAAAAAAAAAACAGTTTTCTGCGTGAATTTTGTCAATATCGAGTAGTTTTTGAAACGAAAATTATCAATGAAAAATTCCAAGTGTAGGTTTCAAATATATACCACTAAATCTCAATAGCCCTGTTCTAAGTAGTAACATTGATAATATGTTAGGAAACATGTTTGATCATAGAGAAAAATGTCTAAAACAATCAGCATTTTTGAACGGACAAGGAGCCTTAATTTACCGAGAGCGTTCAGTTTTAGCTTCGGAAAAAATATTTTGTTATCCGTTTGTTCGGATTTCCGGGTGATCTCGCCTACAGTTAGAATTTTTTAATAATTCTCATAATATTTTTTGCATGGGCTGGACAATGTTTTTTTGCAGACTTGCTCGTTTTTTTTATGAATCGCGGCGCGGTATGTGACGGTGATATTGGGGTTGAATACGTAAAAAATGTCGTATTTCATTACGAAAATGATCACGAAGTCTGCAGCTACAAAGCCACTAGTGTAGCATTCAATGTGTAGAGAAAGAATCCTTCCTTTCAACACGTATCGAAATTGTTCATAATTGTATACAAGAATATGAACGTGTTTCGGCCACTTAAACTATAGTGGATGAAATGCTCTGAAATTGATTCAGAAAGTACATGCATCCAATTATTATATCCACAGCGCAGGTTTCGTAATAAAAACAAAACGAGCTACGGATATACCAACCATCGTCAAGCACACATAAACATTTATCAGCATCAAGCTTCGTCCAAGTGATACAATGTAATAATCCGTAACACACTTTATCAATTACTCATCAAAAATCAAACTCCGGTCTGACGAGTACCTGGCACAAATGTTCCAAAAATGCTAGCAGCATTACTGCCAGCTATATTTGCTGAACCATGTACGAGCCAGACCGGGGGTCACAACCTCGTTCTCCCTCAAGCGTTGTCCGATTTTTTAAATCAACGCTTTGGCCTCTGACCACCAGGATCCATCTGTCTCTACAGCCACCGGAACAAAGTCATACCACGTCATACACTAAAGAAGGTGCATCTTCATTAAAAGTGACTATTTGAAGAAGTTTCAGAATGAAAAATCGTTGATTTTATTATTATGCTGATTGCAATACATTTGACGTACGTCACTAAATTGATCGTTTGTTAAACATTATTATAAATGCACGTGTCATGAGACCTAGCATATGCCTTATTGTGACGGAAATTTAATAGAATGCACGTGCTTTGTATGTTACTACGTATTATTTCACAAATTCTGAAGAGAATCGTCTTAGTTAAAATGTTGCTCCTAATACAACACTTGTGTCGTTTTCTCGTGTGTATCTGCGCATCCCAAGCTATATGACAATTGCAAATAATTCTCAAGAAGAGATTAAGACCTACTATCTAGTTTATAAATAACATCAATTTCCTATAATTTTCAGATGCGCTGTGCCCGAATGCGACTCAATAGATCCCAGTTTCAACGCATCATGGACACAATTCGCGTTAACGAACGCTTCCAACACTTGCTATCGAGCGGCGTTCAACAATGGATCGTCGTTCAATGGTTCCCAGACTACCGCGCAATGGAACACGTCCAAGTCATGTAGTCCAGATTATTTCAGTACACGAAGAACGGTGGCGTGTGAACGGGTGGTGTATGAGAACTATAACTCCATTGCTGCTGAGGTGAGTCAATCAAATAACAGAAATAGCTGCAAATTCACTTATCAGAGGGCATGATGGTTGCTTTCATCACGCAATAAAAAAGTGACAAAGCATCCGTCACGTTTTGACAACATGCGAGTGAGAGTGACAGATGTTTTGTAACTTTTTTATCACGTGATAAACGCAATCATCATAGGCCAGGGGGCCATCACGCCAGATATTGTCCGTTTCTCTTAAAATCTACACATGAAAAAGTACAGGTAACAACAGTGTAATTTTATAGAGTCTCGTGACACACTTATACTAGAACTACTGCTATTAACTGCAAAAACACTGCAAAGACACGTAGTCCGGTCGCGCGCTTTTCATAATCTAGAAAGATATGATTGATTAAAAGTTTGTTAAGATGCTTGTTAATGAGTTGATGATTCAACCATCAAAATATAAGACAAAAATTGCCATACAAATGACAAGCCACGTAGTAAAAAACACATAATACCTAATTCTTGCATAAGTTGCAAAGTGAACACAAAACACTAAATTGGTCTTTCGGTATAATTTGCCAAAAAAAATCAAAACAAATGACTGAATATGAATCGACTGGTGACAGTTACCCAAAAACAGCACAAAGAAAGTGATAAATTAAAAAAGTAACATTGTGCAAGTTTTCTCGTGTGTACCTATCTATTAAGAATTCAACAATTTACATACTAAAGAAATACCCGGTACAATCTAAGTAAATTATGTTAATATTTCATCTAAAACGCGTGAAATTCTTTTCAATTAACGCACGTTTTCAAACTCGTGTAGAGAGGTAATTTATTATCATTGAAGAAACAATTGCCATACATCTGCTATTCAGAGTGAACGCACGGACCAGTGTACGAACTATTAAGAAGTAAAAACCTCATATGTATGTGCAAATGACATTTAACTATTTTTTTATTGTTTTACTATCCTTTCACAAAACAACCTTTGACAAAGATCATTTCTAAAAAAATCATTTATTGACAAATATACATTTCAAAACTAAATCATTTATAAACTCTTCATACCACAAAAATAATAATGAAAAAAATATTTATTTCACAATTTAGTTGGTTTACAAATTAGTCGTTTCAAAAGTTGGTAGTTTTAAAAAACAGGGATATATAAAATATTTTTTGACTTACCTACCTATAGGAAACTCAGATTTTTGATGTTTTATTACGTAAATACAAAACAATGCATTTTTAGCAAACGTTACTTTCTAAATTCAAGTGTTTGTGAAATGATTCGTTTGTCAAGTGATGATATGTTATAAATGTTGATTTGTCAAGTAAATAATAATGTGTACCTAATGAACAGTTATTGACACAATTTTTTTTTAAACTAGTTTATGAATACTGGATATGTCAAACGTTGTTTGTGAAATGTATATTTGTGAAACGTTTTCTGTGAAACATATGATTGGCTCCCTTTTTTGAACACGAGGACAACATTTTAACACGAGGTACGTTTGTTGTATTCCAACATTATACCAAGGAATTGTGCGATTCCTCCATAGATGATAACACCGGCAAAAGCATGTTTCCTTGAAGTATAAACTTCTAGTATTTGTTATTATAGCGGCAACAGAAATACATAATCTGCAAAAGTTTCAACTGTCTAGACTGCAAAAAGACTGCTAGCTATCACGGTTCATGAGAAGTTTGGTGACAGACAGACAGACGGACAGTGGAGTCTAAGTTATGGGGTTCCGTTTTTACCCCTAGGGTACGAAACCCTAAAAATGTGGTAAAGCCTGACCAGCAATATATGTATGTATGTATGTATGTAAACGCTTTATTGTACACAACAACTGGTTATAAATACATTGATAACAAATGAAATATGTACAAAGGCGAACTTATCCCTATTAGGGATGAGGACTGTCAAGAGGGCGCTATTTATAAGATTTATATGGCAACAATTTTGCAACCAATCGCAGCCCGCTATAATGACATTTAGTTTAAATACCTGTCAGTTCCGTTAACCTTGTAATATCATTTAATGGAATGCACTCTTTTCCTGGCTGTTTTTCGTGTAGTGTTTACTACACGTGTACACTTTATTTATAATATTACGTTTACGACTGTGAATGGTTTTCGACATTTACTTTGGATAATTTTAAATATTTGTATTTTAAAGAAACCGTCGTTCATGTTGGTTGACATTGTTTGTTGACAAACCATCATAAAATCATTGCCAGTGTAAGAAATTAGTTCTAGTGAAATTCCGCAATATGGCACATCCTCATATATTTCTGGCCAGGCTTTATTTCTACATTGAAAAACAAAATCTATAAAAATATTCAATTAAAAGATACAGGTCCTTGTTACTAACGAGACAGATTCGCTAATGTCTCAGTAATGACTGCATCACAATGCGCGCGCGCAGCGGAACGGGTCATTGTCATGGCCGGCCAAGTCCAATACAAGGCCGATACTTCAAGTCGAAAACGTAACAACGCTTCACAAGTCCCATGCGTTTTTACTGCCTTCTTCTTCTGAACAGCACAGCTTACTCGATTAAAACGTGATATAGTGCTTTACGTTCTATGGCTTTGTGCCATTTTTCTATGGAATGCAGTACCTACATATATAGTGCAGTTTCCCATGGCCTTAAGCTTAACAGTAAGTGTAGGATTTTGTAGGCTAGGTATAATGCAATGCCGCAACGGCTTTTGAAAACGAATAAAGGTCTCATACGTCGCTTCTTTGTGATGCTGGTCATGACTATTTGCTCTCATTTGCTCCGTAACTCAGTAACGTAACATTAATTTCGATATAATAATTATGAATGAATGAATTTTTCCGTTTTCAACCTCCGTATTTCAGCCATTTAAAAAAAAACATAAAAAATAATATCGGTAAAAAATTATACATCTTACTTATCAAACCTATCCACAAACTTTCATGAGAAGCTGTTTAGAAATGTGACCTGTAGGCGAGAACAGCCGCAAATCCGAACATCCACCATATACGAAATAAATTTTGGCGAAGCTGAAACAGAGAATTCGCTCGGTGTATAATGATGATTAATGAAATAATGAACTTTATTCTGCAAGTAGGCCACAAGGGTACTTTTACACGTCTGAGTCTACCTACCGGCATTTCACAAGAGGAGACCACTGTTGAAAAGAAACGCCGAAAGAAACTCAACAGTTAGTCATTTTTTCAAAAAGGATAAGTACTTAACTATTACAGTAATATGAACTTAACTATACGTAGTTCTCGAAGAAAACATATTAAAGGTGTATTATAAGATATAAATGGGGAAAAGTGTAAGAATAAAATAGAAACTACAAGAAAGTCTGACGGTTTATCACAATGTATGTACGTTTGATATGCTTTCTTATTAGAACTGTGTCCCTTAAACTAGTCAGGTACAATCTATACTACGATTTCTAATTCAAGACCAAAAAAACTACGACAGATACGTCACTGTCAAAATTGACAACATTTAAATGACATTTGAGTTTGTTTCTTGGCTTGCACAAATGCTGAAGAGTTACAAGTACAATACCAGATTTTGTACCAAAAATCTCCGATGTTTAAGTTTTTATTATATCCTCTCGTAATTATGCAATAATAAATATATCTAGTTATTTTGTGAAAATATAGAGTTAAAGTTACCAATAAATAAATTATCTTAGCGTGTTTAAAAAAAAAAAGGAATTTACTATTGTAAAAATATTTTGTTTTAGTGGCAACCTTGTGGTAGTTTTTTTGGTCTTGAATTAGAAATCGTAGTTTAAGAAGGAGGCAGTTACCCGGTTTCTGGTTGAGGCCATGCATTTTTGTCTGTCAGATAGTCCTTTACTGTATAATATGCGTTTGAAATTAGAGATTTTACAGTATTTACAAAATACAATATCGCAAAATACATCTATAGAGCTCGTTCGGTCTATAACGATGATTTTATAATATTTTACAAAATACATATACCTAGTGGTGTAACTTGTGTAGTTTAAAATGTTTTTTTTTTTGTTTGGAAAACGTTCGCAAATCAAATATCATTATTTCGCAAACGAGTCTCTTATAATCAGCCATGTCCTGCATTTGGCCATAATTTCCTAGTTCAATGACTGTATTCCGAAAAGTATGAAAAGTCAAACGTGTATTGTTATTTTTTTACATGTAAAATAAATAAAATAAATAAATAAATATTAAGGGACAATCTTACACAAATCGACCTAGTCCCAAACTAAGCAAAGCTTGTACTATGGGTACTAGACGACGATATACATAATATATAAATACATACATAGATAACATCCATGACCCAAGACCAAATATTTGCACAAATATTTGCCCCGGCCGGGATTCGAACCCGGGACCGCCGACTCAGTAGGCAGGTGTCTACCAACCGAGCCAAACGCGTCGTCAATAGGAAGGAAAATTCATCATCATCATCATCATCTCAGCCATAGGACGTCCACTGCTGAACATAGGCCTCCCCTTTGGACTTCCATATATACCGGTTGGAAGCGACCTGCATCCAGCGCCTTCCGGCGACCTTTATAAGGTCATCTGTCCACCTTGTAGGTGGACGTCCTACGCTGCGCTTGCTGGTCCGAGGTCTCCACTCGAGCACTTTTCGGCCCCATCGGCCATCTGCTCTGCGTGCTATGTGGCCTGCCCGTTGCCACTTCAACTTGCTAATCCGGTGAGCTATATCGGTCACTTTAGTTCGTCTACGGATTTCCTCATTTCTGATTCGATCACGTAGAGACACCCCGAGCATAGCCCTCTCCATTGCACGTTGAGCGACTTTGAGCTTTGAGATGAGGCCGATAGTGAAAGACCACGTTTCGGTGCCGTAAGTCATCACTGGTAACACACATTGGTTGAAGACTTTCGTCTTGAGGCACTGAGGTATGTCGGACGAAAAGACATTGCGTAGTTTCCCGAACGCTGCCCAGCCGAGTTGGATTCGGCGGTTGACCTCTTTCTCGAAGTTGGACCTACCTAATTGGACCACTTGTCCTAGGTAGA
The DNA here is from genome assembly GCA_932273695.1 of Apotomis betuletana. Lineage (NCBI taxonomy): Eukaryota > Metazoa > Arthropoda > Insecta > Lepidoptera > Tortricidae > Apotomis > Apotomis betuletana. The sequence goes on from OW026310.1 coordinate 4,112,053, forward strand.
TGTATGAGTCAACAACTTCGAGTACCGAGTTTTCAACAGAGACTGGGATGGGCACAACCTTGGCATTTGACATGAGTTTCGTCTTGTCCATGTTCATTTTTAAGCCCGTTGAGAAACTCGATTGAGGTCATCGAGCATCATGCTGAGTTCCTCCATCGACTTTGTCATGACTACGATGTCGTCGGCAAACCGAAGGTGAGTGATGTATTCGCCATTGATGTTGATGCCAAGTCCTTGCCATTCCAGGAGCTTGAAGGCGTCTTCCATAACGGCCGTAAACAGTTTCGGGGACACAACGTCCCCCTGTCTTACGCCTCTTCTCAATGGAATGGCCTTTGTGCTCTGCTCCTGAACTCGGACCGACATGGTGGCGTTACTATACAAACACTTCAACACTTCAATGTACCGATAGTCAATATGGCATCGCTGAAGTGACTCGAGCACCGCCCATGTTTCCACCGAATCGAAGGCTTTCTCATAGTCCACAAACGCTAAGCATAATGGCAAGTTATACTCTTCAGTCTTCTGTATAACTTGTCGCAGCGTATGTATGTGGTCTATGGTACTATAGCTTCTTCGGAAACCGGCTTGTTCGGGAGGCTGGAAGTCATCAAGTCTATGTTCGAGACGGTTCGTGATGACCCTTGAAAACAACTTATAAACATGGCTTAGAAGCGTGATGGGCCTGTAGTTCTTCAATAGGGTTTTATCACCTTTCTTGAAGAACAGTACCACCTCGCCTCTATTCCATGCTTCAGGCGTTTTGCCCTCGGACAAGACGGAATTAAAGAGCTTCTGGAGGACCTTAAGTACCGGTGTTCCACCCGCTCTCAGAAGCTCTGAGGTGATTCCGTCTTCGCCCGGCGCCTTGTTGTTCTTAAGGTGCTTCAGGGCCATCCTAATCTCGTACAGACTGATGTCCGGGATATCTTCGGTATAATGTCGGGACAGCTTGGCTCTTGGATCGCCTACCAAGCTGTCAACGGGCTTTGCGACTGAAGTGTATAACTGACCATAGAACCTCTCGATCTCGCCTAGAACCTCTGCTTTGGTCGACGCTATGCTGCCATCTTCCCGTTTCAGCTTGGTCAGCTGGCTTTGTCCAATAGACTTGTCCTTTGCGAACACTTTGGAGCCTTTGTTCTGCTCAATGGTCTCTTTAACACGGTTCGTATTAAAGAGCCGCAGATCATGTCGCAAGGACTTCGATATACGTCTATTAAGCTGCCTATATGACCTCGCGTCATCGGGAGACTGCAACTGTAGCGAGCGTCGTTCAGCCATGAGGTTTAAGGTTCGATCAGACAATTTCTGAGGTCTATCTTTACGGCGGGGTCTGAAAAACTTAGACCCTACCGTGTGGACAGTTTCCACTAGCCCGTCGTTGATCTCGTCCACTGAGGCAAAGTTCTCCAGACAAGCGAAGCGGTTGGAGAGCTCGAGTTGAAAGCTCTCGGGGTTTTGAATATGGGCCCGAGTAGGTCGGAGCGTAGACTTCATCAGACTGGACCTTTCCAATTTAACATTGATATTCAGTGTGCCTCTTACGATTCGATGATCACGAAGGAAAATTACACGCTGTTAATAAAGAAACAACTTTTTCGATTGGCATTATCAATTATCATATACACATTGCAACGATGTATAAGTTATATCAACTATAACTGCCGTTGTATTGCCAATTTTTTCGCTGTTGATTATCTTAGATAAATAGCTACATTAACCAGAAAAGCGTTAAGCATGAATGTGGATATAGAAGAAAAGGAAGACCAAGCAAAATATGGATTGTGTGAAAGATGATGAATAAGAAGGAAGCAAAACGACGATTAATAGGGAAGAATGGAGGAAGAAAACATGTTGCGCCGACACCAATAAAACAAACATATTACATAAGGGGTGTGACAGAAATATATATATAGAAATATATATATAATACAATAGACAACTGTAATATTATGGCTGTGCAACAAAAAGGCATTTCGCATATACGTAGGCCTCTAGAAATGCCAAGTTGGGTTCCTGTATTGTGATTATGACCGTTGCATTTATAACAAAACGCTCAGTCATGTTGGTGTGGCGCAATCTGATTCTAGTAGGAAATTGTAGTTTCTTTAAAGTAATCGTTAGCCATCTTGGACAATTATGTGATATTGTCAATGATAAACTTTAGATCTGTTTACGATTTACCTGATAGTTGTCCGTTAAGTATTTCCGTTTTCCAATTGCGGTGATTAATGTAGACTCTTGAATAAAATGGACTACTTACTGTCATAAAAAGCGTATTTAGATCTCAAAACACGTGTACAATTATTTAAGTTCGCAAATCAAATGACGCAGTGGGTAATTTTACATTAGCAAATTCTAGCCGCTTTCGACAGTTTAAAAATATATTGCTCATTGCGTAGAGATAAAAACTAGTGCCTACGCCACATCTTGGGATTTAGGTAGCCCACCCCGATTGAGAATTCATTCTCAAAAAATGGGACAAAGGCTAGGAGGATGTAGAGATGTAAAACCGTATTCCTATTAAATACTAAATATCCGATTTAAATAAAAAATCACTTGCCATGCACGAGCACGATCATATTAATAGAATTTTTTCTTATAGTTTTTTCTCTCTTATCATATTTTTTTTCTCTCCAACTGTCTGACGTCTAGCTAGCGTAAACCAAATGTTTGTAATGGAGCCAGTCGATTAGGTAGGATACCTGTGTGCTGGCCCGGAAAGCCGTTGGAAAGGCGCGTTCAAACCCCGCCTGAATCACTTTTTATTTTTATTTTACGCTTCATTGTAAACACCCTTCAGATGATGTAGAATGATACAGTTTTCAGCCAAAACTAATTACTCTTATGACATTTCAGTTCGATCTGGGCTGCGAACCATGGAAGCGCACTATGATCGGTACAGTCCATAACTTGGGACTAATCATCTCCTACGTCGTCTACGGATTTATCTCCGACCGGTATGTATACGAGATTATCATAATATTTGATTGACTAAGCTGCGGCTATCGAAATGAGTTCATCGATTTATTCATCATCAATATCATTATCATTGCTTTGTCTGAAAAGTTTGTTTATTGATCGCTCCTTCAGTGTGCGTCAACCAGCCATCCAATTATCGTGCGTAGTCGCAACTCTGGTAAACGGATATCCTATAATGATCATCGGTTCTTTAAGAAATATAAATATAGCTTACAATACTTTCATATGGCTATCTTAGCTATGTCGATGACTCTCGATAAAATCTTTTTATTCGATTACACTTAGTAAAATAAAACATATGGAGCTGTAATGCACTTTACCTATCGTATACAGTGCGTGAGCTGACAACTTTTACCCAAACCCTAATTCCAATCTGAGAGCTCAAGGACCTTAAAACTATTTAACATGGACGAATAGTCTTGAGAAGCGCCTGCACAAAGTTTCTTTCCACCGTTCTGTCTAAGACGGCAATGGCACAAATATTTCGTGAGGCGCTTGGATCTATGCTTAACACACTACAACAGATATGGTGAATAATGTTTTACCGTCATATTTTGTTAGGAAATATTTATATCTCAACTTTTTCACTGAAGTTAATAGAGAAAGCAAGTCAAAACGAACAGATATAGTGAATAATGTTTCACCGTCATATTTTGTCAGGAAATATTTATATCTCAACTTTTTCACTGAAGTTAATAGAGAAAGCAAGTCAAAACGAACTGGCTTTCTCTTCTTTCTATAAGAACCTTCTAGATAGTTCAATAAATGGCACGAAAAAGACTTTGGTAAGATAGCGCCATCTATCCCTCGTTAATTATTAACCATTATTTTTTAGATATGGCCGAAAGGTGATCATCGTGGGCACGCCACTGCTAGTGGGCATTGTGGGGCTCATTAAGTCCTTTTCTATCAATTACTGGATGCTGCTGATTCTTGAGTTCATCGAGACCGCCTTCGGATACGGAAATGCGTCTATGGTGCTTTGTAAGTCAATCGTATCTACTTCTAGTACGTACGTACGTCTAGTACGTACTTCTAATTCTGATACTGCTATAAAGCAGTATCAGAATTAGAATCAGAATCAAACATTTTATTTGTAAACATAGGTACATAAATATAACAGGTCTTACATTTAATAAAAACAGTATCACCATGTCTAGCCGTTAGGCATACAAATATTTCAAGTCAAGATGGAGCATGCAGTATATTTCTTAAAGATGTTATCTATATAAATAAAATTACAATTCAAAATCGGACAATAGTATTCTCCTACTGAATAATATGCTCTATTTACTAAAAGCGCAAATAAGCTCTAAAAAATTAAAGACAAAGTAACAAGGTATACAGAGAAGAAGCATCTTCTTTTTCGTGTACCTTGTTAACAGTATTTTAAGAAATAGAAACTCAAATTTAAGCCTTAATGGATTTCAGAAAGGTTAAGGTGTGCAAACGGTTCGATAGATTCTGACACAAATATGCTAGTAGACCCAGTTTTGAAATATATTTCAAATGGTTAATGATCTTACTAGCTCTAAAAAAATGTCTTGTATTTTTGTGAAAGCTAGAAAGCTAAATGTTATCAATTGAAAATTAGAAATTTCATGAACAGTCAAAAACGCCGTCCGCCATTTTTGCCTTTTGCTAATCTGTGGCGTGACGTAGAATTTACCTGTAAATATTCGAAATTCGACCGTCGTATAAATTGACCCTACTCAGTAACTTGTATTTCATATTATAATGTACCAAATCCCTAACTTCAATATAAATTAATAGAAATTAAGTTACTTTAATATAATTGCTGACTGTATTATACTTGTTGACGATGTATGACTAATACTGAATAAATGGATATGGATATAGTGCCATTCCGCTCACTCCAATATACTTTGACAGGAGACCGAGAGGGACGGCACTATTCGAAGTCGTCAAAGTAGACTTTCAGTTTTCTTTACATGACCGATGACGTCACTATCATAAGCGAAAATGGCGGACAGCGTTTTAAGCATTTCAAAATACAGATTAAAAACCATATTTTCAAATTCAATTTTTCAGCCATCTTTCTCTTTTATGAATTGAAAAGTATATACCTATTTAGGTTTCCTTTGCTAAATACTATACGGAATAAACATTAGTTTATTACAATTTGACATGAGTCAACTAGCCTATTATAGACAAAACAAAATAATAAGTAAAGGTGTTGACAAAATATGATGAAACTTCATACCATCCATGGTGTATTGTGTTTAGTCGTTAGTTTAAAACTAATTTTCCCTTCTCGAATTTCAGCCTTAGAGGCTGTGAGCCAGAACGGCCGCGTCGCATTTTCCTGTATCTGGGACATCTTCTGCAGCATAGGAACAGCCTTTTTCGGCCTTATCGCTTGGAAAGTTCCCTACTGGCGCTACCTACTTCGTGCCATCTACGCGCCCCTTCTGGTGGCTGTGTTTTACATTTTCCTCATTGATGAAGGTGTACGCTGGCTTCTCGCTCACAACAAGAATGATGAAGCTATTCGAGTACTCAACAAAGTCGCTAAAATCAACAACGTTGAACTATCTAATAAGGCTAAGCAGATGATGAAGTCCATCGAACAGAAAAAAGACGAAGAGGTAAGGACCTAATATCAACAAACCGTAGAGTAGGATTATTAGAGTTAACATATGTACACAAAATCATCAAATTATCGTAAGATTGTTTAGTCGGTTTAAAACACCAGAAGACCTACAACAGAAGCACCTTAGATGTTGTTTAAATAAAAAATGATGCCATCTTATTTCAGTCGAGCTTTAGCAGTCATAATAAATAAACCTCAATGATCGATAGTCACATAAAATATCTTAACGTCTAACTTGCATTCCAGAACAACAACTCGCCCTACCAGAACGCGAGCGTTTTCTCGGTCCTACGCTCACGCACCATTCTCCTTCGTATGACGCTCATCTCAGCTTGCTTCGTCTGCGTCAGCTTTGTATTCACCAGTGCTGTCATCTACTCGACGGGTATCATCGGCAATAAATACCTGAATTATTCGGCACTGCAGTTGGTCGCGGTGCCAACGCGCATCGTGACCGCGCTCACTTTGAACCGCTTTGGGAGGAAGACGCCTATTTGTGTAGCGTACTGCCTGTGCGGAGTCTGCTTCATTGCGTCGGCATTTGTGCCGAGTTGTAAGTTTCTTTTCACTTTATTCATATACTTTTCACTAAACCTTGGCAAGCCTTGCAGAACCACCAAAGCCAAAGTTTAGTTAAGGTACATTGCGATGAACATTTTGCTTTCCACTTTAAAGTACAAGAATAGTAGTTTTCGACATCGTAGCTAATAGGTGCCTCTATTTAAAGCGGCTTTGATCGATTTTACTCTTGCTACCTCTCAAGATCTAGCTATGAATAAAACATTACATAATGTTTGATAGGCGGCAGCCCATTAATTTTTCTATACAGTGCAAAAACAACTTGAACAACCATGCAGTGGCTTCTATTAATTATTTTTATTCCCTCTGTCAACAGCGTTGGGATGGCTGTCAGTAGTCTTGTACATGTTGGGCAAGATGTGCAACAGCTATGGCATGTTCTCTCTGTACGTGGTGAGCATAGAAGTGTTCCCCACGACCATGAGGAACTCGCTCTGCAGCGTGGCAAACACTATCGGCCGTATCGGTGCTGTGCTGGCGCCACAGGTTCCCCTGTTGGTAAGTTTGGACTAAAGCATTTGCATTAACTTTTAGGGTGGATGAACTTTTTCGTGGTGTTATTCTGTCCCATAATCTAGGGGACAATAGTGAATAAACTTCTCTGAAAAGTGATGATAGTTTTTATTGCTGGTATTATCAGGATATGGTCTACATAGGAATGGGTTTGCTTCCATTACAATTTTTTGATAAATATAACCGCATAAAATAGTACCTAGTTAAAAAAAATATCCATTGGACATCGCCATAGCAACGCGTAACAGAAAAAGCTTTAGCATCATTACATCCCTACGCTACGCCAAGTGTAGAAAAACTACTCACCTACTTGTAAGGAAATTTTGACTCGAACAGAAGTTCCGTGTATGTCTTTACGGATGGCATTCCACATATCTCGTAGAGAATATTATCAGACAAAGACCACTAGCTATAAACAAAGTAATTTATTGCATACATTAATGTACGCACTAATTCAGTAATCGTTATTAGTAATAAAAAAAATCCTAGCTTATGGATAAAATACGATTATACTGATGTCCTCAGTAAAAGTCTAGATTACACACGTAGGTACTAAATTGACCTGATTACAATGTTTTGTCTGGGACATCATAAGCTGGGTTACCTTTTATTACCTACCATTGGCATGTACTTTCTATACGATTTTGTTTAAACCTCCTCACAGTGTATTTTCATTATTATAGATCGTAACTCGCTCATTGCTGGAGGATGTCTCAAGGCACCTTGGTTCTGTTGAATATTTGTTAATTATATTCCTGCAATTTCAATATCAATTCATACAATGACTTTTCATTACAGGAAAAATACATGTTCGGGCTGCCTAGCGTGGTATTTGGGCTTGTGGCCTTCATACCTGGTCTTCTAGCACTACTTCTGCCAGACACCAGTAGGTCACCGTTGCCCGACAATGTCCAGCAGGCGGAGAAGCTTGATCAGACAGAGGAGTCTGCCAAGGTCTGACAGTGCGGATCGGACCCAGACGCTGAGTGACAGTGATTTAAGAACCATCGTGGGTGTTATCTAAGTCACAGGTCCTCAATGCCGAACGCCACGTTATGTAGTCAACATATTGTAAATTCTGGGAAATTAACGTATGCACCGTTGTGGGTACTCTCATATACTAATTTTCCCAGTACTGTACTCCCTAAGGCCGGCTCTACACAGTCTGAATCCGAATCTGAATTAATAATCTGAATTCATATTATTAATTCAGAACGCACGAAATTACATACAATTTAACTCTTCCCCATACACATTCTGATTATTTTCGATTATGAATTTCTCAGATTAATCTGTGAGAATGATACTGACGTGCGTTATGAATTCAGAATATGAAAGTTCAGATTATGAATTCCGGACGCACCTCTTTGTAAACAATTAGTAAGGACGAGCACACACCTACTGGATTGAGATTATGAATGTCAGTTGCTGTTGCAGACTGATAAATCGGATTTTTTAAGACATGTGTGAGGTAAGGCACCGGAATTCAGACTATGAAGTTGGATTATTTATTAAGGTTCGTATTCAGACGTGTAAGGTCAGCCTAATGCACGTTACGACAAGATAATTTTTTTTGTACTTAGTTTGTTTGAAGATTGAACTTATTGCCTACAACTGCACAAATTGACATATACCTACGTAAATCTTATCTGCTAGGCCTGCTGAGGCTATTTTGGAGACCTGTAACTAAAATATTAGACGGTGGACAAATAAGTGATAGAAACATTTATAAGTGAAGTGTGGCTGTTAGAGTGAACTACAGAAATAGATTTACATTCTTATTTCTAAATGTCAGTGCCAAAATATGGATTAGTATAGAATTATAGGTACAGTTTAGCATAAAGTGAAATCTGAAAGGAACGTTCCTTAATCACTTGAGACGTACCTATGGTTAGGGAATGCAAACCGGTAAAAAAATTCAGTGAAATTTTCATATTGATAATTACCGGTTTCCATTCCCTACATACGGTAGAAGGACAGATGTTGCGAAGTTTGAAGATACATGAGATTTCTACGAGTTTTGTGAAATTGCCTATAGATTATAATACACTTTAGATTAAGTACTTATTAACATGGCAGTGTTTAATGCGCTTAGTTGACTGTGTAATAATTATCGAACCTAAGTTAGTTATTTAGGGTGAAGTGAGACGAGCGTAATTTGAGTCGCGTAATTTCGGTCGCGCCATACGTCATGTCACGTAATCACTAATCACTAATCACGTCACTAAGTATGGCGCGACCGAAATTAGTGATTAAAATTACGTTCGTCTGGCTTCACCCTAAATAAGTTCACATGTATTTTTCAAGAATTATATGTTATTGTTTTGCTTTTCTCTTTTAAACTATTAGGGTTACCCTCATCTGGCAGAATAATATTGGTCAGAATTGCACTTGGCATAACACGTTTCGCAGAAACACTTTCGGTCGAATGGTGAGATGGCATAAAGGTATAGTTGGCATTACTACTACCCCGCAGACGACACATTTTGCAGCACATAGTTTTGTAGAATATCTCTTTGGCCGATTTTGGTTTAGCATAATTTTATGTACCATAATAATCCTGTAGCATACGATTACAATAGCATAATTATTTTCTACTAGCAGACAAGTGGGTTAGGTAAATTTGACGTAGTAAATAGAATGTAAGTCCCAACGAATTTGCTATGGCATTAGTGATTCCACTTTAGGGCAGGTCCGACTTGGATTAGGTTAGGTACGACGACGAGCGAAGCGAGGAGGAGTGTTAGGTTGAACTGAGACCCTAACGAGCGAGCGAGCCGCACGGCAACGACCGGCTACCATACCACTCCATGTACAAAATGTGTAATGCATAAATTACATACAATTTAACTCTTCCCCATACACATTCTGATTTTTTTCGATTATGAATTTCTCAGATTAATCTGTGAGAATGATACTGACGTGCGTTATGAATTCAGAATATGAAAGTTCAGATTATGAATTCCGGACGCACCTCTTTGTAAACAATTAGTAAGGACGAGCACACACCTACTGGATTGAGATTATGAATGTCAGTTGCTGTTGCAGACTGATAAATCGGATTTTTTAAGACATGTGTGAGGTAAGGCACCGGAATTCAGACTATGAAGTTGGATTATTTATTAAGATTCGTATTCAGACGTGTAAGGTCAGCCTAATGCACGTTACGACAAGATATTTTTTTTTGTACTTAGTTTGTTTGAAGATTGAACTTATTGCCTACAACTGCACAAATTGACATATACCTACGTAAATCTTATCTGCTAGGCCTGCTGAGGCTATTTTGGAGACCTGTAACTAAAATATTAGACGGTGGACAAATAAGTGATAGAAACATTTATAAGTGAAGTGTGGCTGTTAGAGTGAACTACAGAAATAGATTTACATTCTTATTTCTAAATGTCAGTGCCAAAATATGGATTAGTATAGAATTATAGGTACAGTTTAGCATAAAGTGAAATCTGAAAGGAACGTTCCTTAATCACTTGAGACGTACCTATGGTTAGGGAATGCAAACCGGTAAAAAAATTCAGTGAAATTTTCATATTGATAATTACCGGTTTCCATTCCCTACATACGGTAGAAGGACAGATGTTGCGAAGTTTGAAGATACATGAGATTTCTACGAGTTTTGTGAAATTGCCTATAGATTATAATACACTTTAGATTAAGTACTTATTAACATGGCAGTGTTTAATGCGCTTAGTTGACTGTGTAATAATTATCGAACCTAAGTTAGTTATTTAGGGTGAAGTGAGACAAGCGTAATTTGAGTCGCGTAATTTCGGTCGCACCATACGTCATGTCACGTAATCACTAATCACGTCACTAAGTATGGCGCGACCGAAATTAGTGATTAAAATTACGTTCGTCTGGCTTCACCCTAAATAAGTTCACATGTATTTTTCAAGAATTTTATGTTATTGTTTTGCTTTTCTCTTTTAAACTATTAGGGTTACCCTCATCTGGCAGAATAATATTGGTCAGAATTGCACTTGGCATAACACGTTTTGCAGAAACACTTTCGGTCGAATGGTGAGATGGCATAAAGGTATAGTTGGCATTACTACTACCTCGCAGACGACACATTTTGCAGCACATAGTTTTGTAGAATATCTCTTTGGCCGATTTTGGTTTAGCATAATTTTATGTACCATAATAATCCTGTAGCATACGATTACAATAGCATAATTATTTTCTACTAGCAGACAAGTGGGTTAGGTAAATTTGACGTAGTAAATAGAATGTAAGTCCCAACGAATTTGCTATGGCATTAGTGATTCCACTTTAGGGCAGGTCCGACTTGGATTAGGTTAGGTACGACGACGAGCGAAGCGAGGAGGAGTGTTAGGTTGAACTGAGACCCTAACGAGCGAGCGAGCCGCACGGCAACGACCGGCTACCATACCACTCCATGTACAAAATGTGTAATGCATAAATTAGGCTTGATACCCTTAAGCCGCCTAAATATTATGCAAAATAAATATCTGCGAAAGTACTAGAGTCGTTTAGAAGACTGTTATGCTCATCAACATTATGCCAATATAAGATTCGGTATCATAAAAATCTGCGAAATGATTTATGTTAAAGCATACTCTGCGTAAGATGTTTCTGCCAAACGTTACTTCTGCCAAGTATCATTATGCAAAACAAATATATGTCAAAAAAGTTACTGCACGACAATAGTGAACCAACTATTATTATAATAATAATTTTAAGTGCAGTTTTTGTGATATGATTTCGTATAAAGTAGGTGTAATTTAGTCTTGTTTATTTATGTTTTTGTACAAATACCACTTATTTACATACCACGTATTTACCTACCACGGCATGTGAAAAGAGTAAATACAATGTAATTATAATGATAAATTGGTTTAAGTTAATGTTTGTCTCTAAGTTTGTTTAGGTATGTGTATTTTTACATTTGCATTTATCTTTATAATTATTATCTTAAATAATATTTTGTATGATAAATTCAACAACTAAATTATTTCAAAGTAATAATATACTTATGTTGTAAGATGAATTGATACTTCGTAATTTTGCGGAAATTATAGGCAAAGGTATTGTTCCAATACGTTATGTTCGTTAGGTATCTTAAAATGCCTGAAGGGCAACCCGCCCAGAAATAGGAGCCCCGCGAGACTCCGCCGATTTAGTGAATATTTACAACTTCTTTTGATGTAATCAGTTAGTCAAGACTACTATTAACCAGCTTCATTTCTTCACCATTGTATTGTATATCCGTGTTTTCGCAATATGCCCAAAATACCATTTAGCAAATCCTTCTACTACATAATTTTATTATAAAAGTAATAGTAAGTAATTCCGTAATAGTGTATACCCATTGAAACATACTCAAAAATGAATCTCAGAGTTGGGTATAATTTACCTAAACATTAACGGAAAATATTATAATTTCTAAATAACTCATCTAGATGTTTAACCCGACGTTACTGATGAAATTTGTTCGAAATATCACCACCGTATGTCTACTTTAGCGATATGCTTCAGGTTACATAAAACAGCTCGAATAGAATTTTTTTAAAGTAAATAGTATCTACTTTAAAAAAATTCTATTCGAGCTATCTACTAGATACTCGTAGACGGTTAAATACTCGTGGTTACCGTAAACTATTTGAGATAATTATAAAACAAACCTATTTAAACCTAACCTAATCAATACGATGATATTTTCCAGAATTATGAAAAATGTGTGACGGAGTAATCATTTCTGCTGAATGATTTTTCGACAAAATCAAAGATTGGAAATATGTTCGGTATTCAGTAAAAGCAGTTTCAGGGGGAACGAAGGACTGTGATGTAAGTCATGATATGGTAAATATATATCTATACAATATTGACTCAATATTGTATAGATATTTTGTATTCAAGCTGTTATTTAAGCATGTCGAAAGTAAATATTAATAACTTACTAATATTATGAAACATGAAATATAATGTGAATCATTAGTTTTACTGAATTGAAATAATAATTTAATAATCCTACCTATTTAGTACTGCGACACCTACCAGCAGAAAAGTATTGTTATAGCTAAGAATATCGATTGTAAATAGTCATTGTAATAAATAGTTTTTGAATATTGATTACACAAATTACGCAAAATGTAAATTATTTTTAACCGACTTTTAAAAACTCAACCTCCTTTTTGACATCCCTTTACCCTTAAATCAGTTACTGTTATGCAAATAAATGACTTTAAAGAGCGATCTCTTTCAAAAAACCTTATTAATTAGATACAAAAAATAAGATATTTTAAAGATCAGCACTACATAGGTACTAGAGTTTGCCAAACCCAAAGGATCAAATAATAGACAATAATGAGTCTAAAATAAATTATAATTAAAACTAATCCTAAATACAGAGTGTGATCAGCTGGCCTGTTTGACCTTCGGCTGCTGTCCAATAGCCTCAGCTTCGGCCAGGGTGTCGGGCATCTTCGTCCCCAGGGTCTCCGGCTGCGTCAGCACCAGGAGTCCCGCGATCACTCCCATGGTGCCGAACATCAGAGAAGGAATGCCCTCCCAATAATCAGCCTGAAGAAAAAATAACATTTTGTTAGGTAATACGTGTTTTATTAATGTCAAGGTAGATAACATACTTTGAAGAATTGTTTAAAAAAATATATTTCAATAAACCAAATAGTATCACTTATATCAAAATGGTACTAAATACGAGCTAACAGTAAAGAGTAGGTAACTCAAAATAAATATCGATTCATATCGATTTCCTAATATAAGTAATTTAACATTGCAAATTTTATAGACAGCCATACACATGGACGTACCCAGGTTTTGCACCAGGTGAAAATAAAACAATATGTCAACGTCCCTTGTGCATGTTTGACTAGACCGTGCACAAAATCCAGCAAATAAAAGCTGCGTGGGCGCGCTTTGAAGATACCCGGATAGACTGGGGTCTATCCGGGTATCTTCATGGTAATAGAATTTTACTGTAGGTAATAAGTCCATACCGCGGAGTTTTCGGGGCACGAATGATTTGGCTGTCGGCCTAGTGTCAAATCATGTGTGCACCGGAAACTCCGGGCTAAGGTATTCGGGCATAACATCGGTTGCAATAATCTACTAGTAGACGTGGCATCATCAGCTTTGGGAGTAAATTAATGGTTACGATAAACAGCTAGAAAGTTTTGATGTATTAACGTATATAATAATAAACCTTGGCATTCCATGGCAAATGTGTAAAAGGATAATAACTTACCAGAGCAGGCGTGAGAGGAGCAGTAATGGATCCAATTCGCCCAATCATAGACGAGAAGGCGAGCAGGGTGTGTCGGAACTCCGTGGGGTACAACTCAGACGTGAACAGGTACAGTGACGTGAATACCACGGAGATGCCGAACTTGCCTACCAGGAACAGCACGAGCCCGAGGGTTTCCATTTCTGGAAATAATTAGATCATTTACGACACGGTTGTCGCGGTTTGTAGTGCAGCTGCCTACTGAGCCGGCGGTCCTGGGTTCGAATCCCGACCGGGGAAAATATTTGTGTGATGAACTCGAATATTTGTTCCTGGGTCATGAATGTTATTTATATATGTATTAATATATTATGTATATCGTCGTATAGTACCTAAGTACAAGCTTTGCTTAGTTTAGGACTAGGTCGATTTGTGTAAGATTGCCCCTAATATTTATTTATTTAGTAACTTTGGTTTTTGTATGAAGACCTAGATTCAAGGTTCAGATAGTGGCTGATGTTTTTGGGAATAGTCATAAGATTAGTTTTTCTTAGATTCCTCCTTAATCACCTTATGAGTTCTGAGTTGGACTGATGTAAGTAATCATTGATATTATTTGAAAAAAAAAACGATAGTGTTATAAAGGAAAATTATTTTTAAATAATAAAATTATTTTAGAGCATTTGTAGTAACATGTAATCAATCAGCCATTTTGCACATTTGAAAATTCCTAGTAAGCACTTGAATATTCTTTCCTAACTCCCCGAGGTATACTTATTTATTAGCATAAGCTTCTGTTCCTATTTGGATTTTAAAAGGATCGTCATATAACTTATTAAATCAACGTACGTTTTCTGGCCGTTGATATGCAAAACTAACAAGGTTATGTGTCTGATAAAATGATTAATGTGTAATTAATTGTGGTATCGTATCAAATTTTTAAAGATAATCACGTGAAACTTTTATCTGTTAACCCGATTAGATGTTAATGAATTTTGAAACACGTTGTCATATCCAATATTTACAGTATAATAAAATACTACAATAAATAAAGACAGTTCTGAACGTTAACCATTTCCAGAGGCCGGAATTCTCGTGGCATTTTTGAGCTGTCGTAAGGATTTCTCGTTTATCGAGTTCCGCGATATACGTATGTATATCGACAAATACAGAATACAATATTTAAAATATGATTAAGAGTATAATTTTACCCTAAAATAATAATAATCATAATTATAATCATTCTACTTAAGTGAATAACGGACTTTTCTGTCTCTTCTTTATAATGTACTATTTAACCCCACAACTCCCCGCTACCTCAAGGAGCGTTTCAGTTATTTGCGTTCTGTTCGCTCTGCACAAAACTTAGTTCTTACTGTTCCCCCTTCATCCTCTAAATTTTATAATGGTTCTTTTACATTCCGGGCTACTTTACTGTGGAATTCGCTTCCTCTGGATATAAGGCGTGCCCAATCTCTTGCAACATTTAAAACCCTCGTCAAAAAACACTATTTGTCTCTCCCTTAGTACACTGCAATAATAATCGCTCCTTTAACTTTGTGGCTCATACTGTTTTTGTTTTATTTATTACTTTACAATATATTTATTTATTATGTCTAAGTATTTATGTAAGTATATCTGTATATTTTTATTTATGTACCTATGTTTATTACTTTTGTCTTTTATGGTAGTCGTTCATTTAGTCCTATTATTATTATGCACCACCTACTAATTTCAAACATTAATTTTCAACTACTCCGCTACCTGAAGGTTGTCTGGAAGAGATCGCTATTTAGCGATAAGACCGCCTGTTGTTTACCTCTGCCTGTTATTTTAATGTATCTCATGTTGTGTTGTATATTCCTTTATGTTGGAGGTGTGCAATAAAGAGTATTTGTATTTGTATAACGGACAGTCTTATCGCGATTAAAGCGATCTCTTCGAAATAACCTTTGGATATTCTTTGGAAATTTTAAATACAAATTATAATAATAATATTTTATTGTACTACCTTATAAATATTGTGTGCATTTTTCAGTAAGTGCGAAGTACCTAGTAAAAAAAAAATTTTAACTATTTCATATTTTCACTTACTCAAAAATTATCTGAAGTACCTCACTCTTTAGCAATAATACCGCTTGTAGTTTACCAACACGATTAAAACTTACACGATTTTCTCACATTATTATATAACAAAACGGAATTCAATCCCGTTCATAGAACAACCGTTCGTTTCATTCCTTTTCAAACAAGATTAAGTCCCGTTTTGTCATAATAATATTTAGATATATACAGTGCATATCGGTTTTGGACTGGGTATATTAAGAATGTTACGTAGCTCACCGTTGTTATCAATAAAAGCGAAGGTGATGTTGCACGCGGCGGCGAGCAGGAAGCCGCAGGTGAGCGTCGCTTTCCTTCCAATCCTATCCAGCACAAGAACTGCAGTGAAGAATCCAGGGATCTCAATAGCACAGACTAGGATGTAGTTCAGGTACATGTTGCCGGCCAACCCCGTGGAGTTAATAGACAGGCCGTAGTATACAAAAGTGGTGGTGATCCACCATATCGGGGTAGTTAACACTCTTCTCAGCAGTATCCGGGACTTCAGAATGGTCTTGATTAGACCATCGGAGCTGGAGGCCTGGGAAAAGGTAACGATATCTTCATTTAAGAGGCCTTATTCCTTTTAAAATGCTGATTGTTTAGAGATTTTTCTCTATGATCAAACATGTTTCTTAACATACTATTAATGTTACTTTCTAGAACAGGGCTATTGGGATTTATTGGTATATATTTGAAACCTACAGTTTGAATTTTTCATTGATAATTTTTGTTTCAAAAACTACTCGAAATTGACAAAATTCACGCGGAAAATTCGTTTTTTTAACTTATTTTCGACTGTATGCAATGAAAGCGTGAAATAACTATGTTACTTCCTAGAACTCGGGGAAAAGTATTATTCACTTCAAAAAGTTGGTTGAAATTATCAATATATTTGTCATAATATGAAAAAAATAAATTATAAAAGGAATAAGGGCTCTTAAGCAGATCAACATTGTATATGAATGCTTTGCACACAATTCAACTTAGCTATCCTAACAGATGAAGTTGATACATCGCTGCTGTGTAACATAGTTAATGCCCGTCATAATTACATTAACATTCTGCAGTTACTTATTTGATAATATCATCACTGTAGTCACGAATCTTATGCTAGAAATCACAAAAAATATACAAATAGATATCATTAATATACAAGCAAAAGAAAATTACCTGATTTTCAACAACGGGTGGAGGAGTCAATAACGCCCGCATAGATTTCTCGCTGATCTCCTTTCTGTTCACAGATGATACATTCTCCAATACTGCTTTAGCTTCGGGGAACTTCTGCTTTGCGAGCAGCCACCTCACGCTCTCTCTGAGAACCCAGTAGTACGTGATGATGAGGAAGCAGGGAATATGGAGAGCCATGATCATGTAACGCCATGGCTGAATCAGCCACGCCACACCGCCCAGGATGACCTGACCAACGGCGAACATTGAGGAGCATGTTGCGCTCGTCACTACACGGTATTTAGGGCCAACCAGTTCCGCAGCTGAAAGTAATTAAATTATAAATTAATAAGTTTTTAGTATTTGGCACATTGTTTTGATTTCAATTGTAAACAATTTCTACTGATACGTTGAGGATTAAAACATACCAAAGATATAAGAGGAACTGAACGTGCCGGCTCCGAGGGTAGTCTGCAGTAGTTGGAAGGCGAGGTACATAGGATAGCTGTTTGAGAAGGCTCTGATGAGGCCAAAGAGTGCCAGGTTGAACACGCTGATGACAAGAGCCACTCGACGACCGTACTTGTCGGAGACGTAGCCAGTGATCGGCAGGACCAGTAATGTACCCACGCTGCTTAAAGTTCCAGAGAGAGCACGCAACCACTCTTGGCAACCCAAGTCCCACTAAAAAAGGAAAAACATTAATCAGATACATCATATATCACACTAATATTATAAAGGCGAAAGTTTGTGAGTGTGTTTGTACATTTGTTTGTAATTTCTTCACGCTCAAATAACTGGACCAATTTCGATAAAATTTGGTATGGAGGTAGCTGACACCCTGGATTAACACATCAGCCACTTCATATCCCGAAACAAATGTAGTGTCGCCGTAGGTTAAGTGGGTGACACCGCGGGGCGCAGCTAGTATACTCCATTAATGCAACCAGGACACCGTTTAGGTCATAGAATTTCTATAGATTTTAAGTTAAATTTAATTGGAAAAAAGAAATTCAATTATTTGAATGTAAAATGTAAATGTTTTTTTTTTTTTTTATTATTATTTTTTTATGCCATAGGGGGCAAACGAGCAAACGAATCGCCTGATGGAAAGCGATTACCGTCGCCCATAGACACCTGCAACACCAGAGGAGTCACAATTTCAATTTATTCAATTTATTCATTTAATTACAATGTAAGTTTACAGCATACATGACACCAAAGCACTTACACGATAAATTATTACATAAAAAGAAAACAATACATGTCAAAGAGAAAGGATCAATCAAAATAATACAATATTTTAAAATTTATACATAACAATTAGTTCACATTATCTAGGAACTGCTTAGCAATACAGCACAATTGAGCAAAGCAATCAGCAAATATATCAGCATCGCCGTGCTGAGTGAGCATCAGGTATAGCAACGAAATTGCGCGTGCGGTAGGAGCGTGTCGAGCGTGGCACGTGCGGGCAGACACACGCTGCAGCAGGCCTGGCCGGCAGCGTGGCGCCACCGCCACGCAATCTAAATCTTGGGGGACCCTCGTCGGAACCACCAAACCTATCTTTTCCAGCACAGTCGGGCTGTCCACTCTGTGATGGACAATAGACAGGTAGTGGACTAACAATAACAATTTCCTCCTCATCCGTAGCGTGTCTAGCCCCACCATCCCGGTGACAAACAATGAAGGGTACAAGTATGGGTAATACCCATAGGCCTTGCAGTACAACCAACGGGCGAATTTACGCTGTACTCTTTCCACCAACACAGAATATTTATCCTCGTAGGGATCCCAAATAACAGCGCCATACTCCAACCTACTACGGATATAGGCATTGTACAAAACCACAGAAACTCCGACATGGAACTGTTTCGATGCCCTCATGACAAAACCCAAAGCTTTGCTAGCCTGCTTACAAATATTTGTTACGTGTTTATGGAAATCTAATTTATTATCTAAAATTAAACCTAAGTCACGGATTTCGTCAGCCCTTTCCAAACTAGCATTCCCCAGGCAGTAATCGGCTAAAAGTGGTGAGCGCTTACGTGAGAAAGTTATCACCTTGCATTTTGCTGCATTAAAAGGCAGACGATTTGCAACACTCCACTGAGCTGCAGCATTGATATCGCTCTGCAACGCAGCGCTGTCAGCCACACTACTGACGCCGAGCAACAACTTTAGGTCGTCTGCAAAAAGCAAACACTCAGCCGAGCGAATTGCATCAGGCAAATCATTTATCATCAAGAGAAACAATGTAGGCCCCAGAGTACTGCCCTGACTCACCCCAGACAGCGTGCAGTAATCATTTGACTCGAAGCCACCTACCCTGACGTATTGCTGTCGATCACTCAAGTAACTGGCAAAGAAACTTAATAGCTTTGGCGTGAAGCCCAGTAATGCGAGCTTCCCCAGCAAGATGTCGTTGTCGACCAGGTCGAATGCTTTCCGAAAGTCAAAATACGCAGCGTCGACCTGGCGCCCAGTATCCATTTCTTTGCAGACGTAATCAGCGAGGGCAATTAGATTTGTAGTGGTAGATCGGGCTTTACGAAAACCGAAAACCGTGCGTTGCCGGCCTTTCAGGTGGGAATACGCTCTTTTCTTGAAGGTTTGAAGGTCGTATCGGTCCGGAAATACCGCAAGCGACAATTCATTCCACAATGCAGTCGTGCGAGGCAGGAAATTTCTAGAAAAGCGCACAGTTGTGGACTGCCAACTATCTAAGTGGTGAGGATGAAAGGATTGTCGCGTTGAACGATGGCGGAAAGAAGCGGCAGGAATCAATCCGAACAACTCCTCGGAGCACTCCCCGTTATATAAGCGATAAAAGATGCAGAGAGAGGCTACATCTCTACGTAGCGCCAAGGAGTCAAGCCGATCTGAAGTTCGCTGGCAGTCGACGATACGAGTCGCTCTCCGTTGAATACGATCTAAAGGGAGAAGCTGGTACTTGGTACCAAATGTAATTGGTTTGCAAAATAAATGTATCTTCTTCTTCTTCTTTAATATATTTTTTAAACAAAATGAGGGCAGAATATTTTCTTCGGTTTCCGCGACTTATTTAAAAATGAGGGCAGGGTAAATTTAATTGCTTACGAGAAAAATGCAATTTTACCGTATTCAGTTTTGCTTCAATATTATGTTTAAATGAGAATGGTGGTTAGTGTTCCCTTTTATGAAAGTGAGATCAGTCTCATTTTTCCGGATGAATTACATTTGAAGAACTTTATCGCAATTCTTCATTTTGAAATTCCTGTTCTAAGGAAGTATGTTACGCATTAGTCCCTGCCGTACTATGAATAACGAATTGATTGAACGTGTGCTTACCTCATACACAACGGAATTGGTCCTATCATAAACGAATCCATCGCACTCCAGAGTAGTAGCCTGGTTGAAGATGTTGGCAGGGCAGGAGTTTGGAGTGCCGGTCCCCCCAGTCGGGGTGTATCGGGAGCAACTTTCAGGATTTCCATTGCTGTCACCGGGTACTGCATTGAGGATCCAATCTGGGCGGTATTCGTGATATGCCCCAGCGACTTCCCCACACTCCGGGATCACACATCTAATAATATGAACACAGCAATCAAACGATAGTTTTATCTTGTGGTGGTTAGATGTAAAACACGGTGTTTGAGCCTTTTTAGCGTAATGGAGCTTGAGTGGTGAAAAACATTTAAAGACACCTTTAAATATCAGGTTAAGAAATCGACTCAAGAGAATGGGCTCATTTTGTTTAATTGCAGGTGAACTACCACAGCATAAATATATTATTATTTATCTACTGCAGTAAATTTTATCGCAATCATCCTTGTACTACGTTATAACTTATCAGATGCTTATGATATACCTAATTGATAGATTCGATGCATGAAATATGCGCGCATATTTTGAAGATAAAAGAAGATAAGCTGTTTAATCCGGAGTCACGTCAACTAAGCTAAGGTAATATTTAAGTAAAAGTAAAAGAAAAGAAAAACAAAGCTTATGTGATACCATGCCAATCCTGTGATCCAAAGACGCGTTGCTGTGCTCACTACTGTATATACCTTTTTTTCTTTAACCGTACCGTATTTAATATGTTTGGTGAACTTCAATGTGGCTAAGCATTATTTGTTTATACTCTTATATTTTTTGTAGTTTGTGTTGCCTTGTTGGCATAAACATTAATTCCAATTTCTCACGACTTCTGATATGTTTGCTAGTCACATGAGTTCTCAAAGACAAAGGCATCCCAAATCACAACTCGATACAAGTTAATTCAATTTTATTTAAGTATCATTCATTATTCTCTTGCCCTTATCCCATTTATTTGAGGTCGGGTCGGCGCAGAATATTTTTATTTGACACTTAGATAAATTTTGATAGTGAATAAAGCAGCCAGTCTAAAGCATTACTTAATTTTCACGATCAATCAATGTACAGTGCCGTTTTATTCTTTTGAAGCAACAGGCAAAGACATACACCAAGAAATATGTATTAATTTACTTACCTATGTGGCACAGCAGCGGCAGAAAAGATATACTCGCTCATGAAAGCCGACATGATGATGGGAATCGACACCAGCAGCAGGTTCTTGAGCTGGAATCGTCCGAACTGCCCCAGCTCGTTCACCAACACCCAATCCAAGTCGATCACCGGAGGTTCAGCTACACTCTGCCTGCCTGATGGAGGTCCATCTGGGCCTTTGTGACCCACTCGGTCTAGTTTTGGGCTTAGTGGTGGAGGTGGAAGTCCAAGAGCACCTCCATTACCTGGCCCTGGGGGACCCGGACGTTCAGGAGCCGGCCCATTTGGGCCTTTACGGTCTTCTGGGATTTCTGATTCGTCTACTACTATGATTGTGGGCTCCACAGCCGCAGCCCCTTCAACTCTACTCTCTTCATCCATGGCGTTTGCTTTGTCGAAGGTAGCGTACGCGGCCACGGGCCGGTCAGCAGTGGCGGTCGTTCAGCTGACCTGATAAAAGGTAATTTATTTATCGGAATGTCGGATTTGGTGACGTGTAATTGGATAACACTGGATATTTTAACATACTAGCCTGTTTACCTGGTTTTGGTTACGCTTCGATAGCAATGTTTGTGGTGGTTATTTTTATTTGTGAGGACCACCGAAATTAGCAGTGTTTTACTGAAACTATTCCTAAATTATAGTAGTTATAGTAATATGCTATGATATTATAGCTGGCTTAGTTATCCTCAGAGTGCATCTTACAAACAAATACACAAAAGAGATCTCCTTTTTTTCATTCCTGCCTTATCCCATACTCACATGCATTGGAGGTCGAATTTATTTGTTAGTTTGCGTCATAGTGATCAATCTTAAGTTATTTATTCTCTTCTTTGTCGGTTTCACTCTTGGCAGAGTGGTCGTGGTGATTATTTCAGATGGTATTTTTGCATCAAAATCTTAATGCGGTTCACAGAATACATCTACCTACCAAGTTTCAACAGTATTTTTTTTCGGATTTGGTTTCGGAAAAAAATGGCTGTGACATACGGACGGACAGACAGACGGACAGACGGACAGACGGACAGACGGACAGACGGACAGACGGACAGACGGACAGACAGACATGACGAATTTATAAGGGTTCCGTTTTTTGCCATTTGGCTACGGAACCCTAAAAAACCGCATCAATATGATGCGTGGTTTTAAAGATCTAAGCATACATAGGGACAGACAACAGGAAACGTCTTTGTTTTATACTTTGTAGTAATGATAAGTACACACTGGTGTAACACACATGATAACTGTATCATGTGTGTCAAACAAACATAAAAACATTCGTAAATATTATTTACTTATTGGTTCATAGGTACCTACCTTATCAAAAAATTGGGCAAGTGCGAGTCCGACTCGCGCATGAAGGGTTCCGTACCCATAATCTATAACAAGTTTGTTGTCCCTTAAATATTTATTTTATTTTATTTTTACAAGCTTTTATTTAGCTTGCATGGTATGTTTAAAGTATGTTTGTTCGGGTGAAATCTTGCAACTCAATTTTGAAGCAGATATCGTCAACCGATTGAGCTAAAATTTTGCATGCTTACTTAACTTCGATGACAATACAATAATATGGTACCATGGGGCTGATCTGATGATGGAGCCGAAAGGTGGCCAAAGGAACTCTTTAATAGAAAAAGCAATCCTACCGAGCTTGGGCTCTTTAGAATCGTCTCCGTGAGCATTTGATGGATATCCAAAGAAAAGTACAGTCGGCTATAAAAGCTTGCCACTAAAATGTAATTTTTAACAGAAACTTATTAGCATTTGTTGTTATAGCGGCAATAGAAATACATCATCTGTGAAAATCACCGTTCTTGAGATACAGCCTGGTGGCAGACGGACGGACGGACAGCGAATTCTCAGTAATAGGGTCCCGTTTTTACCCTTTGGGTACGGAACCCTAAAAAATATTTTATTTACCTCAATTTGTTTTGATATCCTATTACTTGGCAGTAAGAACTATTTTGGCAGAAAGGATTGTAGTCTCTTTGCTCTTTGGACAATTGGTTCTTAGGTATCTATGAGAACGGATTTCAATGTGATTGTGATTAAGATAATTATAATATAATATTTGCTTAGTATCTAAATTATTACCTGTTAAAATATTCTGTTATACAAAATTGTGCTGTGCATACATCATTCCATTAAATGGTAATAATGTTATAATTTTTGCTTTCACTTGAAATTGCAATTTTTCCAATATATCCAGCGTTTTTTTAACATTAGGTTCAGAGGAAACAAAATCTACAGATCTCACACTACTGCTACTATCGAAGGCATTGAAAATGTAATTTAGAAATAAAGCACGTGATAAAATTTGACAAATTTGTTCTCTGACCTCGCACGTAAGGTAGCACGCACCTACATCCTACAATCTTTTGTACGCCCGCGTCTTAAGATGGCTCAAATTGCAGCTTAAATCAATCCTGAGATTTAATTATTTTCAGTTTCTCGAATAGTGAGCTCAAAAAAGGTATACCTATTCGGACATTCTCGATCCAAGTAAGCGAAAAAAAATTAAAATTTTGTAAATTTTTTGAAAATCTCAAAAAGTTACCGCCCGATTTTAGGAATTTAAATTTAATTTTGAAGCCCCCCGCTAGACGCATATTTGGATATACTGCCTAGCACCGTATCGCTTATATCTGTGAAACTACAGGCAAATGTCACAATTTCATAAATCGGAGCTCTATAGTACTCTATCAGGAAAACATAAACATCCTCAATGTTAAAATCAGCAAAGTGAAAATTCGATGAAATGAAATATAAGACGAAATATTCAATACACAGTCTTACTTTTGCGTAACTGTGACTACTTAATTACTTTGTTTATAAGAATCACCTGCTGAAATAAAATCAGTGCTGCCATCTAGTGATCCCGTGGAGTAGCGGTGCGATGTTTGGTTTGCTCTTCATTGTTGTGTCGTATGGCTGGCTATCTGTTTAGATAATTCCAGCCGTTTCTCACAGATAGCGCTGTTCTACGATAATTTTAATGGATTTTAATATAAGACAACGCAAGAAAATGGTACTTATTTATAACACTGAACCCATAAGCAATCGAGTCAGGTACAACGTAGGTATTTAAGAGCAATTTAAGTTTTATACAACTGTTAATAATATAATGTAGGTATCGGTAAAGTCAGACAAAAAAGTGGTCTACCACATTTAGCCCTTAATACAAATAAATAGAATCGAAAAGTGGTAGACCAATTTGTTTACTAATTGTACCTACGTTTACGATATTTTCCATAAAATAAGTGAAATAAATAGAGCTGGGATTTTACTAAGTACCTACACTTGGTGTGGACACGGCTAACTGCCGTCCTTTAATAAAAAAGCCGCTAAATACGGAAGTGCTATTTTGAGTATAAGCGAAAAACGTGGGAAACTATTTCTCTAGACACTAGTAGGAGATAACCCTTATTTTTTTATTTATTATTGTAGTATTGAATAAGTACTATTTTTGAAGTAAATTTCATGGATATTTAGTGGATATTAATAGGTTTAATTTACAAATTTCCTTTTTTGCTTTGTATTTGTGGAACATAAAATAGGAAATCAAATAACTAAAAGGTGGTTAGAGTATGTTTAGCGACCTTCTAACTTAGTAATTAAGAGTAACGTGAAATGGATTGACAAATAATAAAAAGTTAAAAATAAAAACATAGTTAAAAGGCGGTTACTTAATGTAGCCACTTTTTAAGTTTGTATAATAAGTCAACATTATCAGTACATATAAGCCTAAAAAGTAGTTACTTAAGTTTAGACGCCTTTTAGTTTATAAACATTGGTTGCAATTGAACGTTATGTAAACGTTTTATAACTTTTGCCAGACAAAAAAGCAGTTACTTACAAAACATCATAAATTAACTGCTTTTTAGTTTAGAAATAAAGTTTTAATAATACAATCAAATCCAATAAAATGCAGAAGTTTCTTAACCAAGTGTAAAAGAAAAAACTTGCAATTTTATAGTTTAAACTTTTATTAACTAAAACAAGTGCTCCTTATCATAAAAACAAAAAAAAAACTTTTCAAAAAAGTTATAAACTTAAAAAAAAAAACATTTATGTTCATTTATAACAACACAGAAACATCATTTAAATATGTTTAATTAAACTCTTAGGAATTAGATCACAGTTTAATCAACTACTTAGGTACCTAATGAAACCTTATATTAATCCTTATACGAGGGGCGTCTGAAAAGTTAAGTTTTAAGTATATTTTTGGAAGTTTTTTAAGGTTCCGTACCTACCTCAAAAGGAAAAACGGAAGCATTATATAGTAGGATCACTCGTATGTCTGTGTCTGTCCGTCCGTCTGTCATAGCCAATTTTCTCCAAAACTACTGGACCGATTGAGTTGAAATTTGGTACACATATGTAAATTGATAACCCAAACATGGACGTGTAACGTAACGTAACGTAAATCAATTAATTTTAAATATGGGGGCCATTAGAAAAAAAAATGCAGACTACATCGTGTGACATATCAAATTAAAGGGTACGTTATGAACATCTCAAATACATATATATTTTTCATAAATTTGAAGTTATTTATGAAAATAGGCGAAAATTCACGATGTCCTCGCACACCCCTTACCTCCTAAAATACTGAGTCTAAAAATTAAAAATATACAGAAAATAGTTCTATATCTATAGATTACAAGAAAACATACAAGAACTCTATGGTATTAAAAGTAACACCGTTTAACCAGTACGAATATTTATATTTCGCTCAATGGACAAATTAATTAAATTTATAAAATAGCATAAAATAAATAAAAATGTATACCTATATAAAAAAGCCTATATTTGTCACAGAATTTCAGTGTACAGTACTTTTTCTTTTGTTTTCTTTATACATAAAATAAAATAAAATGTTTACAATATTTTTTTTCTTTTTTGTCTGTTCTGTCTAATCTGCGAGAACCCCTCTGCAGGTAAAGGCCTCCTCCAAAGTTAGCCATTCTTCTCTGGACTGTGCTAATTGCATCCAGTTTGGACCGGCTGTCTTGACTACTTCGTCCTCCCATCTCTTGCGTGGTCTTCCCTTTTTTCTTTTTCCTACTGGAACCTTCAATGCTGTCACATTTTTTGTCCATCTCTGGTCTTAGAGACGAGCCACATGACCGGCCCACTTCCATTTTTGGGCAAGTGCTTTTGCTAGTCCGTCTGTAACTATTGTGACGTTTCTTATTTTTGTATGATGTATTTTTTGTATTTTTTTAATATTTAACATACTGCGCCCTATTCCACGTTGGCATGTAATAATTTTGTGAATTTCCACGACTGACAAGCGTAGGTCAAGCATGGTATAAGGCAAGAGTTCATAAGCTTGGTCTCTTCAGGTTTAATTGGCATGTTACTCTTAAATATTTCCTTCAAGTTCCAGTATTTATTCCATGTTAGCTGGGCCCTGCGCTCGACTTCCTGGTAGTTGTTAGTCTTTGTCGAAGCTAATCTGTTTGCCTAGGTATATATATTTTTCAGTATATTGAAGAGGCTCGTTGCCGACGTATATGTGGACCTTGGTGCTGTTAGTCATTAGCATTAGCATTGTTTTTGACAGGTTCATTTTAAGCCAGCGAGCGTGCTAGCGTTATTTAGTAACTCTATCATGTATTGTAGTTCTGATTCTGACCATTCTCTGCTATCAGTACCAGGTCGTCGGCAAAACGTAGGTGACTCAGGTATTTCATTTTTACTCTTATGTCGCGTTCTTTCCAGTCCAGCTTACTTATTATCGACTCTCATGTGGCTATAAATAGTATAGGCGATAGCGGGTCCCCCTGCCTTACACTTCTCTTAATAGGGATATAAAATAGCATAGCAATAGTAAATTAAAGAGGTTAGATATAAATTATACCTTTTTAGAAAGAGCATATTTTATTCTTTACTTTTTTCATACATATTTTGGCGGTGAAGTGTGAAGTTTTTGAGTGAACTCACCTTTTAGCAGAAAAAAAATAGTTATTAAAAACATTAATATTTGGTAACAGATTGCGCTGCATTCATAACTGATATCGCTTTTGTATGTATGAAGGGTTTATGGTAAATTTTGTCAAGGATTATTTAAATTTGCTCTTTAACCTACATATCCTGATAGATAAAAGTTGTCCTTTAATTTTGCCAAATTTTCAGGTAATTTTATTGAACTACACTGCCGGAGATCGCTTGCGCAACTGAGTTCCCTCGTCCGAGCGGGAGTCAAGTAACCGCCTTATTGGCATGTAATGTCAAGTTGCGACGATTTACTTATGGATCTATTTATTTTCGGTACTATCGTTGCCGAACTATAAGGACGTGACTGCCTTTAAACTATGTTTTTTTTAATCAATTATCACCACAAGTACAACATAAAAGGCGGCTTATGGTCTTTAACGGCTTTTTAATTCAGTATATTAAGACTAACTGCCTTATAGTCTATGATTATACTACGTTAATGAATATGATGTTCGTAAACTAGAAGGTAGTCAAACTACAGTAGCAGCTTTTTAGTTCTGGAAATCAAAATAACTGCTTTTATGACTAGTACAGTATATCACCTATCAACTACAATGAAGCAGCTATACGACTTTAACAGCTTTTTAATTTACTTCTCAATCTATAGCGGCCTTTTTGCTAGTAATTGTCCCAAAATTGTGTAGTTAGCCGCTCGTTGGATGGCTGTATCTCAGTTGTTTATAAAGATATAGCTATGAAACCTAGATAGGTTTGTAGAGAATTTTTCGCTGTATCGCACTGTACTATTAACTCAAAAACGTCGTAAGAGCCTTTAACGGCCTTTTAGTTAGAGGACGGCAGTAAAACACGCCCTAACGAATTTGGACTGGACGGATTTCAACTATTTTTAGTAACACGTGCATATCCGTGGATATCCACAAAATAGTTATAAATCCCTTCCTCCTTTTCGGAATTATTAATTTTAAAGAGCCTTCGTACCTTTTTCACAAGCTTCATTTCACAAAGCCAAAACCTATACGTGCCCCTCGCCTTATCTGTCCTCGACACGGAAGCGCTTCCTTTCGTGGCAGTTTTAGTTACTCTGCCACGAAATGCTGGAACAATATCCCACCTCCAATCCAAAATGCTTCTTCTATATTTATTTTCAAGAAGCGTTTAAAATCATATTTGTTAGACCAGCAGCTTGGTCGAGCACAGGTAAGCCTTTCGTGTTCCAGGTCGGATTATATTCTGTCACAATTTAATTGCCATTTTGTAAAGTTTAAATGTATTAGTTTTAGTCACGGTTTTGTGAGATGAACATAAATTGCCTACGCATAGTAATTTTATAAAAAAATATTTTAATTTGTTTGTTCACTTAGTTTTGGATCAATGGGAATATGAGTGTATAACGTGCAGTCCTGTTTCGCTCAACTTGTGGATCCACATAATACCAGCCGTCAAATCACTCCCGAGGTTTGGCAATGTGCTGAGTGGACTCCTTTTTCGCACAATGCTTATAATTTTTATGTTATAATATAATATCTGATCCTAATATCGGTGAAATAAATTTTCTTTCTTTCTTCTTTCTTTCTTTCTAAATAAGATCATTATTAGATTATGACACAGCCGTAAAGAGAGTGTTATTGTAGTTAACTTCATATTGATCCTTATAATACATTTTTTTTATATTATATGACAAATATATATATATTTATAATTTCAACCAACTTTTTAAAGTGAATAATACTTTTTCCTAGATAGTAACATAGCTATTTCTAGCTTTCATTGCATGTAGTCGAAAATAAGTTGAAAAAACTAGTTATCTGCGTGAATTTTGTTAATTTCGAGTAGTTTTTGTAACAAAAATTATTAATGATAAATTCAAACTGTAGGTCTCTAAACTGATAAAGTGATAAATCGCAATGCAATAGCGCTGTTCTAACTAGTAAAATCGATAATATATTATGTTAAGAAACATGTTTGATCATAGAGAAAAATGTCATAAACAATATTTTTGAACGGATAAGGAGCCTTAAGAGGCCTTATTCCTTTTAAAATGCTGATTGTTTTAGACATTTTTCTCTATGACCGAACATTTTTAAAATAAATAAATATCAGACAACCTCACACAAATCAACCTAGTCCCAAATTAAGCTCAAGAAGGCTTGTGTTATGGGTACAAGGCGACGATATACATACTTATATAGATAAATAAATACTTAAATACATAGAACATCCATGACCCAGGCACAAATATTCGAGTGTTTCTTAACATATTATTGATGTGACTATCTGGAACAGGGCTAATTGGGATTTATTGGTAAGTAATTATATTTGAAACCTACAGTTTGAATTTTTGTTTCAAAAAATACTCGAAATTTACATAATTCACGCGGAAAATTAGTTACAGCTGCCGGCAAACTTTTTGACCACAACCTTAACTGCGCAGTAGCCGATTTACGTACACATGTACAAGCCCAGTTCCGCCATTTTTGTTCTAAAAGTTTGCCGGCAACTATAGCTGTGTGTGTCATTCAGTTAGCTGACAAAACCACTGTCAAAAGTAAAGTTTGAAGGACACTGTGCAAGTATAAAAACGTGTCTCAGCAACATGACCGAACATCAGGAGAAGCTGGTGTTGGAAGGTCGTGATGCTGTCCATGTTTGTCTATGACATTATATTTTGAATTTGTTTAAGAAGTAAGTATTCTAAACTGATTGATGTACAGTGTCATGTAACTTATTCTATTTACTCTACAAATATAGACACAATGTTTACATATTTTACGTTTTAATTCAATCAAAGGTACTGAGAGCTGACAGTAAGCGTCATTCTTGGTATAAAAGTTTGGTGGAATCCAGTCTAAGTAACACAACATTAGTTTGCGTTCATCGGGTATCTCACCCAGTTACATAACAAACAGAGAACAATGCATTTACTTAAGTGAATTAGTATTGTTTACTAATTCAGTCATTTATCTATTTGTTGAATATTTATAGTCAACGCTATCAGTCGACCACGATGAGAGGTGAGTGGTGCCAAGCATGCGGAGCGCGAGTATGCCAGTGTTGCCAATGTAGCAGTTTTGAGCCAAACTTGGCATGATAATATTTATTTTTATTTTTTACCGTTTTTCTTTTCACCGGTATCAGTTGGTCACGATGGCAGAGGTGGAGTGATGCCAGAATCTGGAGTACAAATATAGTAACAGAGTACACTGACGTGTCACCAATTTAGAAATGTATGAGTCGAATTTGTAATTTTTCGCGCGCACATTTGTAATTTTTCACAGATGGCAGATAATGAGGGTACAAAATAAAACAAAAAATGCAAAGTCTGTGGAGTTTTTTGTTTTATTTTGTACCCTTTTGTTTTATTATGATTGCCAGTTTCGAGCCAATTTGTCATTTTTCTAGTCCACAGTTTGAATTTAGTGAGAAAATAATTTAGTAATTATTATATCAGTTTAATGGGAGGGAAGCGGTGCCAAGTATGCGAGTGGGCGCGCGCTGCCAGTTGCCAAACAATAAAAACATGCCATTTTGGCTTCTATTTCAGTTTCTAAACTGGCAACACAGACGTCGCATGCGCAGCGCGACCGCCACAGTCGAGTCGAGCGCGGGTCGCGGCGCGGGCGGCGGTCAGATGTTTAACGCTATGTGACGTTGCTCCTTTGTTTACCCGCGAGTCTTTGTTCGTTATCGTACTTACTCGTAAGCATGGGAAGTGCGCTTGTCAACAGAAACAGCTGACGGTGACCATTCCATGGGTCGTAGGCGAAAGTGAGAGTGTTTACATTCCGTGACGTTCAATTTAAGCTACAAAAATCGTATTGGAAAGTAGGGGTCGGTAACAAAACAAGAGGACTGCTAACAAGTACGTTATGTAAAAAATGCCAACAAACTGGAACTGAACTGGAACTCAGGGACCATAAAAGGCATGAAATAAGCTGTAAATAATTATTCTATCGCAGATAACTTGCCACAACCAATCCTTTAAATTTGCCATCCCTGGATAGGTGTACTCCTATAAATCAAGGATTGATACGTGTATAAAATATAAATACACAGAACCGGCTAATCAATTAAAATGAAGGAAAGCAAAAAAACAGAGGAAATAGAAGACGGAACGGATCGAGAACGAATCAAGATGTTGGAAAGTAAGAAGTCGGAGGACGTTGAAGATGGGACCGAAGGTCTGTCCACCAGCCTAGGGTTGTTGGAGACAGATCAGGAGAGAAAAGAACGCTGGAGGAGCGTGTATGTGATATACTTTACCATGTTCCAGATGTCTTTGGGGTTCAGTATCGTGTTGACTGGAGTATGGCCTTACCTCGATAAGGTAGGTAATTACCTAAACTAAAAAAAATAGCTCAACTAGTTTTACTACTTAAAAAATAACCAAATTGCTTGGTAAACAAAATTAGCTAATTTTACATAACATATTTTGGTTACTAGTAACCCTCAGTTTGTTAGTCCTCCGATTTATGTAAACGGTTCTCTGCCTTTTTGCCCAAAAAAATTTCGTGGAATGTTTCATTTCGTCGCGACGTATCATATCACAGAAAGCATTTTTCACTGAAGCTGTAAACTATTTAGGATTGTTATAAAACAAACCTAACCTACCTGATCTATAGGATGATAAGCTAAGTAGTGGCTCTATGAGCTGTCGTCTTCGCGCCTTTTCTTTTTTTATGTTTTCAACCCCCATATGTCCGCCATTTAAAAAAAAATTCGAAGAACTGAATAACCAGAAATATCTTTATACTTATCGGACCTGCTCTCAAATTTCATGAAAATCAGTAGAGAAATGCGAACGACACATGATACAGACAGGTGTTATTTTTTATACGTA
Source organism: Apotomis betuletana (assembly GCA_932273695.1). Classification (NCBI taxonomy): domain Eukaryota; kingdom Metazoa; phylum Arthropoda; class Insecta; order Lepidoptera; family Tortricidae; genus Apotomis; species Apotomis betuletana. The sequence continues at coordinate 4,144,558 of OW026310.1, forward strand.
ACACTTGTGTTAGCCAATTATCTATATAGCAAGGAGTAAGTTTATTTCTTCCCAACGGAGACGCTTCGCTCACTCGGTCCACTATTCAGGATTATGAAGGTTTATTTACCCACTTGTATACACGTAAAAGTTTTTTTTTTTTTCTAGACATGTCTTGAACTGTATCATCGCTGGTTAGCCCTCACTACCAGTAGTCGGACTTTGTGTGGGAGTATAACCCGCTAATGGGATTATCTCCGCGCCACAGGGGTAATTTGGGTTGGAGTGACGCGGGTGCATTGGGCGCATAGACTGCGTCGTGAATAGACTGAACCGAATCAGTCTGACTTAGGGCGGGAGGAGAGGGGACTTAGGGCGGGAGGAGAGGGGACTTAGGACGGGAAGAGAGGGGACTTAGGGTGGGAGGAGAGGGGGTGAGTAGTCCCTCAGACCTTATATACTATGGGCTGCACAAATGCACGGCCTATTTCTGAATGAATTCGTTCACAAATGGGCTATGCAATTCTACAGATCATTGTACACTTCTACAGTAATGTCAAAGTCACACTTTGTACGTATATGATATATTTTGTTGATATTGTTTTCTTGGAAAACGTGACTTTGGTTCTGTTTATGTTTACGTAGTTGGCACGTGGTCTTACCTTATCTCAGTCAGACATTATTTTCCATGTTGTTGTCCTCTTTGTTAACATTGTGAAATATTTTTTTTGACTATTCACAGCTTTGAGATCAGAAACAAAAGATAACTCAGTTATAAGACTTGAGCTCCTTTGCTCCTGGGTTAAAATGTGACTTATACCCTTTTTCACTAGACCCCCAGATTCGATCCGACTTAGGTACCTATTTATTATACCTATTAAGATAAAACTCTAGAGGAGATTCCTGCAGTTACATGTAAGATATATCAAAAAATAACTGTGCGATAAATACCTTAGCCATTTGGAGGCCACTGAGTCATTTAGTTTTTGCGTCACCCTAGGCCGGGATTCTCTGCCCGCTATGCGGGAGGAACATCTCACTTCCTGACCAAGTCAAGACGTAAATCTTTAGACAAACCACGGGCGGTAATTCGTAAAGCCCCAGATCGCATATTTATGGCCCTCACCTTCGGCATACCTAGCCGCACAGCCCTAGGTAATGTACTCATTTGTATGGATTTGGAAACCCGCAAGTCATGCCTATCGTATCATATCGCATAAAAACGATGTAAGCTATCTGAACAATAATGGACATGGATTTTATGCCTAAACACTTTATACAAGGTGGCCCATTAAGATCGGTCTTCGGTTTGTATGGGAAAGTACTGAAACTACTTTCGTATGTCTTACAGTTTCCGACTTTCCCATACAGACCGATCTAAATGGGCCACCCTGTATATCTTATCTTATATCTAGACTATCTAGTGGTATCTCATAAGTATTTATGTTGTCATTTTAGAATAGTAGGTATAGATTAGAATAGTAGGTGATGAAAATGAATGTTCTGTCTGAACGGGACCTGGGTCAATGCCAAGCATAAAAAGTCAAGCACTCAACATTAAGCTCCTCCCACCCGATTGAGTTAGGTAAGTTTGTAACTTATAATATCTGTAAGGTCCTGTAATAATGGATGGTGATTGGTGGTTGTTAATTATAAGTCGACGTTGGATGTAAAGTTTATTTTGATTGATAAACACTTATGTTTATATTATAAACATGGGTTTATTAGCTGATCCTGAGATACAACCCAGTGACAGATACTCAGACGGACGGACGGACAGTGGAGTATTAGTAATAAGGTCCCGTTTTTACCCTTTGGGTCTCTCTTTCTAGTCGTCTCACTCTTGTCAGAGTGGTCGTGGTCTCGATGATGATGTGTTTGTACACGGGTGATCTTCGTCCGCGGTCCTCTCGGGTCGGGTGGCGGCCTTCGCAATTTGTCTCCACTTTACTCTATTAGCAGCATTTCGAGAGCACTCTGAAATGCTGGTGTCTGTCACCGTTTTTATCAAATCCGTCCATCGGGTTGGGGACCGCCCTCTAGACCTTTTGCCCTCAATCTGTCCTTGTACCACTAAATGCTCCATGGATTGCTGGTTTCGAGAGATATGTCCAAAGAATCTTAGAATTCGCAATTGTACAGTCGACGAAAGCCTCTCATGAATCCTTTGGGTACGGAACCGTAAAAACGAGATTCAAACTTAGTTCAACCGGGATGCAGCGTCCTTACCTCTTAGATGCATTCTGGCAGTGACTTTCACGCGCTGCGCAGTTCAATGACCTTGCGCTCTCTCCATACGTAAACATTATATCATCAACGTCAGCTGTGAATAGAATGCAGCGGTCCTATGACAGCTCTTACAATTTTAGACATGATAAACCATCCGTCATTCGCGCGCTTATATATAGGAAGATCGATCCAAATGGGTCAGTAGGGAGTAAACGAAAACTATAAGAGATAGGGAAATCTGTACCCGTACCATGAGTAAACGTGAACGTACTCGCTAGCGACAGCGTAAATGATTTCTATGGAGAATAGTACAGCGCCGCTAACGATTACTTTGTAGAACTAGAATTCTCCATACAAATCCTTTACGCAGTCGCTATTAGCGACTACCGTCACTTTAAACTCATGGTATGGGTACTATTCTCAGGAACATTCTTTTACAATGCATGTGCTCGAAAAGAGCGTATTCTAGGCATTCAAACTGTGCGGAAAGTACTACTTTTCCAGTTCTACTTTTAAATTTTTTTTTAATTTCTAGCCGTATCTGACAGCCAGACGCAAAGAGGTTTTATTATTTACAAAATTTGATAAATAAGTCAAATACCGATTATTATCACGTATAAAAGTACAATAAAACCAATATTTCATTAATTCATTCATTTAACACGTTATTAATTACATTAGATATAAAATTTGATTAATAAACGAACTTTAAATCGTTATTCATTAAATCAATTTGGCTGAATGTACACGCGCTTGTGCCATTTTGACATAAGACGAATAATAAAAAAAATACTTTTGCACATGCGCAGTAGTAGATATGTGGCGCGTGAATTACAAATAACTCCGCCATTTTTTATTGATGTCTAGTTTATTTTGAAGTTGTTTTGTGCAAATCTGCTGAAATAATGGCGAGATAAAGGGACGAATCATGAATTTAAACCCGTAAAATGTTATTGAAGAAGTAAAAAATGTGAACGACAGCTTCTTGTTGGATAAATCAAATCAAAACACTTTTTTTCCAATGTAAACAGTCTTTGTGAGTATTAAAGTATTTTCTATTTTCTCGTACATGCATAGTAAAGTTTTGTACGGAACTCGTGTGTAAGATGATTTCCGACTCGTGTTTGTTTAATCACTCGCTCGTACCTCGCTCGTGACTAAAAATCACACTCTTCTGAAATCACCTACCTTCCACACTTGTATCGTAAATAACTATTCTCAAACATCCAATGAAATATTGTCTTTACGTTCCTTAAAATAGGCTCGGAAGTATCGCTTTTTGGGCGCAACAACTCGAGAGGACTGTAAAGGGATTTCATACTGCTTTTCAGGCCTAGGCCTGCAAAGTAACTTTTTTTTTGTTTCAACAACAAGGTCATTCACACAGCTGGCTTGTTTGACAAAAAGCAGGTTTTGTTTTTAAAGGTTGGTTGTTATGTTATAGACACTTGTGAAAAAAAATATTCAAGATGGCGACCTTTTTTTTTTCAAAATTTCAAATTGGTGCTAGGCGGCTAAAACTCGGTATCGGGGGGCTCTCAGGGCTCAAAAATATGAATCTGAAATCTTGTCCGAAAATTCGGTCAAATTCGGAAAACGTCGAAAAAAAAATGATTCAAAATTTCAAATTGGTGCTAGGCGGCTAAAACTCGGTATCGGGGCTCAAAAAAATGAATCTGAAATCTTGTCCAAAAATTCGGTCAATTTCGGAAAATATCGAAAAAAAACCGATTTGTATGGAGAAAATTTCAAATTGGTCCTAGGAGGCTGAAATTCGGTATCCGGGGGTTTTTGGGGCTCCTAAGTCAGAATCTGAAATCGGATTTTTAAAATTCGGTCAAATTCGGAAAATATCGGACAAACAATATTAAGTGTTATTCTTTGAAGTATATTTTTTTATTTCATTGTACGTTTGAGAAAAGCACTATACATGCCTCGTCGTGAAAACGGATTCCCGGCCTCGTATCACTATCCCTACTTGTATATACCTACTTGGCCGGAAATCCTAATTTTCCCGGCCTCTGATGTACTATTACAGCGGTTTTTACAGGGTTTTGTATGAGATTTATAAAAAAAAGTGCAGTATTTATTAAATATATAATCGAAGCCATGGTTCGTAAGAACAGATTTCAACCCTCGCCATATTGCGAATTTTTATTGGTACTAATTTATTTTACTGGCAATGACAAATTTTTGGTAACTGACGTTGAAACTTGTCATTGATGTAAACAAAGAGGAAACATAACTATAGATTCCGCTCAAGTAATTTTTGCGTATAAAAGTCAAAACTTGTACAGTGATGACTGATGAATGTCTAGTTTTTTTCAATAGGATTCAGTATTTATATCGCAAGAAGAACGAAGGATTGAGCAGCATTTCGGTAAACAATATTTGGAATTTCGTTGCTGAAAAATCGCTACTGACGCAAATATATGACGCATGCACATTATTGCCATATGAAAGCTTGTAGCGCCACTATCGGCCCAGGGCCGTAATGTCGCAGAGGCGATGACAGATGGAGTCAGGGAGTGCTAGACTGGTGACCTGGAACGAGTAGCAGAAACGTTGGAAGACCAAGCAAGGAAGGCCGGACGACAGAAAAGGGCAGCGCAGGACCGACCTGGAGCTTCTACTGCAGGTCGGTCCTGCTGCCTTTTCTGGCGGCGAATCGCCGCATCAAAAAAAAAATTAAAATTGATGTACGAGGCATATTGCTGTAATGCTGTGTAATTTGTTTGTCACCTAAAATAAAATACATAAATATGTTCAGCAGAGGACACAAATATGCTGAGAAGAAGAAGAATAAACAAAAGTACCTCAATATTCTACATTTTCAGTTACTGTCAAGGTTACCTATCATAATCCCGAATTTTTGTTTCCCCGCTGTAACGTTTCGCCGAATATTCATTTGCTCGAAAGCTATTTATTCCAAAACTATTAACATTTCAAAATAATTATAAAACAAAACTAACCTAACCTAATGGGTTCTATAAAACGATGTTTATAAAATCCTGAAAATATTATGGGTTTCAGGAACAATAGCTTTCAGGCAAATTAAAATTCAGCGAAACGATAAAGCGGGGAAACAAAAATTCGGGTTTTATAATAGGCTACCTACTGTCACTTTGGTGTAGTTAATCCTATATATACTACGCTTGTGTTCGTGCTGTCACTGAGCGTGTTAATACATAAGTCAGTAATAGAAATATGTAGATACGGTAGGGCGAATTGAAATCTACCTCCGTAATACAAATGTTTACCCGTATGTTTTTATGAAGTTGACACTTGTTAAGTTTGTTATTAATTTATAATTTGCATGCAATTATTTTTCTATGTTACATTTCTCATGTTAAGTGAATCAAATTCTTATGAGAAATAAATGTCTTAAACCATAAACCATAGATACGAGTGCACAACGTAGGTACTAGGAGCGTAGAATTTTCGAGTAGCCTAGCATAAGCTATAGAGTCTGCTCCTAGGCGCAAAATCATAGAGCTATGACTTTCTTCAAAACTACGGTCTTGGAAGGACGCGATTTTGTGTATCGTTTTGTGCGTGTGTATGAACCTGTTATTAATATTATATTACTCCACCACAAGACTGCAGATAAAGTCGGATAACGCTTGAATGTGGTTGGAAATAGCTCTGGATCTCAAGTTACGCAATATTGAGTTAACGGGAGTCGTGAATAGACTGACGGATTCTTTTAGCACGGCACTAATTCTTCAAATTCATTATAACGACAAAATTTTCAGGGAATCTGATTCAAATTGGATCTTCCACGATATCCAATACAATACAAAATGCTATATTGCACACCAATAAAGCTTACAAATTGAACACAGAAACAATAACATATAGATATAGTGTGTTTTCAAAGGATTCTGGGCCCTGTACGTGTACACGCAACATTTTTAAAAGAGCTATACTGGCGAATGGTGGCTGGACATGGGACTTCACAAAATGTGATAAAATAATATAATATAGCTTGAATGCGTGTATAAAGATACTACATGCCTATGTAGCCTAGATATATATTATTGGTACATACGATTGCGTGGACCTCTCAGAAGATCCTTTCCCTTGCATTAAAACAACTATTAATTTATTTTAACTTTAATCTTAACAAAAATAAAAGTTTCCAACTTGAATGTCATACTTCAACTGTAACAGAAATAACATTATAATTATACTCGTTACAATATTTATCTAAAACTCAGCAGAAAATCGCATTTTAATCTTTAAACCAATAAACTACAAGGAGTTAATGTCTCAGATATATTTGTTAACAAAGAGAGTTGTTAATTGCCTGTTTAATCTATATAATTATCTGTTGAGTTACTTAAACGTGACTCAATTATGTATGAACATGCGTATCACACATCGACAGAAGACAAAAAAAGATAACTAGATATCGAGCATATCGTTGTCGTGTTGATCAAGAGATAACTAAATATCTATTTGTATGTATGTATGTAAACACTTTATTGTACATAAAAATAAGAAAAACACATTACAAAAGAATAAATATGTACAAAGGCGAACTTATACCTTTAAGGGATCTCTTCCAGTTAACCTTTGAGCAAATGAGTGCTAAACACAAATGTAAATGGTAGACAAACCAAGCAACATGTACAATACAAAGGAGTATAACTATACAATAATACAAATGAAAATGCAAAAACCAACAGAGAGAGAGAGAGAGATAGGCAACAGTCAATATCATACATATTACATAATATCTATATAAATACATAATATACAACAAATATAATTATAATTATAAAACAGCAACCTAATCATTCGTTCGACAGCCACAATTCCTTTAACTTCCCCTTGAGCGATGCTACGGACTGCGTCTGCCTTAGGGCGGGAGACAAATTATTCCATAATTACACGGCGCGCACAGCAAAGGACATATCGTAAACGTGAGATCTATGCGGTGGGATAGATAGAGTCAGATTCGCACTAGACCGCACGCCATTGGCGTATATAGGGGGGTGGCCGGGTTGGCCGTGCCCACCCCAGTATGGTCTAGTGCCCACCCCAGGATTTTGGGTTACCGATAGAAATTCATGGTTTCGTCTCCTAGACCATGGCCAGGCCCGCCCCCAGGCCCCCCCTGAAAAATAATGTTAGATACGCCAATGCCGCACGCGATGGCCACTACCATCCGCCATGTAAGAGAACTTATCTGCAAGGTAAGGAGGAGAAGAAGGAATGAAAAGGACATTATACAAAAGACAAAGAACGTGCAAGTCTCTACGCTGACGGATCGGAAGCCATTTAAGTTGAGCGCGGTATTGAGACACATGATCAAACTTGCGGAGACCAAGTGTCAATTTGTCACATGTTTCTGAAAATGACATGGTACCTCATTCATCATATGATTTTTCTAATTCTTTGTATTTGTGTACAGTCGCCATCAGATATATCGCACCTATATGCTACGATATATCTGATGGCGACTGTACCTTTTGAATGGTTTTGTATAGCAGATTGCTAATAAATTACTATTATATGGCAGTGCAGTGTCAACTAGCTTGATCGAATCAAGACTGTGTCGACCACGAGTTGATTAGTTGAGTGGCGTAATAGTTGTAGTCGGTAAATGCTATTAGTAATCTGGTTTATCTTGTTCTACAGAAGTTGACATAACAAACTGCAATCAGCTTAAGTGTAGGTACTTTACTCACTTGCGATGGATATAATTAATTTGCTTTCAAATATGAGTCAATATTAGGAACTCAAGAGAACACACTAAGCTTGTATTTATTTATTTAATCTTTATTGCACAAAAGTAAACTTATCGTACAAAATATTTGTGCTTGGGTCATGGTTGTTCTATGTATTTAAGTATTTATTTATCTATATATAAGTATGTATATCGTCGCCTAGTGCCCATAACACAAGCCTTCTTGAGCTTAATTTGGGACTAGGTTGATTTGTGTGAGGTTGTCTGATATTTATTGTTATTTATTATTTTTATTATATTACCTACTATTAAAAGGCGGACTTAATGCCATTAGGCATTCTCTGCCATTGTATAACCTGACAAGAATCGGTCCGGCCCACGGGCCCAGGGAAAGTGGCGCTACAAACAGCTTTCATGTGGCAATAATGAGCTTACATCATATATTTAGATTATTAAACGTCACTAGCGATTTGTCAAGGATTTGTCATTAATTAAACCCACTTACGATAGGTTGGGAGTTCTTCAGATTCTTGAATGTCAATTTGGCGTTTCTCTCAGTCAGTTCAATTATTTTTTTGCCATTATCATCGGCTGTATTAGCATCTTTACAGATACTTGTTGCTAACGCTCTAAAGAATTATACTCGGTTGCCACATCGAGCGCAAAACTCGTCCCAAGTAGAGTTGTATCAATCTATAAAATACCTGTATGGTTTTATAAGTAAACCTATGAGTATATATATATATATATTTATTTATTTATTCATTATATATATGTGTGTAGAACGAGAACGTTCTTCAAAAGATTACCTATTATGCAACATTTAAAACGGAAAACGTGAAATTATTGTGAAATGCACAACTTTAGTCCTAAGGTAGTCTAAGAGCATACTTCATTGTGATTCACTTCTGTGTACCCTTCATGTATCACTTTGTTGCTATCCGTAAGTCATTATTAATCTAAATAATTTTGCTAGTTCATCACAATACGAACTTTATTGTTTGAATAATAGTACATTACTGCAGAGGCAGGGAAACGTCAGTTCGTGGATGAGTATGATTTGGAGGACGAGGCGTAGCCACAGATTAATATAATGCGTAGCCGAGTCCTTCAATAATACGAATCTGCGAACTGACATTCCCGCCGCGCCGAGGCCTGTACTTATAGTGCTTTTCTCCAAATATGCGTGGAACTAATCACCAATCTACATTTTGAATTTAATATATCAGTGCCATGAAGTTCATTTGGTACTTATTTTTTTTAGGAATAGGAATAAAATTTCGGGTCCGAATCATATAATATGTTTGATTTAAAACAAAAACATATCAATGAGAATTAAAATTATATGAAAACACAATAATAGGAAATATAGGCATAATTATAAATTTTGGTTAAATCAACAACTTCTAAATGCACAATTTTTTTTTAGAAACCATACCATATTTATCGATCGGGGAAGATCGTAAGTTCAAAATAACTTTTATGTTGATTTTGACACAATCATTTCTGTTTTATTTTTAATTTGTTTACGTTTGGTACACTTAACTTACAAAATAGCATTGCAACGGTAAATGAAAGAGTAACAGAAATAAATTATAAATTTTTAGAAAGAACATTTTCTATTCTTTACTTTTGTCATACATATTTTGGCCAAGAAGTGTGAAGTTTTTGAGATAACTAACCTTTTAGCAGAAAAAAAGATCAATAATTAAAAACGTTAGTATTTGATAACAGATTGCGGTGATTGTATAAGTGATATCGCTTTTGTATGTATGAAAGGTTTATAGTAAATTTATTCAGGACTATTTCGTTCTTATACACTTTGTATGTATCGTACACGATTTTCTTTTAAAGTGGAAAATACCGCGCTCCGGGACACATTCGAGGGCGCGGGGGGGTGACGCTCACCCCTGAGAAGGGGGGAGAGTAGATAAAATTAAACTTTGCTATATAACCTACATATCCTGATAGATAAAAGTTGTCATTTAATTTTGCAAAATTTTCAGTTAATTTTATTGAACTATTAATAATTTTCAATTCACTCATTAAATACCATCATATTATTAAAATCAAAACTGTCGTGGGAAATCTTTAATAAATAACTAAGAATCATGAAAATAAATTAACCGCATATAAAATTATGATTTAAAATTGTTTGTCCGTTATTCGAAATTTGTCGACATTTAAAATCCATTGATAGTAGCAGAGCCGAAAAATGTTCAGTGCGAAAACTAAACGCAGAGAACAATTAAAAAGTTTAAACTAGTTCTTATTTTTTGAATTCAGTTTTTGATACTTGGCTATTGGGCTGGATGGCGAATTATCAGTCTTTGAAAAAATTCTAGGTAAAATTCTGTTTATTGCAGTAACCGGCCAAATAAAGAGTACCCTCATTTGTATGAGACGTCATAAACGTAAGGTGTGTTTTTTACTTAATCGTCTTATTTAAATAATATTGATTTCCCGGCCGAGGCCGATAATATATTTTTTTTTATTTGTATCAACGCCCTATAAAAATAACGAACGATTTCGCGGTTCAGTTTTACTACATTAATGGGAACATTTCCAAGCAAGTTGGAGAAAAATATATAAGTATATCTGAATATTCTGAACTTTAACCTTGATACCCCGGTATTAGATATTAGTTATCATGGTTGTTGTTTTGTTTTGTAAGTTCACACATTGGCCCCCACACGATCGAAATAGAACTGCGGTTGTTATGCCAAGTATACCTATCGTACAGTCATTTTCAGATAAAAGTCAATTATTCACTCAGCTATACGACTCCTGTTGTGAGCTGCTCGGTTACTATGAGTTTATTGCATCTACGAGGCATTTATCATTATCAGTTATCATACCCCGTGGTTTTTGGTGCAAATAATTTGACGCCTACTGACGGTCTAGTGTTACATTCTTGCACCGAAAACCACGGCCTATGTTTATCATCGTCGTTTATAACACAATGCCATCAGATCATAAAACCGCGGCTGTGGCCAATAGGTCAAAGGTAAATGCCATGTCCATCTAGCGGTCCAATAGCTCAGTGGTGAGCTATTGGATCAGAGGTCGTGGGTTTGGGTTTGATTAAGAAATGTGATATCACTACGTAAAAAATAGGGTCAACATTGATTTCGTTCAATATACCTAGATAAGTACACAGTCATTTTCTGATATAAGATATGTCAGCTGGCCAGTAAGTAAGGACGCTATCTCACTTTGGTTGTAAGTGGGCTGATAGTAGCATCATCTTGTCTTGCTTACGCACTCGATGCCTTTATGGCAAATGAAAGTTAGGTCAAAAGTGTTTAGGACAAACATGTCAAACCAAGTGATTTGCGGACAAACGTTGTTAGGACTTTCGAGGGAGACCATCAATAATTCACAGTCCAGTCACAATGATGTCATGTTGGACATAATGTGCTGTCATGGTTGTACCGGCGGAAATAAACTAGCCCGTAATTTGCCATAACATGCAATGCCGCTGAGAAAAATAGCTGAGAACAGCAATGAAAAATGAATGGAACAATGATATTGTTATCTTAGATAGAAGCGAAAATTTTAAATTATAGCCCAACACAGTTTTACTACCCACGCCATATTGCGGATTTTTAGTGGTAAGTATCTCTGGCAAAGTAAGTGGTAAGTGGCTCTTTTATCTTACTGGCAACGACAAATTTTTGGTAACTGACGTTGAAAGTCTGTGAAGGTCCTGTTTTTACCTTTTGGGTACGAGTACGGAACCCTAAAAATGATTCGCGTTCGCGTTCCGTACAAATTTTGTAGGACCCTGTCTATTTGTCATTTCGGTTTGAGTGACGACTTGGCAAGTTTACATTGTATTCTTATCAGCAAACAATTTCAGAGGACTTTAACCCATGGCCTTCAACTGGCCTGCCCTTTTGTTTCAATGAAAAAAAAATAAACAATGCAATCATGACGCATGCCGCGACCGGTTGTCGTGCGTCAGCGACGCAGGCAACCGCCTGAAGATGTAACCGAAAAATTGTGAAAACCGGCAGTTTACAATTTTTATCTATCCAAATATCATAAACCCTCCATAATGCATTCAAGAACCGCACATTATGACCACCATAAAAATAGACTGTTTTGTTAGCACAAATTTCTTATCTGTAAAAATGATATTATAGCTAACTAATGACATCGATTTCTATAATATTATTTATTCAAATTTCGAACATCGCTGAAAAACAAAGAAATTTGATTTGACCTCTATTCTAATGTGCAATCAAATTTGACAGATGTCGCACGTAACTAAGATATCGAACGATATGATAATTGGGGCCGACTCTAGTTTGTCTCTGAATTAAAAAAAAACTATGACAGCTGCCAGAAAACTTCATTACCGCCATTACCGGGTAATATTTGTTATAATGTGCGACTCCTGAATGCGTCGTGGAGGCTTATGATAAATATGTGGCTAGATAAAGTAGTGTATGTAACTGTACATAATTAGGCATTAAAACACTCGTGTGACGTTATTATGAAACTTGCCTTCGGCTCGCTTTATATACCCACACTCGTGTTTAATACCCTTCATTATGTACAGTCACATAAACTACTATTCTAGTGAGGTTATAAACTAGCCTAACCTTTTCCGCATAAGCATAGTTATTAAAAACCTTATATTATTAATTTACATTACTAGGTAATTTAATGTTAATTAAAATTATAGTATAAGGATTTCAATTGATACGATTTTCACAAGTTTTCATAACAATTTGTAAGGAAATTATACAACTTCAACGAATAATATTCTAGAAACCAGGGTTTGTATGCGTTAACCTTGATGGAAACTAATTTACCGATTAGAGATTTGAGTTACTTGTTATTAATGTTGGTTTCTTTGTGACTTTTATTTCATATATCTGGTACAATATATACTGAGTATACAGACCATAGAAACCGCAAAATGTCTGTGTTTAGGGTGCTATTTCTCCGAGACGTAGACCATGACACAACGAGACAGAGAGAGGCTTGAGGCATTCGAGATGTGGTGCTGGTGAAGTATGGAGGGCACTAAGCTCGATAGAAAAGAGAATTGGAGAAAAGTCTTTAATGATGAAGTATTGAAAAGGGTAGAGGATAAGAGACATATAGGTACTACATTGGTACCATAGAAACTCGAAGAGGGAAAATTATAAGCCATTTAATAGGAAACGATACAGAAAATAATGGAAGGAAAAATTGAGGGAAGGAGAGTAAGAGGAAGGTTATTTGGACCAGAAACAAAAGGTAGACGTCGCGTATCGAGAAGTGAAAATACTGGCAGTAAATAGAACGTAGGAGAGAACTACACCGCCAAGAGTAAAACTGTGGTAAAACTCTTAAGTAATAATGATGATGATTTCTAAAAATAAGATTAACCGGTTACAAGTCCTGCTAAAACTGAATACTTATTACGGAAATTCATTTGGAAGTTTTTTCGATTCCTTATGAATTCCACCATTCGTTGTTAATACTGTCTGTCGTCGCAATCTGTGAAATATGTATTATTCAAGGCTTCTACTGATCATGCATCGTGCAGTAAATTATCGTTAGTTAATTTAGAAAACTTTTTAACAGACTTCAAAAAAGGAGGAGGTTCTCAATTCGAACTAATTTTTTATTTTTTTTTGTATGTATGTTACTCGATATCTCCGAGAACCGTGAACCGATTGTCAATTTTTTTTTTTTATCGAAAGGGTATAACTCCGAGTTGGTCCCGTTGGCACTAAGTCGGGATCTGATGATGGAATCTTGGAGAAATCGAGGGAACTCTTCAAATGTTAGAGGGACATGTACGGCGCTTTCGGTAATTTATTGATAAAGTCAAGAATTTACATTCAGTAAATAGGATTTGGTGTAAGGAAACTGATGATGAACACACATACGAATCACTAAAAAGCAAAAAAAAATTTTTAACAAAAAAAAGAACCGACTTCAGTAAAACTAAAAAGCCAACAATAACCCGTTCAAGTACAGATTACATTTGACTCACCCTTCGAAGTCGGTGCCAAACCTCGCGTAAACTATAATATATAAATATAAGAACTGAGTGGTTTGGGATCGACTTCGAAGGGTGAGTCAAATGTAATCTGTACTTGAACGGGTTATTGTTGGCTTTTTAGTTTTACTGAAGTCGGTTCTTTTTTTTGTTAAAAATTTTTTTAAAGTTCCATAAATGTGCTTACAAAAAATAAGACTTTCTGTCGATTCGTATTATGTTTTCTCGGCAATCGCGAGAAGACATAATCAAATTCATAATGAGACTACTCACTTGGTTCTAAATTTAAACAAATGGTGAAGTTCTGAGGTAGCAACCAAAAAAATAAACATAATGTATACGCGCTACCACAAAAACTTTCTTGTTTAAAGTACGTTCCTCAAATGGGTTTAAGACAATGTCAATTAGAACCGAAGATTATTAGATATTTTACAATTAACCACAATCACTAACGAAACAAGTCGCTAATAGCAGAGACTTGACGAAGCGAATGAGTCATAGTTGTTGGACTCACTCCAACCCAACTGTCTGCCCGTGACTTTCATTATCATTAACTAAGCAATTTGCTTGTAGTAACGATATGATGACATTATTATTTCATTTGAGTGAATGAAGTATAATTATAGTTAGCATAGGCCAAAGTGTGATGTGCCGTTTCCGGAAATTTTCGGAAACTTTCCTCGTTTCCCATATGAAGCTTAGAGGAAATTTTTCGGAAATTTTCGGAAACTGCACGTCTCTGAGCCAAAAGTCCATAGGTACTTTTCCTATCCAGTTAGCAAATCTAGTCAGAAGTTACACGAGTTAACCTAAACCGCCAACTTTCGGTTTGAAAAACCATTTTTGATCAAAATTCAAAGATCAGTGGTAACAAATTGGGAAAATTCACTTAATTTCCGCCTTTGGCTCAATTGGTAGAGCGCTTACCCCAGTATGGCAATATTGTAGCGGATATTTCAATAATATCACTGCAATAAATGTTGCATTGTGTTTGATCTTTTCCGAAAGAAAACGTTTCCGGTGGCCATCTTTGGCACCGTCAAACACTTCCGTCCATTTCAGAAACTGACAGACTTATGTTTACACTCTCTACGATAAAAGCGCTAAATGATGCCACGTGTCACGTACTGATGTCACATGACGTAAATACACCCCTAAAATTTCGACCGGAAGGGAAGGGATTTTCTTAAACTTCCGGCCAATTTTCTTTGCGAAAATCTTCTGAGAAACAGAGCTCAGTACAACCTTTTCGACCGTGTCCCAGGCATAATAATCGTGATGTCATATTACGTAGGCAATCTTGGAGCGAGCTTACGGACTCCTAACTAGTGCCACCAGTGCCACGGTTGTCATTTATGTGCGTGAGAGATGCGATTACAACTGTAACTTAGCTGAAGTAACAATAGGGTTATTTTAAACATTTCAAGTTGGTTCAATCAAATTGAATATTTTGTACGAGTTTATGTCAAATTGTCAAATGGCATACTAAAATTGACAGCAACTTTTGGTGCTGACTGAACTACACCTAAAATCAAAGTCACGTTGAATTTTTTCTTGTGGTTTCTTCTTTTGAATTGTTATTATCCATTTACATGGATTTTATACCTTTTTAGGGAATGATACTGGAACTGGTTTAGTTAGATCTCATTAATAGTGAGCCACTGTTTTGTTCTCACTTAAGCCACACTAAAGAATATAATTATCTATCGTTAAAGCATTTAAACTATTGACACAAGGAAACATTTAAAGGCGTAACCTGGTAGAAGAGACTGGTAATCGAACCCGGTACCTCTGGATCAGCACGTTAGCCTCTCCACCACCTTAACGCCAAGGTCTTCCGCCAGGTTACGCATTTTAATTTTTTTTTGTGCTTTGATCTTTGTGTCAATGGTTTAATATAAAAAAACTGTTGTGTGTACGCACATTAAAAATAATGAGACATAACATGTTTCATAGATTTATATCTATCCTTACAGTTGGAGCCGGGCGCCTCAAAAGAAGTCTTAGGTTTGGCCGTCGGCGCATCCCCACTCGGCCAACTAGTCTTCTCTCCACTTCTGGGCCTTTGGGCGAACAAACGTGGAACACAGGCCCCGCTTCGCACGTCACTACTGCTGTTCGTGCTCAGCTCAGCATTGTACGCATCGCTGCACTCCGCGCGCCCGCGTGCCGCTGCTGCGATGCTTTTGGCGAGATTCCTCGTTGGTGTTAGCTCCGGTACTTACATTACGTTGATACTCTTCTTACTAGCGCCCCATGTCATCTTAATCCAAGCATCAACTTCGTCATTGTCATTATCATTGTCATTGCAAGCATGGCAGCGGAGCGGAGTTACTGTAGCTCTTGCAATATTTACTTCTACAATCAGTTAAATAGTGTTCTTTCCATTCTTGTACAGTTTTTGTTCAAGCATCTTTAAATCATGAATCCGACAGACTATAATATATTTCTTCCCCCCGCCCACCTCTGCTGTTCATGCTGAGTTTAGCGCTGCATACGTCGCTGGACTCTGAGCGCATGCTGTAAACGCGATTTCTTGTCGGCGTCTGCTCTGGTATACATTAGCTTCTATCGTCTTAACCCAAGGATTAAAATCATTATAACCATCATCGTCATAACCAACGCCATCATTAACATCGCCATCTTCATTACCATAACCATCACAATCGTCATCATTATTACCACTATCATTATTATCACTAGCATACTCAAAAGACATCCAGTCTAGACCTTCCCCAACGATCGCCACTATTATTATTCCCGCCCCAACCACGTCTCAGTGATGCTAAATACAAAATTGACAGTTCAAGAAATAAAGCATGGACGGGTAAGTAGTCAGTTTAACTGAAAGGCATTGTGACTTCTCTGATCTTGCAGGTGTCTATGGGCATAGGGCATAGTTAATCGCTTTCCATCAGGCATTCTGTCTGCTCGTTTGCCCCCTATGGTATAAAAAAATAGTTTAAATTAAAATGTTAAACCACTATTACGCAAGAAGATAGAGGCTAGTCAGCGTAAGATAAACATAAATATTTATGTTCGTCGCCATAACTTGGTAGAAAGCGATGTTTTATTGTATCGAGTATGTGTTCGTGCCATTAATAGGTACGACGGTTTACGTAATACTAATAGTTTATTATATTTTTTTTAGGATGAAAGTACCTGATGTTTATTCTAGTATCTATAATGTTATCTGTCGGAAATATCTCATCCACATGTCTACTTAAGCGATTTTCTCTAGTTATCTTTAATGACTTCTTGACAATTTCACTTTTTAATTTTATTAAAAGTGATATGGAAGACTTTTATTTGGAAAATCATTTTAAATTAAATTATAACACAGTTCAGTAACACAGTAATCCAGTAAACAAACAGTTTAGTATCTCTTAAGTATTTGATACTTGTGCTTAGAGGCAGCACTTTTCTACGTGGTAAATTATTTGTATAATGGAAGAGTTTATTTTATTTCAAAACACAAAACAACACAAATACTTATTAAAAAAAGCTTACTTATTACTTAAACTAAATACCTAATAAACAACTAAAATATAAATATAATTAAAATAGACACTAAAGGTTGTAAATACCCGCCAGGTCGCCTTCAGTGGATATTGTACCTAAAAGGCTGGCAGCGTTGCCTCTTTGGATGGCGAGGCTCAGTCGCTGTCCAAAGTAGCTGCCAGCCCTCTGGTCACCTGAAGCTTCGACCAGGCGTTCCGATATCTCTTTAAAGAGAATCTTGGCACCTGGTCCCCACGGGCCGAAAGTTTCAACTGCAAAAGGCGCAAATATGTAGCCCTCGCCTAGGGCGGCATACTTGCGCCGCTTGAGGTTTTCAGCCGTTGCGGCTGCCGCTCCGGCTTTGGAGGACGTGGCTTGGAGGTGGGACGCGGCCAATGTATCGACGCAAGTAGCGTCCCAAATGAGCGTCCGGCCCAACCTCCACTGAACGAGCGTCATACCATCAGGTCGCTTGCCATCGTCGCGTGCGATACCGTTCGGCTCTAAAATGGCCGGCACATTGACGGAGACAAGGGCCCTCCGTATGACGTCGTTCAGAGAAGCGTGCCGGGATATACGACCGGCGCTCTTTTGGCAGCATAAGCCATGGTGGCCTAACTCGTCCACGGTTGAGCCGCAACGGCAGCGGTGAGGCTCGGTGGTTTTAGTGCCGAGTCGCAGACTTGTTGCCAGGGTGAGAGTCGTTTTATCCAGCAGCGTACCAATGTTAGGTGATGGTAGCGCATGGAGCCAAAACCCCGATTCTGGTTCCGCCACGGCAAGTAGGCGAGCACGCTCTGTCGAATTTTGTGCCGTATCTGTCAGATCTTTTAAAACCAGTTGACAGAGCGGCTCGTCC
Organism: Apotomis betuletana; assembly: GCA_932273695.1. Taxonomy (NCBI): domain Eukaryota; kingdom Metazoa; phylum Arthropoda; class Insecta; order Lepidoptera; family Tortricidae; genus Apotomis; species Apotomis betuletana. The sequence continues at coordinate 4,162,825 of OW026310.1, forward strand.
CACAACCTCTGCGATTTGGTGGAAAGTGGGAATGGCGCATTCAGGCAAGCCCGCGTCCACTCTTCCCTGGCCTCGTTCACACAGACAATGCAGTCGTTGTTAGAAGATGGACTGAAAATTTTATTTGCTAAGTCTTGAGTGCTGTGAAACGAAGATAAGAAGGCCGGAAGAGCGACACTGACAACTTGCCTGATGCCCAAACCACCATAGCGTATTGGAAGGGAGGCTTGGTTCCAAGCGCGGCTGTCGAGGTTGATGTTTAAAATGGATGTGAGCGTGGTCTTGAGGACAGAATCTAGGGGCTCGATAAGATGTGGGTATTTCCAAATAGGGCTACACCTTAGGATATACGTAAATTTAGGTACGAATAGACAAAATTTTATAACTGCCAGAGCCATGTGGGGATTTATTTTTAGAAGGCGGTCCGAATAATCTTTATGGGTAGTTTGATGTTCTTTAATGAGCGGAGGTATAGATTCTGGAAAAATAGGGGCTCCTAAAAGTCTGAGAGTGGTTTTGTCGATGATTTTGATGTTAGGGGCTAATGAGTTGAAACGGTGAATGATATTGTTTGTATCTGAATCTGAAGCGGCAATGTTACTTGAAATGAAAAGCTCACATTTGTAAAAATTTAATTCAAGACCAATTGATGAGAATGAGTCATTTAAGATTTTGAGATCAGCCAAAACAGTTTTCCAGTCGCCTCCTAGAGTGCCGTCATCGCAGTCACGCGCGGTAGGCCGAACGTCACCTATCGGCCATCAGATAATAAATCGGCAAAATGTCGTCAAGCGACAATGAATACTTAAAAAATATCCTAATTAGCATATTACAACCAATTGAACGAAAAATAAGTGATATGTGTAAGAAAATTGACGAAATAAGTAGTGATTTGCGTGAAGTGAAATCCGTTATTTCCTCTACAAAATCTGAGAGCTCAAAAGTGGCTGGTCAAAGCACAACCGCGACGAGCGTACCGTCCTCTCATAAGACATCCACTCCGACAAGCCGTCCTGCTCCCTCTCGTGAACTGCCGCGTACGCAGCGGAGTACAGCCCTGCGTGCGAAAGAGAAGATGGCGGTCGACACAAAGCAATCTCGACGAGCCGAGCGCCCTGCGCGACCAGCGAAAGATGCTCATGCGCTAACACCAACCGCCACAAATAAAACAAAGGAAGAAAGTACTTGGACTAATATCCCAAAAAATACTACGGCAAACAATCTGGTTAACACTCCGATCAACACTCCGACAAGCCTAGAAAGTAACGTAAGCACCATAAGATGTGAAAGTCCCCAAGAAATTTCGCAACATCCACCTGTTACGGTCATAGAACACACACACTCAACCGGGGCTTTAACCCAGGTCGTTACATCGGCTGATGATGAATGGAAACCCCCAACAGGTCGTCAAAACCGTCGCCGAAGCTACAAACCTACAGTAATAAAAGGAACAGCAACAAACACCGCTATAGGAGGAATAGTGATCGTAAAATACCTGCACGGATGCTTCTTCAAGAAAGACACAACACCTGAAAGCGTAATTGCCCACTTGAAAAGCATAAAAGGAGGCTATGAGTACACCGTAGAACAAATAAAATCAAAGCGAGACACCTACAACTCGTATAAAATAGGAATACCAAGCACTGTATATGCAGACTTCCTATCAACGTCTGTTTGGCCATTAAATACGAGTGTATCCGAGTGGCAGCCCTTTCTCCGACAGAGGGAGACCAAGTCTCCCGGACTCGAAAGTAACTGAAGCCAAAGCAACATCGGAAATAAAAATCTTACATCAGAATATAAATAGGCTGCAAAATAAAACATTCAAACTTGAAAGTGAATTACAACTACAAATTCCTGTAGTAAATATATTATGTCTAACGGAGCACTGGCTTCCTTCAACAAATATAACTATGGTCAACATAATGAACTACAGTCTTCGCGCCCAGTTTTGTAGGCAGCTCAAGATGGGCGGCGGAGCCTGTATCTACGCCAGGACAAATATCGTAACAATGGAACGCAAGGAGATAACAGCCTTATCTATCGAGGATCACTTCGAAGCCTGTGCTATAGAGTGTATTGGATTGGACCTAATTATTGTATGTATTTATAGACCTCCAAATGGGGACGTATCATTATATTTTTCAAAGTTAAATGAATTACTAAATATGCATGCAATACAAAACTATAAAGTCATACTTTCGGGCGATATAAATATAGACGTAATGACAAATTGTTCCAATACGAGATGTCTAAATCGTATTATTAGGCAATATGGCTTTCGGCATCTTATAAATGTACCAACAAGAATAACTGACCTGTCAAAAACATGCTTAGACCACATATATACAAATGTAACTAAACAAGAGATAAAGAAAGTATCGTGTGATGATTTGAACTTGTCCGATCACCTTAACGTCAATGTCACGTTACTACATAAACAAGACTGTACTTCTATCGTTACTCATATCCCAAAAAGATCTTTTTCAAATAAAAACATTGAAGATTTTAGGCTATGTCTGAATTCATATGACTGGGATAGTATTTTATTAAAGAGAAATTGTCCTCACAAACGAACAAACGCCGTGTTAGATGTAATAAAACACTTTTTTGACGTTTACTTTCCTGTAAAAAAACAGCCCATTAAAAACATCACAAATGCCTGGGTCAACTTTCCTATACGAAAATTGCGTCATGAGATACGCGTAACGAAACTTAAGCTATCTAAATACCCTAATAACACCGAGTTACATTCGAACCTAATCCACCTTGAGTCTAAATACTGGGATATACTAAGAAATGAGCGTAGTGACTACGTAAATCATAAAATACACAACAACAAGGATGGCAATATGTGTCGCAGCATGTGGGCCGTCATTTCATCTGAGACATGCAAGCGCAGCAACAGCAAGAGTGGCCCCATCAATGTGTTCGTGAGAGGCGCGGTCGGCGACTGCCAAGGTGCGCGCGCGGCGGCCGCCGCCAACCTACTGAACCACTACTACATACACGCAAACGATAACAATGCCCAGCCATGCGTTGATGATGCGCTTGCATATCTCGATGAATATTTAAGTAGTGCATTAGTAGATACGGTAACTCATTATTTCCAACCGTTCTCACTAGGAGAAATGGTCAAAGCGTGTCTAACTATAAAGCGTAAGAGCTCAAAGGACATAAACGACATGTCGACCCACATCCTGGACTACCTGCCTCCAGTCGTCATGTCATTACTGCTTCTCTTACTTAACGAGTGCGTTTCCGCCGGTGTTTACCCTGATTCATTAAAATTAATCAAAGTACAACCTATCTACAAGGGAAAAGGAGAAATGCATCTCCCAAAATGTTACAGGCCCATTTCACTTATACCCGTAATATCAAAGGTTTTTGAGCGTTTAGTGAGTTCAAAAATAATGGAGTATTTCATTTCAAATAATCTTTTAAACAAGCAACAATATGCCTATCAGCCAGGTCGGTGCACGACAGACGCAGTGCGTGACGTCGTCGAGCGCGTGCTGGGCCACCTCGAGGGCGGGCGGCAGGTCGCAGCTATATTCTGTGATTTGTCGCGCGCCTTCGAAATGGTCGATCACGAATTGATTCTCAAAAAACTGGCAATGTATGGCATTCACAGTCATTTTCTCCGTACAATAGCTTCTTTTTTACGCAACCGAAAACAGAGTACCTGCATTCTAGATGAAAAGTCCGACCTAGTACCTTTAGGTAGCTGCGGTGTCCCCCAGGGATCAAGCATGGGAAATAACCTGTTTTTGATACTTGTAAATGATATCACAGCCGCATGCGCAGACTCAGAATTCATAATGTTTGCTGATGATACGAGCATCATTGTACATGCTGAGAACTTTGAGAAACTAAGAATGAAAGCAATTCTGACGATGCAAAAGATTTCTAAATGGTTCTCAGCAAACGGCATGCTCTTAAACGTTGACAAGACAAACATTGTACACTTTCAGTTACGTAAAACTACTACATACCAGTTTGACATTTGTATAGACAGTATAAACCTTCCCCAAGTTGAACAAGTTAAATACCTCGGCTTTACTATTGACTCCGCCCTGACATGGTCTCCGTACATCGATGTAACTTGTGATAAGTTGTCTGCGGGGTGTTTCGCCCTGTCTAGGCTGGCCCCCACACTAACGGTCGAAAACGTTAAAGCGGCATACTACGGCTACCTTCACTCCATTCTGATCCAAGGTATTGACCTCTGGGGTACAGCAGCGGACCGCGATAGGCCTTTTAAAATGCAAAAGCGCGCCATTAGGATTGTTTCAAAGAAACCACTCGATCACCCGGCTCAGGAGCTGTTCAAATATCATAAAATACTCACCTTGCCTTGTGTTTATATATTAGAGGCCTGCAAGTTTGTGAGATCAAACCTTGACCAATACATGACCCGTGGGCAAAATCATGGAAGAAACACTCGTGGACAACACCTGCTGCTCGTCCCACGCCGTAGACTCGCCAAGGCTAGAGGGTCACTCGGTGTCATTGGTGCTAAACTATATAACACACTTCCTAGTGAAATAACGAATTCTCCCAGCGATGCAGTTTTCATTAAAAGGCTGAAAAAACTTCTAGTTGACCTGGCATGCTACAGCGTTGATGAATTCATACAAAGAAATAATTGATTGTATAATGTAATAGTATGAAATACTTAATTGAATGTCTAATTAAAAAGCACAAATATAAATTTATTTATTATTTTTATGTAATAATCCTGAAATTGTAATTAATTAAGCGTTCGATTATAAATTTGAAATATTTTTATGTGACCTGTAAAATGCATTTGCTTTTATTAATAAATTATCTGTATCTGTATCTGTATCTGTATCAAGGTACCACGAGTTAAACTTTTTATTTTTAATTTTATATATTATGTATATCGTCGTCTAGTACCCATAGTACAAGCTTTGCTTAGTTTGGGACTAGGTCGATTTGTGTATGATTGTCCCTTAATATTTATTATATACTTATAAACTATGTTTAACATTAGTCTCTTACATAAACGGCGAAGCCCACTTCCTGGATTGATAGGAACATTCTCGATTCTCGTCCGTTCGAAGTTCATATCTGCAGTTCTATTCACTTGGACATTGTTAAACAAAGAGTGTGTATAAATAAACACACGGGTGGCTTTCTTTATCAGCGTTTACTTATGATTTATGACTCACCGCTATGCGTGTGCCTTAAATATGTGTACTATCTCCTTATCTATAGGGAATGCATTCCTGGTAAGCTGCAGTAGGTGGCAATATAAATGTCAATATTTAACATGATAACGTGAAAGATTCGGATTGGCCCTTTCGTTGTGCACAAGGCACGTACAGGAACGTGAAGGTGGCAGTGGCAGCGCCAGAGATATGCAGTTTCTGAAAATTTCCGTTTCCCATACAAAGTGAGGAAAGCTTCCGGAAATTTTCGGAAACAGCACATCACAAGGCAGCACTATATAAAATACTATGTCAAGTATTGATAAGGTAAAATATTCGGGTTGGCGGCACCAGTTGGCAGCACCGTCGTTATGCACGTTCGCTAAATATCCTTAATGGAATAAGAAAACAAGGCATTATCCGGAATGATAGGTGGACTTTCGACGCTATGATTGGTTGGTTGGTTCTGTCAAACCGTTTCTGTGTTGCCAGTGGTGTATCATAATACTACCCCATTCCCTTGTTACCTGTATGAAACTCATAAAATCTTGAGTGGTTAAAATCAGTTATTACGATAGTCAAAGAAGATGACAATTGTAATGCAATTTTTTTTTACAACTGCCTGAAAAAAAACCTCATAATTATTTTGTTACCATAAAGCGGCAACTAATCAGTGACGTAGAAAGTTTCACTAGTAGGGAGTGGCATATCTTGTTATCTTATATCATATTCTACTGAACTTTGTTGTTTGTTTTCTTATATCATATCCTATACTAAACTTTGTTTGTTTCTGTGTTACAGCAAGCATTGCAGTGGCCCGAGCATATCTATCAGCCGCTACACTGGTCAACGAGCGAACGCGGGCAGTCGCCGCAGTATCTCTTGCGCAGGTGTGTACTCGATCGATACCAATGCCCTATCGGTCACACATTCCACTACATAATGCGTGTGTAATTTAATGTTTATTTATAATATTTCAATATTTAATTATGTGTCAAATCTAATATCTAAAATTGTAACTTGTCTGACATAAAATTGTACGCCGCGTTGCGGTTGATTGCTATTTATGTACCGTAAATTGACATAACACCTTTATAACTAACTCACAATAACTACAATTACATATCTATACCTAGGGTACCTACTTATTATAAAATTCTAAAATTATAGTGAAAAACTGTTTTCTATGGAGAATGGTCATTATTTCAGGAGATCTTAACAGCACAATTTAGGATTTGTATGGGCGTACAGCGTTAGCCGTACAATGCTATTTATTGGTGTATTTTTGGAGTATGTTGTACTGTGTAGGTCTTGGGTTTCGTGGTGGGCCCGGCTCTGCAGGCAGCGGCGGCACCTCTCGGCCCTGGAGCGCCGTATGCGCCTCCAGGCACTCTTGATCTGTCTCCGCGCCTGGATATGTACACCGCTCCTGGATGGCTTAATGCATTCCTTGGCGCGGTCAACTTCGCGCTTCTGCTGCCTTGGTGTTTCAAGGAGAGAAAAATTGCTGCGAGAGAAGCTATGCTGGCTCATGGAAAGGGATCTGGTTAGTGTATATTATCTCTTTCCTTATAGCCTTAGTGCGGATCTGTTTGAGTTACATCAAACTACTCGGTATACCCTCACCTAGATCCGTCCTGAGTCCACGCCTGCATAATTATATACACCGCTGAATGGCACAATGTGATTCTCGGCCTCATCAACTCGCGTTTCTGCCGCCCTGGTGCTTTAAAAAATTGCTGTGCTTGAGAAGCATGGCCCTCATACTTGCGCATGGCGGTAATCACTGACAAGTCAATACTAAATAGGCGATATCATTATGGCATATAATATATTTCTGTATATAATGCGTGTGCTTTTAAAGCCGTTATAATTTAATGCTGGATCTTCATAACCTCGTGACCGTTTCAACAACTCGAATATTCTCTCTCTACCGTCTCTACTCTATACTTACGAACTGTACTTAGGAATAACCGTTTTAATATCAATTTACAGAAGCAGAAGCGCTAAAGGCACTAAGCCCCGACCGCATCAGCAGCTGGACGCTCGTATTCGCGTTTTTCGTGCTCAACTTCAGCTTCGTGCTCCTGGAAACCTTGGCTACGCCACTGACAATGGATCAGTTTGCGTGGGAGAAGAGCCAGGCGCTGAGATACATGGGGGCGCTCATGAGCGCTGGTGCTGTGGTGGCATGCGCCACGTTTGCGCTTATTACTCCACTTACGAAGCTGTTTCAGGAACGGTTAGCAACTTCAAAATATCTGAATAATTTGAGCTTGTAAATTGTGTCTAAGAAGCTGTCTATGACGTCGCATACTCATATCAACATGTCACCTGATATTATGTTATAAATAAAGCAACCCAGTAAGTAAAACTGATATGTATACTCGTAATATGATGATGATAGATAGATCGTCTAACTGAGTCGCCCGTAGAAAGAGGTATGGCGATAAAGAAATTGTCAGGCGGTGGCTCCTATCTTCTTCAGACATCCAAATGCTGCGCTTAGCAGAATCAGTTTCTCCACTAATTAAATCTTAACAATTTCAGGGCAATCTTACTCTGGGGCGGCTTCCTCCTCGTCGGTCTGGCGTCGATTCTTTGCATCCCCTGGGGCCCTGACCCACCTCCGCTTGCACCGCCAACGAACAGCTCAACAGAAGCCGGTGGTGGCTGCCCAGCCGACCGGCAGCCCTGGTGTGAGACCTCGCGAGCGCTCTCCGTGGGGCAGTTCCTACTTGGATACACAGCAGTGTCTATTGGATACCCACTTGGAGTGACGCTTATACAGACTATATTTTCAAAGGTCTTGGGACCGAGGCCTCAGGTAACTCTTTCTTTCCCCTACATTAAATCTTTGAGGAGCTTTGTATCTTCTTAGATCTGCGGCAATATCTAAACTCTTTCCACGCAAATCGCCAAGGTCCCTCATAAAATATTTTGACTGACATTCTTTCCTTTTCCATGACGCCATGTTTGGTGAGACAAAAATCGTGATAATCATTTCTGGCTCTTTCACATCGCTAACCAGCTTAATACAAGTTGGTGGGGGCTGCCCAGCTAGCCGACTGTCTTGGTGTGAGACTTCGTGAGCGATTTTCGTGGCGCATTTTCAGCTCGGATTTTGAGACGATGGTGCCGATTATAAAGTCTGAATCTTTACGGTAGACGACGCTACGATGCCACCGATGCATGTAGAAGCAACTGGTTGAAAAATTCGATGGCATCAGGTTCGGTGGTCCAGTTGGTAGGACGCCCGTATTGGCCCGGAAAGCCGTTGAAGACGCAGGTTCGAATCCTGCCTGAACCGTTAAATTTTTCAACTTTTCGCTTTTAACATTTAGTAATGAGTTATTTATCATTACAGGGCGTTTGGCAAGGTGTGCTAACCGGCGCAGGCTGCGTGGCCCGAGCACTGGGCCCTGCATGCGTCGCGTTACTCTACGCTCGTTTCGGCCCCGACGCCGCCTTCGGCACCACCGCCGCCCTCACCTTCGCCACATTACTAATACTGCGTCTATTATACTCGCGGCTGCAACCACCGCCGCTGCCGCCGCCGCCCGCGCCGCCTGTCGAACTACAAGCGCTTAATGGAAAGCCAGTGGTCGATTCATGACATGAAAGCGCGGCGACAGCGCCGTTGTCATCTAAATCTTAATTGTAACTAAGTAAAGTGACCTTGTGTGTTTTGAAAGCGTTAATGATAGGTATGAAAACAACAGAAATGTCAGAATTGTGTGTACTCATTGGTGATATGAGAACGTTGCCAAAACGTCGCTTTCATATAAAGAGTAGCATAGTACACAGCTGTACTATGCTACTCTTTAGTATACCATTATCAACTGCATGTACGGTTTTGAGTCGCTGATAAGAAGTTATGGAATATTAGAAAAAATAACTATAGTAAGGTGTGAGTGCTTAACGAAGCTAATGATAAACCAACCTAAGTTATATTGTTAAGTAAGTTTTTAAACCCCTAATGCCAAGAAAGAGTGTTTTTACTCTACATGTATATATTTGTTATTTTCTGGAGTATGTTCTGAGCCGATTATTCGGTCGAGAATGTTCATAACATGATTCAAGATCATGTTTTTCAAGCGGTTGAAGAATGAGAGGCTCATTTATGTGTGTACGGTTTTTTATCGTTTTAGCGATTAATTGTATTTTACAATTAATTTAAGAAGCCATGATTTTCCTCTTGTCTGTACAATAACAAATTTAAGTGCAATTTATCACAAGAGCTAAATGTCGCATTACTAAGGGTAATTAATGATTATTTCATCTTTTGTCATTGCGGTTTTTTAAAGTCATATTTACTATTTAAGGCATATATCCAATTTCTGCTAAAACAGGGTTATATATAGCTTTGCAGACTTGTTATTATTAGTGTAGTAGCGCGTATATTAAGGATTGTACCTAGTAAGTAAAATATCCATTCTCCTTTGTAATATTGACAAGTAATAGGGTTATTTCCAATACAAACTTGGTTTCGCTCAATAACATAATAACCAAGTGTTCAGAAAAATATTAATATGCTAATATATGTTTGTATAGTAGGATATATATATTTAGATTGATTTATTTATTTAAGCCTAATGTAATTAGTATAAGCAGGGTATAGGTTCGTAATTGAATGTACAATGTTTTATGATGCTGCTCAAACACTGCAGCCTTTGAAAAACGTTGTCTAGTCAATGTAATAATGTGTTCCAATCTCCATTAAAAGATTACTCAGTGTTAAAAATATGATAAACTGTATATCTTTTGACTGATTATTATTAAAATATAATTATGAAATGTCAGTAGCGGCATTTCCACAACCAATTACCAAATTATTATTTAATTCTTGTTCTGATATAAATATTAAATCGTATTGGAATGTTTTTTCCTTGCATGGAGTGAATAGTTTTGGCTTTGGCAAAAAATATTTGAAATTGACAGAATATTTAACCCATGTACTCTTAATTTACATCCGAAAATTCGATAACTCGCAATTAATCTTGGTTACCAGACTCATTGCCCGTAAAATAAATTAGTAAGTACTCACCACTAAAAATCCGCAATATTACGTGGCCCGAAAAGCAACTTGTCCGGCCATATGTTGATACATTTCGGGGCCAATCGCTTTAACTATTTAACTCAAAGTAATAGTTACATAGGCTTCGCTATTATCTCATAAAAGTTTCGTACCATACAATTTTTCTACAGTATATTTTCGACTACTATTAAGTGTAGACAAGACTGTTTACTTAAATGACGGACAGTACCATTGTATAGATAAGTAACCTATATTAATTTGGTAATAATAAGTAGATTTCAAAAATGAAAAATCAATATCACAAGAAAGAAGTACTGCTCACTAATAAACATTAATCATGTATATTAATAGGAATAGGTTATTTGACTGATGTTGAATTCTACAGCGTACTGTAGTTATAAGAATAAAATTAGCTAAATATTTCACGAAACAAAGAAAAAAAATCCAGAAACATGTATCTTTTTTGGAAATATGTGACTTCAAAGGTACGCAAATTTTATGATATTTTTCTTTAATCCAAAATAAATTTTCAAAATGTTTTCAGAATCCTCATAATTTTACGAAACAATAATTGTATGACAACTATGAACTTAAACGCACTTTTTCACGGTGAAAATGACAAATTTCTTAATTTTTCCATACAATTATTGGTACCTATACCGGCCTGTGACGTCACTAGCCTGACGCGTTTTGTATGGAGCGTTTTTAGCGCTACGTAGGAATGTTGAACTTTGACGGTCATTTCTGACTTTTAGAGCAGTTTAAATGTAGTCAGTCCCGTATAGACATTTGATCACAAGAAAAAATAGAATCGATTGACATCCTCAAAAAATATTAGTCAACATGCCTATTGTGTACCTGTTGTTGTAGTTGATGAGCAGTTCCGCTATGCTAAGGTAAAAAGCGAGTTATATGTATTGTATGTATCGCGTCGTGTTGTAAGGTCGCCGTTTAGCTAAGCACAGCAGAGTTTCAGTCATCTTTCGCCAATTTTACAAAGTTTTTAGAAATACGTTCCGAGTAGGATTACACTATTTGTCTGAGCGCTTGACTTGACGAGATGACGGCACATATTGTGGTTTAAACAGCTCAAAGGTTGATGATTTTAGTATGAAATTTGACATATTATTATGTCAGTAGTAAAATTTACAATTAATTTTGATGCTGACCGTAGATAAAAGTTACAGAATATTATATGTATACATATTGTGACCTTTTCGGGTTTATTTTCTTAAGTTTATATCTGATGGTGTACGTAAGTGCAGTCAGTGAGTTCGTCAATACCTTGTTAATAGTATATTACATGCCTAGGGCAGTGAATTCGTGAATGTGTTGCGATCGGGGGCTTTACGAATTACCGCCCGTGGTTTGTTTAAAGTTTTAAGTCTTGCCTTGGTCAGTAAAAAAGCCTAGGGCGAAGTTAAAATAGGTAAAGTAATTTTAATTAGTAGGTATGTTTAGGACTTGCCAGAAATGATATGTGATACTGTAGTATATCGACCATATGTGATGTAACAGTAATAGTGTGGTATGACGGGTTTTTACTAGGATATTTTAATTAAAATAGAATAATTATAAATGTGTTGTAAATAAGTAGGTACGTAAATGGACAAAAAATATAAGTAAATTGTGTACTGAAGTTGTATTATATTGTATGACATGGTGATATATATTATTGTTACATAGGAAGCGTTATTAACGAAATAAATAAATATAATTACAAAGTAAATCCACTTCAAGGAATACAAAGGCTTCGTACTAGTGCAATTGTATAGTGTATTTCAATAATGTTAGCAATGACATGTACAAAGCGTTCGTATTGCATCAAGGTGAAAAGAATCACAACTCGTTTGTGTTTGAGGTAAAATGAAATAACGAATAGTTTAATCCTTAATTTCTCGTCGAATTACATTCAATATTTTTATATAAAATGTTTACAATAAAGAGTTCTTACAATAGTTTTGTTTATTTTATAACCCAATTTCTAAAGTATTTAAAAATGCTGAATTATGTTAAAATTACTTATAATATATCGTTAAGAATTATACTAATCTGTGACGCAAGTAAGTACCTTACCGATTAAAATTATCACAGCAACGTCATAGATACCTAATGAAATGAGGGTTTACTTCCATCATACAATAAATTAAGTATTGCTTTGCCTTGTGGTACCCCGAGACAATTTCTTTTCTTATATTGCTCTATATTGAACATATTTTTGTTTCACGACTATTCGTGAAATATTGATTTTATTTGATTGTTAGTAGTTATAATATACTATGGACTACACAACTGCATGGCCATTTTCGAATTAATTCATTCATTATTTTAATTATTTATTCATATGTTGGCCATGCAAATCTTCAGCTCATAGTACATTATAACTTCAATTCAGATTCACCCGCAGTCGTGGGGAGATGCAAATGAATTCATTCATGAAGTGACCATGAGATTATGCAACCCATAGGTTACTCGCTGGCTCCATATTACCGGGTGCTATACCTAGTTACATTTTGAGAGTCGTTTAAAATTAGACTTCCTGTCATTATAACATTGTTCAAATAGAGACTTGTCAAAATTTTTACATAGAACCCTGTAATATTGAGCTCTTTATACTGTTTCATAGTGAACGTAATTGTATTAGTAATAAATTAATCAAAGATTAGTTATAAATTAATCTTAATAAGTGCAATAGCAGCTAAAACGATTACAAAATTCGTTGTAACTAATAAAATAATATACAATTTTAAATATGAATAGATAGGTTTTATAAATGAATTAAAGTATTGTCGCCGGGAAAACACAAGTCTCGAAATACAAAAAATAAAAAAAACCGGCCAAGTGCGCAGACTCGCGCACGAAGGGTTCCGTACCAATATTGAACAAAAACACGTTCTTTGTATGGGGTCCTCCTTTAATTTTTACTTATTTTTATTTTATTATTTGTTGTTATAGCGGTAACAAAAATATACATTCTGTAAAAATTTCAACTGTCTACCTATAACGTTTCATGAGAAAATGCCCGTTGAACGAAATATCATGCAAAAAGCCCTATTTTTGTATGGGAGCCCCCCTTAATTATTATTGTTTTATCATGAATAGTATTTGTTGCTATAGCGGCAACAGAAATACATCATCTGTGAAAATTTCAACTATCTAGCTATCACCGTTCTTGAGATACAGCCTGGTGACAGACGGACGGACGGACGGACAGCGAAGTCTCAGTAATAGGGTCCCGTGTTTACCCTTTGGGTACGGAACCCTAAAAACTAAATTAAATAAATGATCGATTGGTATATGTAGATTTCTTTGACACTTGCCAATCAATCTCCACTCTACTGCCTACTTACTAGACTCAGTGACCCGAAGTCTCGACTTCCGACAACAAGCTAGCTATCCTTGTCTAACTTGTGCAGATTGTTGCCAATCAAAGTCGGCTCCTTGAAGTCCAAAAAGACGTGTGCCATTACTATAGAGTTCTTAAACCTTACACACATATCGACTGTTGAGGGTTACATGTGTGCTTAGTATATAAGAATTATAATAATATTGTGTGGTTCGTTATCAGTTTATCACGTATCAGCAGTAAGTACGCGTGGGGTCGGCGGCGGCGGCGGCGCGGGTGTAGGCGGCGGCGGCGCGCGGAGCAACTCAGCGGCGCGTACGGCGGCCGGTAGACGCGCACGCCGAGTTTCTGGAACCAGTAGCACCGCTAACGCCGCTACGAGGGCGCTCACGCCGTATAACAGTGCTTGTATGTATGTACTCTGCAATTAAGACATCGGTTTTAATTTTAGTGTTTTCTTAGGATCGTAGAACTAGAATAATACGATCAGTATTATGGGAGCCGTGACATTGCTGTGGAATTATTAATATTTGAGTTTGCGTTGCGAGAAATAATTTGAGGCAACCAAATAGCGGCTGAGCGTATATATGACGTGTTGGCAAAGTTTGAACAATTTAATTCATAACAATAGCCATGCGTGTCTTTTTCGGGAATTGAGAAAAGATAAACTATATTGCAGAGAAACGTTTTTTGTTAAGTTTTCATTACCTATGGGAGTGTATAATTATTGACCCTTAGCGGCGTATCGGGCACCAAGATGGAGCCAAACCGACCGACGAGCGAACAATCAGCGAGGATTGAACTACGCGGGGCAGTATGGAATAATTCTGCCGTTAACATGCAAAGCGCATTTAAAGAGAACAGTATCGCCAGGGTGACATCATGCACTACATATTCCTACAACGAACAACTCGTACTCAAGACTTAACAAGTAGTAGAGAGAAGAGTAATCCATGGCTTGTATGAAAAAACTTACGAGTAAAGGCGTTTGTGGTGCCAGGATGGAGCCAAGCCGTCCGACGAGCGAGCAAGCAGCGAGGGCCGAGCTACGTGTCGCAGTAGGGAAGAGCTCAGCCGTGAACACGTATAACGCGTTGAAGGCAAACGATATTGTCAGCTTGCCCACCATGAATAGTCCCAGACTGGTGCCTGTGTGAGCTGCAACAGAAATCCCGATTTGTACAGTGTCGTTTTTAATATGTCAAATAATAGGTAATTATCTGGCACACTATATTTCTGGCTCTTACTCTGTCCGCAATATTGGTCTATTCATAAAAAAACATTCCCCATAACTTTGATACTAATTAACTAAATTTTCTTTCAACCATTTAGCAATTTTAAGCATTGGTAAATACGCAAAACTGATATTGGCATTGGCACTACCAATGCATTTGTACTCAAGGGAGTTACTTAACAACTCATTTATATGTTTTTCTTCCCAAATTCTATTCTTGCCTGCTTTGTACCAGAATATCATGTTAAAATTTACGTGGGGTACAGGCCGCTGAAAACGTTGTGTTTCGATTAAATATTTACCAAACAAACCACCAATTAAAATTAAAACCAATACCTACATACGAAAAAAGGCGTGACACAGACAACCCCACAGATAAGAAACGCGGCGAAGATGCTCCGCTTGCGCCCAAACCGCTCCAACACCATCACAAGAAACAGCGAAGCCACTATTTCCATGGCCATATTGAGGGCAAAATTCGTATATTTGTCCCCCGCCAGCGTTACAGAGTTGATCGTCAGTCCATAGTACACGAATGTGGTGGCTATCCAACACCAGCAACACACGCCGAAACGTGCCAGTAGTACTTTGGACTTCGCAAGTTCGACCCACGGGTTGACGTTGGGCTTCTTCTCTTCTGTACCCCATTCTTTGTCCATTTCGTTCATGGTGTTCTCGTCCAAAGTGACCTGAAATCGGAAAGAGTTTGATTTACTTTTAATTATCTAAAATATCCATAAGTTAACTACGATTTGGGTGTGGTGCCAGGCCTAAAATCGCCATTATTTTTAATAATATTGTTTTTAAGATTCAAATGTTTGACCTGCAAAAGGCAGCGAAGCATCAATCTGCAATTACTTAACAACTCTCTCAAATTATGGCGATTGGAGAAAATCATTGTCGCGCGATAAAGACGAACAGAGAATAGTTACCTTGTTCCATCTCGCCGTTTTGCATATATGTAACCGCTTCATCGCAATGGCCGCTTGCGTGAAGCCAGCGGGGACTCTCACCAGAATTGCGGCAGCATAAGTGCTGGCGCGTACCATTAGGTACTTAATAGATGGCGCTAGGTGTGTATGCGTCGCTAGAGAGAAGCGTGCTACGACCCTCAGCTATAAGAGAATGATGGCGAATACCTTGTTCCATCTCGCTGCTTTTCGTATAACAGCCTCCGCTTTCTCGCGATGGCCGCGCGCGTGTAGCCATCGGGGGCTCTCATCAGCCAGCAACCAATACAGCGGCAGCAGGAGCGCTGGTGCGTGCAGTGTAAGTAATAGATGGCGCCAGTAGCGCACGCGCCGTGCCGCTAAGGAGAGAAGCACGCCGCCGACTCCGTACGCCACGCCGGTGGCGGCGGCGAACGCCGTGCGGAGCGACGGGCGGGCCAGTTCCACCGCTATACAGAAAAAACACTTATTTACCTATATAATGAATTCAGTTAGTAAATTATAAATAAATCACAAAGACCGTACTTATTGCTCAGTTGGTACTTAGTATCCACTCCCTGTGTAACACAAGGGACGCACTCAAATCAAGGTTCGAGTTCAGTCAAAATCTATGAAGTAATTTCAACCAGTTAGGACAATCGTGAATTTAAGACAAAATATTTGTTCAAATGTAACACATTTATCGTTATCTTGTATATTACAGTTCTATTCTATTGTGAAATATTGGTACATATTGTAGATTTGTAGCTTCTTCAGTCTATCAACATATATATCAATAATACACTAATAATAATCATTGGGGCCATTTAGGCTTCAACGTTATAACTATCATTCTACAATCGAGATGGATTACTTTATCGTAATACATTAGCATATCTCTCTCTTTATTTAAGTATGTACTTTAATGAAATTATCTTTATAATGTAACTCATCAAACACTTAACTTAAGATAGAGAATAAGTATGTGAACTAGATTATAGGCTAATAGACAGACAATAAATGAGCTATTCTATTTCTATGTGCGACTGTATGTAAAAAAAAGATTTGTTAACCGTAGCCCAAATACAAGCTGCTAGTTACATAAATTGGAGGACTGACAAACTGAGGGCAACAAGTAAACAAAATAAATTGTATAACATTAGCATCATTTTGGTTACATTATAGCCAAATGGTGCTTAGTAAAGCACAATTTGACTATTTCTCAAGTGGTTAAACTAGTTGAGCCCTTTTTTTTCAGATTTACCGGCCCAGCCACATCGGGAAGTCGTGACGTATCTGACGTGACTGATGACGCGAATCAGTGCGAGTACAGGTTAGCAGCAGAAGTTGCTACGCGCGCCAGATGCTCAAAATGTGGTCACGGACTCTAATGGAGCCACGAATTTGCGCGACCAGCGACGTGGCAAGAGATCCGAGCGCGGTGGCAGGCCGCGGCCATATGAGTGAGCGAGACACATAGCTCGCGGCGCCGATCCCCGCTAAGAGCGAATTCGTGGCATCTCCGTAATAAAGAAGACGTCCATTCAATGGTTACCGGCTTTAAGCCACATAGCTCCTCCACATCTCAGAAGACAACAAGCACTGCTAAATGAAGTAAGGAAACTTGTGAGCAACCCAAACCTGCCTGTCCACCAAGAATTTCTGTGCCCACCTCGCCAACGCCTGAAGTCTCGTCACCCACCCTACCAGACAGCGCAACATCTACTAATAATAGGAAATCCGTTCGTGATATGAGAAAGATGGAAAGACGAATGGATATATGGTTATGGTTATATGGTACAACTGCCCATACCGGAAATACGATGGAGTATCCTTGGATTTATTCTCTCCAAGTGTGAACGCAGCCCGATGGGTGAAGGAGCTAGATGTTAAATTATAGTTTCACATTTTTGTTTTATGCGACATGCATGCCATGCCATACGATTAAATTTTGACGACGCGTTTGGCTCGGTTTGTAGACACCTGCCTACTGAGCCGGCGGTCCCGGGTTCGAATCCCGGCCAGGGTAAATATTTGTGTGATGAACTCGAATATTTGTGCTTGGGTCATGGTTGTTCCTATGTATTTAAGTATATATTTATCTAAATAAGTACGTATATCGTCGTCTAGTACCCATAACACATGCCTTCTTGAGCTTAATTTGGGACTAGATCGATTTGTGTGAGGTTGTCCGATAAAAAAAAAGTATAAATAAAGTAGACAATAAGAGTTTGTACAGATCATCGTGAGCGTGCTATAATGCTTAGCTTATTTTGCTGATGACTGCACTTGTCAGTAGTAGTACTAGTATGTGCATTACGTACCCATAACATAAGCTGCACTGTTGAAGCCATAGCCAAGTGCTGCCTCGAGCCACTCCATCACGACGTACATGTAGTAGTTGTAGGAGAACGCCTTTATTATCCCCAACACTCCTGCGCACGCTGCAAACAGACAGAATGCTGCGCGCCGTCCATATCTGTAACAGCAAACTTGCTTATGGCTCGACTACAGTCTGACCAAAAAGAGTAGAAATTAAAAAGTGGCAATACTGTAGCGTCGTCCCCGTTTTCTTAGATTGATTAGAAAGGGACGACACAGCTATTGCCACTTTTTAATTTCTACTCTTTTTGGTCAGACTGTACGATCGGTCTTAGCGGCGAGGGGCAGCGGTGCGCGTATGTCTCGCTCACTCATATAGCCGCCGCGCCGCGCTCGGATATCTCGCTCAATCGCTTGCCGCGCCGCTTGCTCTCGAAAGTCGCGGCTTGTCCGTAACAGACACTGCTAGCACCGAAGTCGTGGCCGTTAGGGAGATATGCGTGGCAGACTTGACACGCTACATTTTTAGGGTTCCGTACCCAAAGGGTAAAAACGGGACCCTATTACCAAGCCTCCACTGTCCGTCTGTCCGTGTGTCACCTGGCTGTATCATTAGCGGGTTAAACGCCCTCACAACGTCCGACTCACTTGTAGTGAGGGCTTAACAGCCTTGATTCAATTCATATTGAAAAAAAAAACTGGCCTACTGCTGATAATGAGCAATAAGAGTAAAAGGCGACTCACGAGTCAGAGATGTAGCCAGTAAGCAGCAACGCGACGGGCAATGCTGTGTTGCGCACCGAGCCTACGAGTGTGCGCATCCATTCCCGACACGCCAGGTTGAACTGCAGACAAACACACATTAAAGAAATACTACTTATGCATAAATAGAATTTCATTTCATTTCATTTTCATTTATTTATTTCACTGAACAATATCAATTGTGTTTGAAATAATACTTAAAATTAAACAATAAAAAAGACCTTAACTAAATTACGTGTAGTGTAGATAAATATTACAAACGCGTGGAACAAAATCATTATCAAAATAAAAAATATAAATAAAAATGTCATTAAACGTGTCAAGATAAAATTATTAAAGTTACAATTCCAAGAATAGGTACATGTCCACATTATTAAATAATATAACAATAACAATAAAGTATAAAATTAATTTACTAAATCTCACAAACAGCTATGTCGTTAATTTTATTAAAGCCTAAGTACATTTTAGTTTTTTACATGTCAGTCTGAATTTTGACAGTATTCCTCAACGGAATAGAAACACTTTTCCAACAGATATGCTTTGAGCTTGTTTTTGAACGCGTTAACACTTATGATCGTCTTGAGTTCTACTGGTAGCTTATTGAAAAGAAATACTCCCTGATAACCTGCCGTATGCTTGACTACTTTGAGTTTAGTTTTTATCACCTGAGGCAGATCTTTTCGTCTAGTAGTCATTCGCTTTTGTCTTTCTTCAGCAGTTTCTATATCTACAATGTGCTTCATTAGATCTGTAAGTACTACTAGAATGTACAAGCTTGGAACGGTTAGAATTGCAAATTCTGTGAAGAAGCTTTTACATGAAGTCGTTTGGGGTACTCTAGCTATCGTTCTGATAGCCCTTTTTTGTGCTACGAAAGCAGTGTGAACGTTGTACTTGTAACTGTTTCCCCACAAGGATATGCTGTAACGCAACCTCGACTCTACTAATGCATAGTATACGATCTTCATCTGGGTCAGCTTCGCCTCATCTCTAAAACTTCGAAGGGCATAGCAGGCAGAACTCACAGAATTTCTTATCGCCAGCAGTTCATCCTTCCAGTTAAGGCTAGAGTCTATACAAACCCCAAGGAATTTCACTGATTCCACTTGACTGATTGTTGCATCATCAGAAACAATGTCCAGAGAATCTTTATTAGCTGCCGTGGTTCTAAAGAGCACAGCATGCGTCTTACTGCTGTTTAACTTCAGGTTATTGATGCTGAACCAGGTGTGAAAAGCTTTCATGGCGCCATTCGCTCTGTTATTTAGCTGTGTGAGGTTGTCCGCTGAAATAATTGCGTTAGTATCATCCGCAAAAACTACTAGTTTGGTATTCGGAATAGTCTCTGTTATATAGTTTATGAGGTCATTTGTAAACAGTATGAAAAAAATTGGTCCTAATATGGATCCTTGGGGGACTCCCCTCGTGATCTTGGCCATTTTGGAACTATGCATTGTCTCGTTGGTATCTGTTATCCATTTAATTTCAACATATTGTTTTCTGTTAGTTAGATACGAACGAAACAGGGCCAGATCTTTACCTCTTATTCCATAATGTTCGAGCTTTGCGAGTAAAATGTTTTGATCGACCGTGTCGAAAGCGGAGCTTAAATCTTGAAACAAGCCGGCTACTTTTTTCTTGCCGTTAATTTGATCGGTTACATCTTTTACCAACGTGGTGATAGCCTCGCTTGTGCCTTTACTTTTCTGGTAACCATACTGTCTTGAGTTTAATACATTATTCTGATACAGATGCCTCATCAGTCTATCCTTTATTAATCTCTCAAGAAGCTTAGAGAGTGTGGGCAGGAGAGAGATGGGTCTGTAGTTTTTGGGATCTAGCTTAGAACCCTTTTTGTGAATGGGAAGTACTTTCGCCACCTTAAACTGATCCGGAAAGATACCACATTGGAAGCATTCGTTGAACAGATAGGCCAATGGTTCTGCAAGTATATCAATGTTATCTTTGATAACTGCTATCGGAATCCCGTCATATCCACTTGAGGTTTTAGGCTTTAGGTTTTTAACTATTGTCTTAATCTCACCTGGATTAACTGGCTCGAAGGCAATATCGTTTTGTATCCTGGGGACATGGGCCTGTAGTAATCGTAAGGCTTGATCCGTTTGATCAGAGACGCCATCTGTGAAAGTGAATTTTTCAAGAAAAATTGCAGACACGTCCTCAGGAGTATTTACTATTTTTGGATTACCAATTTCGTCTTCTGTTTTTAAAAATAAAATTTCCTTTGGATGCTGCGTAAACTTATTACGATGCTTGTTTACCACCTTCCATAATTCTTTTGATGAGTCTTTCGCTTTTTCTATTTGAGTCTGCACTGCCAACCTCTTGGCGTTCCTAATAACACGATTGTAAATGTTTAGGTACTTTTTTCTGTAGCTTGCTATTGAGTCCGGTATACAATTTTTGTGGGTAGTCAGAATACCTACGGTAACTTTTATTCCTTTTGTGACCCATTTTATTTTATTTTCGCTGTGCGATGATGTTTTAATTTTCGTTTTTTTTAAACTTTCCTTAAACAAATTATTAAATTTGTTGATGAAGGTATTTACGCCTATGTTGACCCACCTTTCTCGTAAAATAGCTTGGCGAAGCTTCTGTTTCCCAGCCGCGTTAAGTTTCCTAACTACTTTCCACGTTGTTTTATTATTTTTCTTGTGATTAGCATTCTCAGACTTGTTTACTGTGAAAGTACTGAAAATTCCTGCATGACCATCAGCTAGACCATTGTGGTCGACCACAAGAGATGTCACACAAGGTTCTGATAAATTGGTAAGGATATTATCAAGGCAAGATTGTGATTCGTTTCGTATAAAAGTAGCGGTTTTAATGAGATGCCTAAAACTAAAAGACGCAAGCAACGACAGAAAATCAGCAGCCCGTTTATCTTCCTTCAATAAATTGATGTTAAAATCGCCACAAATTATACATTTTTTATTGAAAAAGTGTTCCAAAAGCTGTTCAAGTTGATCCATAAAAGCATCAGCGTTAGCTTCTACTGGGTTGCGATAACAGCAAATTACGTTTACGTCAGTGTCACTGTCTTTAACTCCACAAATTTCAAAAAACTCGTCTCTGTATAACTTTTTACACATTAAGCATTCCTCATACTTCCTGTTTATGTCAACCAAGATTAACGAACCTCCTCTCTTCTTTTTTGTTCTGATATTAAAAGTCACCATTATAAACCCCGCTAAACTTAATAATGGCGCTGAGAAAGCATTTAAAAAATGCTCACTGATGCAGATATAGTCCTTTCTATGTGTTTGATTATATAAATATAGTTCCAGTTCGTCTTTTTTGTTTGTGATACCACATATATTTTGATGAAAAATACCTAACTCAGTGACATAATTTCCTACGGTGTTCGTGTTTGGTGATGGTTCTTTTCTAAATAAACCGGCCAAGAGCATGTCGGGCCACGCTCAGTGTAGGGTTCCGTATTTGCTCATCCTTCACAAGATACGGCCAAAGACGGAAAGACGGAAAAAGGTCGTAAACGCCAAAGTAACTGTAATTACTTATTACCTTCTGGAAGTCAACTTACGTCCTTTTCAAGAAAATTATGAAATTTTGCGATAACTCAAAAACGGATGGACCGATTTTGTTCAATATAGTTTTCATTGAAAGTACTTATAAGGCTTCATTTTCATGAATTTTTCCATATTTTTTTGACCCGTGGTTGAAAAGTTAGAGGGGGGGGACACTATTTTTTTTATTTTCGGAGCGAATATTTACAAAACTACTAACTTTATCAAAAAGTAATGTTTGGAGACCCCTATTATTTTTAACAGACCTATTTAACGACACCCCACACACTAGGGTTGGAACGAAAAAAAAAAATCACCCCTACTTTAGGTGTACCAGAGGTACCCGAAAAAAACATATTTTTTTAGTTTTTATTTCACCGTTTTGTCGGCGTGATACATACACATACTCATACCAAATTTCAGCTTTCTAGTACTAATGATCACGGAGCTAAGCCGCGGACGGACGGACAGACGGACAGACGGACAGACGGACAGACGGACATGGCGAAACTATAAGGGTTCCTAGTTGACTACGGAACCCTAAAAAGGAGATCCGTTAGCAAGTTCAGTCTGACAAACTTGAGTGCCCAAGGCCATGAATATACATACATATAATCAAACTAATATTATAAAGACGAAAGTCTGTATTGTATTTCTTATTGAGCTATATAAAGCTAGCGAGCTATTTTACTAATTGAAAATAGAAAAAAACGCTTAATATGTGGCGATCCCGTAAATAAAGACATTATTGGTCAATAATATACTCTTATCTGCAATGTGAAATTTAGGTTTTCTATGTCAAATACTATACAAAATAAACATTAGTTTAATACAATTTAACATGAATCAACTAGCCTATTGGTGTACTTTGGAACAAACAATTTTGTGTTAGTAGTGGTAGTGCTACGTAACATTCGTTTTACACATTAAAACTGCATTAACCCAACCTAACCTATTTTCAACGAAATGCTTTATAGATAGCTTGTTAGGCGGCCACACTAATCTGTCATTTTCATTAATTAATTAATTCATTCATTCATTCATTCATTCTTTCTTTCATCCATTCATTCATTCAATGATCTCACCTCAACAAACGTGGTATCATCATTCTCATACACAAACGCCTCACAAGCGATGGTATCAGTATCATGGTAGTCTTCCCTAAGACAGCTGATAGATGAGATGTTACTCAGCGGGTGGTAACGTGCGCACGAGTCGCCGGCCGGTAGCAGCGCAGCTGCTGATGTGTCTGAGTAGTCGCCGCCCCAGCCTTCGCATTCCGGGACCAGACAGCTGGGGAAAATAATCACAAAATGTATGATACATTTATGAAACATGTAAATGTCTCGTGAGTGTAACAAACCGCTTAATACAATAATTATGTAATGTTTCATTATTTTTTAAGTGGATACACCACATTTTTTTTTATATTGTACGATTGATACAAAGATCAAAGCACAAAGAAAAATTCAAACGGGTACCTCGGGATTACCGGTCCAACGCGTTAACTTTTCCACCACCCTAACGCCAAATAACCTTTTTTTCTTATGCTTTATGTGTCGATCTTCGCATTGTTTATTTAAAAAATAATGAGTGTACCCACATGTTTCATAAATTTAGGACTAACAATTTTTTATTTGTATCAATGACATAGGAATTATACTTAGGGTAGTAACATGGTGATGGGCTGGCTTTAAAATTAACATACGTCATTGGCATAATTTCTCCTTTTATTCTAAAGTTACGGCATCGCATCTGATGATAATAAACCAAATAATATAAGAAATTCTGATTCGCACGATAATCTAATTTGAACTTTACCTCAATTCAATCATGTCTAATGTTGCAGTAGTCTTCTTGATGATTTATGATGTTTCGTTTTTAAACGAAGATAAGATAACGGATAGCGTATGATGAAATTGATGAATCGCTCCTGGTGTTACTACGGTATGTTTTAGGAAACTGTAAAAACCCACAGTAATTTGATTCTTGAGAAAATCTATTTAAAAAATCTGCAGATCTCACACGACGTGCAACTATCAAAGGTATTGACAATGTTATAGGTTTAGAAATAAATCATATGATAAAATTAAACAAATTTGTTTTCTGACCTCACGCGTAAGTGACTTTATTTTTTTAAGGAGTTTATTTATATCCGTTTCTTGAATAATGAAATCAGCTCAAAAAAAGTTATCGGGGTTCTCAATCCAAGTCAGAGGAAATAAATTGAATTCACGTAAAATTTAAAAAAATCTAAAAATTACCAATCGATTTTGAGAAATCATATTGCACTTTAACAGGCAGTCGCACATTTTGACATAAGTAGGTATAACTCATCCACGTTTCCCTGGTATATCTACGAAACTACAGGCAAATGTCACATTTTCATAAATCGGGGCACTAGGTATACTCGAACAGGAAAACATAAACATTTTCAATGTTAAAATAAGTTATAAGTACAAAAGAACCAAAGCCGTCGACATATTTTGGCTACTATTTTAAATATATATATATTTTAAACTGACACGGCATGTTTTTGACTATAATTCAAATTTAAATTAATTTTAATTAGTGATATTAATTTTTTTTAACGAAAATAAGTAAAAAATTAACTGAAATCAACTTAACCTAAATAACTAACTAACTACAACCGATTTTATATTTTGTGTTTTCGATTCTGATCTAAACAAGGCTTACCTTGTCTCACTTACCTACTGCTGTTACTTATAACAGCAGTAGGTAAGTAAGAGTAGGCTAGACGCAATTACTTAAAGGACCTATAGTCATACCAGGAAAAAGTCGAAGCGATGCCATCATGTCTTACACAGTGTGTTACCGCCAAGTAGGCTTTCCTTAAAGTAGAGTATATCTATCTATAATTTAATTAATTAACTTAAATTCAGGCTTTATTATCTTTCTAACAAAATTTTAATTGCCAGTAATGTACAGTAAAGTAAATTGACAATTGAGTGTTAAATGACAGCGTGATATGAGTAACGACAATTACGCTGTACACCCACTACATTGAATGTGCGGATTTAAGAAATTTAATTGTGCAGTTAATTTAAATAAGTATGATTGGAGCAGCTAATACATGCAAACAATTACTAATGGAATGGATCTTATTATTTTGACGACGCGTTTGGCTCGGTTTGTAGACACCTGCCTACTGAGTCGGCGGTCCCGGGTTCGAATCCCGGCCGGGGCAAATATTTGTGCAAAATATTTGTTCTTGGGTCATGGATGTTATCTATATATGTATTTATATATGATGTATATCGTCGTCTAGTACCCATAGTACAAGCTTTGCTTAGTTTGGGACTAGGTCGATATGTGTATATGTCCCTTAATATTTATTTATTTATTTATTTATTTATTTATTATTAGTTTTAATAAATGCCCGCATGCCGGTAACAGGCTGTATATAACTTTTTGCTAAAACTAAGGACATAATATGTAATATGCATGTCGTCTTCCATACATTGAAGACAATAGGTTGTTTCAATTTAGCGCGCCAGTATAAGAGCAAAACCCTGTTTGTTATTTGATGGTACTAAAAGAGTAGGTACACGTAACTCGTCGTAAGTCAGTTATGTCGTGTCGTAAGTCACCTAATCATAACAAAAACCATTTTAAATTATTCACTAAAGTAAAGTCTAAAATTATATTTAAAAATCCCTTATCGTTAAGCTAAATAAAGTGTAAAGCACACCTTTCTATATAATAATATAATATATTCTATATTCACTGCTTAGACGCTCTCAGAAAGATTAAATTTTTACCTTGCAGTATCTCTGTTTGGCTCTATGGTTGACCGGTAGAGAATGCTATTTAGCTTTAAATTCGCCGTTCCTATTGCCTTTCGATTAGTGCAATAAAGTTAAAATAAATAAATTGTGCTTAAAGAGTTCTATCACGCAGACCACACCGCTCTTTAACAATTAAATATACTCTAATGACATTCAATAAATTAACTATGTGTGCGGGTTCCTGCCCTCCCGATGACTCGCACTCGCACCTTTTATTAATATTTTCGGGATATTTTAATTATTTTTGAGGAGACGGAATGACACACCATGTTGGCTTTTTTATTCATTGTATTTCTTTTTCAGTGTTGCTACATATTAATAATAATGACGGCTGTACACTTCGTACGTGATGTCAAGCTAAACATGTTACACACTCTCGTTTCTTAACATCCTCCACGGCCAAAAAGAATGAATGAATTACAATTTTATTTACGACTGTAAATTATACCTCTCAAAACTAAGATATTATTATTTGAGATGAACATATCTAACTGCACAGACTACATATGTATAACACATTATAATTCTTACCTAAAAGGTAAATATGACAAAATATTATACATAGAAACGCATTGTCATCAAACAAAATATTATTTTATGACATTAACCATATTAAAGTATAAGAATCCACACAAAGTGAAATAAAGTTAACAGAATTTTTAATTATCAATAGCAATGTTCTTGTCTGTTGACAATCAAAACTTACTATTTACTATTATGTCAAACATATAGGTATATAAATTTAAGAAACATAACGTAACGTCTCATTATTTTGTATCAATGGTACAAAGGTATATGTTTAGAAATATAATCACACAAATATATTCAGATTAGATTATACAATAAACAAAATTGTGGTGACGGACAGGGAGAGCACAGAAACATGACATTTTAGGCTGAAAATAACATCCTTTTAAAAATTAAACATTATATTTAATTGGCATTTTAATTACTCTACCTCTGCGTGTTAATTTGTTTACTGCTGCCGGCTCGACTGCGGTAGTTGGCTCCCGTCCTTCTTGCACCTGGGTAGTACTGCTAGGGTTAATTATAATTCGAAATTTCTTACCAATCGGATCGTTTGTGCTACTGTCCTGTTGTCCCTCCACCTCGGAAGAAGAAAGTTCCAACTTGTACAAACGTTGGATTGGGCGAGTCTTGTATCCTGTTGCAGTTTTTACCATAGCTGTTCTGATAACACCATCATTTCCAGTGAATGTTTCGATGACTAATCCCAATGGCCACTTGACTCTTCTCTCTTCGCTTTCTATTAGGACTATGTCACCTACTTTTATAGAGTCGTGCTGCCTTGTGCCTCTCTGTACCAGTGTAGTTAAATATTCATTTTTAAATCTTTGTCTAAAATCTTCTCGGAGCTTATGTAGGTATCTTAAACGTTGATTAATACTTGTTTTATCAATTTGATCTAAGTCAGTTACATCAGACGTATGAATTTGTAAGAAGCAGGATGGTGTCAATGGTTCAAGTGAGTTGGCAGTATCATCTCCAACATAAGTCAGTGGTCGGTTGTTGATTACTGCTTCACAATCGCATATCAGCGTTTCCAATTTCTTCGTATGATACTGTGGACATTCCAAGAATTCTTCTTAATAATCCTTTCAATATTTTTATTAGGCGTTCGAAAAATCCGCCCCACCAGGCTGCTGTAGGTGTATTCATCTTCCATTTTATGCGTTGTATGGTCGATTGTCGTTGTACCTCGTCCCAATCTATGTCATTTAGAAGATTCTTTGTGCCTGAGAAATTCGTACCATGATCTGATATCATCACACTAACGCGACCTCGGCGTGCTATGAAGCGGCGGAAAGTTCTCAGGAATGCCTCTGTTGACAAAGACTTGGTCAACTCTAAATGTACCGCACGGTACACAGCGCATGTGTATAGTACGATCCAACATTTCTCACCGTCACGTAAGTAGAGAGGTCCCGCTAAATCTACACCTGTCATCGCGAAGGGAGCAGTCAACTGCACACGTTCTATAGGCAGTGGTGCTGTCGGTGCTTGTGTAGCTCGGGATCTGTGTCTTTTGCAAACAATACATTTATTTATTACAGATTTTACCAGAAGCCGGACTCCTATAATCCAGTATCTTTTCCTTAGGTCTGTAATCATCGTATTGGTACCTGCATGCAAAAGATGTAAGTGACGTTGCTCTACCATTCTTCGTATTATAATATTCTTGGCAGGAACAATCGTAGGTGACTTTGTGCATTCTGGTAAATCAGTAAGTAGTAATTTTGTATTTACTTTCATTAGTTTATGTGTCTCATCATACTGAACTTGTATTGTTTTCCCACATTTTTTCTCTATCATCTGTTTATTTTCATGTTGGATAATCATAATTATTTTTCTTTCAGCTTCATCACATTCGTCAAAGGTAAGTTCACCATTTCTCTTATTATACCTGTGACGACTGTTAAAAAGAAATCTTAACATCCATGCTGCGATTCTTACTATCTTTGTGTATTTAGAGAAGTATTTCGACAAACATTGAGTCATATTTTCTTCACAACATGCATTAACATTACATACCGATTTTTTCAGCTCTTTATTGGCGATTTTTTCATCCACAACCAATGCAGATCGCGGCCACGATTCTTGTGGTAGTAGCAGCCACGGCGGGCCTTCCCACCATCGCACTTCGAGCAGCTGACGCGCGCTACAACCTCTAGACGCAAGATCTGCCCAGTTATTTGTGCCAGAGATGTGATGCCAATTGTTCATGTTAGTATTATCTCTTATTTCTTTAACACGGTTTCCCACGTAGGTATTCCAAGGTAACTCTCTCTTAATCCAACATAATGCAACTCCAGAATCACTCCAACAAAATTCCTCGCAGTCTCTTAGCTCTAGGTTATTTCTCGCTTCCTTTATTAGCCGTGATCCAATAAGAGCTGCTAAGAGTTCGGAGCGTGGTATTGTAATTTTCTCAGGAGGCGAAATTCTTGATTTGGCAGAGACTAATCGAACAGACACTTGCCGTCTGTATTCAGATCTCAAGAAAACGCAGGCAGCATAGCCGTCCTTACTAGCGTCGCAAAACATGTGCAGACTGGCGTTACATTCATGAAGTGGCTCTGCTGACAGTCTTCGAGGTAACCTGCAATCATTCAAACAATTAAGATCTTCATACCAATTTTTAAATTGATTTAAAATATCTTTAGGTAGGTTTTCGTCCCATGTGATATTTCTGTTCCAAACTTGTTGCAATATTAATCTTGGAACCAGGGATACTGCGCAAGTGAAACCGATTGGGTCAAATAGTTTTTGTGTCAAAGACAAAAGGTTCCTTTTAGTAATTTTGTCTATTTCATTATATGGTGTCATAGCATATAAATTACAACTGAGTTCATCAGAGTCAGTGTCCCACTGTAGCCCTAACACCGATATTACTTTATTTTTGGTTTCATTAATTTGCCAAGGGGCTGTGACCCACTGCCTCAGATCAAACTTTGCATCATTCATTATGCGTTTAGCTTGTTCTATGAACTCCTGAGTATGTTCCGTAGAATCTAAGCTTGTTACTAGATTATCTACATAGAAAGATTTGGCTAGAATATCTGCTGTCAACTTGTAATCTGTAACTTGATTAAGGTGGTGTGATATTGTTGCAGACAACAAGAATGGGCTTGCAGTCAATCCAAAAACGACTCTGCAGTGTCTATACACCTTAATCACATCACAAGATTCATCTTTCCACCAAACAAATCTCAGGTAGTCTCTATCTTGTGGTGTCACTGATATCTGTAGAAATGCCTTTGCAATATCGGCAGTAATACCAATACGTTCTTTTCGGAATCCAGTTAGTAACTTGGGAATTTTATCTAGAAAATTAATTCCTTTATCTAGACATGAGTTTAATGACATACCATTTTTGTCTTTAGCAGATGCGTCATACACAGGCCGGAGCTTTGTGGTAAGGCTGGCCTCTTTGACCACAGCTCGGTGAGGTAAATAATGGACTTTAGTCCAATCTT
This sequence comes from Apotomis betuletana, assembly GCA_932273695.1. Lineage (NCBI taxonomy): Eukaryota > Metazoa > Arthropoda > Insecta > Lepidoptera > Tortricidae > Apotomis > Apotomis betuletana. The sequence continues at coordinate 4,192,988 of OW026310.1, forward strand.
TCTCGGGTTCAGGTACCTCTTCTATAATGCCTGCCTGCTCCCATTCGCTTAAAATATTATTATAGTCATGAAACTTACCACATGATTTTAATCTTCTTGTTACAGATTCAAGTCTGCGGATGGCGAGCTGCTGGTTGTCCTGAAGATCATCATGACCCGTCTTCCAAGGGAGATGTACCTCGTACCTGCCCTCTGTGTTAAACTGGATATTGTCCTCGAAGTTCATCATCACCTCCTCTTCTTTTTGTTGCTTAGACTGCACCTGTGTGGGGTCATTAATGCCTAGCACTTCTAAGTCCCAGAAGTTGCTTATACTTTGTGAACAAAATAAGGATGTGACAGTGTTGCTGTTAACCACAGATATCTTACCCTGTAAGGTCCATCCCAATTTTGTTTTAATAGCAGTTAAGCCATTTTCAAGATTGACAAACATGTTGGTTAACAACAACCCTGAATAATCAGCTCCTATTAAAAGCCCTATCTCAGTGCTCTCACCGTCCGTCAAACTTATGTTATGCTTATTCAACAATCTGAATATTGATTCCTGTGATTCATCCACTTTGGGAACATTTTTACATATGCAAGATTGCTCTAAAGCTGACATGTTGAATTTAAAAGACTCATCAAGATTTTGTACATCAAATGTGTATAGGTTATATTGCTTAAAGGATACAGAGACACCGCCGAACAGTGAATGACTTAACTCTTCTTTCACTGCCACTGGTAAGCCGAGCTGCTCTGCAACCTCTTTGCTGATGTAGGACCTCTGAGACCCGCTGTCGAATAAAGCTCGTACCGTTGCCACCTTCTTGCCTTGACAAATTTTGACGTTGACTGTCTGCAGTAGAGTTGTCGTAGCTGATGTAGTATTCTGGGCAAAGTTTTGTAATGTTGTTTCAGTTTTATTCTTCTCAGGCTTTGCAGGTACTCTTGATTCAGGCGCCTTAGTTCCGGTACACATAATAGGTGAATGTCGCTGTCCGCAAACATAGCATTTAATAAATGCCCTGCATACTTTTGCATGATGCCCTATCTTGAGGCATAACGCACAGGCCCTTTTCTTTTTTAAAAGTTCTCGCCTTTCGTCTAACGACATTTTCGAAACTTTGTAGCATTCCATACTATTATGGCTCTTCTCACACCATATACACTTAATATTTAGATTTACTTTATGTTCTGAAGAATGTACAGTAAAACAAGCGGCTGTTGCTTCATGTTTAGAGCTATCTGCGTTAAATGCTGCTTTTGCCATAGTTATGCGTTGGTCGCTCTCAACTTCCTTCTTGATGAAATTGAGTAATGCATTTAGCATACTGTCAGGGTCTTCTGGTCTTACTCGTTCCCATGCTTTTAAAGTTTCTGTAGGTAACGCGGATTCTACCATTGGCAGTAAAAAGGCGCTAAACTTGTCCTTAGTGACGCCTAAAATTTCTAACGCCCGCAGTTGACTGTTAAGTTGGTCGTATAACTTTGTCAGCTCATTGTTAGCATCTTTATTTGAAATTAACGTAAGCAATTCTCTAACATATACTTGTATTAGCAGGTCTTCTCTCGCGTAACGTGATCGTAGTTCTGTAAGACACTGCTCGTAACTAGATTTTGATAACGGGAAGCTGTCCACAAATCGTTTCACCTCCGTGCCATCCTCCATCGCCTGCGAAAGATATTGCAGCTTGTCGATTTCGTCGATTTGCTGGTCTGCATCAATTTTCTTGAATGAACCCCAAAAGGTAAGCCATGTCTTAATATTGCCGTCGAATTTTTTTAGTTGCAATATGGGGAGCTTCATTCTGCCATTGTTGTTAGAATTCGCGATATTCGCATCTTTTTTCTCTAATCGCATAGATTCCAATCGTGCCGTCAAGATGGCAAACTGCGTGTCGTATTTTTCGGCATTTTCGATCTCTGAATCGAGCTCTTGTTCGGTCCAATCTTCCTTCGCTAATACCATAGTATTTATATCGTTGTTGAGCTCGGTTAGTTTTGAATAAGAGCTTTTAAGTAAGTTGAACGAGGCAATTAGCTCTACTTCTGGACCATTGTTGTTCATGATGGCCTCCATGGCGTTCGCGAGGCGCGTAAATTGGCGTCGCGCGACCCCGCGTTCTTTCCGTTTGCTTTCCATATTTCGCTCACCTCTTTGTCACGGTCGCCAGATGTGCGGGTTCCTGCCCTCCCGATGACTCGCACTCGCACCTTTTATTAATATTTTCGGGATATTTTAATTATTTTTGAGGAGACGGAATGACACACCATGTTGGCTTTTTTATTCATTGTATTTCTTTTTCAGTGTTGCTACATATTAATAATAATGACGGCTGTACACTTCGTACGTGATGTCAAGCTAAACATGTTACACACTCTCGTTTCTTAACACTATGTTTAAATTACTTATTGTGCATTGTTATCGTAGCAAGCGGTAATATTTTCAAAGAACAATCAAACAAGAGTGAATTATCATCCGCTAGACAGACATTTACATCAAGTTGGATCTGTCATGAAAGATTATGACAAAAATACTAAGAATTCTAAAACATCAAGTACATTTTCCCGTTATATTTGAGTCAACCAATTAAGATTTTAAAGATCGTGATCTTCGGAACTCTTCGTCCTCCATCTGGGTCATTGTCAGTTCAAAAAACTAAATTTGTCCCTTCGGTGGTCAAAAGTTAAGAGCTTGTATGAATCTAGGTTATGTTGTTATTACATCGGATTATAGAAGAGGGAACGTTCTTTATTCTCACAGGTATTTAATTAGAAAATTAGGCCCAGGAATCCTTAATTTTGCAAATGTCCATCGGAAAGACGCGCACCTAAATCTGACAATGACCCATCTAGTGTTTGCTCTGGGATCTGGGGCGAACATTTTGCGCAAGATTTTCGCAAGAAACTACGGCGCACCACGTTGCGAAGGCTTGGCCACGAGATCCGCGTGGGGATGGTCGTGGTATTAGGACTCCTAACACCACTCCTAACTTAGAAGAGCTAGAAGACAGTCTGGACGACGGGCCGTCGGTTACCCCAGGTATCTCTGGAAAGATGCAGTGGAGGCAAATCTGGCGGAGTCAAACGTCGAAAACTGGCTAGGGACAGCGCTAGATCTCCAGAACTGGCCGAATCTCTTATCAGTGGCCCAGACTTACTTTGGGTCACTGAGTCATCGGAGTAGGTAATAATTATTACGGGCTGCATGGTTATGAATGAATTCATTCATAAAAGGGTCATGCAATTCTGGAGCTCATTGTTCATTACAGTACTCATAACCACTTTAAGATACGAAATGGAACATGTACTGTGATAACCTTACTTATTAAATACGTTCTTTCAATGTCGTTGATTGTATTACGTAAAGAAGGTGACAAAATAAGAATAAAGTTTGGAATGCGAAACTAATCGGAAAATTGGAAATAAAATGGCAGTAAAACAGCAACGGCATAGTTGCGTACGTGCGATTTATTGATAAATAGATAAAGACCCTTATTCACATCTGGGTCGTCTGTTTATGATAGTATTTATGTTTTGATATAGAATCTACGAAGACCAAATGGTTATCGTTCTGCCAAATCTAATTAATTCAGGGGCTAACTGTCATGTTTTTAGAATTATTCCGATTCCAATTTTCCAGTTTTCCTTTTTATTGAAATTGATACATTCAGTCATGATGGAAATAATGATGGAAGCGAAATAAAATTGCAAGTCATTGCGCTAAATTGTAGACAGGAGCAAGTAATATAACATTGGTAAACGTCCGATATACTGCCGAAATAAGCCCCAGTTATTTGTAAACGAGGGATACACTGCAATTGGAGAACTATAAACTTAATGTCCTACGTATTGGGGCGACCAAATGCTGTCAAATTCTCTGTCATTGAAAAGTTGGGAGACAGAATGAAAATTGCAAATAGGAAAAACTTTTCGCAATGACACGGCTCAGGTGATAAGTAACTTAATTGTACATTTAATCGAAATTACCAAGTCAGCTACTGATAAAAATATCATGAATAATTACAGAAATCCGTCGATAAGAGATAATCGTCACAGTTATGGTAATTATGTTAATGACAGGGCACATTTGTGACATACGTTTTAACCTGGCGGTATTAATGTTAATGTTCCACATAAGAAGTAATCTAATAACAAAAGTGATACAGCAGTGCTAGCATATCTTGGTGCGACTTCGCTTGTCGCGCGAATTAGCATCACCAGTCTTGCGGTCTCATTACGGGCTGCAAACCAGCTAGTAGCCTTCTGAGTGCTTGGCTCCAGTTTCCATTTATGTTACCTCAAAATCGGTGCCCTATCGTAGCCAGTCGTAGCGGTACACACACATCGGTCGTCTCGCGACGCCATACTCCGCTCACAAGAAGAACAAAAAAGAGAAGTACCTAGAGAAAACTTTTGTCGTATTTTGTACTGTGGCAGCTGTTGTAATTAGCCAAAAATATGATTTCAACTGACCAATGATAGGTAGATTTCAGCAGAAAATTTAAGATGCGGATCTTATCCTAAACAAATCGTCGTTTATCTTTACGTAATGGGCATTTCTTAATACAATGCCAATGTTTTATTTCAGAAACAGCTCTGGTTACGGTTACTTTACTCTACTGCTGTTCATTAGTGTAGGTATTCTAAGTAAGTACGTATATTTAGTAAGTTCACAGACTAGAGCAAGAAGAATTATTTTGGCAAATTAACAACAATTATTTTGTTTTTCTTGGAATCTGAACACACAATTTGTACTGTTGGAATTGTAGTGCACAGGTGTGACGTGTAAAGTATCCCTAAGAAAGTTGGAGGAGAATGGTTCTTTTTAAGCCATAGGCGGCAAACGAGCGAACGGATCGCCTGATGGAAAGCGATTACCATCGCTCATAAACACCCCATCCGCGACACACATGTTGAGTGGAAGAGGTTCTCGTGACCCTACTGGATCAAATTTTCTAATATTACTGGGCAAACCAATAGGCATCGGTTCCATAGAACCACGAAGCTCATAGAAGGAATAGTTACCGGAAAGGTACGAAGTCAGCGACGAACACATAGTTCAGCGAGTAGCAGGCGGCAAGCAGACCAGGCAAGCACCATAGTGTGACGGCGTATCGCTGGTACAGCCCGAACGCGCCTAGCGAGTCCAGGGCTCGTTCCAGCGGCGACTCGCCATGCGAGTTGGCTTCACCGGCGTTGCTTGCGCTGCGAAAACATTACCTTAAATCACTTATCGTGGATTTACTCACGGACAATTCATTTCAAAATCCTAGAATCTTTCAAGCCAGATTGTTTCATTTCATAGAACTTTACTTTAGTCGACAAGTTATTACCTGAAGGCATACATTTATCATAAATTCATAATTCTTGAAGCATCCTATTGATTAGATTAGGTTTGTTTCATAACAATAACAAAATTGTATACTTATTTTACGGGTTCAGGTAAACAGTTTTCGATGATAGGATTCGTCGATAAAATGAAACAATTGACGAAACACGGGTAAATCCATTTTCACACTCTATTGAGTAAAGACCTCTTCTATGTTTGAGCCCTGTTTTGGGGTTTCAACATTGAATTATTTTACTTTATATACTAATCGTTACTATTTTGTCCTGGTTGTCGGTAGATCTACGCGCGACTCGGTCAAAGCATCTCTTAGTGCGTTCAAAACAAAATAGTCAGTGCTCGATGAAATTTTTTGGAATATCCCATGTTAAACTTCAGTGGCCATCTTTTACGGTAGAGATGATGATGAAGATATTCTTATCTGACTGACGCTGATAAGTTTGTTACATCGCGACCGAGTTGCAATCATAACATGACAAACGTGTGTGCATAATTTGCTGCCGTATTGAAGACTCAGTTTTACACCTGGTATTCATAAGCAAGCAGTGCGAAAACAATACTTATTAATGAGCGTCTCGAAACGACTCTGTCTTTGGACTCGGTACTTACTCACGGTAGGGCTGTGAACGCTAAGTAAGTTTTATGTCTTGAAGACTTACTAATACCTACTTTTCTTTCATTTATAATTAAAACCTTGTTGTATGAATCTATTACATTCCAAAAACAAACACATTTGAGCATGATAATGCAACAACTCTGAAGACATAGAAAGATTCATTATTAATTTTCCAAATTCCCAAAGAAAAAGGAGGACTTTTTCGCAACATCTTTGGCAAGCACGTAGGTACTACACTATATTGGGCTTCATTATCTTAATTTTCACACTCATGTTGCATCTGAAACCTTATGGATTAAAGATTGTCTGAGTTGTACCTGCAGATTTCCTTCTTACTGCATATTAGTGAAATGATCATTATTTTAAAGGACGCATCTATTAAACATAGTTCCCCCTAAAGCCTTTGTGTTGTTCCTCCTAAATGTTTACGGAACGGCACGGTAAGAAGACGTGCTGTTCCGTAAACATAGTTTCTGGTGTTCTTTACTCCTCAATCCATCATCCAGTAACTGACAGTGGAGTCCCGAACGCAGACCTCAATGCTGACCGTAGTAGTGGAGAGTGGTGGAGGCTTTTGTCTAGATAGCACGTCTTTCAGTTGAGATAACGATGGTAGTGAACACGGTTGTATGGTCTCTATTCATACAGATGAATAGCCAATGGATAGGCATCGACTTTTGGCCATCGCAACCTTCTAGATATATGTAATTTTACGTGCGATTCAAGTTCTGTCTTTGATGGACTTGAACTTGCGAATCCAGCATAAAAGAAGACACCTTCGCTTGTCACGCAACACAGCACTTGTATTTTTCGTAAAAAGAAAATAATATTTGTCGCACAAGTTAGCCGTATCACAATATTAAACACAAAACAGTATTGTAAGTGCAGCAGTCATACCAAAACACAGGAGCTGCTGGGGTCGCAACAGCCGCGGCAGCGGCGTCGCGCGGCGTCTCAGACGTCATGACACCTTGACAGTGGCGGCACGATCGCTGTGCCGGGCACTGCGCAACTGCGACTAGCGCAAGCGCAGGTGTATCTGATAACATATCAGACCACAGTACAATGTGTACAGTACGTTAACTTCGTGTTCTAACTTCTTATCGTTATGGCAAACAATCCCTACAGAGATTGATGCCCAATTTCACTCTTAGTATAAACTTAGGGCATTTTTGTCTTCACAGACAATTACACTGTTTCACGAATGACTGTGCCATTTTATACCTTTTCTTTGCACAATTAATTATGCAACCACAGTACTGGTTTTGCAGACTTGCGTGCGGTGAAAAAAAAGCCAAACAGGCGTCTTTATTACACTCTCTTGGTTATTAGGTAATGATAATTTTATTGGCGTAGTCAGCATTTAATATAGGTATACATAAATAAAATAGGTTCACTCATGTCGAATATCGTTTGACATGTTTCGAATAGATTCGCGATTCATTGTTATGAGCTACATTTGCTCGCAAGAGCGGATTTTATGATATATTTGACTTAAACTACGTAATTAAACCAGTTTCATTTGTAATTTTGGGTACTTAATGTCTGACCCTCTGAATGTTTTCCTTTTAGGTTAGAAACGGGTAGGTTACACTTAGCTAGGCTTCGTCATTTTATAATGTTCCTTAAACTTCAATTTGATTTTATTGTTAAATTCAGCGCTTACTTGTAGTGTTAAGTGTGAATCAAAATACTGTTTCGTCTAATTTAATTTTAGGACATACCGATAAAATTTGGGGATCTTGATCTATTAGATAATCCTATAGATGCCTTTATGATAATAAAATAAAAACCTGCCTTAATATAAAAGTTATTGTTATTGTTATTAATAGAATGCCATTTGACAGTCATAGCTTAGACTTCTGTAAGCACGGTAAGACTTTAGAGAGCTATTATGTCACCGATATTTACCTACCTGATATTTGATATTGAATGAAGATTGGAGACAAAAAACAATTTCTCTGTAAAATCGTAATTTTGCACCTGTTCGAGTATACGTAGGAGGTATTAAAATTGTAATTATTTGCTACGTTTACTGTTCATATAATTTAACTCCATTTATTATACTACCTAAATAGGTATCTAGGAAAGAACACGGCTGGTAATCTTACCTATAAATAAAAATTTAATATTATTGAAAATTTTCATCAGCGCCTACACAAACTATTTGGCAACAATTACAAATAAATTATGATGAACTAGTATTTCGGTTAGGCGTTTAAAATTGTATTCGTACAATCTGACATAGATGGAAAGCGAATTAAATGTGGAAAATAAATCAAAATGCCAGCAGATAATAATTCCTGATCAAATATTGATACCTACCAATACCAAGCAGAATGGAACAGCTCTGTGCCATTATATCTTTGCAGGGCCTAACATTTAGCCGGAAAGCGAACGATATCCAGTAAGGAAATGCAATCCGGTCTACCGGTCTTTTCTATGGAAATTACCAGTAAATTACCGGTAATTTCCATTCCCTAATCCCGATATTTATCACGGTCATATAACCGTTTTAAGGCCGATACATTTAGATTTTTGGTATTTGCGCTGCATATACACTTCAATGATGAATTGTCATTTTAAAAGTTCAAACAGCACGACACTCAATAAGACGTCTAAGGATGTCGTAATAAAATACTAAACAAGTTCCAGCAGGGACAGGGGGATTATTATGCAACGTTTTTGTGGCAGTTCAAATAATCATAAATTCGGAGGCGAAACTGTTTCATTTTTTTTTGTAATGGTTGAATCTGCGGGCCCTTCGGGGCGCAGCGCTGACACGCCTCGTCCATTTGGACAAAGCGCCGATAAACTGATTCTAGTGTTTGAACCGTTTCATAGTTTAATTTGCTTAATCATGGTTGTGCTAGAGGTACAGGTATGTACAAGCGTGGTGTGAAAACTGGTGCAAACACACTAAGTATACTTCCGCTCCAGACAAGCATAATACTGTAGTTGCCTCAGGATTTAACAAAAAGTTACAGATGTCGCTAGTAACGTGAGTTATTAGAATCAAAAATATAAAATGTAAAAAAAAATTAAATTTATCGATAACTGTGCTGCGCCGCGCGGTGTTACCCACTCCACCCACGGGAACGCTAAATATTTGAGGGGAAAAGTAGCCTATGTGTTAATCCAGGGTGTTAGCTACCTTCGTACTAAAATTTATCAAAATTGGTTCAGCCGTTTGAGCGTGAAGAAGAAACAAAAGGACATATAAACACACTCACAAAGTTTCGCCTTTATAATATTAGAGTGATACTGACACTATCTGCTTTGTAGCTAATTTAAACGTTACTTTTTCTAATACTATCAATTATTAACACACGTCACGTGTGAGTACGTCGACCCCGAGACGTGTTTACGCCGAAATTGTAGAGCGCCCAGCTGCTCCGAAATCCAGGCAGCCGTCCTCTCAGGGGTTGCAGGAACCCGTAAAAAAGGACCTGCCAATGCCGGCTCCAAGAGAGTCCCGATGCGACAAGGATGGCTTCATGAAGGTCGAAAAGAAGAAAAAGAAGTCAGCCTGTCGAAATCAGTGCGGTACCGCACCGACTGGACCTAAACATTTGCTGCGTCCCGCTCTACCAACGACGCTGCTCTATGTGTCCCGGCTACATTACACTACGAAGGCTGAAGATATCAGAATATGTAAGGGTGAAGTCCGGTGTCATCCTGAGGGTCGTAAAATTGAAGTCTCGCCACGACGTGAGTTTTAATTCCTTCGTGCTGAGAGTTCCGACGGACCAACTACCGACCTTCACCAAGGAAGAGTACTGGCCGAAAGGTGTCATGTTCCGGCGTTTCCGTGGACGGCTACCTGACACTTCGAACACGCGTAACACGTCGCTGTTGAAAATGTGACCTAGTTTAGTTACTTATATTTTTATTATTTTGTATTTGATATGTATGTTACTTTTAAGGTATGTATCTATGGGCCACAGTTGCCTGAAATAAATGTTTTCATTCATTCATTCATTCATTCATTCATTCATTCATTAAGGGTTATTCTCAACGGTTAACGGCTTATATTTTGCTAAATCGGTGTTTATCGTGCACTTACACTTCCTTAATTTTTGGATAACGTTTAGGAACGGTACCTATGGGTACCTACAGTTGCGGAATCTAAAGTCGCTTCTGGACCTAAGCACCATTACATTAAAGTCGAGAGGTGGCGAATCTTTTAATTCCTCGCCCATACATATTAGCATATATGATGGGAATGACCCTTTATTTATACTCTGCATAAACTACTCGTTTAAAAGCCGTATACGCAGTATTTGCTAACATGTAGTAGGCCCGCAGCCCATACCGGTTTCTGAGTAGGTAGTTAGATGATATTTGAGAACACTTACTTGGTAACCGGCTCAGGGGTCAGTGACCCCGCACGTGACGCCAAAACCGCCCTTCTCCTCATGTCACATGACCAGTAACCGACCACTCTCTAGTGGAGAGATGTAAAGAACTAAAGATCACACGGTTTCAAAACATACTTTTTTCTAACGCCCCAGTTCCAGATATGGTACTAGATCGCTTAGATCGGATATTTGGGTCCAAACTGTCCAACAACCAATTGCTAGATCAAAAACACAATTGCCGGACTTGGCGCCTAATTTAGCCAGACATTTTAGCCCAATATATTAAAATCACGCGGCAACAAGAAAAAAGCCGAACAAATACCGGACAGGCCGGACATCTAACATATTTAGCCGGACTACTCCATACAAAGGCCAAACTGAATATTCCTCACGTATAGAACGCCATTGAACTCGATCTCCATCTATTCTCCAGATCAGTGCTGCTAACGTCGATAGCATTCGAATACTTCTCCGGTGCGGGTATCTATCAACATTACCGTCAATATATCCTCAGAAGGTACCTACGTACTTACTTCCGCTGGCGCTACAACCCAATTTTCATAAAAAAAATCATTCATTCAAATTTTCATTCATTCATTCATTCATTCATTCAACCCTTTCTGGGTCTTACCCTCCTCCACAATCTTCATCCAGTTGTACCTGTAACTGTAACTCCACCTGTGCCGCCTCCCGCGCACTGCCGGTCCTAAGCTCGGGTAAATCAGAAGGGTACTTCGTAGGGCCAACTACCGTACAAGGTAAAAAAAACTCAAACCTTCTAATCCTCAGAAGGTTAAATAAAGAAAAAAAACTTACACAGGTAGATACTAGTAGTTTATGCAACTGATACATAATGAGAGGCCTTAAAACACGAGTGGGCATAATAGGATCACACGAGTGTTTTAAGGCCTAAATTATGAACAGTTGTATACACTACTTTATCTATACACATATCATAGTACTCTAAGATGGGTTCAGAAGCCATAAGGAAATGACCGGCACCACTAGTGCTACCTGTAAAATATCTAAAGACTACATTATACTTAAAATGCAGTAAGCAATAAATCTGAACAAATACATAAACAGATTATTTATTGTAATAGTTGTAATTGACATTTACATTGGAACAATATTTTCAACTAAAATGTAATCCTCACAATTCTACTTTCGTAACAGCAAAGAACCAACAAACAAATGACAACAATAATAGCGGCAATTCGAACCTCCGTCAAGACGAATGTGTTTTTTTTCTAAATCATATGTATCCATATTCTCATGTCACTCGAGATCAAATGTCGTACGGTTTTTACAAAAAAAACATACTAAATTGACGTTTCGTATCGATAAAAATATTAATATCTATGGATACTAGAATAGAGACCAACTTGTATTTTGACAGCTGTTCCTAATTTAAACTCGTAACCTTACAAATATCGGTACTGTAATAACATTACAGTACAGATTTTACCTACTACCACAGACAAAAAAGTTCTCATAGTAAAATTGGTTGTAGTAATGGCTGGCATTTCCTACGGTTTCTGAACGCATTTTAGAGCACTAATGATATGTGTGTAGATAAAATATTTAAAGTGTTAGACTCCACAAACCACATATATGCAGTGTTGCTAATAAAATAATATACAATTTGTCAGAAAAGACGGTTGGACCAATTCACATACATTTACTCCAGATCTCGAAAGATGACTTATATCCGAAAGATCTAAGTGGTTACAACCCGTTTCAGCCAACACTCGCTTTGAGCCATTTGAAAAAAAACTCTTGCTCCTTTGACATTAGGCTTGGATATCACACAGTGACAATTAACATAGGAAATGACATGTGTCAGTAGCATTTAGAGTCGGTTAGCGAATTTCCTTATTAGACGAGTGACGTAAGAGGTCCTATTTGATATGGTTGAGTTTCTGGCGACACTAAAACAAGAAACTAACCATGGCGCCCGGCTGTGGGAAGAACTTTTACAAAGTAAAGTATAAAGTCATTTTTTTTTTTAACTTAAGAGCTAGGCTTGTCAGCGGAGCAACTTCCATGTTTCTCTATCTTCAGCTTTCTCCTTGGTCCATATAAGATCCTCCTTCCTTAATTTGGTCTATACGAGTATAAGATCTCCTAGATCTACCTCTCTTCCTCTTTCCCTCAATCTTTCCTTCCATGATGGTTTTCATGTAACCGTCGTGTTGTAGCAGGTGTCCAACCATCTTTCGTCTTCTGTTCTCAATCGTTTTCAACAATTTTCTCTTTTCCTTTATTTTCTCAAGCACTTACGTTTAAATCCCTACAATTAGCCTCAACCTCGTCTCCGATGCGCCCCTTTGACTTAGACACCAAATAAATAAATAAAATGCGACGTTACTCGTCACCCGTTTCAGTAATCCGTGGTGAATCTTGTAGGTAAGGGTTGCCCAAGAGTATACTGCTGAGAACTCAACCTTGTGTAGTTCTTGCTTGCCAGCCACCCTGTGAATATTATCCTCATTAGTCTGCCTCTTCACTTGAGCTGAGTCGAGTGGAGCTGGGTAAAATGTACCAATCACATACGTCAGATTTAAATGGACTATTTTGGGCTTCACAAAGACGCAGCCTGATTCATTGTCTCCTCTCAGTGGCCAGGCAGCCTAATCCTAGAGCATAGCACAATATGCTTACAAACGTGTACTGGTTCACTAAATTTGCCGGCCCACACTCAGCAAACAAGTATACACTTACTCCAACAGTGGTCAATTCTGCGGAAAATACCCCGTTCGTAATCCGATATATGGCATTAATGAGATTAAACAGAAAAAATTATGTTGCCGGAATAATCATTGTAACTGCTGTGTTTGGCGGTCACATAGAATATTCCCAGTTGATAAATAGGTACAGAAGAGCATGCCGTGCCAACTTTTCAAAACTGCTCTTGGTGTAACCCTAATTACAGATTTGCAAAGATGATAAATGGTTCGCCTCGACAGCGGCGGTTGACCGAAATCTGGCAACTGGTACGTTGATCTCAACGAGTAAGCGTTTAATAGCATTTGGTGACGTACATATCTAAAACGACAAAACAATAACAGCCGTTATCATTGTTTTGTCTATTCAGGGTATATATAGTCAGAGTTTTTTGGTATGTAAAAAAGCGATAGTAAAACCGTTAAACAATGTCCATAAACAAAACGCAATTCATCATAGATTTCTGGAATTACAAAATAGTGTACCAAAACTTTGCACTTTCCCGTCTAGGTGACAATACAGTTTTACAAGTTCTCGCTTTCATCATCATCTGATGTCATCATCTTTATCATGTCTTTATCATGTCTTTCAGAAATCTTCTTCTTCATCTTCCTGTGCCATCAGAATAATACACTTTCCATTCATCTTTGAACGATACTCCGCGCGACAGATGACTAACCTTTTGGCCTTCATATCTCACTTCTGTCAGTAGGTACTCTTAGAGAAATACGACTTTTATTGGGAAATACAAATTAAATTACACATTAGGCATTGAGTACACACACAGTAAGTGACTAACGTACCTATTTCAGTGCGATACATTCTCATCTTTATCTACTTTTAACCTTTCAGCGGATTCGAACCCGCTCCCACCGTTACGATGGACTGCTGAGCCAAATGGGTCATCGACTCTGACTCGCTGCTATTCTGGGACTGGGTAAAATTATCAGCAGTAATAATAGCCTGCCACGCAGGGGCAGCCTGTTTGTTTGAACCAAATGTTGCCGTAGGTCCTACACTTTTAATTCCAAGCATCAAAAGAAAAATAATATAGTGAAAAAACAGAAGTGGGCACATGAACATTACCGAGGGCCGCTGGGGCAGTAGCGCTCGCGAATGGCCACCACGTCCTGCCAGACCCTCTACACGGTGGACTGACGATCTTGTGAAGGTCGCAAGACTGTTCAGTACTGGGAATCCTTTCGGAGGCCTTTATTCAGCACTGGGACGTCATTAGCAGATGATGATGAGGGTACGTGTACGACCAGAAGAAGTCATCATCATCATCATATCAGCCTATAGACGTCCACTCCTGGACAAAGGCCTCCCCCAAAGTTCTCCACATTAATATATAGAGATCGAGAGAGCTTTGCGTCGTGTACACCCTTAATAAATATTTTTATTTATTTTTCTTTTCTGTAAAAAAATATAAGGAAATACATAACATAACCGAAATCTACGACAACTATGCTTGCATAGAGTTGTAGTCTTCGACCTATCCGCAAAAAAAATAAGCTGTCAATAATGTCAAGCTCAATATCATTAGTTCTTTTTTATTAGACACAATACTAAAGTAACCTTACCATTGTGTCAGTTACTACATTTTAGAATGTGTAAACTTTAAAAAGTAAATAGTAAAATAGTTAGTAATCTCGGGAAAAATATAAAAACAGTGATTGCGTCATCTTTCTAAGCGGAATACAGAAAAATAATTAAATCGTAGTCTTAAAAATATGAAATGTTGTCAATTCTATAATTGAATAGACAAGTATATATTCCACACACTGTAGATGTAGGCCGTTAAAATGTGCTATTTTCGACACGAATCGAAACTAGGTGTAACGCGGAAATACCCGTACATTCTTGTCGACAGAAATCACGAGTTTATTGTGCTTATACTACACGCGTCAACCATTTAATAAGCGTATTAACATACTACAAAGTCATAAATTACGATTAAGAATAATTTGTAATGTATTCCACGTGGCCCATGGCACGCCGACGCGGCGCCATTTTTTTCCATGGGCCTCAGCATTTGTCCAACTAAGCGGACAATACATAGGTACCTTGCTCATCAAAATAAATGCTATTCGAAGACGTGCGATGTCTTCCATCAAGAAACGAGCAAAATGCACTAAAAAAAAAAAAAGTTTACTAACGGTAACCCAAATGTGAGCTGCTTGTTACATAAATCAGAGGAATGACAAACTGAGGGCTATACTAATAATCAAAATAAGTTGTGTAAAATTAGCATAATTTTGTTTACTACTAAGCACGATTTGGCTATTTCTGAAATAGTTAAACTAGTTGAGCTATGTTTTTATGTGTAGTATATCAAAAAGTATTATCAACTAGCTAATTAACAACATGGTGTTTTACTCCGATGATTGATACGATACAAAGATCAACATACAATGAAAAACTTGCCGCCTTATTAGACTTGAACCGATATCTTTTGCCCTGCCGGGACAAGTGCTTTCCCAACTGAGCCAAGGACGGATGTTAAGAGGTTGACGAATTTTAGCACTGTGCTGTTACCACCAATCCTTGTATTTTAAGGTTTATGGCTTTTCAAGGACAGCGCATCTAGTGAGAACTTTTAACAAAAAACTTAACTTTAAATCAAAAACTATGCCTCAAAACCTCAGAGATCGGGAGCCCGTGGTAGGGTGCCAAAAACCCCAATTGATTAGTTCTATGGGCGTTTTAACCGCTCTCAGTTTCCTGTCGCTTATGTCACTAAAGTGAGCTGAATTAATCATCATCATCATATTCCTTATAACACCTTTATCAGATGATTATTATGCAGCGTTTTGTGGCAGTGTCTATTTATTGAAATAATTATAATATTTCTATTAATCCAGATTCTACCGCAAGCACAGTCAATCGTTTTATCAAATCTGTATGCTTGTTGCGGCCTATGCGTCCAAAAATGCAACAGGAAACTGATAGCGTTTGAACCGTTTCGTAGAGCTACCCAAATGCTAACATTTCCGCTGCCCGCGCCTGGTTTCCGTAACCACTCTTGCTTAGGCATTTGTTTTTTTTTTCAATGCAGGATTTGGTGGTAAGCGATTATCGTCGCTGCAACACCAGATGAATTATAATTGCGATACCAATTTTTTTTGTGTAGTTCGTGTGTACTAAATCCATAGTTTCTATTTGCCAGGCGGCCTACATAAGCTTTCCCCAGTAGCAGTGGACTGACTGGCTGCATAACTTAGAAATAGACATCTGATACGGATTCAAGCAGAAATACAAGAAGCCATACGATATGAATGTCAAAGTCTGACCATGACCGGCCCCAAACAGTGTTATTTTTTTTTTATTCGGTACGTATTGTTATGATTTGGCTTAGAGTTCTATGAACTGATTTTAGTTTAAGGAAGGCACATTAAAATCATGTAAACATCCTGTCCGTATCAAAACGGTAATTAATGCAAACCATGAAAAACGCTGTAACCACACTGTAACGTAAATAATGTGACGTAATTTAATACCATATTTTAATCCAAGTTACGAACTTGAGGCGAACAAATGGCAATTAAAATAGTTGTTACTTATTTCTTCTTACTAACTAACTAAATCTTCTGCATTCAGTAACTAATGGGAAGAGGAATCAAAACCTGGGGTGCATGAAAGGGAGATATTTTCACAGCAGTTAAGTTATTAATTAAAAACCGGCCAAGTGCGAGTCTGACTCGCGCACCATGGGTTCCGTACAAACACTTATCCCATCTTAACTGGCCGGGTTAACTTAAGTTTGCACCTAGTATGTATGGGATACAAATGAGGTGCAAAGTTAACGCAACCGATCACGTTTGTTGTTTGGGAGCCCACTGTAATATTTATTTTATTCTGTATTTTTTTTGTTATAGCGGCAACAGAAATACGTCATCTGTGAAAAGTTCATCAGTCTATCACGGTTCATGACATACAGCCTGATGACAGGCGGTCAGACATACAGACAGACGGACGGACAGCGGAGTCTTAGTAATAGGGTTCCGTTTTTTACCCTTTGGGTACGGAACCCTAAAAAACCAGTGGTTCTGTGAGCTGTATACCTCGAGAGAATTTTCCGAAATGGCTAAAATATTACTTTTCTCACCTTTTCTTCGGTACTAACTTCCTTGCACAACGTATCAGCATAGCTCTTCAGCGAAGAAATGCTGCCAGCTTATTCGGTACCGTGTCGCAGGGGGCTTTCCCTTTTTCCGTCCAGCTTTTTCGGCGTGATAAGAGGACAAAGAAAATTCCCTTTAGGCGAGGCAGTTCATCCTCGTTTTCAGTCAATTTCGAGCAAGGTCATGTTCGCGGTTCGTCGCCTTCTTGGCAGATCATCTTCGCTTCCCGACAATTTAGAAGGACGTCATGTTCTCAGCTAGTCAATTTCTTAATAAGTCAATTTCGTTTCGTGTCAATTTCTAGGAACGTCATGTTCTCAGCAGGTCATCTTCGTTTCGTGTCAATTTTGAGGGACGTCATTTTATCAGCTGGTCACCTTCTCAGCAGATCATCTTCGCTTCCTGTCAATTTCGAAGGATGTCATGTTTTTCGCTAGTCAATTTCTTAGTAGGTCATCTACGTTTAACAACTTTAACGTTATTTGCTTATCTCTGTTAATATAATTACCACTTTTACGGATAAAATACGAAAAAAAAACACCCCCACTTTAGGTGTACGGGAGGTACCCGAAAAAAGTTTTTTTTTACTTTTTATTTTACCGTTTTGTCGGCGTGATACATACACATACTCATAACAAATCTCGGCTTTCTAGTACTAATGATCACGGAGCTAAGCTGCGGACGGACAGACAAACGGACATGGCGAAACTATAAGAGCCTTATCACACTTGCGATTTGCGAGCGTATTTTGTATGAAGGCGATCGCGCAGCGTGTTCGCCGCGTCGCTTATTTGTATAGAAAATACGCGCGCAAATCGCAAGTGTGATAAGGCCCTAAGGGTTCCTAGTTGACTACGGAACCCTAAAAAAAGATGTCAATGGCCAGTATCTACTTCTTACAGGTGGTCCACGTGTATCATACCATAAAATAAGGCATCATTGTTTTTCATGCTTATCGCATATTGATGTGTTTTGGACCCCACAGCGGTGCCATTTTCGGTTACGCAACCTAACTTATTTATATGTTAATTCCTTCACGAGTCAACATAAGTCGTTGACTTATTTATTACATCCATGTTTATGTTTAGCCGGCATCGCTGATAAAATTAAACGTGTATACTTTCTAATTGGATTAGGCTAGATATACGATATGTCTCGGTAGATATCCAGGGGTACAAAAAACCGCGGAAACCGGTTGACTGGTTTTGTCAAGGTGAATGTAAATTAGATGGGGGAGGGGGCGCACGTTAGAAACACGTGACTAGCGGCGTCCCTGTAAAGCAAGTCACCAATCCCTAGCTCCGCACTGTATCCTGTTCATTGGCAACTGAACTGAGAGGGACAGGACGAGTGAGGATCAGTTTCACGTGAGTGCGTGGTCGCGCCACGCGAGCTTCTGTGGCGGAGACGGCGCGTCGTCACTCACTCCCGCGCAAGCCGTCCAACCAGCGGGACGTGCATACCGGCCATTTTGGGCCCTTTAATTTTTGAGAACTCCTTTTGGCTTATGATACCCTAGTACTTATTTGCAAAATCGAAATTATCGAGTTTAATTCATCATAAACTTGTATCGTCCATTATCTATAAATAGACGCATACCGGTATTTATTTACGTTTGATAGTGTAACTTGACTTGACATTCAGTGTTCAGTGCGCATGCGAATCGCCGGGTGTCATGCTAGTTGTTGTAAACTTACCTTCATGAAAGTTACCGTTAAAATTTAATTTACAAGTCGTGCTGTGATAGTATTGAATTTAAAATAAATTAGAAAACGATTGTACAATTAAATTCACACTGATTTAAAAGTAACTAGCGTAGGCGAGACTTAATTAGCAGGGTTCCCGAGTTGTAAGGTGTGAACAAGACAGTGAACTTAAGACATTGTGTGTTCGCACGTGAACAGAGAATACAGAAAAAAAACATTAATTAATAAATTGCCAGTGCTTCAACCCAGTCACATCAAAAACAACACAAATTGGTATTGTGTGCTGGTTCTACTAGGCAAATGTACCAGGACTTCATAGAGCGTAGGAACATTGGGAGTGCGCGGATAGTTTTACGTTATTTGAGGATCACGTCTGCTGGATCACTGTGACAGTACCAGGACTAACCCAAGAGCCAAAACTCGCAAAACCACCGTAAACTACCGGGACTTCATACCGCGCCAGGACTTTGGTGTATGTGTAGTGTAGCTAACGATACCAGGAGTGCAGAAATCAGGAAGAGTCGTGATGGCGGGTATCGGTGCAGAAGGGGTATGCGGTTGGGGGCGGTGGCAGGCGCGCCTGGCGGTGTTGCTGGCGCTGCCGGTGATGCTGACCGGCCTCTACGGCACCAACTACGTGTTCCTTGCTGCACATACTGACCACAGGTATGCATGCCATGTAACCTAGGTATAAATGTTCACTAGTTCCACGAAATAAAATTACAAACGCCTATAACTTTAAGTCGGCCGATCTAATCTTCATTTGACAGTAGTTCAAAACCATGTTTATAAAAGGGTTATTTTATTAAGCGATTTAGACTCATGTGAAATTTTCAGGAACGGCCCGATGTTGTTTCGAACTCGTATACGGAGCTCTTCGTCAGGGACTGCTACCGTGTGTAAACCGCTTAATACAATAATTAAATATGTCTAACGAAATTTAAAAAAAATATAAAAGGTACGGTCTATAAAAGGTATTTTTAACTCCCGACGTTTAATAAATTTAACATTGTGTACTGTGTGTCTGTATATCTGCGTATATGTGTGTCTCTCTGTGGTATTGTAGCGCCCATAGGGGTAGACCGATTTGATTGCGGTTTTTTCAATCGAAAGCCTGGTTTGCCAAGATGGTTTTTAGCCTTGTTTGATGAAAATCGGAGCTATCGTCTCCAAAATATTCAGCTTTTAGTGGAACAAGTGACAGGCTCTCAGCCAATAATTAAAGCTAGGAATTGCAAATTTTGCTTTTATGTTCAGTTTTAGTAGTATTTTCTATATCACTCATTAAATGAGGGTCGCATGATGAGTCAGCTACTTGAGTTGGGAGCGTTTTAAATTTTTAATTCAGGTTATTTATAAAAAAATCGAGTAAACATATTAGTCATGTCATAGTCCGGCTGTTTAGGCACAGACAAGCTAGGGTTGATGCTCGCAACGGAACATCTCAAGCCCGCCAATGCGAGGATCTCCTCAAACTAAATTATAAATAAATAAGAAACAACTGTGTAATGTATATTTTAATCGTATATAATATTCTACAATGCTTAGATATTTTTGACGACGCGGTTGGCGCAGTGGTTAAGCAACTGCCTACTGAGCCGACGGTCCCGGGTACGAATCCCGGCAAGGGCAAATATTTGTGTGATGAACACGAATATTTGTGCCTGGGTCATGGATGTTCTATGTATTTAAGTATTTATTTATCTTTATAAGTATGTATATCGTCGCCTAGTACCCATAACACAAGCCTTCTTGAGCTTCATTTGGGACTAGGTTGATTTGTGTGAGGTTGTCTGATATTTATTTATTTATTATTATTTATTTAAAGACTAAGATAATTTCTACACTGTCTTCAAATAAAAAAAAAGATCCCGGATACTCAAGATATATTCAAGTTCACGACTACAACAGACGCACTTATACGGGCTGAAAGAAAAACAGAGATAAAGTCTGACCAAAATAGAAATAGGATTAAAAATTAAAAAAAAAAAAATATTTTTAAATAAAAGTATTTATTTTATTATTGAGAATCAGAAATGTTTTATACCTTATTTATTACACACTAATTATTCATGTTCATGACCTCTTTTACTGTAATTTTACTAAGCTTTATCCTTATAATAAAACCTAAGGAGCAGAATAAATTTACTCAGTACTGTAAATAAATATGTTCTTTGTGTTTACCGACCTCAATTCGTGTTTAACTAAGCTTTTATATAAATAACAAACCCTAAATTGCTTACAGATTTTTTGTAGCTTAAAAAAGTCCTGGTTACTTATCAAAATACTTAAACGGGTTTACTCACGTCGTGGAAGTCGAATAACGCTCGACATGTTTCAAATCGGTACGCGATTCATCATCAGGAGAGACGATCAGTCGCGGCGGCGGCCAACCGAACACTCACCTGGTTACTTGTTTCAAAATATTAAAAATCTTTCCGATTTCGCATTCTTTCATTTATGATGCATTTTTAAGGGTTAATCTTGATTTTTTTTAATTTCTAGATAAGTGTTCGTTTTTATGCCAGTAATATTGACACTGAAATATCGTCATAAAAATTATTACTACATTAATGGATTTATCGCGTGATAAGAGCAACCATCATAGGCCCCCAGATCGCTCGCTCAGCCGTTCGCCGGGATTGAGTCAGCCCAAATTCCAGCAATGAAAGGTCCTTGCACTCCTTGCAGACTACTAAAATGAAATGAAATGAAATAATTTATTGGCATGTATTTAACGCGGCGACAAATTAATCTGATTTAGGGATTTATAAAAAATTAAAGGGGGTAGCAAAAATAACAAGTTGGCGACTAATTGCGGAGACTAATAAAGTAAAAAGTAGCAGCTAAGTAATCAATTTTCGGCTTTGTTTCAATATAAACTAGCATAGAGTTTTGGCGACTGAATTAACTAATTAAGCGGAAACATGACAGCGGATAAAAAGTTTAAAATGGCCTACTCTAATTGTTCAATGGAGATTGCATATAAAATAAATCAAGGTCATAAAAAAAATAAAAGGAGCGCTTTTTAGGGATATAAAAAAAAAACCAACCTAACCTAACCCGGCCAAGTCGGATCTTCTGCTAATATTAGTCGCCAAGTCATTATTTATAGTACCTCGCCTATGATTTCAGTAATCTTGTTTATTTTATTATTTCTGCTACCTTAAAGTAGCTGCCATTATTTAAATTTTAAAATATCCTTAGTTTAAAGTTCATTTAATATAAATGATTGCCAATAGTAGATTGCACAACAAGTGCATAAAACGCATCATTTTATACGAGACGTTTATCCATCCGAGCGAGCTTGCGAGCGAGGATGAATACAAAGTCGAGTGTAAAATGAGTTTTATGGACGAGTTGCACACTCTACTTTTCACTTCGACTGCGAGAAAATTAAACTATATCATGTAAATTTTACACTAAAAAACAAATTAAATTAAAATTTAAAAACATCCTAGTTTTTTATATCTACGATAAATTATTGTTGTAGTTTCAATATATAGTACTTATATTGATTAACTAAAATAGAAATAAATTTAAAAAGTAATAAATGATAGTAAATAAAAATTACAAATTTATTTCAAGAAGTTTTATTGTGTACTTTGGCTGTTGGTATTTTGCCTTGGTCTTAGAATACTAACGAAACGAAAAAAAAGTAAGAGTTTATTCTATAAAGTTTTATGTTGTTCGTGTGGCTGTTGGACCGATCGCCTTGCTTGGTCTTCGACGACGATTTTACTTTATGCTCTAGAGCATAAAAAGCGACTTTATGTCGCCTACGCACAGCATAAAGTCGAACTTTTAGAGCATGAGAAGTGAAAAATATTTAATAGCTGACAAATTATTATTTTAGTTGCAAATAGTTTGCTGCTCTTTAATTTTTCTGTCGCCGCGAAAATAATAAGCCTAATTTATTCAGTAAGTAGGCAACAAGGGCATTTTTACAAGTCAGATTGTGAATCTACCGGCATTTCGCAAGAGGAGACCGCTGTTGAGAAGAAAGCCGAAAGAAACTCAACAGTAAGTAATATTTTCGTAAATAATATTTAGAACAATTACATTACATTAGTGTTATAACTAATTATTACATGCGTACACGTATAGGAGATATATAGATAAAAATATCGCAATTAAATGGTAACTGACGTTACTTTCTATCATGGAATTACCCTCATTCAATAATACATAATAACAAACAAACACACAAATAACAAACATACAATATAATAATGCGCATAAGCATTTCAAACATATATGACACAGAGGGCGCTCCAGTAGCGTAACGAATTATGGGATGAAAGATTTGGTGTGATAGACGTAGCGGTCTGATAGCTCAGTTGGAAGAGCAATGCGCCGGTAACGTAGAGGTCGCAGGTTCAAATCCTGCTTAGATTGTAGTAGATCGCATTCAATTTTTTCTTTCTTAATTTACCTTTGTGTCATTATTTATAAAAATAAAAATGTGGTATTTCCACATAAAAATATGAATCGATAAAAAGATTCTATACAAATACCCTCATTCAGTTTAAATTAGTTCCACATGCTTGAAAGCATGTTGCAGATAAACACATTACTTAACAACTACACACTGTTCTTTGCGACAGGGGTTAAATATAATCATAGCCACGGAAATTATTATATTTTTAAACCAAAGAAGGTTTCTCATCACGCGCTTTGTTACATACTGTATAGACCTGGAGAAGAATTATACAAGTGACATGTGTCCTAGAATCCCATACCAAAATGTTGAGCCCAACATGAAACCAGTCTGTAAGTGGGTATTGAAACAGTAAATCCGCGACACTTACCACTTTCTCTCGGTCATGTGCTAAAGCAATACATTGTTATCGCCGAATAAGCTGTGCTAAATCCGCACAAATAGCTATTAAGAGTAAACTAGACATTAGAATGTCGTGTTTAGGATATATACAAGATTTTCTTATAGCAACGCGATATCATTCCGAAGCTTCCACTCTGCTTATGCTACGTCATTTGCGTCTCATTTTCTGCGATCATTCAGACGCAAGAATGCATATCTGAAGCTCTGGCAGTTAGAAAGAAAAAGAAAATGGTGCCGTGACCAGGGTATCGTTTGAAATTAATACAATATTTTTTATGCAACATATCTCGAAGAGATAAAACATGTCTCAATCGTTCCCAAATATGAATATGTTTACCTCACTAGCCCGGAAAAAATGGAAAGTCGCAAAGTCTACGTAGAATTCGAATGTCTGTATTTATTAGGTGTTTTACTTTTAAATGGAAAATTAAATAGAAAAATATAATACTTTTATTAATTTTCATGTATCTCGCATTGTCCTTTCATGGAAAGTTGTGTATTTATGCATGACAAAAAAAAAACGTCTATTAGATGAAAGCCTCGCTCGGAAATATGCTTTGTAAGAAGAACGAATTGCTTGGTTATTAGAAGATCAGCCAGATATCTAAACAGTAAAATGTTGTTAAACTGAGATAACCCGGGTAACCGTCCGTGTCATCGGCGTGGCGCGTGCAGGGTTATCAGACCGTCTGAAGACGAGACGGTGACAAGGTTAATGGGTGAAACTGACACGTGGTGACACCATGTCCTACCGGCTAATGCTCATAGTTTATTGCTATTTTTAATTACGGTTAGGGCTAAATGAATAAAAACTGAGATTTGTTTTATTTAAATAAACAATAGTTGAACAGTAAGAATGCGAAAGTCATGTATAACTAGTGCTGCCATCTAACCTAAAACATGAGAAACTAGTGGGCAACGCACATCTCAGCCAAGATCAAAATTTAAATTTTAATTCTTTTGGAGGCTGTTTATTTTTTGCAGCAATATAGGATTTTGTTCATATTCTTTTGAGATGACTAACTAAATTAACAATTGAATAGTTAAGGGCATTTTGTTCTACAGTCCTAGGCCAGGGTTCATGTGGCTACCCTTCGTGTTCCAGCCTGTATATATTTTCCTTTTAATTTTTTACTGAGTTATATTTTTTTTAAAGATATACGGGATACGGGACGATACTACTTATCACCTATCAATGGTTAACCTTTAGTTAAATAGCTACAGCACAGGTGAATCCACAGAAAAACACTAGTCATAGTTTAATCATTATTAAACAATATGATGAACAATGCAATTGACTTCCAGAATAAACGATTGATATTGTTCAATTTGTTAGGCTTTCCCACAGTTATCTAATTAATAAAGCGTTTATCGAACCAAGACCACAATCTTCATTAATTTAAGTAAATAAAAGTAGGTATTCGGCTTATCACAACAAACGAAAATAAATATTTAATTAAAACACTCGTTAATAATCAGCAGCTATTTTGCCTTGTGATATAAATAAGCAACAATTCATTAATATTCAATGATAAATTACTACAAAGTCATGCCTCGTATTATTTTATTTATCGACATTCCGATATTGGGAATAAAACAGAATGGAATTAAAAAACTTGATTTGTCACGTGTTCCAATCCAATATACGAGTATACCATGTGCCACACACAGCATCCAACCAAAAGTTCTACCTATGGGCGACATGTAAGTTGTAGGCAAGACTGCCATGTCTTTACATAAAATTTTCACCAAAAAGGAACAGACTTCGAAAAATATTATTCGGGTCTCCCTCGCGATCCCTAACATCGTTTGTCCTAAAATCACTTGCCCGAACTGTTTTGTCCTAATGGGCTAATGCCCTAACGATCAATTGCCATAACAATCATTTTCCATAACGTAATGGTTGTCCTAAAACTCATTTGTCCGAAACATCAATATCCCTAACTATCAATATCCCTAATATTTTTTGCCATATTCCTCGAAATCCCTAAAATTAATTTTCGTTTTTTAAAGTCCCCGCCCCTTTTGCAACCACCGAACTGCTACCAGTAAAGTAGTTTAATGGGTTAGGTTAGGTTAGAACTGCGACCACAACAGAGCCCGAGCCTAGCGATTAAAACCAAAATTAGGGTATATGAGTGTTAGGAGAAATGATAATTATGACAAATGACATTAGGATAAATTATCAATATGGCAAGTGACATTAAGAAATAAGATATTAGGGAAATCAATATTAGGGCATTTGCGCGGCAACAGTTTTCATAATAATTAAGTTGTTCTTAAGAATATTTTTTTTTTTGCTTTTTAGAGATTTAAATATAATCACTTTTTCAAAAACATAACCAACTTCAATGAGCGACATACAAAAAAAAAAAACAAATCAGAACGTTTATTCTGTAAGTAGGCTGCAAGGGGACTTTCACATGTCTAAATCTGAATCTACCGGCATGTTAAAAAACAACAATTTTGAAAGAAACCCCCCACTTTTGTGAGAGGATTGGGCAGATCTTTGTCTAGCAGTTAACGATGAAACTTTCAGCTAAGATACTCGTGCTGATAATAACTTTTGACAAACCGTTGCTCAAAATACTCACTAAAAAGTATAAATTCAGGTACTATTATTGAAATTAAACGGGTTTAATAAATGAGGTAATTTATCATCCATTTTGAGTGTGATTCACTATATACTTAATCAATGATTTTTTATGGCTAAAACACGTTTATTCTCATTAAATTGTTCATATTTTAAGGAAAATGTTGTTAAGTTTTTTGTGATCCTATCTTTAATCATGACGTTTTTTATAAATATGTAAAATATGAGCACTTATAGTTTGTCAATATCACCATAATATTGCCTTATTTATATACGGATGCCTGTATTTCTTTGTTATTACTATTTCACATCGTTTATGTTAAAATTCTACGGTCGAAATCAATGTTAGTATAATATTAGAAAACATACGTTTAAAATGTGTGAAAACTACAACCGCCTGCAAAATCCAATGTTTATATTTATATACGCTATCTTTATCAAGCATCACCCACGCTACTCACGCTAGTATGCCTATCCACACTTCAACAGGAACTTACTAACACATCACTACCAAATTTAAAACTTAACCTTGCTCCGACTAGCAACAGTTTAAATTCGCATACGGTCCAAAGTTATTCCACTCTTATCGCCACCTCAAGCCACGTGGTGGTTGGTATTTATAAAAACCACGTTACACCGGCTATAGATGGCGGCAAGGCCAACGGCCCCAGCCACTGTGCCACTGGGCAGATCGCCGAGTTGTCCAGTAACCCATAGTCACTGGATCTTAGTAAAGATTTCCTGAAATGGACACTCCGACAATCGATTAAATCCATCATCAAATGAGCAATTGTCCATGGGACAAAATAACTGTCAATCTTTGAACAGACAAAATAGTTCCATGGCAGGACATAAAGAACGATGGGCTAAGATAGGTTAAGTAGACAAGGAATCGAACAGCGAAAGTAGATGAGGAAAACAATCAAATATTGAAAGCAATTATCTTCTGTGGGTTTGCGGGACTACTATCTATACTGTCGACCTAGTATCATATCATTCGAGCACCGAAAATCTCGGAGTATCTTCATGAGGTAGCACATTGGTGCCGTATTCGGCAGAAAAATTGTTTCAAAATTTAACAGCCGGAACATTTATACTCGTACAAGATAGTCCCGCAAACCCACAGAAGATAATTGCTTTCACTATTTGATTATTTCTCTCATCTACTTTCGCTGTTCGATCGATCCGAAAATTGTTCCATTACAAATATTTGTACTTACTACCACACCTTATAACCAGCATGTCATAATAATCGCGTTTATCGCATGATAGATAAATTACTAGGTCGATGCAGAGTCAGCCACCGGCTAAGCTTGCACCATAGATTGGAGCGGTTTTTTTTTTTTTTTTCGAAATTTTCTCTTCGTCACGACCTAGCGAAATTTAATTTGTGCATTTTAAAACAAACATTTCTAAAATCGGTTGAGAACTCGCTGAGATCTGCGCATTGTTACAAAGTCCATTCGAGTCGATCCATGGGGGATGTGTCACGTCTTTGCAACACGAATGTTTTGTACGCTTTATTTATCTCGCCATTAACTTGACCATAGAAACATTGGTCATATAGGTACATGATTAGTCCGAAACCCTAGTCTAAACAACGGGGCCACCGCCCTGACTTGGCCACTGATCCCGGGCTGTGACCGTGGTCATCGCCTTCCAAATAGGCCGATTAGTTGACCTGAAAGAATTGTTGCCATGTGAAAAGATAATTTTAAATGTGACTTAAATACGATGAAGGAACTGCCTTCAAATGTATCTTCTCATAGGTATGATTGCCAAATAGGTGTGTTCTCAATTTTTTCGTAGACACGATATGATTTAGTGTTAAAAGTGATAGTTTATAGTGTGAAAAGTTCTCCTGAGATAAGATGAGGTTGAACGACACCTTTATAAGTTTTCGTGCGCTCTTAGAAGAGTTATTAAAGAGTAAGTAACTTGTTTACATAATTGACGGAGGCCACAAGTCATCTTGGCGATTTTTTTTTGAAGGCCTTTGTCTATTAGTAGACTGATTTTGGCTGACATGGCAATGATAATAAGGGTTAAAAATTATAAATTACAATATTTCAATATTTTTATGCAACATCCTCTACTCCATAATGTACGCATTCATTAAACGCATCAAATGATAAGCTTTGGCCATAGAATATCTTAAGCATCCGCTTCTTTAGGATGCATCAAGAGATCTTTGTATAATTTGCTAGTACGTTTTTAGGGTTCCGTAGTCAACTAGGAACCCTTATAGTTTCGCCATGTCCGTCTGTCCCTCCGTCCGTCCGTCCGTCCGCGGCTTAGCTCCGTGATCATTAGTACTAGAAAGCTGAAATTTGGTATGAGTATGTGTATGTATAACGCCTACAGAACGGTAAAATAAAATTAAAAAAAAAAAATTTTTTTTCGGGTACCTCTCGAACACCTAAAGCGGGCGTGATTTTTTTTTTATTTTCAACTCTGGTGTGTGGGGTGTCGTTGAATAGGTCTTGTAAAAATAATAGGGGTCTTTTAACATTATTTTATGATAAAGTCAGCAGTTTTGTAAATATTCGCTCCAAAAACAAAAAAAATAGTGTCCCCCCCCCCTCTAAATTTTCAACCACGGGTAAAAAAAAATCGGAAAAATTCATTCATGTTAATGAGGCCTTATAAGTACTTTCAATGAAAACTATATTGAACAAAATCGGTCGAGCCGTTTTTGAGTTATCGCCAAATTTCATATTTTTTCTTTAAAAGGTCGTAAGTTGACTTCCAGAAGGTAATAAGTGATTACAGTTTCTAGGGCGTTTACGACCTTTTTATAGAGCTTAAAATCTTTCTTAACTTAAACCTCGGGCTTAAAACAGCAGTTTATTGTGAAGGATGAGCAACTACGGAACCCTACACTGAGCGTGGCCCGACATGCTCTTGGCCGGTTTTTATTGTTTATGAATAAACACTTATTCATGTTACATGCTCATTTTAGGATACGTATTTTCTACAGCAAGTTAATAAACTTGATTCCTGCATTTTTTTAGATGGTTACTTTCATTGCTGCAGCTTTGCTGGCTGTTTCGGTTAAGACTTGATATCTGCATGGGAGCGAATTACGCATTTTACTTATGTTTATGGTGTAAACCGATATCTCCTAGTGTCGGAACGGGTTGAGAACAGGTTTTCATGCTAAAACAAGCGAACTGGCATGTCGGGTTAACTGCCTGGCGTAGTGAACGAATATTGAAAATAAATGTGAATGGAAGGACTTTCACTGGCATCTGCTGGACACTGGCGTCCTTTCCCTTGTTTTCAACACACTTCATAGGAATTTCATTTATTGTGGCTAATTTGAGTTCACATTACAGTCTAAACTAGTTAATTGAAAAGGATTTAGTGTGATTCCGTAATGTCCAGTGAATTTAAAGACATATTCTTTTGGCTGACATTAACGCACGATTGAGAGATGCAATCATAATACAAGTACAAGCAGCAGTTAGATAGTTAAATATGAAAAACAATAATAACATTCGCACATGTCGTACGATAGACACCAAAGAAAATCGAATAAGTATTACGAGTAGATGTAGATTGAAATAGATTTGACAATCTAGAAGACGAAAAGTTATTAACTACTGAGAATTGACTAGCATTAACTAGGTCATAGTGTGATCAAATTTCAGGTTTGGTTTAAAAACTCTATCATCCTTGTTTATGGTTACATGTACGAACGATTTAAAGCTTGCACACTTGCCACTTGCCAAACAACCCTTTATGGCGCTGTTAGTCTTCGAATAACGACCCCGACGCAGTTATAATAGTGTACGCACGTAGATGTCAATTGCCGTTCTTTAAAATCTAGAATAAAATCATCTCCATCAAGAGAATCAGCCACTGCTGACACGCCTGTGTCACGTGGCGACCCGGAGCATCCAGGGCAGATAAGATACCGCTTAAGCTAAACATCTGCTGAAGTATCGTAATCGTCTGCTGATATCTATAAACAACCGAATATAACTGGTTTGTTTATTTGTATCGAAACAAGATGTTCAATACGCAGTATTTAATAGACTGATAACAGTCATAATCAAAACAACATTCTGGAAAGTCTCTTTGAAGGAACATTCGAGGTAATGAATGGGAGATCATGATAGATCTTCAATCTACTGACACCTTTAATCTCTAAGTTGTCCCTTTTTGCAGCTTCCTTCTCTTTCTCAAAGCTCTCTAACATCTTGAATTCGTACAGCGATCCATCAGTTATTAATTTAAATCGATTATACGGTAAATTCAATAAACATTTGATTTTTAAATAGAACTCAGTAAATGTTTGAAATTCGGAAAGTTTATCTTTGTTATTGTAATGGTCCGTTTGTTTTTGTTTGTGTTTATAAGCCAATAAAATAAATAGCAAAATAATTATGCGTTGCATGGCTTGCATAGACAAATCTTGAGGTAGGTAACCTTTGATTTTATAATCTGACTCAAGCGGTTGACTTTATTAGGTACTATTTTTAGCTATTGTATCATCTTACATAAGATTATTGTGTTTATTTATTATATACATAATTTAAATAGGCATTGCACCTAATCCTTAGCAAACGAGTATTTACATACGCAGTTATTGCCAATTTGCCATACATTATCATATATTGAAACAATGTGTTAAAATTCTGACATCCTGTTAGTTTTTAATTTTTTTTGAGTGATGTATATCTTAGATTTATTTGTTTTCAGTACAATCAAAATATCAAATGATATGAATGAACTCAACCGGAAGTTTCAAGGCTTGCCATGTAATTAATAATGAGTTAGTAGGGCAGTCTTTACAAATTATAAATATATGATTAAGTAAAGCTCGTCGATAATTCTTTGTCGTAGAAAATCGCTTTAAACGATAAAGAAAAATAAACTGTTCAAACTCATTTTTCGATATACCTATTCATTAAAACATACAGACACGTTGTAGAAATAAATGTTTATTATTCAACATGAGTCACTAAGCCATTTAATAAATCGTAACCTTGTCATTAGTAAATAGACACAAGAGTGAACTATTCCACTTTAATGTGCAAAATATTATTTGAATTATAGTGTGAAATGATAGGCCATTTAATACGATACGACGATTTAATAATGAAGATAATAGAGGGGAAAAATTGAGGGAAGAATAAGAAGGGGAAGGGTGAGGATTAGCTATTTGGACCAGATAAAGAAATGGGTAGACGTCGCGTCATATCGAGAAGTGAAAGAACTGGCGTTAAGTAGAACAGGCTGGAGCGAACTGCACCGACAAGAGTAGAACTTTTAAATAATAATGATGAGAGTATACAAAATAACAGCAATCTGATTCTGGCGTGAGAAGTCACAAGAGAGAAGCACAAGAAGGAGTCGTTGGATGAGGGCGACATGTTACCAACGGCGATGCATTCAAAACAGCCAGACGGGGCGAGGACGAGTTGTCACCACGACGCTTCTATACATTTTGTATGAAAATTCATAAAAAGGGCGCGCATCTGCGACCCATCCTCGTCCTACATCTCTTCTGTTTGGCTTGCACCCTAGGGGGGAACTTCCAGTCCAATTCATACCTTGATATTTTAAGCGTTAAATGTAGCCAAAAATATCATGAATTCAAATACAATTTCTTCATCAAATGAGTTTTTATCATGAAGAACTTTTTGTTATTGCTTTTTATTTTCACAATGGCCCACAAATCGACAAATATTTGCCCACATATGGCGCTCACGTGACAACGGTAACTTTGGCAAAATCTTAAATCGTACCATCAATACAAATATACTAGCAGCTCGGAACACCAACAAAATTTAACCGCTGAATTTGTAGAAATTCTTTAATACACTACAACATTGCTTTTTGAAGCCTATCAGAAACAGTTGACAGTCATTTCAATAACACATCACCATCGGTAAAGTGTAACGCCTTTCAAATAAACAAAGATCAACATACAGCATTAGGAAAAAATCGAAAGGTTATCTAGTTAGGGTGGTGGAAAGGTTAACACGCGGACTGGTAATCCAGAGGTATCGGGTTCGATTCCCGGTTTCTTCGGCTAGGTTGCGCATTTCTATTTTTTCTTCGTGCTTTGATCTTTATATCAATGGTTTAACTCATCACCATTTCAACTTGTAGCCGTGCACTGCTGAATAAATGTTTCCCCCAAATCCTTACACTCCACATAATTTTCTGCTTCTAGCATCAGAAAAAAATGTGGGTATTAATGGTGTCTTCAAATGAAACATGGTTGAGCATGTAGTTGACCAAGCACTATTTTAATCGAAACGGTACTTTGATAGAAAATATTACGACTACAATTTTAAAATGTTTTGTGCAATAAACAAGCGAGAATGAAATTACACTGCTCATGACTTTACTAGTGCATATTGTCTATCTTGTCCATATTCCTATTTATCGTCTGTTGATGGACATAGTTGAAGGACAAAGCTCGTATATCTCTGTATTAATCTACAAACTAGATACAAGGTTTTGGAAAGTAATGACAGAAATTTTTGTGAGGTTTGGTCCTCACCAGGCGATATGGTGCTGAGTGTCAACTCATCAACATTTCTATGTCGACCACAGTGCAACATTCCTATGTAGACTACAAGGACAACTCATCCACAGTCTCATTTCGAAACAGATTTATTTAATTCTAGAAGGTGCCGACAACACAATTTCGTCAAGTCGGATAAAAATTATCCTATAACGAAGTGTTATAAAGTTTATTTTAAAATAAACACATACAATATAATATTTACAATACTAAAAACTACAGATAAACATTAAAAGAAAGGATAATTATTATGTACAATTTTTTAAAACTAAATAGAAAAATAAGAATAAAATATATACATTTTCTATAAAAAGAAATATCCTATAACCATCTTTGGATGTCCAGCTGTACCTGTGTAAATTGGTTAAAATTTGACAAATTATGAAAGGACAAAGGAAATTATGAAAACAGATGGCGCCAGGCTATCATGACGCCGCCCTTTGAACCATGCCACCCTAAGCCATGTTGAAGCAACTGGTTGAAAGATTCAATGGTTCTGAAATCTGGTTCGGTGGTCCAGTTGGTAGGACGCCCGTGTTGGCCCGGAAAGTCTGAACCATTAATTTTTTAAATTTTTCGCTTCATTGTAAACACAATTCTAGAATGTTATAATTATAATAGTAGAAGAAAACCACCTAACCAAAATCCATAAGACACGTTTGACAAATGTGGAACTGTGGTCGACGCGTGTGGGCGAATTCGCACTGTAGACCATATAAGAATGTAGACAAAATGGGATATTTGACGATTTTAAGATGAGGACAAGTTAGGAATGTCACGATATAATGAAATAATAATGGAGGAATAGGACTGTGAATGAAGTCATCTTGAGCAGTTTCGGTAATCGTCATGTATTAGATAAGATGTCATGAAAGTTGCCATTATTGTAATCGTTTTTATTTACAAGCGCACATAGGGGTAAATTCACGATCTACGGGGCCAATATTATTTTAGCGGTTTTTTGTATTTTTTAACGTATTACGAAGTTGAAACAACTGTTTCAAGATATTTTTTATTTATATATAGGGTATTTTTTTTCAAAATTCTATTAATATGTAAAATTTCGACATCTGCACAAAAAAGAAAAAAATAAATATATAGTAAAATGTGTATTAATCATTTATTACTGAAATAAAATCAGTTGCCATATTAAGCTACACTCTCTGCTATTATGTTTTCTTCTTCGCTTCCAGAAGCGCACTCTGGGTTCGGATCGGCAGGCAATAGCAATTCTATCGTCTCTGGCAGGAAAGTACTGTGCTTTCTTTTTTACTTTTCTCCTGCAGCTCAGTAAGGGGTTGGAGCTCAAAAGTAAGCGATTCAAAATATCCGTGTTGCAGCTTTCTCTCGTAAACTTCCTTGCGATAAAATATTTCTGAGTAAAATGGCGAATTATTTTCAAAGTATAACAATTATGATTTGGCGGAAGTATGCGGAAGGTTTTTTTTTTAATTCTAATAAGCAAAACAATGGACAATAATATGCCATTAACAATTCTGCTTGATCTCACCCTATTGTATTATACTTATTAACGAGTGAAGTTTTTTTTTTGCGAAAAATGACGCTCAAAAACAGTCTCTCTTTCAGAGCATTAACCTAGCCACAAAAACAAACGAATAAAGCATATTTTTATTTTTGTTTATAAATCACTAACCTGTTGTTTCAGAATCCATAATTTGTTTCACTCTTGGTCACTTAAAAACAATAAACCACACCTTCAAAGTTTCGCTTTTCTAAGAGCGCCGAGAACAAGCAACGTACACGAAGTGAAACGAACAAATTCCGACTGACGTGAAACGAGTAAGAACGTGCATACGAGGGTAGTGGGGATTGTTATGTACCCGCTAAAGGGTCCTCTACTGTAGGTAGCTGTTATCGCAGAGGTATTTATTGTTTTGATAAATCGACTTTTGGCCCCGTAGATCGTGAATTTACCCCTATGTGAAGCGTGTGAAAGAGAAATCAAACCATAACGATCTTTCTTTCGACGTTTGAATGAGCGCAATTATACTTCACCAAACACAGTATGTGGCTAAAACAAAAGGAACTAATGAGATACAGGTCACGTTTTATGTGATAATTCGCGAGCCTATAACAGATGTCTGCTTTGATGCATGGGCACCAGAAAATCATTATTATCATTTCGGGGCATAGGACTTCCACGAATAATGTTGGTACGTTTGTTGATTGCACATCGACTTTCGGTGATCTTAGTAAACGATGACTATATTATGTAAATCGTCCTAAAGTTACAGCCAATGCCAAAGCCATGGTTTCAACAAAGGGCCACAGCCCATATTAATGGGCTTTATATTTATTTTTATGGGCATTTTGGAGTGTCGTGATGCAATCGCACGACTGAATCACTACAAAATAGTCGCACTGTGAAACCCCTCTTAGACTGCTCTTTCAATATTTACATCATCAGTTTTGAAGACACAAGAGGCCTTTGTAAAAAGATGAGGTAAAATTAAAGAGCTGCAGTTTGTAAATCCTTATAGCGAGGACTATCGAAAAAAAAAAAGAATTTATTTGTGTGCCAAAAACTGTTCCTACCGACCCAATTGTAACGATGTCTGGCCAGCTTCATCGGGCTGGTAGATTTCCCGTTGACTTTACGTTTACAAGCCTTGTGGATAGCTTCCTTTATTTTGCCAATATGCAGTTTCATCATTACATAAATTGTTACCCAGTTTCTTGTAAACAAAACGATCTCTTGGCCCTGAACTTGCCTTCACAAAACAACGTCTCTGCGCAATGTCACTTTTTGCAGCATTTATGTTAATTAAAACACTTTCAAATGGTTTATCACTATGGAAAATTCCCTTTGTCAGTACGAAACCGGTCAACCGGTCAATTGTCTGTTTTTATGTTCTAGTCTAAATTAACCTGATAATTACAATGATTTACGATTTCCGTATAACAGATACGCATTTTTATGTTTAGGAATGTAAAGCAATTGTATTTAACTCGTAGGAGCATTGAGTCAAGTTAAAATGTAAATACTTTCATTTATGGTAAAAATCAAAGAATATGTTTTTAGGACGGTTATTTTCAGTCGTTTCCCTTCTGCAGGTATATGTTTTTACTCGCTAGTAAATAATATAATTATGTTATTTTAATCTAATCATTGGTTACGGCTTCATACGCGGTGCATTCGTAGAACTGATGTTAAAAATAGTTCGTCTCAATCGAAATCGTTACCTCTACCTGCCATAATTATCTAAGCAAAAGATTTCAATCACAAAAAAACACAAAAAAATAGTTAGTGTTATTTAAACTCTCGTGAGACATCTTTAATGATTATGAAAACGAGTTTAACTCACGTAAAAATTGTCATGTGTAATTTTGTCAGTTTAATTTAAGCCTTATGACAAATAGATAGATAGTTAACTATCAGTTGAAGTTAATCTACTATGTGTAGGACATTGGAACTCGGAGGTTATAACAGTTTTTATGATTATAAAAAAAAAAAAATTTTGGTTTTGCAATAATTAATGCGCACTTTCATTTGTCCCCAGATGTGTCGTTCCGGAGTGCGAAGGCAACGAGACGGTGTATTCCGCGGCGGGCGACCAGCACTGGGGCGAATATGCGCTGCCTGACGACGTGTGTGCGCGCTACGTGCCTCTTGACGACACATGTGCGTTCGGCTCCTTTGACAATACCAGCGCCGTACCTTGTGAGCAGTTTATCTACGAATCGCAGAGCAGTATTGTCGCTGAGGTAAGCATTAGCGATCAGCACAACTAGCACCACTATGCTTCGCGGCTTTTGTCGCGCGACTTAGCGTCACTCGTCTCTCTCTCACAGTACTGTACAGAAAGAGATAGGTAATATATCTCGCGCGAGAAAGAGTCGCGTGTCACATTTGTGCTAGAGGTCCAGTTATAGCCACGGAACGGAAATTCGGATAGATATTTACCTAAACTCGACAAAAATCCTATTGCTATCTCATTCATACCCTAAACAAAGCCACCGCCAAAGTTTTGGTAAATATCCACTCAAATTTCTGAACTTCGGTTATAGCCCAACAGGGTGTTTTTCAGACCACGTGATACAGCGGATTTTTAGTGCCACTAATTTATTTTACTGGTAACGACAAATTTTTGGTAACTGACGTTGAAAGGTGGTGAATGTCACTGATGTAAATAAAGAAGAACTAAAATAAGACTAAAATATTCCGCAAACAAATAATTTTTGCATAATAAAGCCAAAACTATCTACTTCAGTATTTATTCCGCAAATTATCACGTTGACTCTCTCAAAAAGCCACTAGTAAATGTTCTAATCTACACAGTATACACATACTTAGTTAGGTGTACTCAAGTTTTCAGCTATGCTCGCGCAAATATTTAAAGTACCTGTATGGTTTTTACAGTTTGACCTGGGCTGCCAGGAGTGGAGGCGGTCGCTGGTAGGCACCGTGCATAATGTGGGCATGCTCATCTCTCTACCCATCATCGGATACATTTCCGATCACTACGGGAGACGCACGGCATTGGTAAGATTTTGTTCATTTACTAATTTTATCCCTCTCCCCCCTCCCTACTGAGATCCCTCATTACTGAAAATCGTGATCACAGGCTGGTTTTGCCTTAATGATCTGTCTCCATTGGTCCCGGTCCATCGTTGCCCTCACTGCCTGGTGGAATTTGCTTGAGGAGGTTACTTCTTTGACTTGGTCAGACCATCTGGTTGGTGAACGGCCTCGGGCTCTCTTGCCGTCCATGCCATTAAACAAAGATCAATGTATAATGATGCGGGACACGGCCGAGTCAGTCAGCCAGACAGTCAAGACCCTAGTGTTTTCATACTGGATAAACGCTTTCCTCTCATACTTCTACATGTTTCTGTTCTTGAAGAATTTCTCGCTGGGAATAGGTGCTGAATCATGTTAGTTTCGCTATATCCGTTCAGATTAACTGTAATACAGATTTCTAACTTGTACTTACTTACTAGTCTGGCTCAGTGACCCAAAGAGGATCTTGGCCTCTGACACAAGAGAACCCCATTCTTCTCTGTTTTGTGCCTTTTGCCACCAGTTAGGGATATTTAGGGCGCACAAATCCTTCTGCACTTCGTCTTTCCAGCGGTATCTATTTTGTAATACCTCCATATTCCAGTTCAGTCAAATAAAACTCTGACAATGCAACTTGTGTTGAAGTTCATGCTTCCATATACCAACAAAAAAGGGCTACGGTTTTTTTGTTAATGAAGAAACATAAATTTGCAGGTGGTGAGCGGTGCAGGCGCCGGTATCTTGGGACTGTGCAAGTCACTGGCTGGCTCGTATCACGCTTACCTGCTGGCTGAACTACTGGAGACAGTTCTGGGAGCCAGCGTGTATCCTGCTGCTTTTGTGCTCAGTGAGTATTTTTGGCGCATCGTTTTCAGTAGCTACAATTTGTTAATTTTCTGCAGTACCTACTTTCTTAGGATGATACCAGACAAACAATGATTTAACGATTTATTCAAAATTCAGTGCGTGGTTGTCTTAACAACGGAGAACACACAACTAGGCTACGTACTTTGAGTAGTTTTAGTGCTTTACGCCTAAATAGCTGCATGGTAAAGAAGATTGAGAAAGTCAAGAAACTGCGTTTTTTTCAATTACATGTTAGTGCAAATAGGTATACATGTATAATATTGATAATTAGCAGCGTCCTTTAAAGACTTCTGTGTAATTTTGAATAATATCATTTTTCAGTGATCGAGTGGCTGGGAGTAGAACACCGGATCCTAGCCAGTTTGGTGCTTGGCATTCCTCTGGCTGCAGGGGCCGCCACACTCTCATTGTTGGACTACCTCGCTGGCTATTGGCGCACTTGGTGCCGCATCGCCTACCCTCCATCTCTGCTGCTCCTCTTCTACCCCTGGTTGCTCCCGGAGAGTATTCGCTGGCTGGCCATCAAAGGACGCATAGCTGAGGCCGTGACGGTGATGAAGGAGGCTGCGAGATGGAACCGGGTCGTGGCCTCTGATGAGGCGTTTGAGAAGATGCTTTGTGATCAGGACGAGAAGACTCCTGTTACTAAGATTGAGGAGGAGACGTTGTTTGCCGCTTTTATCAAGTGAGTTTTATATTGAGGTGACATATATTTTGATAGTGTGTTTCGGAGTGCCACAAACAGAGAGAGATGGAGAAAAATCGCAAAAGCCGTCATTGATGTAGAAGAGGACAATCCATAACCACGACCACTCTGACAAGAGTGTACGACTAAGAAGAAGAAGAATATTTTGATAGTAGTAAAATTAAAGATTGGTATTAAGATACCATCGCAACAGTCACCCCGTCCCAGTGTTACATACTTATGCCCAGAAATAGTAATAAATATATCATTTTTATCCTCTCTGTTCCTCTGTCATACAATATCCTGTAGAAAAAAAAAGATCCTGAAATGCTACTAACACAGACAAATGAAAGAATATAGCAAAAGTAGCAACAAGGACCGAACAGAACACTCCAATACCACGAAAACACTACGAAACACTGGTAGCTGACTGAGACGGACGGATTATATATAAGGATTTTACCAATTTATCCCGTCATTTCAGGTACGGCGCGCTCCGTCGGCGCCTCAGCGTGTGTTTTGTATGGTGGATCTCGGCCGTTTTCGTGTTCTACGGTCTGGCAGTGCGCGCGCATGCACTAGGCGGATCGGCGCACGTCACGTATGCTCTCGTTGCGGCCGCTGAGCTACCTGCCCTTGTTCTGAATACTCTGCTGCTAGACAGGGCTGGTCGTCGCCCGGTGCTGACGGCTGCGTTCCTGTTGACCGCTGCTGCCTTAGTAACAATCCCGTGTTTACCAGGTTAGCAAATTCAAGTCGAAGTTGAAATATCACTCAGTAAAAGGTTAGGTTGCTTCTGTTGAGTACCTACAGCCAGCCAATTTATAATAATGTTAGGTAGTCCATGATGCCCAGCATTTAAACCTTTATAATCTACTAGCTGCGTCGCGCGGTGTTACCCACTCAGCCCGCTGGAACACTATATTTTTGGGATAAAAAGTAGCCTTTCTGTTTATACAGGGTGTCAGCTACCTTCTTACCAAAATTTATCAAAATTGGTCCAGGCATTTGAGCGTGAAGAAGTAACAAACATACACACTCACAAACTATCGCCTTTATAATATTAATAATGTGATTTCAGAGAACAGCGGTGCTTGGGGCACGGCGCTCTACCTAGCCGGCAAGCTGGGTGCCACGATGTCGCTGAACGCTCTCTATGTTTACACAGCTGAGTTGTTCCCGACTCGGGCTCGCCATCGGCTTCTAGCTGCGTGTTCCACTTTTGGACGCCTCGGAGCCGTTCTAGCGCCACTTACACCCGTGCTGGTAAATGCCATTATTGTTTGCTTGAAGTTTACGCCTTATCAATTATTGAAATCAAACCAAGACCATGGCATGGCAACATGATGCTATAAAGACAGGTTTTACTCAGTCATAGTTCTCGTAAATCTTAAATCGACGTAACAAAGATCTCTCATTATCTGATCCGCTTCTAATTTAGAGTTTAAATTGATTTGCAAAATGGATTCTCTAAGTCTTCTAATTACTCTTTCAATAGACATCAATGAACTAAACTTTTGTATGAATTATAGGCGCAGTACAAGCCATGGCTGCCGACGGCTCTCTTCGGCACGCTCCCATTGATCAGCGCAGCACTGACACGTCTGGTCCCTGACACGTTGCACGCGCGTCTACCAGACTCCTTTGCAGACTTGGAGCCAACGCGGCCCGTCCGCACCGCTGACGTCTGATTGATCCGGATCGAAGGACCATGGCAGATCCTGCTGCGACCACCATGACAATTTTAGTGATAACAAGGACATAGTGCCGGAATACTGTGAAGAGAGTTGTGCTTATGTGGACATTGACAATAGTGATAAGTATGGCTTCGCTTTATAGCACTAATCGACCAGCTTTCCTGATAGTTAACTTTAATTGCGTAAAATAGGTTAACAAAATATGGCTAAATGGAAAGGAATTGTGTTAATAGTTTCAAAATGAATAAGTTTCAAAGACATTTCTCTGCCGAAAAGCGGATATATCGAGCATTTAGAATGCGATCTAATCGTTTTAAAACGTTTACATATTGTGTAAAGACATGTGATTCTATGACTCTGAGTCAGTTCAGGTAACTGTCCGAATCTAGCAATACCATTAAGAGTTTAGTTTTAGTGTTATGTGATATGGTCCTGTACAAAAATTCTGTTAAATGTACATAACTATTTTGCATAGAAAACTACCCTAAGTATCAGACGTATTAAAACACATATGAAAGGGGCTCCTCGGTTGTTGAGTGCTCGGTTGGCCGCCACCGCTACTGATCGGCTCTCCTGATGATGAATCGCGAACGATTCGAAACATGTCGAGCGATATTCGACGTCTACGGCGTGAGTTTGTGTTTTAATAGGACAACTATATTGCAGTTACAGGTATGAAGTGAAGATGAGAATTACAATTTTGCCATTTAAAATTAAATGCTTTACTACTGCAACTTATTCCTAAGTTGCAGTAGTAAAGCATTTCATTTTTCACACTAACGCTGTCGTCTCTCATTTCTAATTCGCAATCTTATAAAACTTCCATTCACTTTATAAATGAAAGACTGACTGGTAGTGATTAGTGGTACATATTATTCATCTGTGGTAGTGATGTTTTAATTTTCACTCATGTTGGTTAATAGTTTAATTTGTATAACAAGTATTGAAATAATAAGGTACATTATACTATAACGTCCAATTTGCTTTTTTTTTGCGTTTTTTTGTGTTAGTAGTAGTCCATTGAATGAGTCCCTCCAAGGGGGGTCTAGAGTGCGTGAGTTAGTAACGTAAGATGTTTCTTCGGAAACATGTCAAGAGTCCCTAGGTAATAAACATACTAAAACCCCGGGACACTAGGAGGAGCCCCGGAGTGGGGGGAGGGGGGGAAAGGGTCCATTTTTTCATTTTTCGCTTAAATCTCAAAAACGGTACATGTTAGAGAAAAACTTTCAAGGAAAAGTTGAAAGGCCATAAAATTATCTACAAGTTGTACCTAAATATTTTTTTTCTATTCGCAGCCGTTTTCGAGCTACATCCCATGAAAGGTGAAAAATTCGAAAACCCTAATATAATATTTTGACAATCAATTCCTCCTAAAGGCTTCCATGGAGGAATGTGTTTTTTTTACCAATGATAGACCTAATTAAGAGCAATCTATCAGTACCGGTCACAAGTTGCACTTTTGAGCTTTTTGGAAGAAAAAAAATAAAAAGTTCAAGTATCGTAACTACCCTAATAAAATTCAATTCCCCGTAAACACCTCCGTGGTGGAATCTGGTATTTTTATCAATGATAGACCTAATTATGAGCAATCTATCTGTACCGGTCACAAGTTGCTCTTTTGAGATTTTTTGGAAGAAAAAATAAAAAGATCAAGTTCAGTAACTCAAACTACCCTAATATAATATTTTGACAATCGATTCCTCCTAAAGGCTTCCATGGAGGAATGTGTTTACTTTACCAATTATAGACCTAATTAAGAGCAATCTATCAGTACCGGTCACAAGTTGCACATTTGAGTTTTTTGGAAGAGAGAAATATTTTTTGCTCGATTAATGTGATAAACATGGGTATGTTAGTATGGGGAAATTGTTTGAGCCAAAATCATTTTTTACTGCGTGTAACTCAGAAACGGTAGGATATAGGAAAAAATTATTTAGGTACAACTTGTAGATAATTTTATGGCCTTTCAACTTTTCCTTGAAAGTTTTTCTCTAACATGTACCGTTTTTGAGATTTAAGCGAAAAATGAAAAAATGGACCCTTTCTCCCCCTCCCCCCAATCCGGGGCTCCTCCTAGTGTCCCGGGGTTTTAGTATGTTTATTACCTAGGGACTCTTGACATGTTTCCGAAGAAACATCTTACGTTACTAACTCACGCACTCTTGAACTTTTTATTCAATGGACTACTCTGCCTGCATGATTCTAACATAATAATATGTACCTACTATTCAAATATCTTGACCGTAAGTTGAAATAGATTCATGAAACCGATTGCTTTAAGCACTTCTCTATTTTGAAACTTTATTCCGATGTTCAAGTACATTAATTAGAACTTTACACAAAATACTAAATTATTTTATAGGTATTTTTAGGAAACATTACCTTTTAGTAAACTCTAGAGATTGAATTTAATATTTGTAACTCATAGTTTGTAAAAGGTGGAACTGAATTTTGTAAAATGGTGAAACCATTAATTTAGTCTTATTTTTAGTATCTTCAACGAAGTTGAAGATGTAAGTTAGGTTTATGATGAACGTTTAGGGTAAGAATTTATTTGAAGTTCCGTTGATTAAATCTCAATAAGATTTTTCACCTAGTGATTTTTTTTATTGAGCCTATGCGGATGCTTTGTCACTTTATCACGTGATAAACGCAACCATCATAGCCTTAGTCAGCCTCTGACTTTTTAATGAATGGAACTACTAATAATTCAAAAGCGTGGTTTTATAACATTTTTAAATGAACCTTATGACACCGTGACACTTCACCGTATTTTCCATATATTCGTGATGCATATTTTTTATGTGTGTGTGTCTTTTATGAAATAAATGCAATAAAAAAAATGAGGCAAATACGGCGAATTGTCAGCATTAACGCACGGTGCGTTGTCGCGAGTGACGTGACGTTCGTGACGACAGTACCTACCATTAAATAATAAAGTTTTTAAATGTATGTAATTTTAGTCAAACCTGGATATTTCTCAGTATAGTTGTATTTGTATTACGTGTGTGCCTGCGAATTATTTTATGCTCAAGCTTCAAAGATTCTTGGATTTCGATTTTGGAATATGATTCAGTGCTATATACGATTAGTACATAAAGTATCTATAGGTACTTACAAATCATCAAATCATCAAGCTACTTTTGACGCTAACTGTGTATTATGTTATGTCTGTTTAAAAGATAGTCGCAATATGCGAGTATGAGTGATATTGCTTTTAATATTTCGACAGGCGAGGCGCCTTGACTAAAAAAATGTGAGAATGTTAAAATGAATGAAAATGAACATGATTTGAAGTACATACATGCCTTTTATTTGTCCTGCATGTCTTTTTTTACCGACAATATACGTTATTTGGACTCAGAATAGTCAGAATCTACAAA
Source organism: Apotomis betuletana (assembly GCA_932273695.1). NCBI lineage: Eukaryota > Metazoa > Arthropoda > Insecta > Lepidoptera > Tortricidae > Apotomis > Apotomis betuletana. Next base: position 4,236,991 of record OW026310.1, read on the forward strand.
CAGTTTATTTTTATGACGTAATATTTGTAGATATAAGTTTTTACACATTGGTTCACATGTTGGGCACAAAAAATAAAAACACTATACCTAGTAGTTTTTTTTTTATCTTTTCGAAAGTTGCCTGAAAGCTGTATTATAGAAGCTGTTGTTTGAATAAATGCCAGCAAAATACGCCGCGTTAGCATCCGACGCACCGTTGTGCACCAGTTCACTAGCTCCGCCTTCCACTTATGTGCAGACCATCATCATGACCATCATTATTCACATTTCACAATCTCTGACATTATGAAAGATGCCACATTTATCACTTACTATCTGTAGCAATAGCGACATAGCCACTTTCGCTAAGTATTGCTGTGGCCCATCTTATTGAAACAAATTGGACACTTCAAGTGAAATCAGTCAGCCCACACGACGATTATCCTCTTAGAGGCCCACACTGCATCTGTGAGTTGGTTGAGTTGAGTAGCGCTGTTGCATTAATTTTCATGAAACATGGAATTAATTTTCTTCGAACTAGAAAAGACAAATCACATGACTTTTATTAATTTGTTTCATTCGATTTGATCACCAATCCTATGTACTCATCGATAAAACGCTTCATAGAGTCATTTTGTCGTCACTTGCCAACTTTTCACTGAAAGCCATCGTATACTGAATTCATTAGGGTAGGTTAAACGTCTTTTGATAAAATCTTTCTTTTAGGAGACGTAGCGTCCTTACACATAATATTACGCCCACTGGGTGTTGTGATCACACTTGCAGTAAGTACTACTCGTATTTAGAGTCTTATGATTATGAAAATCCTGTGCATCATGGGTGGTATAGGTAATTAGTGTAATGTATGTATCCTAAATCCTGTTCCTGAAAAAAAAAACGGGGGAAGAGACTAGAATGTATGTCGGCTCTTTCGGTTTTTTGATGTGTTGTTAGATAAGAACAAATAAAATTACTTGTAATAAAAACACATATTTAGGTCTAATGCCAAAGTTTTATAAGATTTCTAAAGCGATAACTATCTACAAAAAATTCTATTATTATTGTTGCATTGCATAAGCATAACTCACTTATTTAATCAGAAAAGGAATGTTATTATAGGTATGCTTTGTCATAAAAAGTAAATATCACACACTCAATTCATTATACAAGTAACCCGATCGCAATCACAATGGGGGCTTGCTTCACTTCAACTAGAGCTAGTCTGTTGACAATAGCACGACCGTGACCGAGCTTTCTACCTGCCAGCCGGTGCCAGCGCAGCCTCTGCAGTGCTGCTCCGGGCACCGACTGGACCACTCGTCACAAATTAGTGACGTTAAATCAAGTCCAAGTGGGAATGGACAAGAGGAAAAGCTTGTTAAACTGCCGTCGCCAATCGCCGCGAGCGCACTCAGGCAGCGTCATTAGTTTCTAATCTTTTCAAATTTAACGTGCAAAACATTATAGAAAATATCAAGAGTGTAACTGAAATAAAATATAATAGCCAGTCGGTTTAGATACACCGCACTGATTTCATTGGAATTTTGCTAACGCAATTTCGTCAGTGTTTGCGATAACGCCACTATTTTTACTAGAGCAAAAATTAGACAAATATAAGATGAGCAAGGAAGAAAGTGAACCAAAGTCGAGCTCAGACACTAAGGGGTTAGGGAAAAAGGTTAAGGGTGTGGATGGTGTGGTGAGGGATGGTGTCCTGGACTGCGATGCGTTGATATCACAACTGGGTGCTTGGTTCCGGATCAGAGTGCTGGTGTGTGCTGCATTGGCGGCTATTCAAGTTGGACTGTTGCACACCACCTACATCTTCCTAGCTGCTGATGTGCCTTACAGGTTAGTGCACCTTAGTCTTCTAAGAAAGTATGATCAGTGCTAACTCCGTATGAAATCTTTGCTTTTGCTATAGACTTCTGAATCAATCATATTTATACCCAGAAAACTTGTATTCTTTTGGTACCTACAACTATGAATGCATTTTTTCTTAAGAAAATTTTATTTCAACATTTGGTTAAAGTTATACTTTTAGCATTAGATATTATAGGTTTTCGCGGGCTGATTTTCCGCATATCGACGTATGATATACTCCTACCTAACGTGTGCTAGGTATGAACCTAGCACTTATACCTATAATAAGTAATAATAACATAACAATTAATAACATAACTATACAACGTTTTAATTCACAATTGCCTGTGATCTCGCCACTATATGCCTACTTTAACGATATTTATTATTCGAAATAACCATCGTCAGTGTCACTTTATACGCTCGAATATATATATATTGGTTATACAATCGTGATAATGTTTTCGTTCAATTCGGGTTGTGTCTTGTGAAAATTCCACAAAGTGCTACAAAACTAGAAATGAGTTTCTAGTTTGTACCGATATGAGTATCGGTGCACCTATTTCAATCAAGTCTGAGAATACCAAATAAATTAAATTATGTAATTTGCTGTCCTGCTTTTGTGATCTTTTTATCTATGAACTGGAATCAAAGGCGTGAATTGTATGATGCGGTGGAATCTGCTTTATGTCGGTCGCTTATTGTCCGAAGGCTGAGTCTTCATGTGGATAGTTTTGGCTATGATTTATTTTTGTTAGACTGACAAAGAATTTGAAACTTTGAGTACCTACTGAATCAGATGAAGACAGAATCTGATGCAGAAATTAAGCCGTCTCTGAATCGTTCTTATATAATTCATCGACAAGATCATCTTCGATTGAGAATGTAACGATCAGGGGCTAAATTCGATTTTTCTCATGACATCTGTTAGAAATATCTCCACAATTTGTCAATTTAGTAATGTCACGGCAATACACTGATATTCCCATGATATTAAAAATGCATTGCTCAAATTGCTGTTTGTCGATCACAATCGATTTAGACTCCTGTTTCAATAGGAGGACAACAGAGTGGACAGATTGGCATAAAATAACTATTCCAACTTTCAGGGACCCATATGTGCGTGTGAGTTAACCTGGGCCAATAAATAAAATGTGTATGTAAGGATAAGTGTAATTTAAATATGAGAAGGATCATGTAAAGGTGGTATAACATTGACGCATGATATGACGACCAAACGACTTCCAAGTATGCTATTCAACGAGCGATATGGTTGAGATTCAAGAATTGCAGACCAAATTATATTTAAGTACCTATTTGAAGAGCTCTAAAGTGGGTAAGTATAAGTACCTAACCACTTTAGATTTGACCTAAATACACTTTCAATTACTAATTATCACCCTGGCAATTAGTAAATGAAGTGACAAAAACGTAATGAGATAAGGAAAGATGGTGTTTACTTTTTGTAAATATTTTGTAGATAGTTATCCTCAAATCAATTGACAAGAGCCTATGTAGCCATTAATTCATACATTTATTAAATCGAAAAAACTTCCCTACTTTAGAATTCATGCACAGAACTAATTAAATAAAATCATGGCTTAGAAAAAACCGATACATTACAGATTGGAGGCTTGAAGTTCAAGAGTCAGTTAAAAAACTTACCTACGTCTAACGAGAGAAGATAAAATATTTGTTGCACATATTATCCCACTGATTTGCTTTGTAACAATACCAAATAATTTACGGTTTCAGAGAAAAATGCTTTCCTCGAAATGAAGCATTCAATGAAAAATATTTCGGCGAAAAGGCAGAGAACCATCTGACCCTGAGTACCGCAAAAATTGCTGTAAAAACGAATGTCACGTATATTACGAACTCTGTTGACCAACTTGAACAAATATTGCACCTAATAAGTGACGGAAAATAATTGCCTATTGACTGTGCTCTATTATTATACATATCTAATGTTAATGTATACGCAAATTCAAATATTGACAAATCAAACAGACTAGACTAGACGCTTAATTGCGTATAATGTGCTGTTGTTACAAACACTGTCGTAACAGCACGCAAATTGCAATAAAAGCTTGTTGCATTAGCTTTTAACTACTAGCGAATAATTTACATACAAATTTTGCTAATATTAGGCTCAGGGCCGATAACGCGTGTTTTTTTAGGGTGGCTCAGGATAATGAAAATTGAAAGTACATGAATGCAGGAGGCATGTGAATATAAAAATCCTCGAGAGACCAAAGTTCAGCAGTGGCCGTTTGTGGGTTGAAATATAGCTATGATGATATTTATAAACTTACAGACCCAAAAACATATAAAGAAGAAGAGTGTCTGTTTTTCTTCTAAAACAAGTTGTTGAGTTATCGATCAGATTCTTCTGATAGATTATGAAGCGCGCAATTTTTTTGAGCTTGTGTACGGCACGAGAAAGCACGAGAATGACACCACCCGACAACGTGTTGATGTGACTGGGTTCTTTCAGGTTCTTTCAGGGTACGAATTTCAACACACGAAATAAAGAAGAAGCCGTGTCCCTCGGTTAACCAATGAAGTAAAAAATCTGTTTTCTACCTCGCAACTCATTACACCCAACTTACCATATAAATAATATGCTTATTGCCGTATAATTATTACCAATCAGTATGGCTACCTACTCATTTCAATTCAATAACTGTTTAACAGTTCATTACAATGTTATTTAAACTAATAGCACCCACACTTCGCAACCCAATTACACATTGTGAAGGTACACTCTATCAATGTTTGCCCACAGCGACCTTTCTGATGTCGCAAGTTGACGGACCGATAATGAACTTGCATTGACTGGTGATAATGACATAGATCGAGCATTGGTGAGAGGTGGAAGCCTTAGAACTGTCCACCTGTCTGCTGAATTTCATGATAGCATTGAGTGGCAGAAGCAGGAAAACCAGAGAGATGTTTGGATATAATTTAAACCGGCTGAGTACGAGTGTGAAAATTACTCGGGCGTGAAATGCCCTTGTCACCAACGTAATTAGAGTCGTTTTAATCCGTATTATAAATGCAAAACTAACTCTGTCTGTGTTAGTTACCTTTTTACGGCTAAAAATAACTGTACTATGCCAAATAAACTGAATTCTTTCTTTTCGAATTTCGATGAAATTTGATTTGTAAGAAGTTTAAATCTAAGAATGGACTTTAACTTCTTCATTTTTGAAATTGTGTTGATGTAAAAGGTTTTAACAGTACATCGCTGAAATAGGCAACAGTAATGTTATCTCGAGCGATGTCATTATAAACATTGAGTTCTACGCTCCAAAGTCAGTATGTAAATCCAAGCCAAATGCGATTGAATAGACCCGACCTAGGGACATGGACCTATAGGCATATCTCTCGAATAGATCTTGAGGTGAACTTGAATTTGGGTGATAATGACACACATTGCTAGGTGAGAGGTACGGTTTGGGCGCAGGTACTTAATGGTGTGTCAAGTCAAAGCACTTGTCTCTACACCAATACTGCAGAGGTCAGTAAAGAATTGCGTATTCAAGGTCAAAGTTTGTCTACTAGTCAGCACCTGCCCGACTGGCACAACTATGCTTTAAAGATTCAAAGATTCAAAGATTTTTATTTGCTTCGAACACAGTAAAATGTGATATACATATTATACATAAAAGTTCAGTGCGTTCAACCATGAAATGGGCATGCAAATAGTTGAGAGTGGCGACGAAATTATTTCAAATTATTATTAACTAATTTAGAAAATGTCAGAAAGTGCATAATAAAGATTAGAAGATGTCAGAAAAATAAACAGTACCTAATGATAATTAAAACAGGAAAATAACATACTATATAATAATAATAACCAACTAATCAATGTCAGTCACATGTGTGATCCAAATAATCCTTAACCTTATAAAAGCATTTTTCTAAGAGCCATGCAGTCAAATTATTCTTAAAACTTCGCGAATCTTGTTGCTCACCAGTCACTCGATGACAGTACTGCACAGAATAGAATAGAATAGCCATTTATTTATAGTTTATACATAACATTACAATTAATTCCACATCTACATTTTATACACTACAATTTCAATGTAAAATTTTTATATTTGGATTTTTAAATAACATATTATTTTACTAATTAAGCTTAATTTAATGAAATTTTATGAAATGGCCTCTCTTTCAGTGAAGAACAGAGAGAGATATAATTATCTCGCGCGAGAAAGAGTTGCGTATCACAGCTGTTGGGCTAGATAGAGGTCTTGAAAATCGCTTGTAGTGTACACTCCTCTTTCCTACCGCAAAGCAAATTTTGTACATGCCAAGGTAGCTGCCATACATAAATAAATTCGATTCGCGCAGTTTTAATTTGAAAAGGACCATTTTGTAATTTTTCGCTTCATTCTAAACATTATTGTAAAAAGTGGAGAATGGTACCGCTGCGATGAGAGTAAGATGATCGCACTCGCTAGCGACTGTGTAAGCGATTTATATTGAGTTGTAATCAGTTACGCAATCGCTAGCGAGTGCGGTCATTTTATACTCATGGTAGCGGTGCGGAAATCCCGTATTTTATAAATTACTATTTGCAGAATTTATTAATTGATTTATATATATATTACTAGCTATGCCGCGGCGTTACCCACTCATCCCACGGGGACACTATATTTTTCGGGAGAAAAAGTAGCCTATGTGTTAATCTAGGGTGTAAGCTACCTTCATACCAAAATTCATTAAAATTTGTCCAGCCGTTTGAATGTAAAGACGTAACAAACATACACATATTTCCGCCTTTATAATAAGAGTGTGATTGTTATAAATTATTGCCAGTTTTTGACAAGAAAGGATTGTATTCCGGTCTACCGGACCCGGTAATCTGGGAACCGACATCATTTGGTTGCCTCTCGCAAAAGTGCAGAGGGTTTAAATAAATATATTTAAGGAAAAGATTGTCCTTAAATATACTACAAATCGACCTAATCCCAAACTAAGCTGCTTTCATGCTGGCAGGCTTGGGACTAGACGACGATATACATAAGATATAAATACATATACCTACATCCATGACCCATCACACAAATATTTGTCCTTGCCGGGATTCGAACCCAGGACCGCCGACGCAGTAGGCAGCTGCATTGCGTGGTCAATTTATTATTTATTGCCGTGTTTCCATTAATGAATGTAGAATTTCGCACAAAATATAATCAAGTTGGGTTATGTTGTCATGAACAAAAAAAACCTTCACATATGTATTGCAGGAATAAAATTCAGTAACGTTAAAGTACCAACAGAAGATAATATCTACACCAAAAACAATGGCGATGAACGAGTCAATATTATGATCCTAGCAAGACCTAAATAGATTTATTGATGGTAGTTATGAGACAAACGCATTGTCCAACCTTTGGCCGACCATCTTTTACCAGGCAACGGCCATATAATATACAATTCAGTTAAGGCGGGCCGTAACTGATAAGTTATTTATAGTTAAGATTACTTATTGCTACCTGGTTCAACAGTTTATTGAAAAATTAGAAGTCATTTTTTTACAAAACGGTCAAGAGGAAAATTTCAATGTGTGAGTTTGGCTACAACGGATCTCTTATTATTCGAGGTGTATGAATGTACTTCCACTATTTTTTAGGGTTCCGTACCTCAACCGGAAAAACGGAACCCTTTATCTCGAGAACGCGTGGAGGTATCGAGTTGAAATTAACATTCTCAGGTCTACAGTCCCTTGAAGCTGTGAAAAAATAAAACTTCTACGTTAACGTGAAAAAAAGATACGGCCGTTTATGTGGCAAAAAACGTACATTTCGCCACTCTCAAGGGAATCAAAATGATAGGGTACTTCCCGATGACCTAGAACTATGAAATTTGGCAAGTAATATCGTCACATACTACAAATACTTATAAAAATCTGAAAACTATACATTTGAAATAAAATCATAAAAGATATAGTCCTTTTCAAACATCATATTTGTAGAACTCGGTTGCGTTAAGTTTGCACCTCGTTTGCATGCGACGCCATACATTTCAGATGCAGCACTTAACTCAACCAGTCCAATTAAGATGGGACGTGTGAAAGTTTGTACGGAACCCTCGGTGCGCGAGTCAGACTCGCACTTAGCCTGTTTTTTCTATTCCTTGGCTGGTTGCCTACTGCTTTATCCGAATAACATTAATCTACAATCAAATCTGCAGATTAATCACGTGCGTGAGCGCTACACGTGTTGTCGGGCGGCATGCGCGCGCGCCGGTTCTCTACTGACGATATTGATCTGTTAGTTAATCATAATGACACTGGTTCTAATCGACGTTCCAATGACATCTATGTAAAATATCACCGACTTGTAATTTTTCATTGTGCTCTATTTGGTATTAAAAAACAATGCGTCAATGTCACTTATTCGAATGGCAAAATATATCAGCCATATGTTCGTGATATATGGCCGGTGCAGTGTAGGGTTAGCTTTGTTCTCACGCGGATCGCCTTATTTCTTATTCGGTCACGCAAGGAAACTTCATGGCCCTATAGCCTTCTTATGAGGCCTATTATAATAGTGTTATACTATGAATACTACTGGAAATGTATGCCATGCGTGTAATGCACTAAACAAACCTAAGGATTCTTAAGCGTTTCCATTTGTAATTCTACGATTTATTACATATGTATATGCTATTTTTCTTTCTCGTTGTAAATTAAAGTAAGAAACCGGATATCAAGCATCTGCATTCAGCTCAGGATGATCGATAATTAAATGCATGTTCAATGGTCCTAAGAGAAATCGCGCGTAGCATTCGGCTCCAACGCAGTCGCGTGCTGAGCCGCGCGTAACTCACTCCTGTGTGTAGCATAATAATAACATAACATACGCGCCCGTGAAAATACTGTGACATAAACTCGACAACTGTAATAAAAAAAAACAATTGCTAGCGATTATTGATTTAAAACAACGTGTAAAATGCTAGTTTAGAAAAGTATACGGCCAAATACGATATCGGTCAAAAACAGATAAACCTTCTTTTCTAACCCGCGCAATTTAAAGTAAACGATGGCCGAGAAGAAGGTTGATTCGAGAGGGGTGGACTGTGATCAGCTGATGAAGGAGTTGGGGCAGTTCAGGAGGTTCCATGTAATGAACTATGTGATGACATCGTTGGTTACTTTCACTGCAGCTCACTACGCCATCAACTATGTGTTCCTTGCGGCCGATGTGTCTTACAGGTATGTATTGTTATCCTGGTAGCAGCCATTAAAAAACACTAATATTACTGAGACAATTGACAACATTTCTTATTTCTAACAGGTGAAAATTATAACATAGAAATCGAGAGAGCTTTGCGTCGTGTCACCCTAAAATATTTTAATTTATTCTTAAGCTCCGGCCAGGGAATGTTGAGGTTCCTATACTACCCTGAACGACTTTCGGTATTGTGCCAGTATGCGCTTCTGAGTCATTTTGTTGCGCTTCTTTGTCCCTCCCTCTCTTGCATGCTCAACGCCTCCGCGTCCTTGCAGCAGAACTGCTGGCTGGGTGTAGTCACCGAAACGAAACTGTAAGTAAAAAAATATAAGAAAATACAAAAATAAACAAATAATAAAATAATTAGTATTCTTAGGAAAAATATAAAAACTGTGATTGCATCCACTTTCTAAGCAGAATACAGAAAATAAAATAGTAGGCTTAAAATATGAAAGGGTACTACAGTCAACACCAAAAGTATCTGTAAATAGTACTTATGCAATATTATTAGTAAACCTTACGACCTGATCGTACCCTTTAATCTCTAGTACTGTTGCATTTTTCATCACACTACACGGCTCTCTCCGACATGAAAACATTTCCGACTTTTATTTGCTGTGTACAACTCAACAGGTTAAGTTAGGTTTGTTTCATGATTGATTGAGAAATTAAACAGTTTAGGATAAATAAAGTATTCATTTGACGGGCAAAGGGGAAGAACTGAAGAGATCAAAAAACATCAATTTGAAAAAAAATTACTAACCTCCCAGACCAGGCCACACTCTCCGAGATCAATCCGACGAATTTTAATTTACCTGACCTATAGTATTTACATGGACGCTTCAGGCGTGACGACAACCAGGGTCTTTTAGGGACTGAATTTCATTTGGATTTCAAATAATCTCAATGGCTCTCCAGCTATATTTTTGTAGTATGGTCTAATTAATCGACTACTTTATCACTTACACTCAGGGATCTAGTACTCCTAACATTGTATAACTTTTATTATAACGTAACTTCGAGCACTCCTCAAAAAGACGAATGAGATCAAGGCATTCTGCTCTGTGGCATATGCCGAACGTTTGCCCTGACCGATTCCGCTTTCCTATGGGTCCTATTCCTCCTTTAGTCGATATCCTCAATGCTGAGAGTCGTCGCCTCTCTGAATAACTTTTTCGTGGACTATCTTGCGCCAGCTCACTCTATCCTGGGTTGTGTGGATGGCATCGAACACTGAGGTTTTGAGGGTAGAGCGTATCTGGTCCGACCAGCGTGTTGGACTTCTGCTTATGGACCGTCTTCCGCACACCTTACCTATTACCGGCAGCTTTTGTAAATCGTCATCTCTCTTTCTGACAATATGGCCAAAGAACTCGAAACTTAACAATGTATCGGTTTTATTAGCAAATTGTATACATTTTTGTATCCCTTACCTTCGAATGAACCTAAGTTTTGATTTCTAAGACCAAACCAGACCGAAAGCACACCCTGATCGTCTTTTCAATACAAAACTCCCTTCTGTCAGGCCATTTTAGCGAACACGACGCCGTGTTGAGTTGGATTAGAAGCGATAACTTGTTTCTAACCAATCATATCAACTATGTAGTTCAAAGCAAGTACCTGACACTTACGATAGCAGTGACAGCATCTAGGGCTCTAAGACTTCGAGTGCCCCTCGAAGGGTAAAACGGGCTCAAGGTACTCTGCTTGTGGCATATGCGGAAAGTTTGCCTCGACCGCGACCTCATAACGCTTCCCTATTCGCCAAGATTGCACATGCCATTAATATTCAATCGTGTAGCACTTGTAACTTTAAATAAAAAAGCATTCTATCTTCTATTATTATCAAATTATTATCCAAAAATAATGCGAATCAGTAGATGGGTGGAACTTTGGTTAACACAACAAGTTTCATATTTGCGACTTCTATACGCTAAAACAACTGGACATATTTCAATTATTTTAGTCATAATATAGGTAGCTGGGCATCATATTTATAACATTCTTCTTACTCGACCACGGATAAGCAAAGAGGGTTACGACTTAATACCTCTTTCGCGGAAGAAGATGACCGACCGCTCATAATTCTACGAGAATTACAATTTAGGGTATTAGATGGTTGACATAAATACAGGGTGATTCATGAGTCATGAGCCAGAGTAACAGGGCTTAAGAGGAGAACCACATTGAGCAACTTTCACTATGGGACCAGCAAGGAAATCGCGATAAAAATATTATCTAAGTAAAAATTTATTGATAGTTAATTGATCGCTAATTATCCAAAATGTATGAAGCAGGAGTTGTTTTCGTGATTTTATGGTTAACCCATTGTAAAAATTGCTCAGTGTGACTCATCCTATTGCCCTATCACTTCCACTCATGATTCCTGAATCAGCCTGTATATGAGATGATACTGTCAGGTGTTATGTCACATATAATTCTAAAGTTCACGAACCCACACAAACAAAACGTCACAAAGAAAGTCCACTCTCGATGTTGCAACTAGCTAATCAGTTTTTATTGATTCAATGATGTAACGTCCTCACGTGCGACTCACGTGGATATTTAAGAGGCCATATTCCTTTAAAAAAAATGTTTTCGTACATATTGACAATTTCAACCAACTTTTTAAAGTGAATAATATTTTTTCCCGAGTTCTAGAAAGTATCATAGCTATTTCATGCTTTCATTGCGTTCAGTCAAAAATAAATTAAAAAAAAACGAGTTTATAGCGTGAATTTCTTTTTTTGAAAAGTTTTTGAAACAAAAATTATCAACGAGAAATTCAAACTGAAGGTCTGAACTAAACCGGGTGTTTCCTGTAATAGGAGCGATAAATTAAAACATAGATTCTTTGCTTGAAACTGGACAACATTTGTTAAGCAACTTCTGAAAATAACGTGTATTAAATGATATTTTGTAGAATAATGTTTAGACAAAGAAGCAATGTATTGCGAAATGTCCGATATTAGTAGAGTGACAGCTATGTCAATGCTCAGGGAATGTCAATGTTGGACGACGTACATTGAAAATACTATTTAATTTGTTTGAAATAATATATTTTTTTAAAGTTGCTGAACATATGTTGTTCAATTTGAAGAGTAGAATCTATATTTTAATTTATTGCTCCTATTACAGGAAACACCTGGTATACAAAAAAATCTCAATAGCTCTGTTCTAATTCTAAGTAGTAACATTAATAATATGTGTAGAATCATGTTTGATCATAGAGAAAATTGTCTAAAACAATCAGCGTTTTTGAACAGACAAGGAGCCTTAACGAGCCGCAGTCGCGGGTAGGTGATAAAAAATTAATAATATACAGCGTGTATATTTGATACAGTCGAGTTCATTTACATCTACATACTTACGAGAACAAAATTATCTGAACACGACCCTATTGTCAGGAGCATAAAATCGTGTTCAGATATTTTTGTTCTCGTAAGCGTGTGGATGTAAATGAACTCGACTGTACAACCGCATATTGTAGCCAGACGGAGAACTTAGCGTTAACTGCCATAGCGTAATTATTTTTTTAAAATTTTCTGAGCAGCAATGTATGTCGTAGTTATTACTAGTGACAGTTGTGATATCACGATGTTATGTGTCAACAAACAACAACAAACAAGTACATTGCTTGCTGATTTATTTTATATGGAAAAAAAATGTTCGATTTTTTTTATAATTTATGGATAAATATATTAATAAAAACCTATATGTACTAATCCCCCGTAAAGTATGCGGATATATCAAATATACACACTTTATATTCCTTTGTCGTTGACGCCTAGAGACCTCTTATACATCTCTGTGGAATTAAATTAATTAAGTAATTATATTTTATTGCATGTTGTGACACCTAGAGACTTTATACATCTCTGGGTATATTTAATATTTTTCACTTCTCATGCTCTTAAAATGTTACTTTAGTCTCTGCATATCGGGACTAAAGCTCCTTATTAATCTCTAGGGATTAAAGTAAAATTGTTTTAATTTACTTTGGAAACCCCTAAACAGCCAATCACGATGTTTGTGGTCGATGGAGGTTTATAGCCATTTTCAGTGAAATGAAAGGTATACAAACTTTTTGGTGCGTGGAAATAACCTCAAAATTACAACTACTCAAAAATATAAAAATAAAAGATTATATTTCATGAAACACGATTAATTATTAGGAATGCGAATGTATATTTAAAAATATATTAAAGATGAATTAATTTTATAATCCATGGTCTGTAAGTCCATATTAGTCTTAAATAAAATAGATTTTAAGTTTGAATCTGTTGGCTAATATGCAAGCATTTAAAACGTCACTTTAAAAAACAGAAAAGAAACACGGAAATTTTTAATTTTCTATTAGAATTTTGAATGATAATTACCATTACTCGTATTAAACTTGAATTGTAATCACCAATTAGACCAATTAATTGTGTCACTATAAATTACGGACAAAATAAGTAATCATCATCTTCCAGTGAAGAAGAATTAAAGGCTATGTATAATAGAAGAGTCAATCCAAATAAATACAATATTTATCGAAGGAATATATTGAAGGAATTAAAATATCCTCAAAGCAGAAATCACAACCAACATTTGACCCACGCCCATCAACATCGTGGAATGAGAATGAGCCTAATGAAATAACCATCGGCAGCCTTTTTGAGGAAAGGTCTGCGTCTCTACTATACTCTCCATTCTGTCCAACTTTAACTTCGATTTCGAGTGAAAATATTGAACTTACTTCTCAAATACAAACCACGCCGACCCAGCTTAATTTTCAGGGGAAAACTATACATTTAAATGTAAAGAATTGTACAAATTGCCCTTTGAATGTTTCTGAGGTTGGATTAACGAAATACGTAATTGTAAGAAACTTTTTTACAATAAATATTGTAAGTAATTTTATATTGAACTTCGTTTCTTTTCCTCGCATTCAAAGTGAAAAGTAGAGTGTTTAACGCGAGACTAAACAACCATAATGACACTCGAACTATTAGCCACCCTCGCTTAGCTCGGGTGGCTAAAACATCTCGTGTCATTATGGCTTGTTTTAGTCCCTTGTTGAACAATCTACTATTAAATTGATCGTTAAAATTTTATTTTGATGTTCCTACTTAACATTGATTTGGAGTATCTATACAATATCTCCTTTACGTGTACCCATGTAATTATAACACAAATGTAATGTAATTGTTTTAAGTATTATTTACGAAAAAATTACTTACTGTTGAGTTTCTTTCGGCTTTCTTCTCAACAGCGGTCTCCTCTTGCGAAATGCCGGTAGATTCATAATCTGACTTGGAAAAGTGCCCGTGTGGCATGCTGAATAAATTATTTCATTTCATTTCATTTCATTCTTCACTTTTATAAAAACTTGCAAATAATAAATATCTGCAAATAAAATGTTTATTTTTATGTATTTACAATGAACGTAGGTAAATATGTGTGTTTATAGTAAAGCCAACAAGAGGTGTACGACTTTTTGTCTCTGCACAAACAAAATGGCGAAAGCATTGTAGTTACTTAGTGTAAATTAAGTCCATGACTGTGGTATGGACAAAGTTCTTTAGCTCGGTAGTGGAATATTTCATCTTCTCTTAGATATTTACAGAGTAAACATAATAAAAATCACCTCGAAGACTTGTGATTTCTTTGAATCCTTACTTATTATTCCAAGTACTTTATATATTTACACTGTTTGACTGATTAGCGACATATGATATGTCATTAGGCTATTTATATGCATTTATATGTTTGTTTGTAGTGATTAACACCCAAGTAGCAAAGTAATAGCCCCAATTACGAGGTAACTGTCGTAGTCAGAATGTGTTTGTTCAATTTCTAGATAATTTCTTAATGAGTGGAAACTATCCGTCTTTGTATCCATTGTTAAACAGATCTTTGTTTTTTTTTTGTCAAATTAATACGTCTCATATAATGCGTGATCCCAAAAAATATTCCGTAAATATGTTTTTCTAAATATAATATATATATTTAAAATATACTTTTCTTTCTTAAGATTTCTTAAGAATAGTTAAATATGTTCAAATAAATTGATTTGGATATTATGCTCATTATTACCGCACCCGTTGTGTTTACTGTTACCACTACTACTTCAATCTTTCATTTATTTGTAATAATTTAATCTTAATTGATTGATTGGATTATCTTAATGGTACAAAAATCACGTTTTTGTAGTAGGTATTTTTAGGGTTTTGCATACCCTTCAGTTACTCCAAAAAAGTATTTTAAATTTGCAGTTTTGGAACTTAAAAGGTTAAAAATATAAAGATTCGAGGATAATCGGATCCTTGATAACTGACAAGGTTCTGTTAATAAAAAAACAAGAAGTTTGGAAAAATGCCAGGTTTTGAGGACAAGCTGAGGGGAAAATTCACAAACTTTTTGTTGTATATATTCACATACTTAAATTATGTTATTATGTTATAACTAAACTCCGCCTAATCCAGCTATTTCAAAGGAAAAACAGAACAAACTTGCAGGAGTGCACGCGTTATGATAATGTATTCCGTAGATGTCCGCCAAAGACAACGGAAGTAGACAGTTAACTGACGGCTCTAATAGGGACCAATTACACGGGTATAGGTTTAACCACTATCTTGTTTAGTTAAATAATGTGCAGGAATGATTAGTGCATTTAGAGCTGATGTGTCATTCTAGAGATCGTTTCCCAATTTGTATGGGAAATGTGTCGAGAGCATTATTTCCCCATACGGAAAACGTTCTCGAGAATGGCACATCTTTAATTGCAATAGCACTAGTGCGTGGTATCAAGTGTGATGCTGGTTTGTGCAAATCCATATCCTACAAAGACGTACCTACTGGATTATTTAATGAAGTTTGACGAGCGAACATACCTACACTTCTAAAGTGGCCACAGAATTAATCGCAAAACATCTCCTCTCAAATAAATTATTAAGCTCGAAATACCAGCCTTAAAGTAAGGCCGAAGACCGATCGGAAGGCACAGACTCCAAGTGTCTTCTATGTAAACATCCTCTTTACACTTCTTCTTCTTCTGGTCTCTTTTTTGAGCAATGTTCATTTCTTATCCTACTTCTACCTTCACTGTAGCTGTGTCCTATGCTTTCAATTCTTCTTTTGTTTCTGTAGTTTTGTGTCTTATATGGCGTGTGGTAGTTTCCTGCTTGTGATTAAGGTCTCTAACTTTTAAGGTGCCCAAGGACCTTTCCTCATAGATTTCCGACGGCCACCATTTTATTGGTAAATTCTCTAAAGACAATGAACCGGACCCAAACAGTGATGGCAAATATTTTATTAACTGCTCCAAAATTATGGCTTTAGCAAAACACCGCGTTTGACATCGGGTTTGTTCAGTAATTGCGGATCTTCCTTGTGGTTTGCGTCCATTAGCGTCAATAGTTTTTGTCGGTGAGCAAATACACGATTCATCTTAATGTATTAAGTATGATTGTCAACAATATCTATTAATGGATAGTATATTTATTACATTGCAACAAGGTTATCATTCAATAAATTACGATATTATATTATCCTGATACGATGAACGATGAACGTATTCAAAAGTCTTTATGTAATATAGTGCTTCAAGGGGAAAAAAACATTTACGTGGTATAAGTATGTTGTACTCATAAGCATGTGGTAAATTGTATACTTATTTTAGTCCATGAAAGTGTACAACGAACTTTAAACTAGATTACTCCTGGTAATCACCGTCCAGTAATGAGTACTTAATGACTCCACCAAATTTTAGATAATTTTTATGTCTAGTTTTAAGATCTTAAAACTTTTTAGCAGCGATGGTAATATAACAAGTAGTTTGGATAGGGATCAGATTTAAATATGTTTTAAGTTTATCTTTTTATGGAGAGGTTAAAAAAACAATGGACGAAAAATATCCCCATCTTTGTCAACCACAAGGACAACCTTTCACGACAACCACAAGGTTGTCATAATTTTCTTGCTAATAAGTTATTTTTACGTGAAAAGGTCAGCCATCTTGATTCCGGGTCGTGGTTATTACTTTCCTCCTAAAAGCCTATGCTATGTAGGAATACGTAAGAGGCAAAGCTTTTTTTTTCCATCGCGAAGTATACCGAGCCGAAGTTGGCCAAAGTATAGGTTTCTGCAGCGAAGTGCCTAGCCACACTATCTTATTCGCCCATCCTCGGTCAACTTCACGAGTAGTTAAAAGCTAGGGTTATAAATATGACTTGAACTGTAGCTGGATAGCCCTCACTACTAGTCGGCCTTTGTATTGGAGTACAAACCCACTAATAGGAATGCCTCCGCGCCACAGGAGTAAAGCGTATACATTGCCATTTGGGCGATATTGATTCTAGCTTTTTGAGCTGCAAAATTAATATCAAACCCCTTCATTCCCCCAAAAATTTTGGCTTGATGATTGTTGTCAGGTGTGACAACGGTCTCGTAATAAAGGATGATAAAGATTTTGGTATTTGGATGAAACAAGTCTGGAAGTGGACTTTTTTCTTCCAGTGGGAGGAAGGCGAAGCAGAGGACGCAATCGGAAAGGCGCTCAGATGGATAGAGAATAATACGTTATGTACATTACATAATAATATAAGTTATGGCTTTTAGATCCCTGATCTCGTCGAAGTTAATTGATTAGAGTGATTACTTCATATATATGATATTTATTTATTTATATTATGATATATAATGTAATTATATCTATATGTATTATATTTTGGAATTACACATATTTTATTATATTAAGACTTAGTCCTTAGTGTATCTGTGCATACTAACTTGTTCGTTTGTCTATCTTCTTGGATATCCCATTATTTTCTCATTTGCTCAAAGGTTAACTGGAAGAGATCCCTTATAGGGTTAAGTTCGCCTTTGTACATGTTTTATTTTTATCTTTTGAAGTTTTGTGAATTGTTTTTGTGTACAATAAAGTGATTACATACATACATACATACATACATACCTAGTCCGGTGAATTCGTGAGTGTCTCAGATCGCAGGCCATAAATATGCGATCCGGGGCTTTACGAATTACCGCCCGTGGTTTCTCTAAAGTTTTACGTCTTGCCTTGGCAAGTAAGTGAGATTTTCTCAAAAAATCTCACTTATGGCCTAGGGTGACGTAAAATATCATAAGGGCAGTTTACGGAAGCAGCTTACTTATCACTTATGTCAGTAAACGGTATCAACTAGGGTGAAAAGGTAATGGTAAAATATAGATTTTTTAGATCATTATTAATTTCCTGCTAATTTTTTTTTCATATACTTGTTATACACAGGCTTCAAAAACAATATTTCTCATAGTACGGCTACATTCAAACATCAGAGTTTAACAAACTACTCTGACTCGAGCATAGAACTGACGGCGCGTGTGCGGCGGAAATACCATTTTCCTCAACTCATGACAAAAACTGCTTCTAACTGGTGGATTTACTTGGTATCTCGAAACATTGGGGTCAGCTTGTGTGTTGAAGACATGGTATTTAGATACTGTAAGGTGGGACTACTTGGAACCCAAGGGGTTATTTGGTAGATACTTAGCGAAAAAATGTGGTAAGCCCGATTTCTCTTAACATCGAAGTATTAAGAGAAGACACGTGTTGTGCGACATTTGTTTCGACTACTGCGATTAGGGCTTAAATCCTTTAATTTGCAAATTACCAAATAAATAGCCCCTTGAGTTTCCAATAGCCTCACCTTGTGGTAGATAAGAAGAAAGCTCAATCACACAAGGAATCGCTGCTAACGATAAAAAAACTACCATTGCCTTGAGAAACAAGGCTAGACTCAATCAAATAATGTTTTCAGCAAAAGAAGCTGAAAATGAGATACCGAAGATCGTATTTTAACGCCAGCAAGCTTTTAAGAAATATGTGCCCAACGGATACATTATTTTCCTCATTTCACTGGTTCTAACTGCACATTAGGAAACATGGGGTCAGCCTGTATGTTGCATAGACTGTGACAGATTAGAGGAATAAGGAAAATGTTAACAATTTTTCTAAAATGGGGATTGATAATGATATCAATTGAAACTGAAATGTCTTTTTACATTCGCAATACATTTGAAATTTAATATTTGGAAATGATAATGAACATCAAAATTAACCTACTAATATTTTAAAATGTATTACACACATACAGACAATGATTAACCTGGTAGAGAATGCCTTAAACGAGAAACGATAAACAAGTAAAAACAACAACAAGCAACTTAACCTATTCTAAGAGAACCTAACTAAATGCTGCGGCAGGGTACCCATGATGCCGGCTCTATTCCCCCGCTAAATAAACAAGCTAATAGATAGAATACTCTTTATTGCACACCTCAACAAGAAAGAAATACAAAAAACGGATAGCACTTAGCATTACAATAGAGGTAAATAATAAGTGATCTTGTCGCTAAAGAATGATCTCTTCCAGAAAAACTTTATAACGCGGTTAGGTAACTCACTTAAGGTTAGTGTTTGGTAAACACACTGCGGAAGGCCCCTATTATTCTAATAAGTGTATACATTGTGCAGATGATATTATGGAATCACGGTATATTGTTCCCAGTACTACATGTTCGCAGTACAGTACACCAGATTTTGTAAAATATCCATCACCAGCATTGCAGAGTGTGTTATCTTTTAGGCCGTATCAAAATGTTCGTGATGATGATGACGTTTATAGTATTTACAAATATTAAAAAAATGTTATTAATCGAGGGTGGTCCGATTTCTTTGCACCCGAGTGTAGATAGCATAGTGTGTTCTTAGCATGAATTGATATCCTATGGATATGGATATAAAGCAGTAAATTTTGCTGATGTACAATTTTGCGTTTGCGTATAGCTTTGGTTTGAAAGTACGATGATGTTTTGCGAACGCGTAGTATGTTATTCAGATTATGATACTAGCCACCGACTCTGTGGCACAGAGCCTTTGCATTGCAAGCAACGTGTGGAATATTTAGACTACTATGTGTTGATTTTATAATCTAGTATAAAATATTGGGATAAGGATTGTGGTAATGAATGGTAGATTAGATTTCTTCCCATATTACCAAATTAGGTTGATAAGAGCCTACCGCTGCCGTGAACAAATTTTATCTGCATTATAAGTAATATGTTTTACCGTTTTCCCAGATGCGTAGTCCCCGAGTGCGAAGCGTCAAACAGCTCCTTATTTTCTGCGCCCTGGACGGCAGCAGCTTTGCCGGCTCACGGACGAGAACAGCGGTGTGCGCGACGTGTACCTTTAGACCCTACACTGCCTTGTGAATCTACTAGCGCCTTCAGTGAAGATGTACTGCCATGTGACCAGTGGCTGTATGCATCAGCCAACACCATAGTTACTGAAGTAAGTTTATTGAACAGTTCTATTAACGGTTTCATGTTCAGCGCTTACAAATGTTCATGCGTTGTCACTATAAAGGTTCTAACACCGCTATTTGCGACGGGTCATTCAAAAGTGTACTGTGCCTTGTTTAGCCTACTAGCGCTACACCATCATCCTGAAGTAAGTCTATCGAAGAGCAGGACAGCGCACACAACGCAACAGCTTCTTGTTTAGTGCCTCCGGGATCATTTTTAGCGTTGTCTGTACGGGCGTTAGCACCGCTGCAGGCAATGTACATGTACCTATGTCTCTCGAACGCATCCTGCTCTGTGAGTCCACTGATGGCTTCATCGATGATGTGCATCCTTGAGAACTACCCTCTGCGTATAAGGCAACACTATCTTTGTCACTTAAGTAAATCTACGAGTTATTTTTTTTTTGTTTTGTTCCCAAATGCAGACGCGTTGCCAGTATAAAGGCGTCACCACTGCTGTATCCGATATGCGCTGCTCGAACTCACCACGCCCTGTGAACTTAGGTGCTTTTGATCAACCGTCGCTAAAGAAAATCACACAAATCGTCAAAGAGTTTCCTTTATAAAAAATTATGTACAAACATGTTTAACGAAAAGTTTATTTTGGAAGCTGACTGTTTATATTAATAACTGTAAGTTCACAGAATAATTTAAAACATCAAATTGTGATTACAAACGTGACCTGATGTTCACAGCCCAATTAGCGACGTATCATTGCCATTGTAAAGAGGTAAATGCTGTAAAAAACATGATAATGATCTTGGTTCATGGCATTGTGAGTTTTTGTGGTCATCTCGTGGCTCGTTCAACTGAGATAAGTACATAAAAAGTGCATAAAGTATTGCCGTTGGGAACACTCAAAAACTTAATAAGTCTCTACGTGTCAATTAATTGTGGTTTTAAACCATCGACGAGATTTGTTCATACTACAATGGTGGCGAACAAGCATACTGCCAGCCTGATGGTAAGCAGCTACCATAGCCTGTTTAGCAATACTAGAAACATGATCCGCGAGTTTCCGACCCTTTGAAAACGTGGAAAATATAAAGAAACCCTTTGAAGAATCCCATACGTAGGTCCTTATTAAAGAACTCATTTCACATTCGTCTATATAAGTATATTACGTAAGTATAAGTAAAAAAGGCATCTGATATTGACCAATAAAGTGTCATATTAATGAACATTAAAATATTTGTTTTTGTTAACTGTTTTTATTGTGCAATAAAACTTATTATTGCAGGGTATAGATACTATAAATGACAGAGAGTCCAAGCTGGCACTAGCTGATGGCCGCTTCGGCAAACAAGTTCTAGAGTTGAGACCGCGATCGATTAACGTAGTAATCATATTCGTGGATGAGAGCTGAAAATCGAACTCAGAAGCGTGCCATAGGATAGGCCTATGATGATGATGATGATGATGAATTGACACGTTCGGACTTGTCAAGTTTCAGAGTTGACTCGATGGCAATTCATTACGGTCTTTATCTGTAAACGGAGGTCAACGACGTTTATCATTTCGAACTTTGTTATTTTTGAAATGAGAGTTTGATGTTAAGGTAATGACTTTAACCTTTTTAAGCGTGACAAGGTTCATTGTACTTGGTCCGCAATCGTAATAAGTACAGGCTAAGTAAACTTTAAAAAACGAACGTAAATATTGACTTAAATTACAATTGGAACTGTTCGTAATATAAGTCAGAATCAAGTTCAAATATTTAAAACCAATGTCATACGCAAAATTATGTACTTAAAAAAATTCGGTGATCTGTTTTTTGAGCAGGGAAGGATATAAAGTTTTTACTCTTCATGAATTAACCTTAAGGATGACAGCGATCAAGGATATGTTATACAGACCACTGAAGCAAAAGGTAAACAGCTTGTTGTATTAGAATATCAAAGAAAAAGGGTAAGGGTAGAGAAACGTTGAAGAAGGAAAGTTCCTGTACTCGTTCCGTTTTTTCCGGACTTTGCTAGCCCACAATATTCTGTGGGGAGAGAGGGCTTAAATGGTTACTATGCGATCAAAGCCTCTTTTTTCAATAAAGAAAAAAAAATTGTACACGAGAAGTACCTGTTGTCCAATAATTGGGGCTTTAATGTACTTCATGTGTATGCGTGATAAAACACACGTTACCATCACATTCCGTTACAGACCTCTTTATAAAATTAATTGAGATAAGAAGATGGATTCAGAACTGAAGGAATGTATTGTGTCCTTTTGTTAGGTGTTCTGATAAAAGGACACAATAGTTTCTTTCTTTCATATTTATTTATAGCATTAGAAGGAGCCCGCAACTTCGTTAGTAAAATAGGGTCCAACAACCTTATTTCGAGCTTCCTTGTAGTCAGGTAAAAAAAGATCCTACCTATAAAACAATTTAGGTCCTCTTCCCGTATCAAAAAAATACAAAACCTGTCCATTTTGATGATGCCGCGAAGATATTCCGACCAATACGTTGTATGTAAATCGACACTAGCGCTGGTTTATTACATTACTAGCTGTGCCCCGCGGTGTTACCCGCTCATCCCACGGGAACACTAAATTTATTCGGGATGAAAAGTATCCTATGTCCTTTCCCGGGTCTCAAACTATCTCCATACCAAATTTCATCTAAGTCGGTTCAGCGGTTTAAGCGTGAAGAGGTAACAGACAGACAGACAGACAGACACACTTTCGCATTTATAATATTAGTATGGATTATTACATAAACGGGTTTACTCGCGTCGTAGAAGTCGAATA
Organism: Apotomis betuletana; assembly: GCA_932273695.1. NCBI lineage: Eukaryota > Metazoa > Arthropoda > Insecta > Lepidoptera > Tortricidae > Apotomis > Apotomis betuletana. The sequence continues at coordinate 4,260,173 of OW026310.1, forward strand.
TCGTTCAACATGTTTCGAATCGATTCGTGATTCATCATCAGGAGAGCCGATCAGTCGTAGCGGTGGCCAATCAAACACTGCCACCCGTTTCGTATCTTATTTTAATATGTCTGAGATTAATGTTATTAAAACTATCGTGAGACATCTTAGTCGCCACTCGCCATAAGTCATTGACATTTTGACTTTTTTATATTATTTTTATTGAATTATTTATTGGGCTTTTTAATTTTTTATCAATGAATTATTTATTTGAGTTTGTATCGTTTTTTAATTTATTAATGAATTTATTTACCTAACTTTTTTAAAGTGATTTTTTTTATGAATATGCAACCATTTATTTCTAATCAATGTATGATCAATGTTTTACCTGTGTTCTTTTGTTGTGTTTTTATGTGTTGTTGTTTTAATTATTATTATTTTTGCTTTGTATAATGTTAAATTAAAATTACAAGTAAGCGATTTGGTGTATACTGTAAGCTTATTTTGGCTTGAATTAATTGAATGAATGAATAAGTCGAAGGCAGCCTTGACACTGTCACTAATGAATAGCTAGCATGTAGGTGGTATTATAAATGATAGCGATCTGATCGGAGTTGCGCACGGGTGCGTCCTCAACGCTCCATGCGCTTGCGCCGCGTGAGTGGGTGTGATGCTAAAATTCATACCTGTCATTGAGTTAGTTACATCAAAATTTAGAAATTTAATTTCCACTTTGTCGATATGACGAATTGTAATAATTGCAATGAATTAGAGCAAATCGCGAAATTTCGGGATCGATGGATATTTCTAAAATGGTGGGATCAATGTTTTCAGAAACTTCTGAATAAAACACTACACAAGGAAAAGCTATTATCGAAAAGCTATTATTAGCTATTTCGAGTGTACTTTATAATACGCCAAATAAGCGACATACCTGAGACAGATATTAAATCTCTAGTATATCGTCTTTAACAGTTGTTAAAATGCAATGTCTGCATTTCGAGCGGCATAGAGAGACATTTCACGTTACTACTTGGTCAAGTTAAGTTTGCGTCTGCTATCTATGTTGTCGTATATAAATGAGGCGCAAACTTAACGCGATAATAATTATACTAGGTGCATCGCTACTTCTGAAATATCTCCGATATATTAGAGACATACGTAGAATTAGGGCCCTGATCTTCGTAAAAACTGCCTGAGGATTTAGTCTACATTGCACTAGTAGTCTGTTGATTGGTTGTGTGGCGGTTGTGTGACTGGCTATGATCACACGCTGAATTTTGAGAACAGAACCGGAAGGAGGAGCTGTGCACCATGGCGCACCGTAAAACGATCGGTCGTAATGCGACACGCAGTGCAGTATGAGCCATTCTTGATATAAATCAGGCGCGAGTAGGCGTGTGACCCCGCGATCCACCCATTGAAAAACTAACCAACTTGGTCGTAAAAAGAGCAGAGGGTTTATGACTTTTATGCCATTGGCATAAGGCACATCGCGATGGAAAAGCATCCGACCTTCACCTCCAAACGCATCCATCCGCTATCGCAAGTGAAGCGTTGCAATGAATGACAATAAAAACACAATAGCACGGCATTACGGATTAGTGCGGTAAAAAGTGGCTACTAAGTGAGATATCAAGGTGTATTACGTAAAATACTTTACCTCACCCTAGGCTGTAAGTGGAATTTTCTGCCCGCTACGCACGGAGGACACCTCACTTCCTAGCCAAGGCATGACGTAAAACTTTAAACAAACCACCGTAGAGCCCCAGATCGCATTACTTATGGCCCTCACCTCCGGTTCGGGCCACAAACATCTGCTGTCTGATACATTCGCGAATTCACTGCCCTAGGTATGCAAAGTACTATTACAAGTGCTCGAAAAGAGCGTTTTCTATGCAGTCAAATTGTGCTTAATTACTTTTCAGTTTTTCATCTCATCAGATGTCCATCTGACTTAACAATTGATACAAAGATTAAAGCTCAAAAAAAATTGAAATGCGTAACCTGGTGGAAGAGAACCCATCCATCTGACTTTCTTTATTTGCAAAAAGTTTTATTAAAGTACAACAAAAGGTTTGTGATACTTAAGACGTAATAACAGGTAACCCATCATACATGCCGTACACAGCTTTGGCAACTTCGTCTATACTATTGTAAAATTCATAAACTCCATTGAAAATTAGTTTTTTAATACAGTTGCTCAAAAAGTGGTACTTTTCGTAGCTGCAAATCGTGCGAAAAGTTGGTTATTTCGAACTAGTGCTTTTTACTTTTCAAATTTTTTTAATTTTCTGTTTTACTAACACTAACACGTCATACCTCATACATCCAAACAAAGGTCAATCACTTTCTGACTTTATTTATTACGTCATGCATTGCAGGTGTATATTTCATAGTTATGCTTAAAATAGTAGATTGTTCAACAAGGGACTAAAACAAGCCATAAAGACACGAGATGTTTTAGCCACCCGAGCTAAGCGAGGGTGGCTAATAGTTCGAGTGTCATTATGGTTGTTTAGTCTCGCGTTAAACACTCTACTTTTCACTTTGAATGCGAGGAAAATAAACGACGTTCAATATAAAATTACTATATATATTATAACAAAGTTTCTTAAAATTACGTAGTACAGCCGTTAATCTAACCTCAGAAAAATTGAAAGGGCAATTTGAACAATTCTTTACATTTAAATGTGTGGTTTTCCCCTGTAAATTAAGCTGAGTCGGCGTGGTTTGTAATTGAGAATGAGAAGTATGTTCAATATTTTCACTCGAAGTCGAAGTAAAAGTTGGAGAGAATGGAGAGTATAGTAGAGAGTAGACCTTTTCTCAAAAAGGTTGCCGATGGTCATTTTATTAGGCTCATTCTAATCCCGCGATGTTGATGGGCGTGGGTCAAATGTTGGTTGTGATTTCTGCTTTGAGGATATTTTAATTCCTTCAATATTAGCCTTCGATAGATATTGTATTTATTTTGGATTGACTCCTCTATATAGCATTCAGCATTATTCTTCTTCACTGGAAGATGATGATTACCTACATATTTTGTCCGTAATTTATAAAGTGACACAATAAATTGGTCTAATTGGTGATTACAATTCAAGCTTAATACAAGTACCTACGAGATGTCCGCTCATTCAAAATTCTGATAGAAAAATGTTCCGTGGTTTTTTATTTTTTTTGTAAAGTGGCGCTTTAAACGCTTGCATATTTAGCTAACAGATTCAAAATTGAAAACTATTTTATTTAAGACTAATATAGACTATGCATGAAAAAATTACATTCGTATTCGTAATAATTAATCGTGTTTCATGAAATAAAATCTTTAATTTTTATATTTTTGAGCAGTTGTAATTTTGAGGTTATTTTCACGCACCAAAAAGTTTGTATACCTATCACTGAAAATGGCTATAAACCTCCATTCACAAACGTCGTGATTGGCTGTTTAGGGGTTTCCAAAGTAAATTAAAACAATTTTACTTTAGTCCCTAGAGATTAATAAGGAGCTTTAGTCCCGATATGCAGAGACTAAAGTAACATTTTAAGAGCATGAGAAGTGAAAAATATTTAAATTGCATATTGGATCAATCAAAGGGTTATCTATTAAAAAAACTCAAAAACAGTTTTAATAATTTGTTTGAGTCACTATTATTTAATGAGCAAATGAGTATAATGCGTGACCTAAAAAAATTAAAAAGAAAAGTATTGTCACAGATTAGATAATACAGTATTAAGCGTGACCGACGCGCTGCTTTATTAATTCATAATATGAATTTGTGTATTAAATAATATATTTATTTACAATTATATGAAATGTAAAGAACTAAAAAAAGATTCACGATGTTTATTGTTTAGAATCAATTAAATTACTGTGTAACATTATCATATCTCTTCTGAAATATTAAAACTATTTCTTTTGATTTGGCTGAATGATGACAGCCGACGCCATCTTGAAAAAAAATATTACAATTAAGAGTAAAAATTTACTTTTTCATTCAAGATTGTTTTAATTATGTGTAAATGACACGTAAGTTTTATAAAATAAGACTTTTTGATTGAAAATGATGGATTCTTATGTTATTAGAATAGATTGAACACCGCCTGTTATACGAGCCAAGGCAAAAATTGCAAGTGAGAGTATTTTACCCGCAAAATCGAAAGAAAAATTATATAGCCGTCTATGAACATTTTATTGGCTGGAAACGAGAATACGAGAATTAATTAAATTAAATTAAACTTAATAAAACTTTAAACTTACCAGCCTTGGCCTTCAATGCGACTCTTCACCTTATTTCAGCGTAGTTTTGCATATTTGAAAAAAAAAATCTCTATACGGCCCCCCTTTTGTCGACTCTGACCTTTTAAACTTGTATTATTGCAATTTTTCGCATATGTATAAAAAAACGTTGTTTGGTACACGTGTGGAAGTGTCATTTTAACTCATCCCGAGCTTGACCCTCGCCTCGCGGCTCGGGCCAAGACTCCTCGGGACTCGTTCAAAATGACATCCTTTTCACACTTGTATCAAAAACTACTATTGTGCACTCATCACGCCGAAACGGCTGGACAGATTTTTACCAATTTTGGTACAGGGATAGCTGGACATTCAAACCATACTTATTGGATAATTTTACCCAGCTACGGTATAAAAATACGCGGACGAAGTTGCACCTTCACCTTGCAGTATTATGTGAAAAAATCCGGCCAAGAGCATGTCGGGCCACGCTCAGTGTAGGGTTCCGTAGTTGCTCATCCTTCACAATAAACTGCTGTTTTAAGCCCGAGGTTTAAGTTAAGAAAGATTTTAAGCTCTATAAAAAGGTCGTAAACGCCCTAGAAACTGTAATCACTTATTACCTTCTGGAAGTCAACTTACGACCTTTTAAAGAAAAAATATGAAATTTGGCGATAACTCAAAAATGGCTCGACCGATTTTGTTCAATATAGTTTTCATTGAAAGTACTTATAAGGCCTCATTAACATGAATTTCTCCGATTTTTTTTGACCCGTGGTTGAAAAGTTAGAGGGAAGGGGGGGCACTATTTTTTTTGTTTTTGGAGCGAATATTTACAAAACTGCTGACTTTATCAAAAAATAATGTTAGAAGACGCCTATTATTTTTACAAGACCTATTCAACGAACCACTTTAGGTGTTCGAGAGGTACCCGAAAAAAAAATTTTTTTTTAATTTTATTTTACCGTTCTTAATTCAGTAAGATTAGCTGAAAATTTGGCAAAATGAAAGGACAACTTTTATCTATCAGGATTTGTAGGTTATAGAGCCAAGTTTAATTTTATCTACTCTCCCTCCCTCTCAGGGGTGAGCGTCACCCCCCCGCGCCCTCGAATGTGTCCCGGAGCGCGGTATTTTCCACATTAAAAGAAAACCGTTTACGGTACATACAAAGTGTATAGGAACGAAATAATTCTAAATAAATTTACTATAAACCTTTCATACATACAAAAGCGATAGCACTTATAGAATCGGCGCAATCTGTTACCAAATACTAACGTTTTTAATTATTGATCTTTTTTTTCTGCTAAAAGGTTAGTTATCTCAAAAACTGCACATTTCTCGGCCAAAATATGTATGACAAAAGTAAAGAATGGAAAATGTTCTTTCTAAAAATGTATAATTTATTTCTGTTTCTCTTTCATTTACCGTTGCAATGCTATTTTTTAAATTTATGTCATTTGGCCATTATGCGAAATATAAATATTCGTACTAGTTAAACGGTGCTACTTTCAATACCATATAGACTTCTTATATGTTTTTCTGTAAGCTACAAGTATTGAACTATATTCTGTAATTTTTTTTTTTTTTTTAGCCTCACTATTTTAGGAAATAAGGGGTGTGTGGGGAAATCGTCAAGTTTTGCTCATTTTCGTAAATAACTTCAAAACCGTTTAATTTAGAATGATAAAATATATATATTTGAGATGTTCATAATGTATCCTTTCATTTGATATGTCACACGATATACTTTGCTATTTTTAGGGTTCCGTACCTCAAAAGGAAAAAACGGAACCCTTATAGGATCACTTTGTTGTCCATCTGTCCGTCCGTCCGTCCGTCTGTCAAGACCCTTTTTCTCAGGAACGCGTGGAGGTATGAAGCTGAAATTTATATCAATTACTCAGGTCTACTGTCCCTTGAAGCTGTGAAAAAATCAAACTTCTAAGCCAACGCAATCAAAAGATACAGCCGTTTATGCCGCAAATTTTCGACACTTGCAAGGGAATCAAAACCTACAGGGTGCTTCCCGTGAACTCAGAATCTTGAAATTTGGTACGAAGCAACGTCTTATAGCATAGATAAAGGAAAAATTACGAAAACCATAAATTTTTTGTTACATCACATAATATATATTTTTTTAATAATTTTAAACTTACTACCCATTTCCTCATAAACGCGTAGAGGTATTAAATTGAAATTCATACCAAATACTCAGGTCTATAATACCTTTAAGCTGTAACAAAATCAAACTTCTATGTCAACGCAATCAAAAGAAACAGCAATTTAAGCTGCATATTTTGAAACTCGCAAGTACTCGCAAGGGAATCAAAACCTAAAGGGTACTTCCAGTCGACCTAGAATCTTGAAATTTGGCATGAAGCAACGTTTTATAGCACACATAAAGGAAAAATTCCGAAAACCTTAAATTTTTAGTTACATTACAAAATATATATTTTTTAATAAATATAAACTTATTACTTTTTTCCTCATGAACGCGTAGAGCTATCAAGTTGAAATTCATATCAAATACTTAGATCTAATTGCCTTTAACCCGTGAAAAAAAAAAAAATTCTAAGTCAACGCAAAAACGCAAAAAAAGAAAAAAAAAAACTTAGTAAATAAATAACTTTAATAAAAGAACTTTCGCAAGTCTGCTGCAAGGCTAGTATAAGTGTTTCAGTTATATTATAGATAAATGATATGTGTTAATATAAAATAAAGGATTACTTAAACGATAAAGAGATCTTTGTCTTAAATTTATGCTCCTCCATCTTTCCCCATTGTAATGTTATGAATTTCATTTTGCAATAAAAATACCATAGTTATGACTCGATTGTCGTAATGAACGAACTTTGTAAACCTTGCAGGTTTGTACGGAACCCTCGGTGCGCGAGTCCGACTCGCACTTGGCCGGTTTTTTTTTTCTAATTTCCCCCTCAAATCTGGCCCCCATGTTTCAAATTACTTGATTTACTTTACGTTACGTTACATTTCCATGTTTGGGTCATCAATTTACATTCGTGTACCAAATTTCAACTCAATCGGTCCAGTAGTTTCGGAGAAAATTCGCTATGATTATAGTAGGATCCCTCGTGTGTCTGTGTCAGTCCGTCCGTCTGCCATAGCCAATTTGCTCCGAAACTACTGGACCGATTGAGTTGAAATTTGGTACACATATGTAAATTGATGACCCAAACATGGACGTGCAACGTAACGTAACGCAAATTAATAAATTTTGACATGAGGGCCAGTTATAGGGGGCAAATTAGAAAAAAAAATGGCAAAGTATATCGTGTGGCATATCAAATGAAAGGGTACATTATGAACATCTCAAATATATATATTTCATCATTCTAAATTAAACGGTTTTGAAGTTATTTACGAAAATGAGCAAAACTTGACGATTTCCCTACACACCCCTTATTTCCTAAAATAGTGAGGCTAAAAAAAAAAAAAAATACAGAATATAGTTCAATACTTGTAGATTACAGAAAAATATATAAGAAGTCTATGGTATTGCAAGTAACACCGTTTAACTAGTACGAATATTTATATTTCGCATAATGGCCAAATGACTTAAATTTTAAAAATAGCATTGCAACGGTAAATTAAAGAGTAACAGAAATAAATTATACATTTTTAGAAAGAACTGTTTCCATTCTTTACTTTTGTTATACATATTTTGGCCGAGAATTGTGCAGTTTTTGAGATAACTAACCTTTTAGCAGAAAAAAAAGATCAATAATTAAAAACGTTAGTATTTGGTAACAGATTGCGCTGATTGTATAAGTGCTATCGCTTTTGTATGTATAAAAGGTTTATAGTAAATTTATTCAGGATTATTTCGTTCCTATACACTTTGTATGTATCGTACACGGTTTTCTTTTAAAGTGGAAAATACCGCGCTCCGGGACACATTCGAGGTCGCGGGGGGGTGACGCTCACCCCTGAGAGGGGGGGAGAGTAGATAAAATTAAACTTGGCTCTATAACCTACATTTCCTGATAGATAAAAGTTGTCCTTTAATTTTGCCAAATTTTCCATATATTGCAATCTAATTTTCTTGGATTATCTGTCGGCGTTATACATACACATACTCATACCAAATTTCAGCTTTCTAGTAAAATTTAAAAAGGAAGAGACCGGGAATCGAACCCGGTACCTCTGGATTACCGGTCCAGCGTGTTAACCACTTCGCTACCCTAACTCCAAGCAACCGATCGAATTTTTCCTAATGCTTTGTGTGTCGATCTTTGAAAGTTTTTAAGCTTTGATTTTTGTATCAATGGTTTAAAAAATTTGGTATGTATCCACATTAAAAAAATTGACATTACACGTTTCATAAAATTTATGATCATCTATGTATTCACTAATTGAAACCTTTGTTTCTAATTTCAGTTTAATCTTGCGTGTCAGGAATGGAAGCGAACCCTGGTTGGAACGGTGCATAACATTGGCATGTTGGTTTCCTTGCCCATCCTTGGCTATATCTCCGACCGGTAAGTTTTTTTTCCAATTTCGTTTTCTTGTACTGAACTCAGTTGAGAGTTACCATCGCTTTTAAAGGTTAATAATCATATATATCTCCATTCACTTGTCATAACTACTATGCTCATTCACTACTACTCACTTTATATTATTTCAAACTTTATGAAATATTTTTTTTATTTTATCAATTCGTCTAGTTATCGATATAGTCGAGACTTCTTTGCTTGAAGAGTGACTCTAATATATGATGGATGAGAATAAGTCAGTTCAGTTCAGTTTATTTAATTAGTCTGCGGCATATTCGTCCTACACTATTATTACTTCATAATATATAAAGGCTGTACCTATTTATAATTCTTCGTCGCGCGTGTCATTTCTGATAACAATTCCCTTCAATACTCACCCCGCATAATATTCGAACTCCCTAAATCAAAATTACCATGGTTTCCAGATGGGGTCGCAAAACCGCGCTGATCCTCTCCTGCGTGCTGGTGGGGGCCATCGGCTCCCTTAAAGCTTTCTCGATCAATTACGAGATGTACGTGATAGTGGAATTTCTGGAAACTGTGGCTGGAGCCAGTGCCTTCCCTGCCGCCTTCATTATGAGTAAGACTATTTGATAATTATACATTATATGATATTTAATACTGTGACCTGACCTCTGTTGGGCACTGTCAGTAAATTATCTTCTTCACCATTCTTCAGTTAATCCAACTGTTAGAATCCGCAGTAATGTACAGCCAGCAGCAGTATAACACTGAATTATCTGTAAGTATAGCAGCAAAATTCTCAAGAGGTTGCTGTTGAGAATTTTATTGTTGCCAGCAATCGCTTCTGTAACTTCTGTAGCACTATTGTATTGTTGAAGCTCTTGGTATCTTAAATTTATTATCATAATCGAAGTGTATTTTCCCGTTTCCAGCAATTGAACTGCTCGGTCAAGAAAAACGTGTATTAACAACAGCGTTCCTTGGCATCATGCTGGTTATCGGCGGCCTGAGCTTCGCATTGCTCGCAAAGACCTTTCAGTACTGGCGCACCTTTATTCTAGTCGTCTACCCGCCATCTCTACTCTTTCTTCTTTACATTTACTTCCTCCCTGAGAGCATCAGATGGCATCTGTCCAAGGGAAACAAAACTGATGCCCTTGAAATCATAACGAAAGCTGCTAAAATGAATAATATAACGCTATCAGAGGAAACGATGAGGCAGCTTCAAGAAGCAAAAACGGCGCCTGTTGATGAGAAAAAAGAGGAAGAATCAGGGTTGTGGATGCAAGTGTTCAGGTCTCCGATCATCATGAGGCGTTTAGCGATCTGTTCTTGGTGGTGGATCACTTGTACGTTCGTGTTCTATGGGCTGGCGATCAACTCGGTATCTCTGGCGGGAGACAAGTATACCAACTACATGTTGGTGGTGAGCGTCGAGGTGATTGCTGTGGTCACTAACGCGCTGGTGCTGGATCGCATCGGCCGTAAGCGCACGTTGCTGATCGCGTACATCGTCTGTGGAATTTCTTGCGTCGCCATCACTTTTGTGCCCCCAAGTAAGTTCAAATGATGATCGGTCACTTTTTTTTTGCAATTACGGCATAAATAACAACTGTGTATAGTACTACTACTGTAGTGTGTAGTACTGTGTTAGAGCTAGAGATTTTTGATTTGTTATTTTGTAAGTATTTTTTTTTTCGTTAATAGAATTTTCTTCCCTTCGTTTTTATTGATATAATCAATACTTCAGCAAAATGCAGTTACTCTCTACATGAACATTAATTATGTTGTATTGTTGGATAAAAAGCTTGACTTAACGATATAACACCCATACATAGGTCTATTTGAGAGATCAGTTCATTCATTCATAATTTAAGAGCTTCGCTCTTGTCGGTGGAGTAATCGCCACTCTTCCCTATTTCTTGATAGTGTTTTGGTCTCCTGATACGACATAGTGCCCACTTTCTCTTTCACTTGACTAAAAAACGTAATTCTTGGTCTTCCTCTACCTCTTTTCCCGTTCACTTTGCCTTCCAGGATGTTCACAAAGAAAGCATCATGTCGCATCAGGTGTCCAATCATCCGTCCACTTCTATTTTGGATGGTTTTCAGTAAGCAACGGCCTTCCTTTACCATACTCAAGACCTCATCAGAGAGATTATTTCTTATATTCCCCTTACGAATTTCCAGCGATGTCCTGGCTAGCGACGCTACTATACCTTGTGGGCAAGATCGCCATCACTCAGGCGTTCAGTGGCGTCTACATGTACACGTCAGAGCTGTTCCCGACGCATGCTCGCCACAGCCTGCTTGGATTCTGCTCCATGGTGGGCCGCTTAGGCTCCATTGTGGCGCCGCAGATGCCTTTACTTGTAAGTAATCATAAATATCATCTCGTAATCATTCGTAGCTTTCTTATTCAGTACCTAACTATATATAGACTTCCGTAAAGTGTCATCTGAACTTATGAATTACATTAAGGTTTATTGGGCCATTTTAGTATTTATAAAACCCAGTTTTAATTTTAATTGACAAAAAATAGTTTCTGTGCACGTCTTATATGAATGTTAGTTAGCAGCATGGCAATATCTAAGAAGTGTCCCAATTAATATTTTTTAAATTAATTGAGATTCTCATTAGGCTGCAGCTTGGGAATAAGCTGCCTCAGCCTCAAAAACTCACCACTCATGATTTATGCGCAGCTGTTTACTCTAACTGTCTCAATAAAATCCATTTAGCTACTCTTATAACCGTTCCACGCAAGAAGTCTAGTCATGCATTTACAAATTGATTTTTGAAACAGATTTATAAGTACCACCCCAAGTATAGCGACCGTAGACCTCATAACGAATACATCGGACAAATTCCGGGGTGCAGAGTTTTAAGGCTTTTAAGATTGCATATTACTACTAGCTATGCAGCTGAGCGAATTGGGAGAAGAAATTGGCTTATTATTTTCGCGGCGACAGAAAAATTAAAGAGCAGCAAACTATTTGCAACTAAAATAATAACTTGTCAGCGATTAAATATTTTGGCAATCATTTATATTAAATGAGCTTTAAACTAAGGATATTTTAAAATTCAAATAATGGCAGCTACTTTAAGGTAGCAGAAATAATAAACAAGATTACTGAAATCATAGGTGAGGTACTATAAATAATGACTTGGCGACTAATATTAGCAGAAGGATAACACACTTTATATTAGTGGCAACTACAGGTCTCCATCTAAAAAAGCATTTTGGGCTTTGATTTGCTGGCAGCTTAAATATTAAAATGGGTACTATATAAAAGTAATGGGGAGTTATTTTTTTAGTTTTCGAAACCATAATTTAATGAAAACGGCGATAAGCGTTTTTTAGGTAAAAATGTTTTGCCCATACAAAACACGCTTATTTTAGTCCGAATCTAGCTAAAACACGCTACGCTAAAATAAGCATTGCATTATCATAAGACTTGCCTCAGAACCGAAGCTGTCAACCCCGATTCCACGTGGTCTTGTCTGCCCTACCCCTAGAGTGTATATAAAAAGCCGGAGGCGCGGAGGGAGAGCAGCCCTCGCCCGCCGTGACAAAGCTCGGGAGCCGTGCGGAGCGGAGCGGCTGAGGCTGGTCGCCGAAGGCGACCAACAAGCCGAAGCTGCGGAACGGAGTACGGGCGACCGTGCTTTGCCACGCAAGGGCGGAAGGGCTGCACTTCCCGCAGCGCCGGAGCTAAGGCAGAGTCTGACACAATATCCAAAAAAATATTGTCGGTTTTAGGAGTCCATATCTCGGTAATTATTAAGTTTAGAAAAAAGTTGTCCATACAAAACACGTTTATTTTAACGTATTCTATACGATAGAATCATAAAAAATAGGTGTCAATATGACATCACACCTGACGAAAAATTGACCAAAATCAGAGCCACTAAATAAAACTATAGACCAAAATTATTATTTATACATGCAATTTTCAACTTTGATTAAAGCTCTTAAATTGTCGCACAAAGTATTTTTTTTATGACCTTGATTTATTTTATATGTAATCTCTATTGAACAATTAGAGTAGGCCATTTTCAACTTTTTATCCGCTGTCATGTTTCCGCTTAATTAGTTAATTCAGTCGCCAAAACAATAACTCGATGCTAGTTTATATTGAAACAAAGCCGAAAATTGATTACTTAGCTGCTACTTTTTACTTTAATAGTATCCGCAATTAGTCGCCAACTTATTATTTTTGCTATCCCCTTTAATGTTTATAAATCCCTAAATCTGATTAATTTGTCGCCGCGTTAAATACATGCCGAAGAAATTTATCAATACGAAACTAAACTCAGTGGGCTTAATTGATACTATTTATATCTCACACGACGTATGGCCACGTACTTTAGCTCCAGTGGAGATGCTTAGTCTACTTGCGCCTAAAATCTATACTTAAACAAAAAACTGATCACTGTAGAAAAGCAATTGTGATATATTGTCATTACTCAATTTCAGGCAATCTACGTGGAGTGGCTGCCATCAGTGCTGTTCGGGAGCGCAGCGCTCGTGGCGGGTGCGTTAATGATGACCACTCCTGAGACCCTCAATACGCGATTGCCAGACACCATCCAGGAGGCCGAGGAACTTGCCAACCAGCACAAGACTAAACCAGAAACCATGGAAATGAAGGCCGCTTGCTAGCTCATTCCTTAACTGGAATCAATGATGTGGACATCCGGGATAATGACTATCATGTTTTTTCTCACATGAAGAAAACCAATACTAGCACTAATTTATATGTGTAATGTGTATCCAGTGGTTTGACTTCAGATAAAGATCTGTGCCAAGAAAAAATAAGTGTCGTTATCAAATAATGTAAGCTAGCCTGTTTTGAGGACACAAGTATTGTGTTGTAGCATTATCTGAGACAATCTTGGAGTAGTTATAACCTGAACTCCAGTCTTTCGCTTATTATCTACATGGCCAATACAAAATCCGGTATGTTCGGAACTTGTGAAGTTTGTCATAAACCAACGTCGAATTGTGGTGACAACGGCTATTTGACGCCATGATGAATTACAATAGTTTCTAATGCTCATATCGTATCTCCAGCCCCTCTAGCACAACTACGCTTCGAGACTCTTGTCGCGCGACTTAGCATCGCCCGTCACTCTCTCACAGTACGGCGAAGAAAGAGATAGGTAATATTTCTCGTGCAAGAAAGACCCGCTTGTCACAGTTGTGCTAGAGGTGTAGGTATTACGAGTATATCGACATTATATTTGCAATGTGATGTTTATCATGATGAAATAGGAACGTTTTTCGATAAGTCAATGATTTGAAGTACTAAATATTCCGAATTGTATTATACTTATTTAATTTTTCTTTCTTCTGACACTGCATAACTGTTGAAATGTATAAATTGTTTCAATTAACCCTGGTGCTATATTAAAGAATTGACGGAAAATTATATGGCGTTAATAATAAATCGAATAGCTTTAGCTAATAGTATCAAAATCTTTTTAAGGGCAGAAATAATTGCATTCCTAGTAATATGCAGTCATTTATTTATATAGTGGGATATTGAACAGTCTGATGTAAATAATAAATATTATTATGACAGTGTGTTCAAATAATATTAACGATTTAAGTAGTTTTTTTTTTAACGTTGTGTTTCTTCATATAGTATTTACTGAAAATGTTCCAATACGCTCTGGCATATTCAGGAATTGTGAGAGTATGAGGTTCTTAATACTTAAATGTAATGTAACGATTTTTTGTAAATCATGTAAGTACCGTTGACTATACATATTCATGTTATTTGTCAACAGGTTCGTACAAACATTTTGCGTAGTATCAGAATACGAGTAGTAATTTTATGTAATACAAGATACATATATTTAAGTTCTTCACTTTTAGCAGATTTGTGAAAGATGAAGCCTCCTTTGGTTTTATGTGTGCGTGTCTACGAACCAATCATAGAGACGTGTTGCTTCTGAGCATCTGTCACACCGTCAATGTGACAGATGAGCACACGGACAAAACTTAGCCGTGGCTAACCAAAACTGGCTCAGAATCAGGTCCATCGGTATGACTTAGTATAGAAACCTTACTTTTGCGAGAGGCTACCAAATGCTGACAGATCCGGTGAATCGGATTGCAATCCCTATTGAGAATGACGGTTTCTTTATAATTCATTTATTGCGTGACAAAATGCAATAATTATTATTTTATAAATTATTATGCTGCCTGCAGGTTAATATTGTAATGTGTCTTTATTGACTCCTAGAATTACTTATTATTCCTCGAATGTTTCATTTCCAGGAAAATCAGTTCGTAGAAAGCATTCTTCTTTGCAAGCGTAAACTATTTGAGATTAATCAATGTAATCAATATAATGATATTTGCAAGAATTATGAAAGATGTATTCACAGAGGATTCAGCGAAATGACTTCTCGGCGAAATAAAAACCTTCCACGAAATCAGTTTGTAGGAGAGTCAAAGGGCTCCCATTCTGATGATGATAAAGATAACAAATTATTTTTGGGATCAATTTGCAAGCCTGATTTTGATAAAGTGGTACGAATGTATAGGTGCCTGTCGACTGAAGCGGAGTAAAGTGAACCAATCAGGCTGCGTCGCTGTGAAGCCTAAAAGAAGTGCATTTAAATCTGAGGAATGCAATACGTCCATTTGACACAGCTCCGCTCTATTGGACAGACAACTTTAACCCTAAAATGTATGATGATTTACACGTTACTGAAATGACAAGTCAAAATCTGAATGTTGCCAATAAAGACGTTGTCAAGATTGTCGCGAATCTCAAACCGACGTGAATTTCATGTAATTGTATACTATGCGTTTATGGGTTAAATGAGGTCCACGTACAAAAAAGTATGATACCGTTTAGTTTTATAATAATTTAAGACTAAAGTTAATAATAACTGATGTGTAAAATGTAAATACAATTTATTTTTCAATACCATGTTATTTTTCTTTGTCCACAATGTGCAGTGAAAAAGATAGATTTATCACTGTTAGGTGGAACGGTACAAGCGACTGTATACTTTATATCAATGAAGTAGACATTTTAGTTTTGGTTAATCGGGGTTTTGCTCTACGAAAGGTGGTCATTAATTCAATGGGATCAGTTCTTGACGGCAAATTAATGCTTGCGTTAGTCGAAACTGTCACAACATCTTGACTCATTACTTCATTAGTTATCTCATCTTTACTTATGTATAAATTTGTATATAAATTTGTATTGAAAATTAGTTTTCTAAGGCCTCTTATGATTTCAGGAGAAATGTTAATAGTGCGATGCATGATCACATTTAGTTTTGAAAGGTCAGGTATGCCAGTCTGGCGCTATCTGTTGTTCATAATTTCTTGGTCTTCTTATCACGCCGAAACGCCTGAATGAATTTTATCAATATTTTATTTATGATAGTTGGACATCCAAAGATGGTTATAGGATACTTATTTTCATCTGACTATGGTTAAGAAAAAATAAGCGGACTAAGTTGCACCGCTAGCCGCGCTAATAGCCTTACACATTAGTGCTCAACAATGCATCAGCTCCACCTTCCGCTTTTGTCCAGACTAAATCGGCGCGTGTTCGTCAAAACTAGTAGAGTTACGTCGGTCACTTCGTCAAACTCCACGACCAATGACATCTCATTTCATACAAAAAACCAAATCACACACTTTTCTCATGCTCCGAAGATGAAAAGGGAAACTCGAAATGTCTTATTCTGTAGCCGCCCCAGGTGTTATTGATATACACACAGTAAACTAGGACTATTCTAAGCATCAATCTATATGCGCTCTCGTACAAGATTTCCCATATTCTGGTGACGACCTAAATTCACATCCCACTTCTGAAATGACAGTAACGTCATACAAAATATACCGCACGTAGGCCCTTTCAACCCGTCAAATGTCGTTTGATCGTAAACGCACCAGTCCTAAGTCGGGCTGCGCGCGAGTTAGCCGGGCTAATAATTCAGCAAAGTAAATATTTGCGCCAAACATATCATAACATGTCTATTTGAATTTGAAAGAAATATGTAGATCGTGTTTTATTAGCCCGATTACAACAAAGCTCTAGAAATGCCGATGGTTATAAAAGTGAGCCTTATCCAGTTGGGATACGGTCTGTATGAATTATAATATAGTCAGTGTATATCAAACGCTTTCAGTAACGCGTGGGTATTTGTAGAAGCTGGGCGCGTTTCTTCCTTGAAACTGTGATTTTAGTTAAACTATACGAAACCGAATCAACTATAATCCAACCAGCTTTTCCAAGCATTAGTTTAAACTCGAATTTCGAACACGCTATCTTTTGTTTTAAGATGCGTTCGAAATCGAAAATCGTTTCGAGTGCTTGATCGTCATTCGTTTTATCCGTACCATGATGTGTATGACAATAGTTGTGGTACTAAGTGTGTGTAGAGTGGTGGTGTAGTGTAGTGTAGTGTTAGTGTGGTGGTGATGTCGCGAAGAGAAGTGGTACCGCGCGGGGAACGCGGAGAGTTCCCTGCGCCTCCGCCTAGCAAATGTGCTAAGGTAAGAATTATTGAATGGTACGTATTATAATGGTAGTAGTAGTCCAATGATACCTCAGCCAGATATCATCGACAGAAGAAGCCAGGTATCGTGGGGGAGGGGAGAAAGAGTCTCATTCGCAAGTCATAATGTTGAATTACTACTTTGATACCACGACGTGCCAAGTCTAAGTTTAGCAAAAGTACTTATCTTATAGTGACCTATCATCTGCATTGATCGAACGAATGAAGCGTCTCCATTTCAGCCTTTTGAATTTCAAATTGTACATCGGGATGTACAGATATGCTAGATTAACCTCCGTGCTTCGTAATCCTGACTGCTGAGGGTCGTGCCATCCACCATGGATTAGCTTCCTACAGATGATGTTGCGCCACCTTGCACGGTCCTCGGCCATTGAGCGCGTCGTGGAAGTTGGAGTCAAGTGCGGTTCGGATTTGGTCGGACCAACGCATCGGGCTGCGGCCCTGAGGCCTCTTCCCGTGTATCTTTTCAGTGACCAATAGCTCTCCCAGACTATTGTCTTCTAGTATGCTAGATTATGTGCTACATGATAAATGATATAATTTCCGGCTGCTTCCGTCTACGGGTCGCCTTTCTCAACCGATTCTCCTAAAATCTTGTAAGTAAGTTCGATAAATACCTAAATATGTAGATTATTTTGCCCATTCAGTTTTTCGTTTTTAGGGTTCCGTACCCAAAGGGTAAAAACGGGACCCTATTACTGAGACTTCGCTGTCCGTCCGTCCGTCCGTCCGTCCGTCCGTCCGTCCGTCCGTCCGTCCGTCTGTCACCAGGCTGTATCTCAAGAACGGTGATAGCTAGACAGTTGAAATTTTCACAGATGATGTATTTCTATTGCCGCTATAACAACAAATACTAAAAATCAAATAAAATAAATATTTAAGGGGGGCTCCTATACAACAAACGGGTTGTTTGCGTTAACTTTGCACCTCATTTGTATGGGGCGCTATACATACCAGGTGCAAACTTAACTTAACCACTTAAGGATGAAAAGTGTTTGTACGGAACCCTCGGTGCGCGAGTCCGACTCGCACTTGCCCAATTTTTTACAATGGCGGAGATTTGGGAATTAAAGGTCTTCGCACATTATAACAACTCAACGGCGACTCGATTCTATGCCAAATATTGAAATTTAAGCCCTATGTCATATTTACTAGGTTTAATTTCGACGATGCACCGACGCGTCGTCTACTCGTCGTCCACTACTAATATATTTTTTTGAAATTAAACCTAGTTAATATGATATAGGGCTTAAATTTCAATATTTGGCGTAGAATCGAGTCGCCGTTGAGTTGTTATAATGTGCGAAGACCTTATAACGTAAAAAAACATTCAGCCATTCTGTAACAGCTTCACGAGATCTGCAGCTCACAGAGCAACAGGTAATGGAACCCATAAGAGATACAAAATAGGGGAAGTATTTTTTTAATAATTGTATTAAGCGGTTTACACCCACGTGAAATTGTCAGAAAAACGGCCTGGCATGTTTAGAACTCGTAAGGAGCTCTTCATCAGGGACTGCTACCCGTACAGCGGTAATCTCGTCACTGATTCTTATGAGCGAGTTCGAAACATGTTGGGCCGTTCCTGTCAACTTCACGTGAGAGTAAACCGCATAATACAATAATGAAATATGCCTCACGGAAGTTTAAAATAAGATTTTTCTTATGTTAACCTGCCATCCTAGCTCTGAACTAAATCTCCTAAACCTATTTGCTCCAGATAAACTTTTGGTAAGTTGGCTGCTTTTATAATGAAATAATCTGTTTGGCACAGGTGCTCTACTACACATGGCGGCTCTGCTCCGTGGTGTTCTCGCACTTCGTGATGATCAGCCTGGTTGTGGCCTACTGCATCCTCGGAGCCGTCACCTTCGAGAAGCTTGAGGCTGCGCATGAGAAAGAGGTCCTCGCCTTTCTCATAATCGGGTTTACTATCATCATCAATGATGATTCATCATACCCTGGGGCGCGACAGTAGACGTCAAATCATTCGTATACCGAAAACCCTGGGGATGATCATCATTAACTACTATGGCTGTCATCGTCAACTTACTCAGGTCTCACCTTCTTCATCACTCAACAGAATGTCCATCCCTTAACATCCCTTAACTCTTTGTGGAGAGGGTAACTTAGCTTACTACCGTAGGTCCCCAAGGTGACAATGAAGACTGAACCAGCGAGCTATATCTTCTACCCTGTAACCGTTAGTGATTTACTCCATAGCTATGCTAAGTAGCCTTCATTGCTGTATAGTTGATGAATACAAAAATACAAATGAAATACATCCGATACAGGCTTTACTGAAAAGTATCCGTGACATTACGTTACTAGCTTTATTTTATTGCATGCACTACTTAACATCATGGATACTCTAAATAAAAATGGCCACATAAATTCATGAGGAAATTGTCTTCCTAATTTATATGTTATAATGTTTAAATGTGTTGCGGCCTCGCACTTGAGATTGTACTGATATAGTTTTCATCTGCATTTAAATCTGGTTCTCTAACAAGATAATCTGTCGACAACACGTGTTGATTCGAGTTTCTCTCGCGGAAACAGCTCGACGAAATACTATTTGTATTAGTTAACTAGAAGGTGTCCGCAACATCATCCTCATATTTTTTTTCTTTGACATAGTTGGGTAATAAGTATTCTATAACCATATTTGCACGACCAGCTATTCCTGTACTAAAATTGGTTAAAATACTTACATCCAGTCGTTTCGGCGTCATGTAGCGGCGGCATCATGCAAACCCGGTTATTTTCTCATAGTAAACCCGGTTATGACCTGTAATTCGTATGGTAAAATAACCGGGATGCATTCCCTAGCGTCATGAGAGGACAAAAAAAAGTTGCTCATCTGTAGATGGCACTGTGGGCTGCTGTGTCGCGCTGCCCCTTAAGACTTTTTTTGAAATAATTACCCTTCTCCACAGAAAACTGATCTTCAATAACAGTTTTATAAAACTGCCATACTACGGTAAAAGGACGTATCTTACCATGACATCCGTATAAAGATACGACCTTTTATCGTAACACGGCAGAATAGAATACAATTGGAAAATAACATTCCTCTTATTGATGTCTTTGCGATGCTTGTTCTGTAGGAGCCGAATCGAATACTTTTAAGATGCGTGATATTTGAAGAACCTGGAATAATGCTTTAAGCGTCTTTAGCAGGCTAATTACCTCCATTAAAGGAGGACGGGCAGATTTGTATGGACTCTGGCCTAGGGACAAGCCATATATCATCGGAAAGGTTTTCTCATATTCTACAACTTTTTGTATGGCAGGAAATCTCGAATCATAATCGAAATAAAAAAAGTTAATAAAAAGCGATACAGGAACTTAATTAGTAACGAAAAACCCTACATAATAACGTTTCAACTCAAACTTCTTTTATGTAGCGATAACATTATTCACTTCCTGCCATAGTAAACGTTTTAGAACTCAGAATAAGCTACCCAGGACATATCGCTTGTCCTTATTGGTCATATAGGCCAATTAGCCCACCTTCCTTTATGTTTTACATCAAGTTCTGTATCAAAGAGATGGTACTAATGAAAAAGTAGACATAGGTATATTATAACTCGCGCCTATATCAGTAATGTCCACTTACCCACTATTACGGGCCAATCAAAGTAAAGTAATAAAAATATGCATCTCAGCGAGAAAGATATATCATGTTTACTTCGAATAGTTGTAGTAAACATCATATATATCGGCGATATTTCTCATATAATTCATTCCCTTGTCCTCCTTTAGTTGATATCCTCAATGAGGCTCGTGGCCTCTCTGAATAGCTTATTCGTGGACTATTTTACGCCAGCTTACTCTATCCTGAACTGCGTGGATGGCATCGTAAAGTGAGGCCGTATCTGGTCCGACCAGCTGGTTGGACATCTTCCTCTGGGCTGTTTTCCGCACACCTTGCCTGTTACCGGCAGCTTTTCTAAATGGTCACCTCTCTTTCATTGTGTTTTCTAAATGATCATACTTCATTAGAAACGTTGAATTTAATCTCTTATCATCTCAATCCTGACAGGTGAAGATGAACATCTCCCGGCTGCGGCACAACACCACCGATAGCATCTGGGGCATGACCAAGAACTCCACCTTCTTCAATGAGAGCAACTGGACCGCTGACGTTATTGAGATGCTTAAGGTATTGGCTAAGTCGTGGTTTGTTTCCTTGACACTTTTGGTTCAATACTTAATACTTGGGCTAGTAAGTATACTAGTCTGGCTCAGTTACCCAAAGAGGATCTTGACCTCGGACACAAGAGCATGCCATTCTTCTCTGTTTTGCTCCCTTTCTCGCCAGTTAGAGATATTGAGGGCGCACATATTCTTCTTCACTTCGTCTTTTCAGCGGTATCTTAGTTCAATAACTAACCAAAATTTAAAATTTAAAATACCTACGACACAAGTGGCTGGTCATCATAAGACCCTGATTCAATTAGTGATAGAAAATGCTACTAAAACTGAACATAACTACAAAATGTGGAATTCTTAGCTTAAATTTTGGTTGAGATCTTGTCACTTGTTCCAATTAGAAATCTTGGAAACTGCCTACTGGTCAGACAAGTATTTCGATTATAAAAATCACACTCAATTGGTTCATCTGTTTGGGAGCTACGATGCCACAGACAGACATAGTCATGTTAAACTTATAACACCCCTCTTTTTTCGGGGTTAAAAAAAAAGAGGAGAGGATTTGTTATGTTATAAGGGTGTTGCCTTTAATAGGAGCAATAAATGGAAACATAGATTCTACTCTTCAAACTGAACAAGATAGTTCAGCAACTTAAAAAAAAAACAGTTGCTAGAAGATAAATTGCAACAAATTATATACTATTACAAATACAAATACTCTTTATTGCACACCTCCAACATCAAGAAATATACAACACAACATGAAATACATTAAAATAACAGGCAGAGGTAAACAACAGGCGGTCTTATCGCTAAATAGCGATCTCTTCCAGACAACCTTTAGGTAGCGGAGTAGTTGAAAATAATGTAACTATTCTTAGTCTTCGTCGTCTAACATTGGCATCCCTTTAGCATTAACATAGCTGTCACTGTATTAGTATCAAATATTTCTCGATATGTTGCTTGTCTGAATAAACATTATTTTACAAATCGTCCTTTCCATTATAGTATACTTAGGAATCTGTTTTATTTTTTACGTTTGACTTTAGACCTTATCCTGTATAGATTTAGGCTAAAGTTCCAAGTTCGCCATAATTCAAATTCATTTACTACGGGAACGACGAAATTATAATTTAATACCAGTTATATTTTATTTGCTAAGCAAATGTTGTCCAGTTGAAAGGGTGAAATTGCTCCTATTACATGCAACACCCGGTATATTATCTCAATTAGATAAGTGATAGTTATTTTAGTAACCTATAACCGAATAAACTTAATATACTTAGTGGTGATATTTTGCAAATGTTACCAGGAACGTCGGTATTAAGCTTAATTTCTTTTCCAGGATTTCGAGAATGCTATATTATTAGAGATAAAAGTGCGTGGCTGGGATGGCAATGAGAGCACCAGCCACATCCAGTGGACCTTCACTGGCGCACTCTTCTACTCCATCATCGTCATCACCACCATCGGTCAGTAATACTTTACCTTTGAAAATCATTTAAATATGAATAATAAATATAATCATATGATTCATTTTAAAAATCCAGCAAGCCACTAAATTTTGAGAATATGTCTTGAAAGAAATCTGAGAAATATGAATGATGCGTACCTACTTAAAATTAATGGACACTCACTGTCAAATTAGCATCAAACGCCGAACGTTAATACCAAAACAATTTTTGTGTGAAATATTTTTTCGTTGACCACGTCTCTTGCGCGGACGTCGCTGGCACTGCGCCAGCGCCGCCATCTATCAAAACTTTATTATTCTCCACAAACAGAAACTAGCCAGTTTTATTTCTGAAATCATACGACAGATTTACGACGAGTCTATACAAAAACATTACTACAGAATAAAAATCAACGTGAGTTTCACATCTGTTTAATTGGTATATCTCCACTTCGGGTTCTTAGCTCGACGATCGTTAAACTCTTTCCGTTTTTTTGGACACCCTGTAAGAATTAATCGTTTTATTTCACTGACAAACTACGCCAACAAATACGGAGCGTACTACAAGCGTCCGTCGTCGCGGCTGTGTTATGGCAGCGAGCGAGCTCGCGGTCGTTAGCTACACTAATATTTATACAACACTTGGCAGGCACAATAAATTAGTATTAGTCACTGCACATCACAAAACACTCAGAAGCCGTACTGACCGTTGCCGCGCGGACCGAGCCGGCCAGTGGGTCCGCCCGGACCCACGAGCAACCGCTGTCCTGGCCCAATGATGCCCGTCGGCCCCCCAGGTCCAATTAAAATACCAGGACCAGTCTGCCACCGGCCTCT
The DNA here is from genome assembly GCA_932273695.1 of Apotomis betuletana. Taxonomy (NCBI): domain Eukaryota; kingdom Metazoa; phylum Arthropoda; class Insecta; order Lepidoptera; family Tortricidae; genus Apotomis; species Apotomis betuletana. The sequence goes on from OW026310.1 coordinate 4,283,868, forward strand.
CCGACCACCTGGACCTATTATCCCAGTAGGCCCACCGGGCCCTACTAAAACTTGAGCTGACTCAGCACCTTGATTAGAATGCAAACCTTGCTTTTGATTTGGTCCAATCTCGCCGGTTGGTCCGTCGGGACCGACGAGGAGCCAATCATGATGATCAGGAACGCCAATGCTGCCAGAAGGCCCTTCATGGCCGACTAAAAGTTTATGGTTGTGTTGATTTGGTCTTCGGAAACCTGAGGAGCCTAGTCCAGAATACACTCTGTCATCGCGATGGGTGGGGCCGATTACTCCGGTTGGTCCATCAGGGCCGACCAGAACTCCTGAACCTTGTGGGCCTATGACACCACTAGGTCCGTTCGGACCTACTAAAACTCCAGGATTGCGTTGATTGGGGCCGATGATGCCGGTAGGTCCATCAGGACCGACTAATACTCCAGGGTTACGTTGGTTGGGACCGGTGATGCCAGTAGGTCCATCGGGGCCTATTAAAACTCCAGGATTGCGGTTGGACCCACCAAAAATCCGGTCATCTCGGTGATTCGGGCCAATAATACCGGTAGGTCCACCCGGGCCCACTAAAACATCAGGTTGGCGGTGGTTTGGTCCTATCACGCCGGTGGGACCGCTGGGCCCCACAAGGACTCTATTTTGGTTTGGGCCAATAATACCAGTGGGTCCTTCGGGGCCCAATAGAACGCGGTTGCGTAGGCGGGTTGGTCTATCATCGTCTTTATATCCACCGGAAGGACGGTCTATAAGAATGTGTGGGTCTCCAGGTCCGGCACCAAAAGGTCCTGGTCTCCTTTCGTAACTTGGGAGCAACATGGGACGCTCATCTTCTAGCTCACTGAAAATGTCTGGAAGCAATAAAGTATTTTGTTAAAGCATACCTAGTGTTGAGAATTGATAGGTTTTTACCCACTGGCCACACAATCAGTTAGTTCATTTTTCTGTCACGGCGCTGCGAGCGCGCGCGCTGTCGCCAGCGGACGCGAGCCGGCGCCAGTTGGTATTTTTGGTACTATCGTAACGGCTCTTGAACATTATAACCTCCGTGGTTTGGGAGATATTTTGGAAGTTTTACGCTTTAACGGAAAGTGGTGAAATACGGCACAATTCCTTGTACGGTGGGCTGCTTCGGGCGCCCCAAGGATTGTTATTTAGAGTGATATAAGGACTACTACAGTGTGAATTGTGTTTGGCGTGTTTGCTGACGAGATCGGGGCGGCGGCGGCGCAGACCGGGACGTCGTTTATTGGTGCAAGTAAACATACATACACTTTACACAAAACAGAAACACAACCTTGCAGCCAGGAAGATATTCGGCTGAACTCCAGGTTAGCAAAGTAGATCAAGTTAGGTTAAGTACATAGGGCGCGTATCGCGTTCCATTGTTTCGCGCTAGGCAAGATTGCTTTGGTAATTTGTTCTTACATGGGCCCGGGATAAATTCAATTTGTGTCTGGCGCAAACAAATTTTGGTAGCAAAAGCGTGGTTCATATCCACAGAAAAGATATTTGTTTCATTTACGTTCGGATAAGTAATTTAGTTAGCATCAAAGTCATAATTGAAATTTGAGGGTGGATTGCGCTTGGTTCGCATTCCAATCTATTAACGTTAAGTTGCATTTGCGTAATTAAGACTAACTAAATTATAAGAATATTAGTTATTACTTTCAATTGAAATGTTAGTTGAGTGAATAAAGTAAATATAGTTGCGTTTCGATACGGAGAAACGTATTAATAAGTAATTCATAATTCGGGTTCCGCTGAACTATTATTCACTCAAATTACATTTAATTTAAAATAAATTTAGTGTTGTTTTCCGTTGCGTAATATTGGTGTTGGGTGAATAACTTTGAAGTTGTCGCGTTCGGTACGAAAAATAAAAACGGATTGTTATTGTCTAAAATCGGGGTTCCACGGACAAAATTATTCACCCAAATTTATTAATTTATTTTTAAAAATTTATTTTATTGATCCGCGTTATCGAGGTTGGTACCATGGCTCCATCAGTAGTTAAAACGGTCGCGTCAAGGGTCGAATCGGAATTAAGATGGTTTTCATTAGTCGTTACGTTAATTGGTCGTACGGATCGCGAGGACGCATTATTGTCACGCGCGCGACAGGTAGATGAAAGATATGACGCGGTATTGAAATTGCATGCCGAATATTTGGCCCGTATTGACGAAGAGGAGACCGGGGAAAGTCGGACCCAGGCTGTTGAAGTGGTGCAACGCAATGTAGACCAGTGCGGTGATATGGTGATGAGTATCATCCAAGCGGCAGCGGATATCGAGCGCGCCCGAAAAGGGGATGTTGGGGTAAGGCGTGCACCCAGTGGTGTGGCACTAATGGCGCCGTTGCCACCAGTGAATGTCCCGGAATTTGGTGGTGAATATGCCGACTGGCCGAGGTTTCGCGACATTTTTAACAGCGTGGTGCACTCGCGCACGGATTTGACCCCCGCGTATAAAATGGCGCAGTTGATGGGGAGATTACGCGGTGAGCCTCACGATATTTTGACTCATTTGGAGATTACGGATTCCAGTTACGAGACGGCATGGGGCCTATTAATTGACCGATATGATAATCGGCGATTAATTATTGATGGGCTCATCGAAAAAATATTTAGTATATCGAAGGTCACTAATGTACACGAAATACGGTCGAAAATCCTTAATCCCGTCACGGTGGCGGTGAATACGCTGGAGCGACTCAAGTTGTCACTAGGGGACAACAAGTACATTGTTGTGAACCGGGTTTTGCGCAAGTTACCTAGCGAGGTGGTGGCGCGGTTTGAGCAGTCACATGGGGGTGATTCATCGAGTCACCTCCCAACATTTGACGAATTGAGGGCGTTCCTGGAGGGTGAGTGCAGGCGGGCGGATTGCCAAGGGGCAACCACGCCGCAACCCCCCACGTCACCCCGGCGCACGGTTGGGCCCAAACCGGTGGAGCCCCGTCGGGGAGGACAGCGGTACAACGCCCTCCAATCGGAAGTGTGCCCCTTCTGCCGGAAGGGGGGACACGCGATCATCGCGTGCGCGGATTTTGGAGCACAGCGGGTGCAGAGGCGCAGGGGGGTGGTCAAGCAGCGAAACTTGTGCTTCCGCTGCCTAGGCGCACACTATGTGCGTGAATGCAGTAAGACCACCAACTGCCGAGTATGTGGAGGAGCCCATCATGAACTTCTCTGCCTGGCTGAGAGTGGGGAGCGGTACGGGGCCTCATCGGGAGGCCATCCTCCCTCTCCTACGCCAGCCTTGGGTGGACGGTCGCCCCCCCACCGGGGAGGGGGGTCACCCAGAGACCAGCGGTCGCCCCCTCCTCGGGGAGGGGGGTCATCGAGGACTCCGGAGTACCGCCGGATGCCGCAGTCTCCTCCGCGGGGGGGGGATCGGCGCCGAGATTCGGGCGGGTGCCCGGAGATGACCCATGGGGAGTCGGGTTACGCGACTTACTCGGCCGCGCTGGGGGGCAGGTTGCCGCCCCCGAGTAGTCGCTTCTCCCCACCCCTCGCAGAGCGCCCACGCTTGATGGCGCGTCCGCCGCAGATGGGACGGATGCCGATGGGCTATTACCAGCCGGCGCGCATGGCACCGATGGGTCGAGGGGTGTACTACCCGGGGTGGGACCCATACCTGGGCCAGGGGCCCTCTCCCCCTCCAGCAGAAGGGGAGGGAGGTGCCCCCTGCTAGCAATTAGTGGCCTGTTCATCCGTCGTGCCCACCCCACCAGTGACGGTATTATTACCGACGGCTAAGATTACCGTCAGGGGTACGGATGGACGGCCAGTGCCAGTGAGGTCTCTCCTGGATTCGGGGGCACAAGGTTGTATCGTGTCCAGCCGCCTAGTGGCCAGGCTGGGCCTCAGGTTGGAGCCATCACGGGATGGCGCAATAGGTATAGGTGGCAATCAGGTGCCTCACATCAGGGGTCAGACGGACCTCCTGTTTGAGATGGGTGACTCGGCATCGATCACGCGGGTGAAGGCCACGGCTATTGTTTTAGATGAAGTGGTCGGGGTTCTTCCTTCGGTACGGTTACCGCTGGCGGTAACGAAGCTGACCAAGGGATTGGAGTTGGCCGACCCTCACTTCGCAATTCCCGGACGGGTGGACGTCTTACTTGGAACTGACGTCCTCGGGAAGCTGCTGCGGAGCGGTAAGCGGGAGCTGCAACCAAACGGGTTGGTGGCCGTGAGTACCGCAGGTGGGTACGCATTATTGGGCCCAGTACGGGGACCACAGGACGCAATGGATTATAGCAACATATACTACGGCAGCGTGTTATCGGAGGTCCTGCAAAGGTTCTGGGCAACAGAAGAGCCACCCACAGCTCCCAGGACAAGCCCACTGGACGAGGAGTGCGAGACATTTTATCAGTGCAACACGGTGCGTCTCCCTTCGGGCAGATTTATGACACGGCTGCCGTTTCTATCGACGCGACCTCCGCTGGGGAGCTCCAGGGGCCTGGCTGAGAAACGGATGATGGCCATGGAAAGGCGCATGAAACGGGACTCCAACTTTCGGCGAAAGTATGTTGAGTTCATGCGTGAATATTTGGCTTTGGGTCACATGTCGGTATCCAGGGTAGACTGGCGTCGTGAGGAGCACTACGTATTGCCTCATCATGCAGTCCTGAAGACACCTGACTCCAAGATCAGGGTCGTGTTCGACGGGAGCGCGGCGACATCTAACGGGGTGTCTCTGAATCAATGCCTGCACGCTGGTCCTAAGTTGACCAGAGACATTGCAGACATTCTAACGGACTTCAGGAGACACCAAGTTGTCTTCGTTACGGATGTGAGGATGATGTTTCGCCAAACGGAGATCCATGCGGATGACCGTCGGTTCCAGCTGATATTGTGGCGAGAGAGCCCAGAAGAACCGATGATCACGTATGAGCTGAACACGAACACGTACGGATTAAAGCCCAGCCCGTATGTAGCGATGCGGACGCTACGAGAGCTGGCTGACCAGGAACGGCTGCGCTTCCCTCGCGCAGCTGCAGTCATCGACCGGGATGTCTACGTGGATGACATTTGTACGGGCACGGACAGCATTGAGCAAGCGCTCATCCTAAGGGATGAATTGGTGGCGCTCATGGCCTCCGGTGGCTACGAACTCAGGAAGTGGCTGTCAAACTGCCCAGAGGTGCTGGCAGGACTACCAGCTGAGCACCAACAAGACCCGCATTTGTTTGAGGACTCGGATAATCCTCATGCGTTGGCAATTTTGGGGGTCCAGTACCGACCGACTCAGGATGTCTTTACTTATAATTGTGAGGCCGAATTGCTGTCGAAGACCTGGACCAAGCGATCAGTCCTTTCGACTATCGCACGAACGTTCGACCCAAATGGTTGGATCTCTCCGGTCACGTTCATGGCAAAGTTCTTCATGCAGAAGCTTTGGTTGGCCCAACTAGGCTGGGATGAGCAGCTCACGGACGAGCTGCTGCACGAGTGGACGGCATTCGTGACCACATTGCCGCATATTAAAGAAATTGAGATCCCGCGCAAACTGCTCCCTCAGGCGGGAGCCAGGGTGACCCTGCATGGGTTCTGCGATGCTTCTGAGAAAGGGTACGCGGCCGCGGTCTACCTGAGAACAGGTGAGACTGCTGGTGAGGGCGTTGTACGCTTGGTCATGGCCAAGAGCAAGGTTGCGCCTGTTCGGACCCGGTGGACGATTCCGAAGATGGAATTGGCGGGTGCCGCGCTCCTGACCCGCCTCCTAAACCATGTGGCGCAGAACCTGCGTGGCACGGTGGATCTGAATGACACGGTTTACGCATGGACGGACAGCCAGATCGTGTTGTGCTGGCTGCAGACTTCGGTCCATACGCTTGAGGTATTTGTGGCCAACCGAGTGTCACAGATAAATAACTCGGAGACTCCTCTGGTCTGGAGACATGTTCCAGGTGAAGTTAACCCGGCAGACTGCTCGAGTCGCGGCTGCCCGGCGCCTGCTCTGGTTGAGCATTCTCTCTGGTGGGGGCCTCAATGGCTGGAGCGGCCACATACGGAGTGGCCTTTCAATGACTGCGGACGCCAGCCACTACCCCCTGACCAGGGTCTGAGAGTCAATGTGACTACAGTGGAGTCTGTGGCAGTGGACCACACTCTTTTGGAACGGTATAGCTCACTAGGGAAGCTACTTCGAGTCACGGGATGGATAATGCGGTTTTTCCATAATTGTCGAAGCCCTGCGGCACAGCGCAACCTGTCACCTGTAATGGGACCTGAGGAGCAGCAAAGGGCTCTCTCACGTTGGGTGGGGGTCATTCAGGGGAATGAGTTCCAGGATGAACTTAGGATCTTGCGGACTGGCGTGGGCAGAATGAAGAAGAGCCTTGTCCGCCTCAACCCGTTTATTGATGAGCACGGAATGCTCCGGGTGGGAGGCCGACTACGGAATGCCGAATTGCCGTATTCAGCGCGGCATCCTTTAATTCTTCCCAAGAAGGGAGCTCTGGTGGAGCTGTTGGTTTGGGACCGTCACATCAGGAATTCACATGCAGGCTGCAACACACTGCTGGGCATTTTGCAGCGGGAGTTCTGGATTTTGTCGGCACGGAGAGTGATACGGAGCGTTGTGTTTCGTTGCTTGCCTTGTTACCGGCTCAAGGCAGCCACAATGCAGCCACAAATGGGAGATCTCCCGCCCGACCGAGTTACGGAAGCTCGGCCGTTTGCTGGTGTGGGGACAGACTTCGCGGGGCCTTTCATGGTCAAGACATCACGCCTTCGCAACGCGAAGTCGGTTAAGGCATATTTGTGCGTCTTCGTGTGTCTGGCGACCAAGGCCGTTCATTTGGAAATGGTAGCTGATCTCTCTACGGAGGCCTTTTTGGCAGCGCTGGACCGATTCGTTTCTCGACGAGGGATACCGGCCTTGATCCGGTCGGATTGTGGTACCAACTTCAAGGGCGCCGATCGTTGTCTAAAGGAAATTGTATTATTTTTAAGTCAAAATGAGCGAGAGATCGGCACGGCCATCGCCAGTCGGGGCATTTCGTGGTATTTCAGTCCACCTGGATGCCCCCACTGGGGTGGAATATTTGAGGCAGTGGTTAAGTCTGCCAAGACTCATTTGTATCGGGTCATCGGCTCAACGATCCTCTCCTTTGAGGAATTGTCAACGGTGTTCTGCAAAATTGAGGCAGTTTTAAATTCGCGCCCCTTGTGTCCGTTGAGCGCTGACCCGAATGACCTGGAGGCCATTACCCCAGGTCATTTTTTGATTGGCCAACCACTTAACGCCTTGCCGGAGTATCCGTATACGGATGTTAAGTTGTATAGGTTGTCACGGTATCAGATGCTGCAGCAAATGACTCAAAATTTTTGGAAGCGATGGTCGCTTGAGTATTTGCACATTCTTCAGCAACGCGTTAAGTGGACGGACAGGACGACCCCACCGTGCGTTGGAGACCTCGTACTGGTTAAGGATGCTAACCTATCACCGTTGTGTTGGCGACGGGGGCGCATCGTTAACTTGATAGCGGGCAAGGATGGGTCTCCACGGATCGCAGATGTACAAGTGAGGGACTCGATCCTTAGACGGGCGGTTTCAACGCTATCCCGACTACCGGGAGTTTGAGCGGACCGACGACGGGTCGGTCCGGGGCGGGTGGTTGTTGAGAATTGATAGGTTTTTACCCACTGGCCACACAATCAGTTAGTTCATTTTTCTGTCACGGCGCTGCGAGCGCGCGCGCTGTCGCCAGCGGACGCGAGCCGGCGCCAGTTGGTATTTTTGGTACTATCGTAACGGCTCTTGAACATTATAACCTCCGTGGTTTGGGAGATATTTTGGAAGTTTTACGCTTTAACGGAAAGTGGTGAAATACGGCACAATTCCTTGTACGGTGGGCTGCTTCGGGCGCCCCAAGGATTGTTATTTAGAGTGATATAAGGACTACTACAGTGTGAATTGTGTTTGGCGTGTTTGCTGACGAGATCGGGGCGGCGGCGGCGCAGACCGGGACGTCGTTTATTGGTGCAAGTAAACATACATACACTTTACACAAAACAGAAACACAACCTTGCAGCCAGGAAGATATTCGGCTGAACTCCAGGTTAGCAAAGTAGATCAAGTTAGGTTAAGTACATAGGGCGCGTATCGCGTTCCATTGTTTCGCGCTAGGCAAGATTGCTTTGGTAATTTGTTCTTACATGGGCCCGGGATAAATTCAATTTGTGTCTGGCGCAAACACCTAGTTTTACGTAGTATGGTACTACCTGCGAGGAGTTTCATGTAGTTCTGTTCAAATACCAGGCCGTTTACATAATGAATGGGAATTATCGGTTTTAGTTTACTGTTGAAAAAGTAAAGTCTCAAGAAATCGACTGACCTGATGCACCATGTGGAGCCCTGTTCGATCTTTTATAGCAGCAGAGGTTCATACCACTAGAACATGCTTTCTGAAATAAAATAAACACAAGAGAACATCAGCGAATGGAACAAAATTATAGTAATTAATACTAACTGAGTAAAACAAAAGTAACTAAGGAGTAGCATAATAGTGACTGGTTAGAATTGTATTGTGTCAATTGCACTGAGTTACCTATGAGCATTTAAATCTAGGAATGCTTTCTCATCAGTCGCAAACGTTCGTGATTTCCTGATATTGACTCCTTACGATACGCCTGTAATATACATGACAGGTGTGTCACAGCGAGTAGATTTGCTCATATAACTCTAACAGGAACCGATGAGTTACCTCAGTCGAGATTAGCGTTGGCGAGTTGCGTTTGGAAAAGTGTTTATAACTATATATACCTACATAGTTATAGCATATGTTAGGGTGGAGTATTACTGGAGACATACCGGCAGATTACGAGGCGAGTGGCATGCGGGGTCAGGTATTGCCACACATTTGCAGTACTGCAGGGAGTCGAGCGTGCCGTCCGAGTGCTGGGGTCTGAAATGAACGGCAAAAACCCTTGGCGTATATTTAATGAGCTTCATTCACTTTAGAAAAACTAGCCAAGTGCGAGTCGGACTCGCTTACCAAGAGTTCTGTACTATCAAGCAATAAAATCACGTTTGTTGTATGGTAGCCCCACTTAAATTATTTATTTTATTCTGTTTTTAGTATTTGTTGTTGAAGCGGCAACAGAAATACCATCATCTGTGTAATTTTCAACTATCAATGTTCATGAGATACACCCTGGTAACAGACGGACAGTGGAGTCTTAATAATAGGGTACCTGTAGTTACGGAACCCTAAAAACCGTTTGTGGACTTAAAACTGCCTTACACGGCAAAATTCAGGTCAGTAGCTGGCGCCACTGTCCGTGAGGTTATTTGACCAGAAGCATTGATTGAACTTTTTGAGATCCTGATTGTAAAATTTCATTAACAGTCCTTGGAGGAAATACACCTTATACCGTGGAGACGCAAAATGGCACTTTCCTGATTCAGGAAATGTCTCCCAACTAGCATTATAGACGATTTTCACAATGGCATTAGCTGCATTAGTATGAAATATTAATATTTCCAGCTACAATAGTCTTATAGCCATTAAGCGCAAATAATGCAACTTCTAGCAACATAAACTTTCAATAGGCTTAGATTAGACTTTATGTGGGAGTATAACCCGCTAATGGGATTATCTCCGTGCCACAGGAGTAATTTGGGGGATTGTTGACGCGGGCGCACTGGGCGCATGGACTGCGTCGTGAATAGACTGAAACGAATAAGTCTAACTTAGGGTGGGAGATGGGGGAAAGAGAATCTGGCTATGGTAATAAGATCCCTTTTCACCGACTGGTAGAGGACGGACAAACTTTAAATGAGTTCCAATATTTACCTGGGATGTTCATGTCCGTGCGTAAGCCGCTGCGACTGCGGCTCGTTCTGCACGGGATACCGACCGGAACCGGGGCCTGATGGCCTGTTGTAAAAGCCGTCCGTTTCCACTGGAGGCTTGATCTCATCTGCCTGGACTTTGTTGGGTCGTCTGAAATCAAAACAAGGGCTAAATTTCAATAACTTCCTTTTTTTAAGACATGACTGTATCAGGGCTGGTTAGCCCTCACTACCAGTAGTCGGACTTTATGTGGGAGTATAACCCGCTAAATGGGATTATCTCCGTGCCACAGGAGTAATTTGGGGGATTGTTGACGCGGGCGCACTGGGCGCATGGACTGCGTCGTGAATAGACTGAAACGAATAAGTCTGACTTAGGGTGGGAGATGAGGGGAAAGAGAATCTGGCTATGGTAATAAGATCCCTTTTCACTGACTGGTAGAGGACGGACAAACTTTAAATGAGTTCCTCCTCCCCTTCCTCTACAAGTGCATTATGATGATCTGAATGCAACCTAGACTAAATATAGAACTTATCTCTAGTCATCCGGCCGACTCACTGCTGTGTCAAAATAGCGGAGGTAATGTTGAAACAACGGCGATAGGCAGTGCCTTCTATGGCTCTTACGTACTTATTTTCCTCTTTGTTTTCGTAGTCATTTCTACTAATTTTACAGCAGGCATAATGATCACGAAACATAATTATATATTGTATCGTTTCGATTAATAAAAAAAACTGAAATTAATCATATAAATTGAAATTTCTCAGACATACACAGCTATAAAAGGTCGCACGCCATTTAAATATCTACACATCCAAGAACAAACATTTGCATAGTTCAAAAATATGTACTTCCTAAAGGCCGTTTTGCTACCAACCAAGCTAAAACGCCGTCGTCAAAGTTACTTAACTATTTAAACATCCTTAAACCAAAGAAGGCAGTAGAAACTACTCATACCCATATTAAGGTCAAACTTTGATAATAATAATTGCATCGTATTACCTACTGATCGCAATAACGCAACTCTGTACCGATAAATGTAAATCAATCATTATAGATTTGCGGCAATAAATTAAGTGAACGCGATATACTTTGTGTGTGTGTAATGACTAGGGCAGAGGTGATTGCGTTCAGTTGTTTAGCAAGTAGATGGTTTTAGTGGAGTGGAAACAGCATTTTCAGGGTTCAAAAAGCCAAAAGCTATCAACAGAATCTTTTATAATTTACATGTGACAGTGTTAAGTAAAAGGTCACATTGTTTGGGTTTCCATGCAAACGAGATATGTTTGCATCTTCATACAAATAATAATAACTTGTCAACGCGACAATGAGCACATATGTACCACAAAGGTCTTTCCGCGACTTTAACTTCACCTGCGTTAGATCTGTTGTGATTAATGTTAAATAAAACTGATGTACCTGTACCTACAACATAATGTTCTTTTGGAGCATGTTGGGGAGCCCGCCTGCTGGGAAAACCCTCTGATTTTCTACGCCATTCATCTCCATCCATCCTTTTGAGTACTGCATGCTCTCACTACACTTAAAACACAAAGTAGTAAGTGAGGCAGTACAGAACCCTCGCTCACACCTGGCCAACTTTTTTCTGATAGCGACAGTGTTACGGAAGCGTGTGTAAGAACATTTTTTGCTCCATATTTTGGCGTCGGCCGTGTGGCAATGAACAGACTGGTCGCGGTTCAACAGTAAACGAAAGGTTGTATTATTTTGGAATTCCCAGCGGTGCAACCGCCAAATGATGAAATGAAGGAACAACGCAATTTGTATGGTTGCTTGGATGTTGGTTGTGAACAACCAATTGAATCGTCGATTAATACAGAATTAAATACTTAATTTGGGAATTCAGTGCAGTTATTACTCGTATGGTTTGACATTAATAGATTTTAGTGGATAAGGTACGCATCAGAGTATCTAAGCCGTTATAAGTTCAACTGGTAGTTGACATAGTTGCTTGTTGTTGATATAAGTATCCGATCGTTTCTAGAATCGGGTACCGTAGTAAGAAATAGAGGGATGACATAAGCTCCTTATTAAGGAGCTTTACAGGCAGCGATTTTTGTATAAGGGAGACCCACACCGTAATAGTGATATTTACTTAAATGACGCTCTTTACTAATGGAAAAAAAAATGTAGTACTGTTTTTTATGAGCCAGATACTTGTACAGGTTAGTTTTTAGGGTTTCATAGTTTACAAGGAGCCCATTATAGTTTCTCGACGTCTGTCTGTCTATCTACTTTCGATGCCTTAATAGATGTATATCGTTTATGCCTTAGACAGCATAAAATGAGTCGGGATTGAACTAAAAATATACAAAAACATAAGTGACGATACCTGCTCATGTTAAATGGGAATTGTCTTAACAATGCTGTACTTGACAATCCAAACAAAAGTATCGTCTTAACACGAATATTTCAATAGCCAGAGTCCTTCCCCGTCAGTTTGCTTAAAGTGACACTACAAAAGCCGTGTTTCCTGAAGCGATGCCTTTCTGACGCAAGCAGCCAATCTTACACCATTTCAATTCATTGTGGTGTCAGATAATGGAGTGTACTTATTTCTAATGATATCAGTGGATAGGATCGGACAATACCATGTCGGCCAAGAACAGAGTTCGCGTGCAATGTTGTGTGACGACATCTTAAATAATTACTGGGATGAATTTAAATTGAAGACATTGTGCAGTTGGAAAATACGTGCTTTGCATAAGAATTAGCTTCAGGCTTCAGCACGCATTGATGATAAGGGGTCAAGGCGCGATTTGATTCATATTTCCGGCGATACGTATTGCAATTAGTTATTGTTGCTTCTTCGATTAAAAAATGCCTAGAAAATGTCTAAACATTGTATTCGATGCATAGATTATTGAAATTGATCAAAAGGACCTGTAACTCGTTATAAATAATCAAAGTGTCAGCTATACATAGCTGTAAGTATAGCTTCCGTCGACCCTTTTAACCTAAAATTCCGAAGATACCTACCTAGGTTCGCTATTCTGTAAGAAAAAAAAAAGACTAACCTTTTACTTCTTTCTTTAACCTTTAAAGCGAGAACAAGGGAAATCTTACTAGCTACTTATAAGCTGATCTCAGTCGAATAACATGTACCGCTTGGCGTGCTTAAAGTATTTCTACGATCTTTACAAGATAGCAGGTACACCTTGTACAGGTTTTCTTTTTCTTCGGCGTCACACTCTTGTCAGAGCGGTTGAGGTTAGTGGCCTGATTCAGAAGGTGATTAATTGATCACGCTTCTATTGGATTGCTGCTCGCCTCATGCACTCATGTAAAGGCTTTCTGTATCTGATCTATCCTTGTCGGTGATCTACCCCGAGGCTGGATAACTGTTGATAGCCACGACTTTGTGCGACAGCGGCAGCGGTACATGTGTCTCGCTCACTCGTTTGATCACCCTGCTGCTGGTCGCCCAAAGTCATGGCATCTCCGTAACATGATCATACCTAGAGTCATCGTCGACGAAGCGCACTTTAGTATCGATGCGAACAGATGCTGCGCGGGCCTCGTCCGGCCAACGCCAGCCGCTGGGGTCGGCGCTTGCGCCGGTCAGCAGCATAACCAAGCATGCCGCTCCTGCAACAAAATCCAATAAGTACTGTTAATTAGCTGATATCGCTAAAGTATTGACGAGATCTCGATAAATGTCGAATACTTAGAAGCCCTAAATACTATACCTAATGATAAATGTGATAATACAGAACTTTAGCGATTGAGATTGATGAAAGGATTTTTTTGTCCTTTTTTGTAGGTATTTTAGATCTGAACTGAAAAACTTTATCGCGCTCTCCAAGGTGGCAGAGAACACAAGCGTCAGAGCTATATAAATATCTGATTTTCAATTCTGTCGACTTTATTTATTGATTGCTTATTGCAAAATAGAAAACATAATCCCACGGATATATTCTCACGAGGCAAGCCCTTAACGTTTCTTCATAAGCGCGTATCAGATGCATCAGAGATCACATTGATGTGTTAGTAATTACGGGAAGCCTTAATGACATGATGACTAAGGACTATGACGCACTCGGGTGCTGCAGTGTGCATAGATTCGAGACATAATTATGCAATCTATTGTTTATTATCACGTGCTGAATCATTGCGCGCGTAAGGTATTGAACAGGGTGGAAACGTGAGAAGACACATTTTTGTTTTTTATGCTACACAAATAAAATAAGCCAGTCTCATAGAAAGAAGTAGTGCCTGTCATAAAGTGAGACGTGTGATTGCAATTTTTAAATTTAAATTTGTTTGCATTATACTTTTAAACATTTATGGAAATTATGTTTCTTTTTTCAAAAGTTTACACAGGATTCTAATTTTATAATTCTAGTTTCTGTGACTTTATCTGCCATTTACCATAGGGCATTAACAAAAAGCCTAGATACAATTTTGTGGCAAACATTCAATTACCATTGTCATACTAATATTCACAGGTTATCAACATCACACTTCCATAGTATCCACCCTCCTTTTCACTCCTTTAGTTTGAGGCCCAGAGAAACAGTATTTTATCATTATCATGGTAATAATCTTTTATAGGGTGTAGGTACTTGATACACATCTCTATACCAAAGTATATAGGGGAAAATATTCGTGTGATGAACTCGAATATTTGTTCCTGGGTCATGGGTGTTATCATGATATGTATTTAAGTATATATTATGTATATCGTCGCCTAGTACCCATAGTACAAGCATTGCTAAACTTGGGACTAGATCGATTTGCGTAAGATTGACCCTTAATAATTATTTATTTAAATCGAGTATGGATGTGCTTCTTGTAGACGATGATGAAAATGCATTCATTTTATAAATTCAAATTAATTTCATGTCAGTTCAATCATTCGCAGTGAATAAGAATGGCTAAAATATGTGACTAAAACATTAGAATGTTCGATCGTATTAGATGTGCACCCTGTATATGAAATGGCACCTGACCTGACACAGTCACGAATTGATCCGTACAATAACTCGGTACGTGTGCTGTTTGGGGCTACGTTTCAATAACACGGAAAATTTATAAACATTTCTGGACATTTTAAGTACCCACATGACCGGCTAACTTAGGCCATTGTTGAGAGCTATCTTAGGCGTTCACTGAGAATAAATTGTTTACTTCTATTGAATGTGTGTCGTGTGCTCTATGTTTGTTTGTATTTATTTCCCATTGAGGTGTGCATTAAAGAATATTCTATTAATAGAAAGGATCATCTGTGCTTGTACTATTTATAAATTTTATAATACACAGGGATAAAAAAATGTATTTGTCTTGTTTCCTTTTGTAAACTTTCATTGGTGTGCAATAAATTGTATTGTATTGTTATAAAAACATGACATGTATATTTTTACAGTAAAATAATAAACAGAGGTAAACAACGGGCGGTTATTATTTATTATATTCTAGGACTCTCAACATATTTGAAATCTTGATACTCAAGGGGTTATTTAGTACTAAGCAAGTTTTTTTTTTAATAGCCTCGCCTATATAATATATATTCATACATATATATTGCATATAACCGATCTCTTCATAGAGTCCATCTACCATCAGGTGGCCCGTAAGTTCACTTCCGTACATCATATCATAAAATATACTACTTCACCTTTTAATTTACGTTTACCTTTTAATAAGTGACATTATTGTAAAAGGCCTTAACCTCAAAAGATCAAATAAAACCGTTTATTATCTCGCCCATTTAGATTTAGGCTAATCAAATTAAATTATGAATGACATCAACAAAATGTTAGGACACAAATTCCCAAATTAGACCCGTCAGGTGCATAATTTTGTTCACTAGCTTTGTTACTAATGCCTCTACCAGAATATATGCAAAATATCCAAACGCGAATGCGATTCCATTATGTTTGATTTACATTGCGTGTACGCGCCCTTGTTGTCACTTGATTCTGATGTTCGGTAGTGATGCGGCAATGTATGTTTTACAATATAATATTCTCACGATGCGTGTCTCGTGGTAGCGGCGTGGGCGGGCGGGGTTGCGCAAGCGCTCAAGGATCGTCTGAGGCAACGAAACCTTTTGTGGATTAACTCGCTTGACAACATGTACCGAAACGTACTTCGGGGATTACCAATATGTGGTATTTTCAATGTTAAACCGCAAATCTTTATTGGTTTTGTACCGCAACAACAGAGTTGTCGCAGGATACAAGATATTACGGAATACCTTTCGTTTAAATATTTGTTTTATCTTAATTTAAATCGTGTAATAAATCTCAATATGTTAGCATCTGGTATTGGTTGTCATCAAATCAACTAATAACGACAGCGCGCTTTCCATTAGGATCTTACTGCAATCCATCTTGGGATATACAAAAAAATTAAGATACTCATTTCGTCTGTTTCCCGATTAGACGCGTTTACACTACAGTACAACAATACTTTATTGTACACCAACAAGAAAAATATTATAATGAGTAATCTTAAATAATAGTACATTACTGCAGAGGCCGCGAAATAGGGAATTGTTGGCCGAGTAGTAATAGATGGCCGAGTGATAACGAGGCCATCTAGAGATACGAGGCCGACAATCCCTGTTCGCGCCGAGGCTTGTATAGTGCTTTTCTCAAATAAATCCAAGGAAATAATACAAACGTTCAACTTATATATTCATATAAAAACAAATGTATTTCAAATTTATTAAAAAATAACAAATTTATTTTTTAAGCTGTTCGTGTTAATGTTTTTGCCACCAAATGTTAAGATGATTCTATTTATTAAAAAATGACAACACCTTATTAATTAGATATTGTTATATTTTTTAACAATAAACGTGATTCCTTGTTTATTTTATTGAATATCTGTTTTAATCTAATTTAATAATCTAGTTAAATATCAGAAATAAAACGTAAATATACATACACAAACTACGTTTTTTTTTATTGGCAGTATGCCATAGATTATCAATAAAAGAAATAAACCCCACTGAAACAAAAGACAATCTCTTTGTTGGCCACGGCCAATAATGTTGTATGAAATTCCTTTATTGACCTCTAATTTGAAATTAGAACGAATCTTCAACAATTGCTATACAAAGACGTATTTCGCGTTCTGTTAACACGATCATAAGCATTTCCTTGGATGTTTGAGAAAACTTGTTTTTCTCAAACATCCAAGGAAATGTCGTGCTTATGATCGTGTTAACAGAACGCGAAATACGTCTTTGTATAGCAATTGTTGAAGATTCGTTCTAATTTCAAATTAGAACGATATAAAGGAATTTCATACAACATTATTGGCCGTAGCCAACAAAGAGATTGTCTTTTGTTTCAGTGGGGTTTATTTCTTTTATTGATAATCTATGGCATACTGCCAATAAAAAAAAACTTAGTTTGTGCATGTATATTTACGTTTTATTTCTTATATTTAACTAGATTATTCAATTCGATTAAATCAGATATTCAATAAAATAAACAAGGAATCACGTTTATTGTTAAAAAATATAACAATATCTAATTAATAAGGTGTTGTCATTTTTTAATAAATAGAATCATCTTAACATTTGGTGGCAAAAACATTGACCCGAACAGCTTAAAAAAATACATTTGTTTTTTTTTTATTAAATTTGAAATAAATTTGTTTTTATATGAATATATAAGTTGAACATTTGTATTATTTCCTTGGATTTATTTGAGAAAAGCACTATACAAGCCTCGGCGCGAACAGGGATTATCGGCCTCGTATCTCTAGATGGCCTCGTTATCACTCGGCCATCTATTACTACTCGGCCAATAATTCCCTATTTCGCGGCCTCTGCAGTAATGTACTATTATTGTTTTACTTTCAAGTATTTTTCGCTGACATAATTTATACTGCCAAAAGGCTAGGATGAATAAAAAACTAAAAATGTAATACATATGAATAATTTTTCACAGGTGTCATATTGACATAAGTGGCGTGTAGACGATTTTTTTTGAGAATGTCAATCGATTCTAATTTTTATTGGAATCAAAGTTCACACTTAGACTGCTCTAAAAGTCAGAAATTACAAGAAATTACCGTCAAAGTTCAACATTCCTACGGAGCGCTAAAAACGCTCCATACAAATGGCCACCTACATGTACGTCATTTGTGGATTGGGCGCCAAGATTTTGTATGGACACAATAAAATCATTTGCCATTTTCACCGTGAAAAAGTGCGTTTAAATTCATGGTTGTTCACAAATATTGATTTACGTAAATTATGCAGATTCTGAAAAGAAAAAAAATAAATAAAATCGTAACATTTTGCGTACCTATGAAGTCCCATATTAAAAAGAAAAAAAAAACATTTTTATATGAAATATTGAGCTAATCTTATTCATATAACTACAGTATGTTGTAATATAATTGAAAATCAGTCATCAGAACGTCCGATTGTAATTACCTATCATTTATTTCGGTATAAGAGCCGTATTCCCAGAAATAGTTTCTGAATGTTATGTTATGCCCATATTGTTATGCTACACTAACAGAAATAAATGAATTAATCCATGTTTGTGAAATATAATATTATTAATTAACAAGAAGGTGCTTGCAACTTAGTACGCGTATTTTTTTATACAGTAGTCAGGTAAAAAGCATTCTATAACCATCTTTGGATATCTAGCTATCCGTGTACCAAACATAAATATGGTTAACATTTGTCCAGCCGTTTCAGCGTGATGCGAGGAGAAAGGAAATTATGAAAACAGATGGCGCCAGGTTAGCATAGTGCCGCGCGCTCATACAAAACAAATGACGATCCTGCACCACGCTATTAAGATTTTTCATGTATTTATGACCTCTCTTCATAGAAAGCTCATATTCGATTCAAATCTAGAATTTTATAATTTTTTTTTTATTAGCCTATATCGGTGTCCCACTGCAGGGCAAATTAGGGGTGTTAAGAATTTTTCACTTCTCATGCTCTTAAAATGTTACTTTAGTCTCTGCATATCGGGACTAAAGCTCCTTATTAACCTCTAGGGATTAAAGTAAAATTGTTTTAATTTACTTTGGAAACCCCTAAACAGCCAATCACGATGTTTGTGGTCGATGGAGGTTTATAGCCATTTTCAGTGAAAGGTATACAAACTTTTTGGTGCGTGGAAATAACCTCAAAATTACAACTACTCAAAAACATAAAAATAAAAGATTATATTTCATGAAACACGATTAATTATTAGGAATGCGAATGTATTTAAAAATATATTAAAGATGAATTAATTTTATAATCCATGGTCTGTAAGTCCATATTAGTTTTAAATAAAATAGATTTTAAGTTTGAATCTGTTGGCTAATATGCAAGCATTTAAAACGTCACTTTAAAAAACAGAAAAGAAACACGGAAAATTTTAATTTTCTATTAGAATTTTGAATGATAATTACCATTACTCGTATTAAACTTGAATTGTAATCACCAATTAGACCAATTAATTGTGTCACTATAAATTACGGACAAAATAAGTAATCATCATCTTCCAGTGAAGAAGAATTAAAGGCTATGTATAATAGAAGAGTCAATCCAAATAAATACAATATTTATCGAAGAAATATACTGAAGAAATTAAAATATCCTCAAAGCAGAAATCACAACCAACATTTGACCCACGCCCATCAACATCGTGGACTCATCTCATTCTCAATGAGCCTAATGAAATAACCATCGGCAGCCTTTTTGAGGAAAGGTCTGCGTCTCTACTATACTCTCCATTCTGTCCAACTTTAACTTCGATTTCGAGTGAAAATATTGAACTTACTTCTCAAATACAAACCACGCCGACCCAGCTTAATTTTCAGGGGAAAACTATACATTTAAATGTAAAGAATTGTACAAATTGCCCTTTGAATTTTTCTGTGGTTGGATTAACGAAATACGTAATTGTAAGAAACTTTTTTACAATAAATATTGTAAGTAATTTTATATTGAACTTCGTTTCTTTTCCTCGCATTCAAAGTGAAAAGTAGAGTGTTTAACGCGAGACTAAACAACCATAATGACACTCGAACTATTAGCCACCCTCGCTTAGCTCGGGTGGCTAAAACATCTCGTGTCATTATGGCTTGTTTTAGTCCCTTGTTGAACAATCTACTATTATAAAAGTATAGATTATTAGTGAAATATAATAAACTTATCTTTTAGTACGCTTATAAATAGTAGGATATATAGACCCCATTTGTTCAAGAAATGAAGTAAATAAATAAATTAAATGCATTTGAAGCAAATAAAATAAAAAAATAAACAAACGTACAAAAAACTTCAAGTAAATAACTATTTTTAATTTTAATTTTCAAGGATTCGAAAATTGTGACTTTTAACTCCTAACGAAAAAATACTTTACCTCAGGCTTTTCTCTACTTTTAGTCGACGATTAACGATAAAGCCTACGAAAGAGCATACTTAAATAAATAAATATTAAGGGACAATCTTACCCAAATCAACCTAGCCCCAAACTAAGCAATGCTTGTACTATGGAGACTTGAGAAAGATATACATAATAGACAACAGCCATGAACCAGGAAATATTCGAGTTCATCACTCAAATGTTTTTGCCGAGATTCGAACTCAGGACCGCCGGCTCAGTAAATTGGTTGCACTACAAACTGCACCAACAGCGTCGTCAAACTTATAAGATATCCTGTAAGTATAAACTTTTATAAGATAACTTATAAGTATATACTTATGAATTGTGGTTTAAGATTCATATTTTAATAGTCTTTATGAAAACAGAATTTTGTAAAACGTTGATATTTTGAACTTGCTACTCAAAAATCGTCTGTCATTAAAATCCACACACTAAATGCCAAAAATTTGCGGGGTATTTATATATTTATCTTTAGGTAATTGATTTGTGTTGTATTACTGTTTGTCTGTAACCTTTGATCCTGCACCGACTACATATTTCTGTTTAACCCAGTGGTTGACTGGTAGAGAATGCCTAAAGGCATTAAGTCCGCCATTTGTACTTTTTTTGTATTGTGCAATAAAGTTTAAGTAAATAATAAATAAATAAATATTTTACAAGAACGATAATAGTTGTTGTATACGTATACTAATAAACACGTTACTTACTTAATTTTTGCGTATTTTGTCAATTATGCCTAAAGATTTTTTTCTGCCGTTGGTTATTTTATGATTAAAAGTAAATAGGTACCTTATTAAAAACCACACGAACAAACCTAACAATCTTAAACACATAGGTGTATTTAGGATTCCAAGTATATTACTAAGTATAGATATAATTATGAGCTTATACCTAGCGGTATGCTTAGGTTTAGTAATATAAATAATCTTAATTAATTAAAGATTACCTCTAAGCTTGTAAAACCAAACTTTTTTTAAGTGAAATAAACAGTTGTTTTTTTTTAACAGAATGTCATAAAGATTATTCATTAATGGTTACTCAAATTAAAAGTAAGTACCTAATTAATACTTATGGTTCAAGAATAAAAGATATATACAACAGGCAAAATTACCATCAGAGATTTCGCAAAAAATATAAAAAAATAATTAACAAAATATTTTCAAAAAACTCGACTATTTTCAGAAAAATTAAACATAAAAAATAAAATACATACCGAATAACATATTTCACACTTGTCACTTTTTATTATGCGTATTAAATAATTATAACTGCAATAATAACTGCGGCCACGCGCGCCGTGCGCCGTTATGTAACTAAGCGGCGCCCGCGCCGACCGGAGGTTTTCAGCGCGTGTTTCACAACGAACTAGACTAGTCTAGGTAATGAGAGATTGTGAATGATTGATTCATTATGGCGATAATTACCGCCCTATTAGAACTATATAAAATACACGCTATATAAATAATAATATTTACGTCCATTGTTAATTACGTGTGTTGATCTCTTTTATGTTGTAGTAATAGTCGACCGAGCGAGCGAAGCGAGCACCTTCGTCTTTTCTTTAACATTGGTTGAGAAATTCGGCCTGTAGAAACATACGAAAGAAATTGATCACCTATACATATATTGGATATATAGGATGATCAATCCACCTGCATATACGGAAAGAGTGATACAGTGTGATTAATCCAGTAACCATATACTACGTTCGGGTCAAATCTTCGGTGATCAATCCAAATAGGTCAGTATCGAGAAGTCAGATACTACGAGAGATAGCGAAATCTGTTCTAAGGACCCATGGCATCGATTTTAGATTTAGTTAAAATGGCATTTTTTTTTAAACTCATAATATAAAACCGAGACTCTGACCTGGTCAAAATTCTGTAAATAATCGCATATCGTATATTGTATTCTAGTTAATCCTGTGAGTACCCAGTTATGAATGAGCTAGTAAAAAAAATGTAATACAGTTATTGATCTAGAACTGACTCCATGGATTTTAAGAACTGATTTCCCATGTCGTATAGTTTCTGCTTTCACCATACTGACTCATTTGGATTGAACGCCCTGTATAAAACGTTCACAGACAAAAATTGTAAGTTAAATGAAACATTGTGAAAAATGAACGGTCTAAAGATAAAGCGCAATGAAAAATAAAAAATTAGTGCTTCCTAAACCAAAAAGATAGAACAATGCCTTTATTGACGTTTAACAAACATTTTTTACTATTTAGTTTCACTGGACGGTAACTTGCTAGATTTGAATGCAGATAGTATTCAAATTTTGCAGTTATATCTGAACCACTTCTGATCAAGCTGAAATTTTGCATATATATTTACAATGCAATATTTGTAACATAATTTATCATATCATCATTATATCAGCCGATAGACGTCCACTGCTGGACAAAGACCTCCCCCAAAGTTCTCTACAACGATCGATCTTGCGCGGCCCTTATCCAATTCCTACCCGCGATCTTAACCAGGTCGTCGGTCCACCTTGTTGGGGTCCTTCCAACGCTGCATCTTCCGGTCCGCGGTCGCCACTCAAGAACCTTTCTGCCCCAACGACCATCGATTCTACGAGCAATGTGCCCCGCCCACTGCCACTCAAGTTTGGCAACATAATTCGTCTGTTGATAACCAAAACTCACTGTGTAACAAATACCTACCTGAAAGAAAGCTCGTACCTCAGTATCAATATACTATCTAGATACGAGGTTCTAATGAGCATTTTGTGACTTTTGGCACCAGGTGATATTACATAATTATGGCCCGCCTACTGCTACTTGAATCCGTGCAATCCTGTAAGGTATATCGGTTACTTTGGTTCTTCTGTGAATACCCTCGTTGCTGAATCATTACGCAGAGAAACTCCGAGCACAGCTGTTTGCAAATAGCCTGGAGAACGGATGGCCATTGGGGCAGCAAAGTCCTGAAGTGGCGACTACGTAGAAAAAATCGCAGCGTGGAACGGCCTTCGACTAGGTGGTCAGAATCGCTCGTTTAGGTTCGCGGGGAGTCGATAGACGTTCAAACATGAGACATCCAAAATAAGTGTTTTTCCAAATTGTTCACGTATAGGTATTATAAAAGTAATTATGTTGCACATGCAGATGTTGGTTAAATTAATAGGTTAAAGTTACATTTGGTGGCGGTTGTTGGGGCAGCAAAGTACAACACCCGACTAGATGAACGGTTGACCTCGTGAAAGTAGCGGGGAATCAACGGATTGGACGTCCATTGACCCCTTTAATTACCTGCATAGGCTAGGCCTCCCCTATAGCTCACCACAAGGTGCTTAGCCATGGGGGAGACCTATGTTCAGCAATAGCCGTTTGATCAGCCACAAACGCCTATTGCTGAACATAGGCCTATAGGCATAGGCATAGATTTGTAACATGGAGCTGATCTGATGACAGAACCAGGATAAGTTGGTTCCGTCATCAGATCAGACAATGGACAATGGACCATGAGAACTCTGTAATACCTCAAACGGCGAGTTTGGGCAGAGTAATTGTGGTAAAAAGCTGATTAGATAGTTAAATGATGATGATTACTTTCATGCATTCAATGTTTTCGTTCAATATTTCGGGCAGAGTAAATAACACGCTCTTATTTGATCTGTCCATCTCATAGGCGACATTGCTCGTGGCCTGGTACCCTCAACCTTTCCCTGGACCACAAGTCGCTCAATAGCCACCTCCCCAGACAGACGGACAGACGGTCAGACGGACAGACGGACATGGCAAAACTATAAGGGTTCCTAGTTGACTACGGAACCCTAAAAAGAAATAAGACGGTTAAAACCACATAATCCTTCTATGCCATATTAGTATCCATGTCGGGCGGGAAAGCCCGGCCCTAATGATGCAAGTAAATTTTATCTGCACCAATTAAACGGCGAAGGCCGGCGGTGGGACCTACGAGCGATTGTTTTCGGAAGGTCGCTTACTCGTGACCTGTGCCGGTACAATTGTTTCTATACCATACTCATTATGTCGCGATTAAGATTTTATAACCAGTATTGTAACTTGGAATAACCGCCAGAGCGTTATGAAAATGAGCGGTTGTTTTCTGTGGCCGCCTCTTTGCAAGTTACTTATAGATGGTGGAAAGATATTAAAAAATGACAGAGTGAATCTGGAGTAGAATTGACGCATTTATAACTAATTGTAAATCTCAACAGTCAATGTTAAGCAGTGGAAAATCCTGGTGTCCTTCAGAAACTTATGCAAAGTGATTAAACACTAACCTGAATAGTACACAAACAAAAAGTTCTGTGTCTAGGAGTGCGCAGGCCACAAATTAAGTCCCACTTTCGGGTTGGCGTTGGCCCCAAATGGCAGTTTATTATAACCTTTTATTAAAAATTAAAATTACTGTAAGTAAACCCTAATTACAATAGTTTTTGGTGGGGCAATTGCATGAAATAAACGCCGGTCGTCATAAATTCGAGGCTAAAATACTGTTACTGTTCTACATGATTGTTATTCACACCATTATTGAAAGTGAGAATGTCTGCTGTTTTCGTGGCGATTTTTTAACCGTTCGTCATATCAGCCAATAGAAGCCCACTGCTGGAATAAAGATCGGTAAATCTTTGGAGGATTTTTTCTGAACGAAACCTCGATTTGTGTGGACTGTACATTCATAAGATATGTATATTCTCTGAACTGTATGCGACTTACGTAACTAGACTGGCCTATTTTGTAAGTCCAACTTTTATAAAATGCCATTTAGAATCTATAAATATCTTGTCTACCCAGAAACTCAATCACCATAATAAATGAAACAAGAGATAAGTACTCCAGAAAATAACCTTGACATAATCCAATAATCATCTCAGTAAACATCTATAAAAGAAACATAATTTGCGATTAAATAACAAGCGG
This sequence comes from Apotomis betuletana, assembly GCA_932273695.1. Classification (NCBI taxonomy): domain Eukaryota; kingdom Metazoa; phylum Arthropoda; class Insecta; order Lepidoptera; family Tortricidae; genus Apotomis; species Apotomis betuletana. The sequence continues at coordinate 4,308,960 of OW026310.1, forward strand.
AGCCATAACAAATACCACTTTTTGTATACCGAATGATATTAATAACGAACAGGTAATGCCTGTCATTATGGTATATTGTCAATAATTTGGGTGCCGGGCGAGTATAATGAAATAATTGTATACAGAAGCGACATGTGTGTACATTTTGGGAATCGTGAATTTTGTCGAGGGTTTGGACAACACAGTAACAGGATACGTTTTAATAATTTGACAAACCTTATAATATGTTGTACCATTACTAAGCATTGAATCTTGGAAAAAGTAGGTACCATTCAACTATGCTAAAGCGGTAATAATGTTAAGTTATATTTTTCTGCTCCGTGAAAAAATACAGGCTCGTTCAATTCTAGTGTTTCATGCGTATTTAATATTCAACTTTTTCAATCAAATCTGGATGATGAATACTGAAGGGCTAAGTACCGTGCTCGAAATTCGACCGTCGTAAAACGCCGCCGTCCCTCTCGATTACCTGTCAAAGTATATTTGGGTGAGCGGGGCGGCACTATGCGACGGTCGAATATGAAACATCGGAGTAGGAATTCTGGTGTTTTAGTGACACCTGATCCGAGGCACGTGGACGATCTATTTCCTGGCACGTTCGTGTTACGAAAACATTTGTGTTTTAGCCCTCTTTTGTTTGATAAAACGATCTGCGACGTTAAAACTAAAGAAATTATTATTAGAGGAGAAAGCGGAGCGAGCGAACGGAGCGGGCCAACAAATCTTACGTGTATGTCCGAATGTTCCAATTTTCGTTTGGTCGTATTTCCGGCTGTTCTCGCCTACAAGCCGCATTCCTCAACCGATTCTCGTGAAATTTTGTGAGCACGTTCAATGATTATAAAGTTTTTTTGTAAGTCAGTGAATCGAAATTATTCATAATGACAGATATATGGGGGTTGAAAACGTAATAAAATAAAATTTCAGCCATTTCAAAAATCTTCGTGAGTTCTACTGTTCACAGAAGGTCTACTCCGAAGATCGAAACTCAAGCTTTGTGCCATGCTGTCCTTCTCCATCGTGTCAAACTATATTTGAATGAGCGGGACGGCACGATACGAAGTTCGGATTTCATCGGAGTAACCTTCCAGAGCTGCTATTGATAGCTTATTAGCTTCAATAGGTTCACTTCTGCGAGCTCTTCGCTACTCTCAGTGGAGGCAAAGATGGCGGCCTCGGTGGCGTCCGGCGGAAGCCACGTCAGTTCGATTACCTAAAAAATACTGGTCCATTTAAAATGCTAATTATTGATCCGATAAAATAGCATGTGATCTAAATGTCACTGTTTGGGTTTCCCGGTTGAATTAGAATTTAGAAGTAACCTTGGTTCTGTGCTGTTACTCGACACCACTCCTGTGGCGCGGAGATAATCCTATAACACGAAGTGCGACTCACTGGTAGTGGCGTAACAGCCCTGATACAAGTCATGTTTAAAAAAACCCGGTCAAGTGCGAGTCGGACTCGCGCACCGAGGGTTCCGTACAAACACCTGTGTGTTGTTTCTTGTTTGTTGACTTGGAAAGCTTTATACTGTACCTAATGCATGTGTTCTGTGTGCCGAGATAAGGCATAATGTAATATTAAGCGACAAATTGTCAGGAATTATCTTAACGCTCAAAAATGCCGAATTTTCGTTTGTAATGGGAACTGGTGAAATAAAAAACAAAGGTTCTACATATTTTTGTTTGTTATTCCTAGAAAAAAATATACAGATCTTTCTATGGTTAAAAAATAAAATAAAAAAGGGATTTTTGTTCTCGTCTTGTACGGGCATCATACGAAAACCTAACTGAGGTGATAATTTTCGACTTGGCAGGGTTGCTGCCGTGTTGTGCCTTGAAGTAGGTACACACACACATAACATAACAAAACACACATATATACATAAAGCGTTTTTCTAAAGCAGTAGACTCAGAATGATAAAATATGACGATAAGACGGGGGAAGGTGCTTATTCTAAAATTAAACTTTATTCTACGTTGGTCGAAGTGAGCCTAAGCCCAGACTCTCGCAAGGCAGCCAGTGGAATGTGTGGAAGTCGTGGCTGCCTAGTGCGCAGGCTTCCTTACATCGTTATCTAGACACGCGGCAGCGTGTCCAGCCAAGTTCACCCCAAGAACTGGCGAGCAGCAGCCGTGTGTTATATTACACGAACCGTTTGGAGCCACTTTTGACCCCTCAATAACTCCAAATCTATTTAACATAAAAACATGAAATTTGGCTTATGTATTTAGATCCTTTAGAACAACTAGAACCCCAAATTTCATAAATATAGGTGAAATAGGTATTGAGATATTAAAGTCCAAAAAACGGTATTTTTATCACTGACTGACTGACTGACTAGTAATCAAAAACCTAACCCACTTCCAGGTGACCTAGAAAGGTGAAATTTGGCATTCAGCTAGGTAATTGTATGTGTACACATAAAAAAATCGTAAACAGTGATTTTTTTACTTTTTTAATTATTATTATTTATTATGCTTCTTGCCTCAGAACTCCGTCATTTATTAACCGATTTGGAAAATTCTTTCTTTGTTTTAAAGATGTATAGCATAGCTCACACTCTTTCTCTCTCTCACACACACGCACACACACTAGCCAAGTCCAGTCTTGATATTGAATTACTCCCCAAGTAAAATAAATGCATTGAGTATGTCGCATGTCCTTGTATCTAAAAATTTTAGGGCAAAGAACTTTTGGCGCCCATATAGATCTCAATTCTTTTGTCGGCGAAATCGACAACGTTGCATGCGAGAACTTGGCTCTCATTTAACATTTATGTTTTTGATGGGATATATTCCACTGGCTGCCGCAACAAGGCTGCCTAGTACGCCGGTGGCCTAAGTTACACAAAGTTCATGAAAAAATGCTACACCAATATAGCAGCGCCCACACCTATATTAAACATCATCTTCATTATACAAATTTAAACACTATCAGCACGATATCTCAATTAAATTCCGATGGATATAAAAACTAGTATAATTCGGTTAAATTGCGGTCAATCGCTGAGTCATCGGAAATTTACACAACAGTTTGCCTTGGAATAAATATAATAATATTTATCTTACAGAGCCTCTTTATTGGCAAAATTTAACTTATTTTGTGAGTATTCAAGGATCCAAAATACGGAAAAATATACCTTCCGTTACTTGTACAAAAGTGCCCTCTCTATGTACTTAAGTACATGACAATACATCTCGTAGTTTTTAAGTAAAATGCCCGTGAGATAAATACGGACATAACAACGAAACTATTAAGATAAAATCATATTTGTAATGTTTTTGCTATACTGTGTATGGAATGCTAAAAATTCAATTTATAGCGCACTAACATAATAAACACAAGAAGTTGAGTTATTTGTACCAATAAAAGAAAATTAAAGATACCATATTATTATTGACTGTAATGCCATCTTCCAGTGTCATTTCGTTAGAAAATAAAATGCAAAAAGGTCATGCATCGGCCGGGAATCGAACCCGGGCCGCCCGCGTGGCAGGCGAGCATTCTACCACTGAACCACCGATGCTTATAGAAAGTAGTTTAAAATTATCGGTTACGTGGCGTAAATACTCTAATAACGTTATCAGATGACGTCATACCGCGCGCACGCACGAGCCACTGACACGTGGCCTCATTATTTCGTCTTATAATAGGTACAACTGTCGTAACCCATAAAGTACTCCTAGTTCTTACGACTTTAGCATAAAGTCTGTTATTGATTGTTTCGTGAGATTTTTTAACTTTGTTATTTTTATTTTATCACAAACTATCGAAGATACTGTTCCATTCATGCGGAATACTTTGTTTATCTTTTCGCAATTTACGCTGTTTAGCTTAGCAAGAATTCCAAAAGGGCTATGGTTTCAATTCGTCCATGTGTTTGGATGTTTTACATACAAGCATACCTGTGCTAACTCGGGGCACGTTCTAGGGATAGGATATCGATAAAAAAGATGTCAATATATAATTAAATCAATATATGTGCTATTGAACATTCTCGATTACTATAAAGAGGTTCGATGTCATATCTGATCTGATATCGAGCCTCTTAAATTAAGATAATAAAAGTAGGTATGAGGATGTCATTTCAATCAAAATGACAATTTACGTATATTATGAAAATTATTTTAAAATAAACATGTAAATACTTCTTGAGCTTAATTTGGGACTAGATCGATTTGTGTGAGGTTGTCCGATATTTGTTATTTATTATTATTTAAATAGACGTTTTCATATGTTTTTTTTTTTAATGTGGAGAAATAAGTAATATTTATTTATATCGATGACATTTAGATGTTGACAGTAACATCGATATATTTTTTGTCGATAAAATATTTTGCCACGTCACTTTCGTATAGGTGCCCCGAGTTATCCCATGTATGAATCAGTAATGTCATAGTCTGGACTTTTTCAATTATAGTTACATTTTGCATGCTTTTTAGTTACCAATAATAAGAATCGCCAAAAACCGGCCAAATGCGAGTCGGACTCGCTCACCGAGAGTAACTGATGGCCGGTTTAAGTTAAGTTTGCACCTAGTATGTACGGCGCCGCATACAGATGAGGTGCAAAGTAACGCAACCAATCACGTCTCTTGTATGAGAGCCCCACTTTAATAGTTATTTTATTCTGTTCATCATCACCTCATCACATCACATCATCTGTGAAAATTTCAACTGTCTAGCTATCACGGCTCATGAGATACAGCCTGGTGGCAGATGGGCAGACAGACAGAGAGACAGCGGATTCTTAGAAATCTTCTTCTTTGTCGTCACGCTCTTGGCAGAGTGGTCGTGGTCGTCACATCAGGGTTGGTAGCAAACTTTACAATCCGTCGCCATTCCTCCCGCTCTTCTTGTGCATTCGTGGAGTGGACCATTGAGTGTATTCTTGACTTGGTCGGTCCTAGTGACTTGGTCGGTCGGTCTTAGTAATAGGGTCCCGTTCTTTTACCTTTACATACGGAACCCTAAAAAGCAAACAATACTATCCTTTGGTTTAGCTAACGCACTTTACCTCTGTACTAAGTTTACGATGTCCGTTTATATTTCCAGGGTACGGCCATATTGCCCCGAAAACGCAGACAGGGAAGGTAGTTACCATTTTCTACGCAATCCTCGGCATCCCGCTGATGCTCCTGTGCCTCTCCAACATTGGTGACGTCATGGCTTCTTCATTCAGGTCCTTTATTTACACTACCCTATACTTAGCCTACATCATCATCATCATATTCATCATTTCAGCGACAGGACGTCCACTGCTGATCATATGACGGCCTGCATCCAGCGGTTTCCTACAACCTTTACCACGTACGTAGAACTGACGGCCGATGGGGCAGAAAGGTTCTTTAATGGAGGCCACGCACCGGCAAGCGCAGCGTGGGACGTCCACCCACAAGGTGGACAGACGACCTGGTTAGCCCACATAAGCTACATTAAATAAAGAACTTAAATTAAAAATATATAAGCCCTGATACAAGCAGCTGTTCATCATGAGACCCTCATTCAATGTGTGGTATAAATGCAACTAAAACTGAACATAACTTTGGAATTCTTAGCTTCAATATTGACTGAGATCTTAAGTTATTATAATTAAAGCTGAATATCTTGGAAAGTACTGGTCCTATTTCCACCAAACCTAGGTAAGAACCATCTCGACGGATAAGTCTTTCGATTAAAAAATACCGCACTCAAATCAGTCCATTCGTTTGAGCTACGATCCCACAGACATACACACAAATACACAGATACACGACATGTTAAACTTATAACACCCTTATTGTTTCGTCGCGGGTTGATAAAAAAGAAGGTCTTCATCTATCCCTATCCATAGCCAATTCCTTGATTTCACTATACGACATGAGTGGGTTCGAAAATTCGGGTGGATATTTACCTAAACTTTGGCGGCGGCTTTGTTGTTCAGTTGTAGGTATGGGCGGCTTTGTTTGAGGAATGAGTGAGATAGCAATAGGATTTTGTCAACTTAGGTAAATATCCACCCGAATTTCCGATCCCACTCATGTCGTATAGTGAAATCAAGGAGTTGGCTATGGATAGGGATAGATGGAGACAGCTAAGCACATACATCAGCTACACCGACAGGAGTTTGACCCTTAAAATGATTATACTTAGGCCACGTTCGTTTTCAACCGCTACCAGCAGCGAGCCACCGCCTTTTGAAAGAAGGAAAGTTTTTTTTTATTGCCGACACCAAAAATATTTAATAAATAAATATTATGGGACAATCATACACAAATAGACCTAAACCAACTCAGAAAACTATGGGTACTAGACGACGATATACATAATATATATTCGAGTTCATCACACAAATATTTGCCCCGGCCGGGATTCGAACCCGGGACCGCCGGCTCAGTAGGCAGGTGTCTGCAAACTGCGCCAACCGCGTCGTCAGTTGTCGTCGTCATAAAATAAGCAAGAACAGCATTGTCAGGACATTGTCCACCCAATTTTTTTTTTTTTGCTTTGAGTAGGTGTTCGTAAATGTTCGGGAGTGATCGTTTACGCCTCGCCGCTCCATCCGTCGCCGCTGCCCGCTGCGGGTAGCGGGAGTAGTGGGTGAGAACGACCGTGGCCTTAGCTACCATTACATACCAGAGTTATTAAATGTGTAAGATTTTTTTTTTCAGAGAAATCGTCAGCGCCTATATTTACGTAGACCTCGACTGTACAAGAACAGAGTAATTGCTAATTGATATATGATAGGAGCTCCAAGTGAATTAAAACGAAGGATCAGTTAAGGTGGTGTTCATTCATGTTTTGTGCTCGCTACGCAATGCGCAAAAATATATACCTAATCACCCGGCAAGCCTTTCTTTCCCGGCTTCTACAGTAATACATATACTATTTTTATTTTGACGCAGATTTCTATACTGGCGTGTATGCTGTTACGTCTGCACGAGGCCACCTAAGCGGCGGAGACGGCATCATCCTTCCATCAGGTCCAGTAGCACCAACACGATTGTATCAATCCTCGCCCGCTTGCTTAGTATTTTACTGTACCCATACCTTGACTTAGCGTGACCGTACTCGCTAGCGACAGCGTGAACGATTTGTATGGAGAATAGTACAGCGCGCTAGCGGTTACTTTGTAGAACTACAATCCTCCATACAAATCGCTTACGCACTCGCTAGCGAATACAGTCACTGTAAACTCATGGTAAGGGGACCGCTGGCTAAATTGTAGGGAATGCAGATCGGTTATATCCGTAACTATTGAAATCGGCTATCGGCTATAACCGATTAATATACAAAATTATATTTTTTTAAATCTATTTCATCGATTATTTTCGGCTCAGGTATATTTCATCGTACCTATTATTTATCATACTTTGTTGTTGTTCCTCACTATACTATTGTATTTGATCGTTATTTAGGCATAATTAAATATACCTAGTGACTATTATTATGCTTATGATCCAAAACACAAATAAATTCGTAGTGTTAATTATAGTACGGAGTCATAGACTCTATAGTCTATGACTCCGTTTATAGTCTTTGACTTCCTATTGTGTCATCGTCCTTATATTTTGTCGATTTTACCTCGATACCTAAAATAACTTAACCGTTTTTCCACATCTATCCACTATTTCAATAAATGAAATTATTCTTTTGAAATAATCGGTTATCATAATCATAATCATTTATTGCATGAAATAATGGTCACATAGATTTTAAATATAAATTACAGTACATTATTTCACCTTACAGGCATGCAATACACATGGTTGAAAAGTCAGCCCAGTCACTAATAATAATAATCCAATGACAATAATACTGGGCCCATGCATTTCTTTCCATTAAGTTCATACAAAAATTACGCACCAAATACTGAAATCTAGACACGCGGCAGCGTGTCCAGCCAAGTTCACCGCAGGAACTGGCGAGCAGCAGTCGTGTGTTATATTACACGAACCGTTTGGAGCCACTTTTGACCCCCCAATAACTCCAAATCTATTTAACATACAAAAATGAAATTTGGCTTATGTATTAAGATCCTTTAGAACAAGTAGAACCCCAAATTTCATTAATATAGGTTAAATAGTTATTGAGATATTAAAGTCCAAAAAACGGTATTTTTATCACTGACTGACTGACTGACTGACTGACTAGTAATCAAAAACCTAACCCACTTCCAGGTGACCTAGAAAGGTGAAATTTGGCATCCAGCTTAGTAATTGTGTGTGTATACGTATAAAAATCGAAAACAGTGATTTTTTTATATTTTATTATTATTATTATTATTGATGGTTGTTGCCTCAGAACTCTGTCATTTATAAACCGATTTGGAAAATTCTTTTTTTGTTTGAAAGATATACTAGAATAGCATACACACTCACACGCACACACTTACACACATAACACATTACGCACATAAAAATCCAATACGTACTAACCTTTTTGGAAAATTCTTTGTTTGTTCAAAACTTTCAAAAGATGTACTAGAATAGCACACAGAACTAATTTACAAATAATAATTAAGTAATTTACACATCATAATAATTTCTGTACAAAAAGTAATGATATCCCATCAAAAACATAAATGTAAAATGAGAGCCAAGTTCAATATCGCGTGCACTTCGCCGACAAAAGAATTGAGATCTGCAAGGGCGCCAAGTTCTTTGCCCTAAATTTTTTAGATACAATGACATGCGACATACTCAATGCATTTATTTTACTTGGGGTGTAATTCAATATCAAGACTTGACTTGGCTAGTTTTAAAATATAAATTTATATTATAAATCAAAATCAATCAAATCATTAACCTATTTTCGTTAAGGTAAGTTCGCAAGTTAGTGTATGTCTTGTTACTTATACTGTTAGCTTGATAATGAACTATGACTATGACTATGTTACTTTTATAAAATTTAGTTAGTTTGTGAAAACTAGCCAAGTCAAATCTTGATATTGAATTACTCCCCAAGTAAAATAAATGCATTGAGTATGTCGCATGTCATTGTATCTAAAAAAATTAGGGCAAAGAACTTGGCGCCCTTGCAGATCTCAATTCTTTTGTCGGCGAAGTGCACGCGATATTGAACTTGGCTCTCATTTTACATTTATGTTTTTGATGGGATATATCTTACAATTCTAATTCTACGGTCTTTCAAGACAACATACCTAGTCATAATGTTAAGTCAAAAAATTATGTCAGTTTTTAGTTGATTACATTTTGAATAAAACTCATCCAATGAATAAAAACATTCTTCGATCAGCAAATTATATAATATTAAATTAAATTTATTATTTGGTAAACATGTCCATGAATTAGGTAATGAATTATATATAGTAATTGCCATATGGTAACAGTTTTTACGGTTAAGGGTTAACCTGCACTTTGGAGGTACCAGTGCTTTTTGTGTGACAGTTCGTTTATTAATGTTACATTGCATATTAAAAAGATCAATATTATTTCTCACGAACTTACACATTTCGAATACATAAAGACTGGGAAGTGTCAAAAGTTTATATTTCTGAAAGAGTGGCTTGCAAGGTTCAGTCCATTTAAAGCCTCCGATCGCTCTTAGGCATTTTTTTGAGCGACAAAAACCCGCTGAATATTTGATGAGTTGACCCACAAGATTAGTCCATAACGCAGGGCTGAGCACACATAGCTGTGATAAACAAGTAACGCCGTTTCGGCAGAAGTTACTGTTTTCAGCTTCTTAAGCGCGAATATAAACTTATTTACCCTACTGCAAATCTCATTAACATGTTGCTTCCAATCCAAATATTGATCAACAGTGATGGCCAGAAATTTAGTATTATTTACTAGTTCTAGAGAGTCCTCACCAATTTTAACATCGATGTTTATTTTGTCGCTTTTATGTGCTCTCGTAAGAAAATGTATGAGTTTGGTTTTTGAGGCGTTCATACATAAACCGTTCATTTTTAGCCAGCTGATTATATTTGTCAAGGTGCTATTAATTTCTTCCTTTAATATGCCTGAATTTCTGCCTCTGACGATAACAGTCGTATCGTCTGCAAATAAAACGCTCTGTTGTTTAATAGCAAGAGGCAAATCATTTACATAAATCAAGAAGAGGAGTGGTCCTAAAATACTCCCGGTTATATCCGATGATTTTTTTTTTTTTTGTTATAAGCGGTGGAATTGCTTTCTGTTGTTGTAGCTTTAAACTTTAAGATCTTAGGGATAGTCTATGTTCACATCAGAAGTGAATGTAGTCTGATTGAAATGTTGACAAGAAGTGGACTGTACTGAAATGTTGATAATGATTATTGTATTGTGCAGACGGTCTGTTCGCGGTAGCAGGCACGGATCCACGCGGCGTAAGCGGCCGGAACGCGCTCACTCTGACACCGAATGCAGGTAATTAATCATATGAGCCAAGCCGTCCACTGCCTTCCCCAAAATTCTCCACAAAGATCGATCGTGCACCGGCCTCACCCAATTTCTCCCCGACTCTAACTAGCCCGTCGGTTTATCTTTTTGGGGGCCTTCCTACTCTGCGTCTTCTGTTCTACGGTCACCACTGAAGAACCTTTCTACCACAACGGCCGTCGGTTCTATACGCAATGTGCCCCACCCACTGCGACTAAAGTTTGTCTAAGCTTGGTTTTCTTGATCCTCATTTCTGATTTGATCGCGCATAACTAGCTCTATGCAGTTAATTAATGTCTCCGAATAGGGTATGCTTCTGCTCATGTGTAGCTGGATGCATAAAGAAACGAGCTATGACTTTACCAATCACAGTGCTGAAATCTACATACCTTCACTAGATACCTATCAGTGGGAATAGAGTAAGCAGAGTGGAGCTGCCGAATGAACTTCCAAATAATAGGCCCCCGCTCACTTCACTTGTTCGTCAAACATACAAAAAAAGGATCAACCAGGCTTCAACCATTTGTGTCTATGCGCTGCGCTACTATAGTACTTGTACTTGGAACCTATGATGGTTGAGCTTATGAAATAAAGAATGTTATTCCATCGGTCTCTATTCGACATATTATATAAGTATCCCTAAAGGAGAGATGAGCTGTGTCATGTATTTATCGCGCGATAAAAGTCGATCAATACTGAGCTTACCATCCTTTTTATATCTTATAAATAATGTAGGTACTTAATACTTCGTCAGTACTTATGACGTCCATTGTTCAATAGATACCGTGACAGTGGCTACAGCAGCGGGCGCGGACGACGCGGGCGTCTCGGACCCGCGCATGCGCCTAGCCTCCGCACTGCTTCTCAACCCCCGCTCTCACGCACCTATGGTAAACCAATTTTATTTACAAGCCCACTAGTCCAGCGAGCCTGAAACTGTTAGTGACGTAAGAGTACGATGTATCACTATACTGGGGTGAAGTCCTCATGATTTCTTGTTTCTTTCTAGTCATCTCACTCTTGTCAGAGTAATCGTGGACTCGTGGTATTAACGATGACGTACCTATTTTGTACACACGGCTAATACTCGTCCTTGGCTAATATACCGAGTAACCTTGTGTCAACCTATGTCGAGCAGTCAAGTTTTGTATTTTACGATCCTTAGCTCGATATTTTGGTTCGATTAGTCACTCTTAGGATAAGGTTTTAGTGGTCATATAAATAAACATATTTTCATTCGGCTCATTACATTTCAGAACCTAGAGGGATTGAAAGAGACGTGTCACCGTTGCGGTATGATCGTTACGGAAGAGATAACCATGACGATGATGGTAAGTTTCAGTTTGAATTTGATGCTGTAAAAGCCTATAAAGGTTAACTTTATATGTATGAGTAATATAACAAGAACAAGCAATATAGTGGCAATTTTTTTTTACAGAAGAGTTCCCAAAAATATCCCTGCCGTTGAATGACTTGGAAGCAGCATTACAAGATCTCAATGAACATCACACGAAAGCAGCTTCTAAGGCAGAATTGCGCAGCAAATCCCTTCCACGACCATCCAAGTCTAAGCCTGACTACGGGCCTCGGCGGGACTTTGATGACAGGGGCTATGATGATGACCCTGGCCCTGGTGCCAGGGGAGATCGCTTCGAGATGCATGACCTTTATGACGTGGACTACGAGAATTATAGGGAAAGGAAGGCTCTACAGGAACGTGATTGGAGGAGAAGCGACGGTTATAGAGACAGGGATTACGATCCTGAAGATGATGACTATGAATTCGATAGTCCGAGAGGAAGAAGGACATGGGATCGCCGGTAAGTGGAAGCTATTATTGTAGTGGATGAATATTTGAAAGCCATATAGATTTAAATTACATTGCCTTTTTTACTGAAAATGTTCTTTAAGCACACTAGATACCGATCGATCTAAATAATTATGCAATTTTAAATGTTTGCGATATGTCAGCCCTTGTAAAACAATCGACGCTTCGACCAAAGTTAAGCATCGGAAACTGAATGTAGACCGGAGTGTTGATCTGATAAAAGACACTACTATTTAAAAAAAATACTAACAGTCTAAGCGCAGGTGAATGGCTTTGATGTTTGCGGGTATCAGGCAATAAATAAATGACTAATTATCCGTCACAAGCATGTGAGTGCAAGAATGGCGGATGGTTTGTCATGACATAAATGTTACCATCATTAAGTTGGGCCTAAGTTATTTCAATTCACAGAGCAGATCGTGGCGACTACTACGACCGTGATCGCGACGACAACGGGTACGAGCGGCGAGCGAATCGACGCGCACGCAGCGCGTTTTATGACTACGAGCGCCGGTGGGACGACGACAGGGACGTGGAAGTCGGGAGGGGACGCAGGCTGCGGCGGCTGAATACAGTCGATGAAATCAGGCCGCCGCCGCATGCTGTGGTGAGTTGGAGAGGGAAAGCAATTCAGTAGAACCCTCTTCATACGTTTCCTGCGTAATACATCATTTTCTGCCGGTCCGTGCGTAAGAAAGTAGCAGTGTCTCTTCCTACTTAATACGCCTTCACGCTTATGACGCGACTTTTACCTGATCCCACCAGAAACGGCTTAAGCGGGTGGTCCTCCTGTACTGTATACTGTATTTGGTATAAAAGTGTAGTCGTAATCAATACGACTCCAGGAGTAAAAATTGTGGTACCTTAACAGTGCTAAAACTTATTTGCGCGCTGCCTTCACGTACAATATTTTTCGTAAGTTAGTTTTTTTTTTTATGAAGCTTTGTAATTAATATGGGCCACTAATGAAAATATCAGTAGTTCAAATATCTTCAGTGGTATAACTATGTTCTAGTGTTTGCAAAATAAAAACTGAGAACAAAAGTTACTTGCCTACCCTCTGTAGGTTATTGAAACTTTCAAAACTTCTAATTAGCAATTTTGAAAGTCGAGTCTTAAGAGTAGCATAAAAATAATGTGATCGTAAATTCAAGCCTTTTAATAAAGTGCGTCAGTCGACAATTATGTTAATCATCATTATCTCTCCTACCGATTTCAGCCATGGCTATTTCCACTTTTAATTGGCTTAACGCTACACCAGAATATGACTTATGGATCCAATCTTTGCGGGGAATTTACGATCACGATCACATTATTTTTATGCTACTCTTATGACTCGACTTTCAAAATTGCTGATTAGAAGTTTTGAAAGTTTCAATAACCTGCAGAGGGTAGGCAAGTCACTTTTGTTCTCAGTTTTTATTTTGCAAACACTAGAACGGCTGGAAGAGTTATTTAAGGCTGTTTTGTATTTGTATTAAAGACGCCTTCACCAGAACGAGATTATTGGAGCGATGACGGCGCGGTGGTTGTTGCTCCCCGTCGAGGAAGATCTGCTGGTACACTAACTGTTAATTCAATCTAATCATGGTCCTATTCTAATAATAATTTATTGTGTGAGGAATTCAGGTCAAGTACAAGATTCATCATTTACTATCAGGTTGGTAAGGTACGGGTCATGAGCTCAATACCCGTTTACTCTAAGATGGTGTCGCATATAAAGAAGTTTGTAATAAAATGGCAGTTATAAATTTCTCAGTGGTAGCCGATATTTTTATGTAGGTTCTGCCTTTAGATTTTATTGTTGCATCCTTGAAATGATGTGAATTAATTATTTAGACGCATTTTAAAATGATTTAGTTATCGGGTAACGCGAGTTTGGAGTAAAACATGGTTCTGTGGCGTCAGAATTCTGATTGACTGAGTGTACTCCGAAAGTATTTATTCAAATTTCGTTTAATTTTGCCCTTGGCAGTAGACCTACTTATAAGACTGTTAGTTATACCAGGAGTATTGTTAGAACGATTCTGATCAAACGTGGTGCTTGACCGCCCTTTGCACTGTTTCTGATTGCTTTAAAATATTTTCAGGCGCTTGGGGATCGAGGCATACCGAGATTTATGAAGTAGACCCGGAACCGATAAAGCAAGAGGTAAGCCTGCCTATCACTAATTTTCCACGGCAACTCGCATCATACATTTCAAAAGCATCCTTGTAATATTAGAATCTAGTATTTTGTCGATTTAGTTAATTTTGATAATTGCTACCCTGTTCGAGAAGAACTGTTTAATTTATTCCTGTACTTATATTTCATAAGTAAATCTTTGTATATCTTTGTTTACCAATATAATCTCAGACCATAGAAATAAGAATATAATCAAAGATTAACTGTGTATGCATGTATGTAAGAAGATTAACTAGATTAACTATGAGTTCTAAAGTACGTGACGTGTAACTATGCCTTTTCTAAATAAATAACTATGTTAAATTAAACATACAAGTTATATCAAATAATGAGTGTAGGTACTACGTCAGTATTCGTTATGTCTGCAAACTGGACATACCCAAGTAGCAAAGAAAGCTGCAGAAGCGCTTACACAGCATTTATTCAGCTTAGATTAGCAGTATAAGGGCTGTATAAGCGCTTCTGCAGCTTGTTTTCTACTTGGGTAATCAGATGAAGGCATTTTAGTTCGTGCCATTATATTATTAGGTATTACTACTAATTCTACGCCTACCGTACTAATTCGTGTTAACATTTAGATAAGATAATTAAAATATTTAAAACGCCACCTAAAAAAACCTATTAAACAATTTAAGATACTTATTATGATATGACAGATAAAACCAGTGCCAATATGGCTATGCGTGTGCCTGGTAGCATCGTACATCGTAGCTGGGACCTTCCTGTTCCAACAATGGGAGGACTGGAACTACCTGGATTCCGCCTACTTCTGCTTCATCACGCTTACCACTATTGGATTTGGTGACTTCGTTCCTGGTATGAAATTACAGGTGAGCTGTCAATCTTGACCACTATAACTAAGTTGGATTCAAGAAGAAAATACTATATGACATGGCAAGCCTCTTGAGCATAACCTCGACTGAGCACTAGCCAATTTACGTACGGTTAGTAGGTTAAGTGTAAGTGCCGGCACAACTATACCACTAATGTTCCATCACACTACACACCTCTGAATTTGACTTTTGAGCATCACCTGTTTGTGATCCTAAAGAAGCATAACTAATTTCCCTTCAAATGTCAATAAAAAAAATGCTCGACTCGTATAAAAAAAAAACTTGTGTGATTTTATGCTGACGTAGTGCTCATTTTGATCAGTTGCTGATTTCTAAGGAGAGGGCAGATAACTATCGCACGATACGAGCTGAACCCTAGATAAGGGTGTGCAATGTCTGTATGGGTCTTTATAGGCTCAGGAATCAAACAACTTAGTTATGCAAATAGCAGCGGTGTGGCATCTATAGACACCTTCCTTCCGTTTAGAGATAAAAATCTTTTTTATTCGTGTTAGCAGGGTGCTGGTCGGAGTGATTCAACGGTAGCCGCAGTCCACTCTATCGCGCTTTGTTCCCTTTATCTTCTGTTTGGAATCGCCTTGTTGGCAATGTCGTTCAACCTGGTTCAGGAGGAGGTGCGTGCCAACGTTGCGGCGCTCGCCACCCGGCTTGGCATCATCAAGGCGCGTGACGAAGATGACGAGGAAGACTATTAAAAATACTCATTATACATCATTGAATTACACGAAGAAAAGTAATGAAGAGCAGGACTAATAAAGAAATAAACACTTAAAGAGCTATCAAAGTTTTTATACCTACAACCTGTTTATATGAATCTAGTCGTATAAGCAACGTGATGAAGACGAAAATTAAAATTGAAAATGCACTCCGCTCTTTTCAACATCACCAAGCTGCTTAATGATTGCAAAAATGATGGTTTCTTCCCAGGGATTCATCATTAACCCAGATAGCCCGACCAGGTGTTATAACACCGATCATTTTTTTTTTTATAATTTACTCTAATGCTTGTTGCGATTTCAGATATCGCAAAATTTACCCAGGTTCCAAAAAGTGCATTTAGGGCTATCTGGGTTAAGTCATGCTTAGAAAGAGAAAGCATGACATTGCGAGGGTGTTACCAGAATCTCACAGACCTCACAGTAACAGTGCCATATAAACTTAAAATTTAAGACCATGACTTGAATTTCTGTGTATTTTTAGTGTATTCAATCAATTCAATCATACATCTAATGTGTATATTAAGATATTATTATTTAAGAGAACAATATTATTATTTATGTTATGATGGTGTAATTGTAGTAATCTTTTAAAGTTTTTAGAGAGTTTATGGAAATGTGTGTTTGGTAATAAAAGTAATAGTACAATACCATGCTAAGTAGTTGTTTCCTTTTAGCGATACAGTCAAAACTTTTTATCACCACGCAATACAAGTAAAGGGCTAAGGGAGACGTGGGCTAAGTCAAATTTACATTATCGTGTAGTATAGACCATTAAACCTGTAATATCCCTTTATGGCTGTATGGCGTAAGTGAAAATATCGGAACCCAGCGAGTTTTATCCCTGTTCTATATCGCCACATGATGAATTGAGAAATTTTGTGGCCATAGACTAAAAAACATGAATTTGAATAATAATTTTCCCCTTTTCAGTTTGGATCACAGAAAGACAGATAAACTTAATATATTTTATCTACGCACATATCATTAGTGCTCTAAAATGCGTTCAGAAACCGTAGGAAATGGCCAGCATTACTACAACCAATTTTACTATGAGAACTTTCTTATCTGTGGCAGTAGGTAAAATCTGTACTGTAATGTTATAACAGTATCAATTTTTGTAAAGTTATGAGTTTAAATTTGGAACAGCTGTCAAAACTAAAGTAGGTCTCTATTCTAGTATCCATAGATATTAATATTGTTATCGATACGAAACGTCAATTCAGTATGTTTTTTTTATAAAAACCGCACGACATTTGATCTCGAGTGACATGAGAATATGGATACATTCGTTTGTATATGATTTAGAAAAAAAAACATTCGTCTTGACGGAGGTTCGAATTGCCGCCATTATTGTTGTCATTTGTTTGTTGGTTCTTTGCTGTTACGAAAATATAATTGTGATAAGTTTATTGTAATTCACATTTTAGTTGAAAATATTGTTTCAATGTAAATGTAAATTACAACAAATAATCCGTTTATGTATTTGTTCAGATTTATTTCTTACTGCATTAGTATATGTCGTTTTTAGATATTTTACAGGTAGCACTAGTGGTGCCGGTCATTTCCTTATGGCTTCTGAACCCATCTTAGAGTACTTATGATATGTGTGTAGATAAAGTAGTGTATACAACTGTACATAATTAGGCCTTAAAACACTCGTGTGATCCTATTATGAAACTCGCTGACGCTCGTTTCATAAAACCACACTCGTGTTTTAAGGCCCCTCATTATGTATCAGTTGCATAAACTACTATTACAGGGTAGGAATTTATCGAAAAAACGCACAGAGATATCTAAGGACACTAATCAACTTATTATGGATGATAATTTATTACGACAATAGCTATATCCGCGATATCGCATTTAAATCAGCAGATTAGGATGAAAATTCACGTGCTTCAAACTTTTATCTCTGTTTCGCATTAAGATTTGATAATGAAAGTGAAACAGACACAAATTATGAATTACTTTGCGGGTGGCGTGCGGACGGGCACGAGCGTCAAGAAACAGCAATGATGGTTGGCATGGACAAACTTGAGGATGCTATGCCTCCGCCGCCACCCGAGAAGAAGGTGGACTTGGACAATATCCTGGAGGAGGAGGTGGGCGAGTTCGGGCGCTACCAGATAGTGACGCTGCTTCTAGCTGCACTTCCGATCATGTTTTCTGCTTTCGCTTCCGGCGAATACATCTTCACTACGGCCAGAATACCTACCAGGTAAACCAAGCTTATCAACAATATTATCTAATAAGGTAAGGTGGGGGAAGATGAAAAAAGGGGAAAGATAAAAAGTATCACATAACTCCCTACATTTTTTATTTTTTTTAATGCTGGTATCATCAATTAAACCGCCATTTTATTAGGATCCGCCAGTCAGTCGCCCGTGACCGCTCGGAGTGCGTAGACGCGTGTTATGTGTTATTTTGTGAAGGTCAGCATTTCGTGGTCAATTCGTCGATTTTCAATCTTACCCCGTGTTTTATAACTTGACTAATAGGGTGTGAATAAAAGTTCCGATTGAATATTTATGTATTATTTTAGATTTTATATTTATTTACTAGTGCAAGGTGTATCTATTACTCTTATATTGTGATTTACGAGAAACTTCAATCTTTCCCCAGTCAATTTCAATGGGGTAACATTGAAATAGTTATGTTTCTATCTTTCCCCGTTTTTGAAAGTCATAGAAAAACAGACAGATTCTCAAACTTTGGACTTAAAAAAATTATTAACGTACACATTTTTTTTTACTGGCCTCGTGATAAGGTAAATATGTAGTAATTAGGAAGTACAAATGAAACATATTGTGAGTCTTAAACTTATACTTATAAAAACAATATTTTCTCAGTTTGTGACTAAGTCGATTTGAGTGAAATCGTCAGATCAAAGAGACGTACCCACTCATTGTTCAATAAATATGTAATTTATAATTTGTTGTTTTTGTAATATTTTAAAGATTGAGATAACTCTATGAAGCTTTCGTTTGGGAACACTACTTTCCATTTGAGTAATTCTTATATATGTTATTTCATTTAGTTACGAGTAGATTTGCCTTTATGATACCTACTTGTTTTGCGCGTTGAGTTTAATTCAATTCAACAATTAAAGCTGCCTCATACAAATACTTTTGTTTAGTCGTGACCTCTGGATAATCTAACATAATCTGAATAATAACATTTTTTTTGTTCCCAAAGATGTTTGTTATTTTAAATGTAAGCACCTAAGAATTTAACTTAATTTGCTACGCGGATTTTAAATGTATGTCTAATGGAACACAGATTCATATTTCATTTCTTAATATTTTTACATGTATCCGACTTAATTTGTAACAAAATTAATCATGCTGCAAGAAAACACCCAATTTTTTGTATTACTTCATTTCTTTTCTAAAATAAACAATTTATCATCATGAAACCGTTATTTTGATTCCAAATTGATCTTCTTAATATAAAATAGTGTTAAGTTTTTAAGTGTCCAATTAATCACCGCTTGCGGTCTAGCGCCAATCTCACTCTGGCTGTACCGTCTAATAAGACGCGTACCTATAGCAAGTCTTTTACGGTAAGCGCAGTGAAGTTGTAGAATGAGTTGCCTTTGTCCCTTAGGAAGTCTCCATCTGTTGCATCACTTAAGATTAACTTGAAGAAATTGTGGCTGTCCGATAACGTGTGAATTCATTGAATACTATATTTATTTACGCATTTATATGTATTATATGTATATAGAATATATATCTTATAAATAGTAAAAATATATGTGTATTATTACTTACTTAGTTTTTGTACTTATTATAGTTTTATTAAGTATAATATAGATATCTTGGTTGTACGCAGTGTAGTTTGCCTATTTTCTTCGAATACCCATTCCTTCAATTGCTCAAAGGTTAACTGGAAGAGATCCCTAATAGGGATAAGTTCGCCTTTGTACATATTTCATTTGTTATCAATGTATTTATAACCAGTTGTTGTGTACAATAAAGCGTTTACATACATACATACAAAAGTTTGAGAATCACTGTCCTTTTTCCTATATAGTGGGGTAAGAGTGAAATACTTTTTTTTTCTACTGTCGTTTTCTCGTTACCTATCAGGAATATTCACGCAACAATCAGCTGTATGTGTTCAGCGTAAGAAACTCTATAGAATAACGAGCAACAGCCACCGTTTGCATTCATTTAAAAGCATTTAGAAACTATGTCAATCTTACCCCTCCACCATTCCATCTTGACCCGTCTATTTTTTAGACAAAAGTGTATTTTATTTTATTATTTTTATATATTAGAATAGGCATAGCCGAGTTTTATCAACAGAATACAAAAATATAATCCTTGCCCATGCCTTCCAATTAATACAATTGAAGGGATATAAATAGTTTTTTATTTTATAAGGGTTTTAACACAACACTGTCTATCTCGACAAAAAACCATTCAATCTTCCCCCACCTTACCTTACAACTAATTCACGTATCTTCAGAAAAGGCATAAATTTATAAAGAGTTGGAGGTGATTCAGTTAATAAAGGCGTGTCATAGTTATCGTTTACAACTTACCTATACTATAGAGAATCTGCGAAAGTAAGTAATGATAAAAATTGGACACGCCATTAGGAATTTAATTTATTGCTGTATGGAAGTAATTATAGTTATTATGATACCTACTTAGATAGGAGTATCAAGTTCTGATTAGTATTGATAGGTAAGACACGTCACAAACATCTGAATAAATAAAAAATAGGTACATAGTTCTGAACCACACCAGAAAGTTTCATAAAGGCACAGTTATATTCCTCACTATTCCAAAAACAAAGGTGCTTCTCATGTATAATTCTGATGACAAAAATAACATGAAACCTTGATCCATCCATCCATCACAAGCTGGTAGTAGAGATCGTCTGCCACCTTTATTAACAGTGAATGCAAAAAAAATTACAGATGTTTGGTCCCAGAGTGCGATGGACCCAACCCGGAGTTTTCTCCTACGTGGAAAGCAAATGCAATTCCGGGTTCGGAGAGCGGAGGCTTCGAAAACTGTGCACGATACTCCAACAGCTCTGAG
This sequence comes from Apotomis betuletana, assembly GCA_932273695.1. Classification (NCBI taxonomy): domain Eukaryota; kingdom Metazoa; phylum Arthropoda; class Insecta; order Lepidoptera; family Tortricidae; genus Apotomis; species Apotomis betuletana. The sequence goes on from OW026310.1 coordinate 4,329,966, forward strand.
AACCATGTCGGCGATACATGCCCTGCGTGGCTCTTTAATACGAGTAATACTGAAGAATGCCAGGCTTACGTTTATGAACACACCAACAGCGTTGTTTACGATGTAAGTAGAATAGATGTACGTACTGTACAACTTAGCTCGGACAAATAATTCAAGCATTCGATATTAGTGTAACTGGCTCACTGATGTGTAGCTTTCAGTGGTGACTAGCGAATCCGATTCTCACCGGCTTACCTATATATAGACAGAGCATGGTAGTATCTTCTTCTATTGTTCATAGAGAAGAAGCAAAGATATTGAGATTGAGATATTTATTGATAAAATTATAGAATTTTACATGTCATTTCATTATTTAACATAAATAGTATAAGTTATTTCATTTACAAAATTTTATATAATGCAATGAGATTATTAATATTCATTTAAATTATTTAAATTATTATTCATTCAGATTATTTACAGGTTTCATTTTTATTAGTATTTTAATTATGATTATTCATTTTAATAACTATACATTTAACATTTTATGTGTTGTCCATATTATGTCCAAACTAGTAGAGTTGCTAAGCCGCGAAATTGTGCGCATCGGGTTACAAGCATGAAATTTTTACCACACATAGAGCGTTCCGCGGTGATTATTTTCAGATGTGGAGGGAAGTCAGATTCGTCCCCTGTGTGGTGGAAGAGCGGGATGAATAGGACCAAGTACTGCTCCTTTTCTTTTTTTTATCACTGATCAGTTAAGGCTATTAGGGCTTGTGCGACATCGTTTTCGTGTAAAATAGATATCAGCTATTAATTTTTTTATGTTATTTAAAAATAGTTTCTTATAAAAATTTGGGTTTATTGCTGAAAAGGTAAAAATCGCAACAAGTTTTTTTTATTCAGAACGAGAAATTAGTTATTTATCCTGAATATTTACAATTTAAAAAAATATTACTAAACAGCAAATTTAATCATGTTTTTAAAAATTTATACATATTGGGCACATCTGATACAATAAATACCTTGAAAATGTTGATATTAAGCTTAGCCTGCGTGTTCTAGTACATTTTGCTAAGTCGCGAAATTGTGTACATCGGGATACAACCACGAAATTTCTACCACAGATAGAGTATTCTGCGGTGATTATTTTCAGATAAGGAGGGAAGTCAGATTCGTCCCCTGTGCGGCGGGAAAGCGGGGTGAATAGGACAAAGGAGTCCTCTTTTTCTTTTTATATTACTGATCAGATAACGCTACTAGGACTTGTGTGGTATCGTTTTCGTGTAAAACAGATATCAGCAATTTATTTTTCATGTTATTTATTCATAGTTATTATTTGACGACGCGTTTGGCTCGGTTTGTAGACACCTGCCTACTGAGTCGGCGGTCCCGGGTTCGAATCCCGGCCGGGGCAAATATTTGTGCAAAATATTTGTTCTTGGGTCATGGATGTTATCTATATATGTATTTATATATTATGTATATCGTCGTCTAGTACCTAGTATAGTACAAGCTTTGCTTAGTTTGGGACTAGGTCGATTTGTGTATGATTGTCCCTTAATATTTATTTATTTTTTATTTTTTTATAGTACCATATGAAAATATGGTTGTATTTCCGAAATTGTAAAAATCACAACAAGTTTTTTTTTATTTAGGGAGATAAATTAATTATATTTCCTGAATATTTACAACAAACAAAAATATTTCAAAATAGAAAATTTAATCTAGTTTCTAAAAACATATACATATTGGGCACTTTTTATACAAACAGTAACTTAAATAAATTGTTGATGTTGAGATTAGCCCGTGTGCTCGTGATACATTAGCAAAAAATATATTTTTTTAATTGCATTAATTTGTTTTTCTAGGACGTATATAGTAAATATTATATGTAAAAGCATGTTAATAATCATTATTTAATGTATTTAATGAAGCGAAATAGGATGCGTTCGGAGATTTACGCTGGTTACGCCGACGTAAAGTTATATTTTAAGCTACTGTTTGTATGAGAAGTGCCCAACATGCATATATTTTTAGAAACTAGATTAAATGAGCTTTTTAAAATAATAATAATAATTTGAAAATGTTCACGAAATTGAACTAATTTACCTCACTGAATAAAAAAACTTGTTGTGATTTTTACCTTTTCGGCCATACACCCATATTATTATATAGAACTATACAAAAATAATATTTTCTTCGGTTTCCGCGACTGTCACACATTTAAATAAAACAATTTTATTTAATTTTAATTTTAAGCTGGACTGCGAGTGTGGTCTGTCACACATTGGCCAAACGAAACGTAGTATAGCTACACGGGTTAAGGAGCATGTAGCCGATGTCAAGCACCGTCGTTGCAACAGGTCTGCAGTCTGCGAGCATGTCATGGACAATCCAAACCATTCAATTAAGTTTGATAACACTTCAATCCTTGCCAGAGAGAAACGATATTTTCCCAGAATGTTGCGCGAGGATATTGAAATCAAAAAATATCCCAATTTCAATAGAGAAGATGGTTTGTCATTACCACCGGCTTGGGATCCTGTTGTACATCTTATCAAGGATCAAGCAAGATACAAGACTGGAAACCTTGGGCCTCGAACGGTGTAAAACAAATTAGTGTTAAAAGTAGTATATGTAGAGTTTTTGTTTAAAAGTATTTTATAGTAATATAAATAAGGCAATCTGGGAGTTTTCTTTGGCGGTTCTTTCTCCTCAGTAAGCCTTATAGTGAACCGCTGGTAGATATTTTAAATAAAATAATAAATGCCCTTCTGGCACATTAGGCCCATCTGGCATGTATGAACACCTTTATTTTGAAATTAATATTTATAAAGCCTGACCAGAAATATATGAGGATGCGCCATATTGCGGAATTTCACTGGAACTAATTTCTTACACTGGCAATGGTTTTATGATGGTTGTCAACAATGTCAATGTCATTAGTGCTGGTTTCTTTAAAAGACAAAATATTGAAAAATACCCAAAGAAAATGCCGAAAACCATTTACAGTCGTGAACGTGATATAATAAATAAAGTGTACACGTGTCTACTACACAAAAAACAGTCGGCAAAAGAGTGCATTCCATTAAAATAATAATACGAGGTTACCATAGGAACTGACAGGTATTTTAAACTGAGGTCATTATAGTGCGTTGCCATTGGTTGCAAAATTGTTGCCATATAAATCTTGTAAATTGCGCCCTCTTGACAATCCTCATATATTTCTGGTCAGGCTTTAAAATGGGTAGTTTGCACAAATGTAACTTTGACAGAGAAAAATTATGTTTTTTTTCTCAGTCAACCTTTGACAACGGTATCTGTAAAGGTACTGAAACGTCAGGGAGGCTCAAATAATTAATATACGCGATATAATCCGCTTAAATTGTTTTATTTAAATATACAAAAATAACATAAAAAATTAATTTCTGATATTTGTTTTACACGGAAACGATACCAAACACGTCCTGGTAGACTTAACTGACCAGCAATAAAGAAAGAAAAGAGGGATAGTTGGCCCTATTCACTCCACTCTCCCGCCTCACAGGGGACGAATCTGACTTCCCTCCACATCTGAAAATAATCACCGTGAAACACCCTATCTATGGTAGAAATTTCATGCTTGTAACCCGATGCGCACAATTATGTTAGAAAACAGCGGACTAACAACTCTACTAAACATCCAAACCTTTCAGGCGAATAATGTAGGGTGTTATCTAATTTAATACACAAAAACAAGGTGTGTTGTAGATTTTATTACCTCGACATAAATTCCGCTATGCTGTAGCAAGCGAGGTCGATTAACATTAGTTTTAGTCTATGAGTGAATATTTTGTCGCTTGCAGCGTTCACGATATCACTCAGAAGTGTATTGTAAATCTTAACACCAAGGACACCGAGTGACTTTCGCGCTTTCGCGAGTCTCCGACGTGGGACGAGCAGCAGGTGTATTATGGGATTAATGGGTAAATCTTTGGCAATAAGGCGTATCTTTATTAACTGCCTATTTACGTTAATATTTGAATAATATTATCCAGAACTCGTTTATCATTTTTATTGTACTTTGATATCAAATCAATAATCCTCCTATATCGAATGGATTAACAATCGAAATATGTGACGAACATCCATCCAAGTGTAAAATAACAATACATTTTACTTTGGATACACAAATGAAAACGAAAACTTATAAACATAATAGTCCCCTTTACCGATTATTGTCGGAGGAACTCATCTTAATATGTTTTGCCAAGTGATCTCGCTCGTGCTATGTCTTCCTGAGAAAAGCAGGAGTAGCCAGTAATGAGAGAGTGGACTTAGAGAAGTCATTATTACTAATTATAACTTATTGAACCGGGTCTATCGCGATATTTTGATTTACCTTAATTGCCTTCAACGTCAGGCAATGAAGGTAAATCAAAATATCGCGATAGGCCCGGTTCAATAAGTTTTAATTGTGTTCAAACCGCGAGGGTATAAAGTGTCATTATTACTATGCTTTTCAACAGTCTTTATTTCACTTTTCTTTAAGCTTTAATAATTATTCCCTTTTATGTTTCTAGTTCGATATGGCCTGCGATGAATGGAAACGTTCTCAAATTGGATCTATCCGCAACATCGGAACTTTGCTGGTGTTACCCATCATAGGCTACATCTCCGACCGCTGGGGAAGGCGTGTAGCGCTCACCATCAACGCTTTGAACACCGGTTGGGTCGGTCTCGTGCGTTCCTTCGTCAACAGCTACGAGTGGTTCCTCGCTCTTGAGGTCCTTGAGTCAGCTATTGGTGCCGGGGCTTACTCGTCGTGCTATATCTTAGGTAACATAAAAGTTTTATTTTCATCAAAATCATCCGATATTACGCTCCGCTGACGTGTAACTTTTGGTTCACTAAACTTAGTCTCGTGTCACTTATAAAAAATAATATTACCTTGCCTATTTCAAATTTAGCTATTTTTTTAATTTTCAATCTGTGTTATACTTTATAGCAAAATCTATCAGGCATACAATAGTTTAGGGATAATAGCATTTTTACAAAAAGCTGAAGCTTTAAATACTTCAAAACAAATCTTTCAGTGACGGAACTCGTCGGCCCCAAATACAGAGTAGTAGCCGGTGCCGCTATCTTCACTTTTTTCGCGCTCGGACAAATGGGGGTTGGCTTAATTGCGTGGGGAGTCCAGCCATGGCGCACTCTGACACAAGTCCTGTACGCGCCGCAGCTTTTGGTGATCGCCTACTTCTGGATCCTCTCAGAATCCGTCCGTTGGCTCATGAGCAAGGGTCGCTATGAAGAATCCGAACAAATCCTCCGGAAAGTGGCGAAATGGAATAGAAAAGAGCTATCGCAGAAGTCACTAGAGGCACTCCGTGCAACGGCTGAAGCTGAGAAGAACACAGTGAAGCCAAAGGAGCAGTGGCTGCCAATTCTAGTGATAAAGTCAAAGATGATTCTCTGGCGAGTATGTGTGTCACCGATCTGGTGGATAACTAACACGCTGGTATTCTATGGAATGAACATCAACGCTGTGAACCTGGTCGGCAATGGATACCTAAACTACGTGGCCGTGGCGGCAGTAGAGATCCCTGCGCACTGGACGTCGATCTTGCTGCTGGATCGTATTGGCCGTAAACCAGTACTTATTGGCGGATATTGGTTGTGCGCTGCCTGCCAGTTTACATTCGCTTTCTTACCAGAAGGTACGTACCTAATATTGAGTAATAAAGTTCACAATTCAGTTGTTTAACTTGCAATCAACAATTGACAAATTGTGTCTCCCTTTTCGACTCTGTAATATTGTTTCGTGTGCTGATTGTTCTTGTAATAATTGTAGCCAAGATTTAGTAGTTTAAGAGCACAATGGAACGAAATAAAATGAATAAAACGGAAACTAGAATGTTTATAAAGACTTAATTGATAACATTTATAATTCATGGAAATGGTATTGTTTTTTTAGGTTATGAAGGACTTTCCTTGGCCGTGTACTTAATCGGCAAATTCTGCATCGCCACAGTAATGACGTCAGTGTACGTGTACACGGCGGAGCTGTACCCAACCAAGTACCGCCACACTCTGTTCGCTTTCTCATCAATGATTGGTCGACTTGGATCTATTACTGCACCTCTTACTCCATCTTTGGTAAGATCTTTGAGTCTTTGACACTTGTGTTAGATAGCAACTAGATAAGCTATATTTGTGTTTTTCACAGCATTCAAATATCTCACAGCTGGGAGATTCTTTACTTATTGCGTTTGGGTTATTATATGAGCGCTTTAACCATCTTTTCCTCAGGACGTAATATTGATAACTTCAGAAAACCAAATCATTTTGCTAAGAATTGCAAATAATCCGAGTCTTTTGCGTAAATGCCGGCTCAGTTAATATGGAATTTGTCAATATTGTAGCTAGTAGAATCAAATGGGAAAAATGCTCCGCGAATAGGCTAGTTTACAGATCGGTAACTATGACGTCAATATCTGTATGGTCAAATTACCTCCTTTTATTTGGTTTATGGTAATTGAAAAATATTTAAATAGGCGAATATTATTGTTAAGTATTCTATGGTATATATTTATAAAATATTTTGCAATTTTATATGTGACAAACACGTATGTGTCATTTTACCCCGGGGTTTCGGTGTACGAAAGATTTAAAACTAAGCCTACAGTAGGCGTCAAAAATGTATGTATTTGTATAATTGTATCATTTACATTATGATTGAATGCCATCTGTTCCACAGGGCTCAGAAGTATGGGGGCCATTGCCATCAGTCCTGTTCGGCAGCTTCGCGCTGCTATCGGGTGCTCTCATCTTCACCACTCCAGAGACACTTGGCACTAAACTTCCTGATACCATCGAGGAGGCGGAGCAACTGAAATACAGCAGGAAAACCAATAAATGAGAAAAGATACTGATAGAAGTTATAGGTCATATTTATATCCAACTAGCTGCGCCGTCCGGTGTTATCTGCTCATCCCACGGGAACACTACATTTTTTGGGAAGAAAAATAGCCTATGTCTTAATCAAGCGTGTCAGCTACCTTCATACGAAAATTTATCAAAATTGGTCCGGCCGTTTGAGCCTGAAGAAGTTACAAACAATACACATAAACACACTCACAAATTTTCGCCTTTATAATATTAGTGTTATATTTAGTTTAACTGAGAATAATGTCTTGGCGGAGTCATGAACTAAAGTTGGTAGCTGAACGAAAAATTCTGTAATATAATGATACAAATTGTCAGAAAAGATAATGTAATTAAAAATAGATTTACTTTAACTTTAGTCCCGCTGTTTCAAGATCTAAGCGGCGGCAGCGGTCATCAAAAGGGGTGCAGAAGCGGTGTGAACCCGTTCACAAGGATCTGCCTAAACCGGCTCCTCGGGAGTCAAAATGTGACAAGGATGGCTTCATCAAGGTGGAAAGTAGGAAGAAACCGGCTTGCCGAAATCAGTGCGGTACCGTACCGACTGGGCCCAAACACCTGCTGCGCCCCGCCCTGCCGACGACACAATTGTATGTGTCCCGTCTACATTACTCTACGAAGGCCGAGGAGATCGTAGAGTATGTACGTGTGAAGACCGGAATTATCCCGAGGGTCGTGAAGTTGGAGTCTCGCCACAAAGTGAATTTTAATTCTTATGTGTTGGGGGTTCCGACTGACCAGCTAGCGACCTTCATGAAGGAAGAATTTTGGCCGAAAGGTGTTTTATTCCGGCGTTTCCGCGGTCGGCTACCCAACACCACGGACTTACGAAAGACATCGTGACCTAGTTGTTTTAGTATTTTAATATTTAATATGTATGTTAGAATGATCTATGGGCCTTTGATGCCTGAAATAAACGAATTATTATTATTATTATTTATTATGTACTAGTTTGGTATAGTTTTATTGTAAGTGTTTTTATTGTTGTCAAGATTAAATATATATTGGAATTCTGCTTGAATTATGCTGCTGGTTTAAAATGAATACAAAATAATATAAGCAATTTTAATTACAAATACTCGTGCTCGTGTCAGTCGAATGTTAAGCTTTGATTATAGATTAAAATATTATAAATAATTATTTTTGTCCCTTATTTCAATTCCACTGTTTCAAATTTAACTAATCCTGAAAGCATTTATGCGTAACACATACAAACATACTACATACACCGAAATACGCTGCAAATCGAAACTTTACGTGACCTGTTACAGTAAAAAAAAAAAAAACCGGCCAAGAGCATGTCGGGTCACGCTCAGTGTAGGGTTCCGTAGTTGTGCATCCTTCACAATAAACTGCTGTTTTAAGCCCGAGTTTTAAGTTAAGAAAGATTTTAAGCTCTATAAAAAGGTCGTAAACGCCCTAGAAACTGTAATCAAATCACTTATTACCTTCATGAAGTCAACTTACGTCCTTTAAAAGAAAAAATATGAAATTTGGCGATAACTCAAAAACGGCTCGACGGATTTTGTTCAATATAGTTTTCATTGAAAGTACTTATAAGGCCTCATTTACATGAATTTTTCCGATTTTTTTTGACCCGTGGTTGAAAAGTTAAACGGGGGGGGGGACACTATTTTTTTTGTTTTCGGAGCGAATATTTACAAAACTGCTGACTTTATCGAAAAATAATGTTAGTAGACCCCTATTATTTTTACAAGACCTATTCAACGACACCCCACACACTAGTATTGAAAAGAAAAAAAAAATCACCCTCCACTTTAGGTGTTCGAGGTACCCGAAAAAAAAAAAATATTTTACCGTTCTGTCGGCGTTATACATACACATACTCATACCAAATTTCAGCTTTCTAGTTCGAAATTTTCATGTAATGTAATTTCCTCACTCGCACTGTTTATAAACAATATATGTACATATATGACATGACAATTATTTCGGATAGCAAACTTTGAAGTCGTCTTTTTATGAAAGAATCTAGTTTAAAGTTTCCAGTGGACCTCTGGAGTTCTTGCAAAATGAAAGCCTGCATTGCATCTGAGAGTTTATATTTGTTTATATTAATATCTGACAACGCAAATCTATTTAGTCCCACAGTAAGCTCTAGTAGACTTGTGTTATGAGCACTTGACGACCGTATACAAGTGTAACAAGGAGAAGCGACGACACTTGTAGGCCAGCATGTAGAGGAGAGCTGAAAAACTAACTCAGTGGCATGCATGCAAGAATATGTACTTAGGATTTAATGTTTAACACCTGTTAAAATCGGCTGCTAATATTATTAAATAATGAACGAAACATTCTGAAGATGACGGCGGTGGCAGAGACTGATTCGAGTAGAATAACAACAATAAAAACTAGTGTAACTGTGGTTACCTGCACATAGTTTTCCGGTGTGTGAGTAATGTGAAGATAGCAATAACTATACAAAATACAATTTTTTTAATAAGCCTGTTAGAGTGTCCTACTGTTGTGCAAATACTTATCTGGGTCAAACTCCAAAACTTACGGCTGCCGACTTAATAGAGATTTAGGTTATTAAGAATTCTGCAATATCGTCGTCAAACCGGTAATCTAACAATGATAAACATAATATTAAAAGCAAATAAATATGTTTGTGTAGGTTTGTTTCTTTTTATCTGGCTACGTGATAGAAAAGGTTTTTACCAACAAACTGTTTTACAGTTTGGCAGAAGTTGTGTAATGTGTAGGAGTACTGTTACTACGAATAAATGTTTTTATTATTATTATTATTATTATTATTACAAATGTTAAATTAGTTGTAGTTTGTTTATGACTATCAGTGAGCCTGTAATCAAACCTTGTTAATATATTAAAATTAGGCAGTGCAATAGTTTATGACATGGAGCTGATTTGATTTGGGTGCTGGAGGGTGGTCCATAGTCATATTGGAACATTATAATAAACCGATATATCTTAAGGCATCAATATTTTGAGCAATGTTTGTATATATTTGTGGATAAAAACAACTTATCCCAACACTTGCCATAGATCATTTATTTTCAAATGATGAAATCAAATTTTGCACACCGCTCAGATTGAATCGTGTAAGGAACTTATATTGTAAATGAAAAAATATTTAGCAACCCTAAAACATAGCCATACGCCATAAAGATAGCCGATACATATAAATAATTATTGCTCCACATACCAATCAATATCACTTTATCAATGGCGACTTTGTAATAAAAAAAGAGTCGCGTTGATTATGGCCTATTCACGGTGGTGACGTGATGCGTCGCAGTCTGCTGCAGGAGGAGATAAAGAAAGAAAAAAAAGAGTAAAAAATCTTACTTTGCGCTCAAGGGCATCAATACAAAAAAAAAACAAATCTAACCAAAGAGGAGGATTGGAATCTTTAGAAATAAGAAGAAGCCTCAGTCAGAATATTGGTAACCCAAAACATTGATAAATAAGTTGTTCTTGAAGATACAATGGAGGAAAAGTTAAATGGTCTTCCTGGTGACGTTAAAATAGAAGAAGGTGATGAAACAAAGACTGCTGTAGATCTGGACAAGATTTTGGTGGAGGAGATTGGACAGTTCGGTTGGTTCCAGTTAAGGACTGTAGTGCTGGCAGCAATTGCTGTTATATTCAGTGGTATCGCTTCAAGCGAGTATGTGTTCACGACAGGCAGGATAAATACCAGGTTTGTATCAATACCTATTTTAATAATGTTAAACAGCGAATGATTGTTTATTTAGATTTTTTGCCTACGTTGTCTTAGTCACAAATATACAAGATACATTTTTGTTAGATTGATTCAGATAATTTTGATAAAATCTTTTCTGATTGAGCTGCAATTCCAGTGCGAAAATTATTATATACTGTTGTAACTTGGTCTTTATTAAATGCACGGTAATGTCTATGTTGGAATTTTCCAAAGCCATTACTAAAGGTGCATACTGAGGACTTAAGCCTCCTAGAAGAATTGCAGCTATTGAAGCATCTTCCATAACTTTGCCTATATCGGCTAAATCTTTCAATTCAATTCAATTCAATTTATTCAATTATAATTTACACAGCATTTATCTTGCACGGTTGAAATGACAGCATTTATATATGTCTCTATATTGGAGTCATGTCGTGAACTATTCAAATTTTCACGGATTTTCAAAAAATATACACGCACATATTAGAAAAACTATATCATTCAGTATAAATAATGACACAAAGGTAAATTAAGAAAGAAAAATTGAATGCGATCTACTACAATCGAAGCGGGGTTTGAACCCGCGACCTCTGCGTTACCGGCGCATTGCTCTCCCAACTGAGCTATCCGACCGCTACGTCAGTCACACCAAATCTTTCATCCCTTAATCCTTTACGCTACTGGAGCGCCCTCTGTGTCATATGTTTTTTTGAAATGCTTATTGCGCATTAGCCATACCCTAGGATGTGCGTTTTACACGCACGATCCCCAATCCCCATTGCTTTACAGCAAGTGTGAAGACTGCGAGAGAGATGGCGCTGTTCTAAATATTTGTATAGAATCTTTTTATCGATTCTATATTTTTTATGTGGTAATACCACATTTTTATTTTTATAAATAATGACACAAAGGTAAATTAAGAAAGAAAAATTGAATGTGATCTACTACAATCGAAGCGGGGTTTGAACCCGCGACCTCTGCGTTACCGGCGCATTGCTCTCCCAACTGAGCTATCCGACCGCTACGTCAGTCACACCAAATCTTTCATCCCTTAATCCTTTACGCTACTGGAGCGCCCTCTGTGTCATATGTTTTTTTGAAATGCTTATTGCGCATTAGCCATACCCTAGGATGTGCGTTTTACACGCACGATCCCCAATCCCCATTGCTTTACAGCAAGTGTGAAGACTGCGAGAGAGATGGCGCTGTGTTGGGAGAGCAATGCGCCGGTAACGCAGAGGTCGCGGGTTCAAACCCCGCTTCGATTGTAGTAGATCGCATTCAATTTTTCTTTCTTAATTTACCTTTGTGTCATTATTTATAAAAATAAAAATGTGGTATTACCACATAAAAAATATAGAATCGATAAAAAGATTCTATACAAATATTTATATCATTCACTTTTTACTAAAGAATAATAGTTTTTATACGTATTTTATAATTATTTAAAATATGCAAATTCGTGCTGATAACGAATGTTGTCAGTTTATTAAAGTGACATAAAGTAAGAACATCAGAAAGAATAATATAGTTATAAAAGAAATAGATTCAAACTTTGATTAGCCAGTTACAACATATACTCATATTCTAACAAATTTAAAAATATTAGATTCCTTGTTTAGATTTTTAAATAAGAATATGTGGATGGATCATAATGTTCGCTATTCTTTATCACTCAAATATATGTATTTAGAACTTGACCGGATTTAAGCCAGTATCTTATGCCATGTGGGGCCGACACGCTTGGAACCGACTAACCAATCTAAACCGACGAACTAAATAATCGTATAAAGCATCATCTTGGTCCTTCTATTCAGATGCCTCATCCTCGAATGTGAGTCAGCCGACCAACCCGCAGAATTCTCTCCCTCTTGGATTCTGAACGCGGTCCCTGCGTCTGGCTCTTCTTTTGACAACTGCCAGCGGTTTGCCAATATCTCCTCTACTACAGCCTCCAACACATGTCCTGCCAGTCTCTTCGATAACAGCATTACCGTCAATTGTGAGGAGTATGTCTATGAAAATACTGACACTATCGTCTATGATGTAAGTATTTCTTCAAAAAAATAATTGACGTTCTTAGAGTATCTATAAACTTCTATTAGTTTTTAGTAAATATTATTCACTTCACTTGAAGGATCTTTGTTTTTGCCCTGACTAGTAGAGAATTCCATTTGGCATTAAGTTTGCCATTTGTACTGACTTTTGTTTTGTTCAATACAGTTTAAATAAATAAATACATTATTTCTATAAGTTATTTATAAACATTTGATAAAGAAAACAATGCATGATAGAAAAATTAATGACAATAACTTATTGTTTTACAATTCGATGAAGTATTGTGGTATTATGAAGGATTTTCATTTAGGTATTATAAAATAAAAACCTTTATCTTCCATCCAATTTCAACTGCGTCATGCTGCATGTATGTTTTGAATTTATATCATCATTTGTTATTATTTAGATCGATATCGTACACAAAGGCCAGACTTCTTCTTTTTCTTTTTAACCCCTTAATTCCGTTCATTGCAGAGTATAGGGCTACTTTACGTTACGCCATTTTCCTTTTGACTATCATTTTATAATATAGAATTTTTGGTACTATCCTTACGAGATATTGCGGTGTTTCAGTTCGAGTTAGCATGCAAGGAATGGGAAAGATCGTTCATCGGGTCTGCGCATACGTTCGGCACACTTGTTGCATTGCCCATCACAGGTAATAGGTATAAATTGTCCCATTATCCAATAAAAAAATAAAAGAAAAGTGAATGTCGCTCAATTGTGAAAACTTAGTTTAAAATAGGTATAAACATGTTTATTAATCCCAACAATAAACTAGAAGCCACCCATATGGGTTATCAACGTTCAGAATTGCCCAAATAAATAGGTACATAAAAATATTTGCCTCAGAATTATAAATATTTAGAAATCCCCAAGATCGTATAAATTGTGCTTACTTTGAAGAACCTCTTGAAGAATGCGTGAATTTGAATGAATCTGCAAAGTATGAACAAATTGATGTAAGAATTATGGAGGTACCCACAGTGATCCAATGACGGCGTTCCCATCTACAAAAATGTGGTCACCAACCTACAAAGATCGCCAAGTGAATAGCTTCCATAGATTCCAACAATGGATTATTTAGATGCGACAGCTGACGACTTCGCTATGGCGTGGCGTGCCAGTGAGGGTAGCCAGTGCCTACTAAGCCAGAGATGAAGGATTTTTCTTATTTCACAGGGTACGTGTCAGATCGATGGGGTCGACGTACAGCATTGGCAATCAACGCAGTCAGTCGCGGCTTCCTCGGGATAATTCGCTCCTGGGTCCAAACTTACGTAGGCTTCACCTTATTGCAGTTCCTAGAAGCTTCGCTAGGTTCCGGCGCCTTTTCGTGCGCTTATATTTTGGGTAAGAAGCCAAATGCATTTTGTAAATATGACTAAGCTGACTTTGGACTTAATTTTTCCGACTTAAATTAGGGGTATTTTTAAAACCTATTTTAGGAGTTTCATATTCATGAGAAAATATGACTCCATAAAACAAATTACCAGTCAGTTTTCAATTTGCTTCATCCAATATCGTTACTTGGGTTAGCTTGGTGCCTATAGGATTCAGCTGAGCCGAATAGAATTCCAACGTTGTGGTTATCCAGATAAGTGTTAAAACCGGGTTATAAATTCTTTGTCGTTATGCTCTTGTAGAGACCATTTAAGGTTATTTTCCATACGGATTAAACAATGATTTGCAATTTCTCACATGGATTAATAGTTTGCATGTGACAAACTCGTGTTCAAATCTAACAATTAATAATCTAGCAATAGATATCTGGATTAAGTTTTCCACCTATTTTATTTTTATTTATTACTCATTTTGTCTGTCTGGAAGCTCATTCACTCATTCTGTCTGAAAGGAAATGAGATAAGATTATAAAATACTGTGTGCAAGTCATGAGTCTGGACTGTTTGATGTTGTTTGATTTTTATAATAGTACAGAGTTCACCCGAGAAGTGAATAAACCATCGACATTTCCACCATCTCCTGATTATGATTTGTACGAAAGCGATACACGCGTTGAAATTTTGCACGGAGTGTGATGGTGGCGGGTTGTGTATGTAAACAGAATCTATTGTCTCAAACAAGCAAAACGATTTTTTTACCGAATTGCATAGATTACGTATTTCAAATGTATGGTAATTTAATCAACTATTAATATTAATGTTTTTTTTTGTATTATTAGTGATGGAGCTGGTGGGACCTAAAGTCCGCGTAGCTGGTGGTGCGTCCATGAATACCTTCTTCTCAGTTGGCAACATCTGCGCTGGACTCCTAGCCTGGGCTGTCAACGACTGGCGACGTCTCACCCAAGTCATATACGCCCCTATGTTCATCACGATCTTCTACTTCTGGCTCTTGCCAGAATCCGTCCGCTGGTACATGAGCAAGGGACGCTACGAAGATTCTGAGGCTGTCCTTAAAACGGCAGCCCGCGTGAATGGAAAAACCTTATCCGACAAATCGTTGGAAGCCTTGAGGGAATCAGCAGAAGAAGAAAAGAGGAAGAAAGCGTTGGAAGAAATAGAAAAGGCGAACGAACCCTGGTTGATAGTGCAGGTGTTCAGACATAAGCAGATACTAATCCGCTGCATTGTGTCACCAGTTTGGTGGGTAACCAACACCTTCGTGTACTACGGTCTGTCAATCAACTCAGTGAATATGTCTGGCAACCGTTATTTGAACTATATTGCTGTGGCTGCCGTAGAGATCCCTGGCTATTGGACATCAATGTTTTTAATGGGAGTAATCGGGAGGAAGCCTGTGCTTATTTGCGCGTTCTGGTTGTGTGCAGCCTGTCAAGCAGCGTATATCTTTATGCCTAACGGTAAGCTATATCTCCTAATTTCTTCGTTATTATTTCATTAATAAATAGCTACACTTTTATCAGAGTTAAATGCAAGGTTTTCTTGTTTTACACCAATTTCTCCTATTTTTTGTATGGCATGATCTTAAACTATCCAGTTAATCTAATCCTTTTTTCGAGGGATAATGTGGTAGACATTATCCCTCGATCTTTTCTTCTATATTGCCTTGAGCAAGAGGTGCTTTCTCATATCAGTTTTTTTTATTATGATTCCTTTTTTGTTCATTATTATAAGAGGTTTTTGAAACGTTCGTAGTTCTAGTGTCATTCATGAATACGGTTACATTGATAACATTGTTTTGTTGATCTCTGACGTCAACTTAATTTGATAATTGATGCTTATTGTTGATACTTTCAGATCTCTACGGCCTGTCTCTGACGGTGTACCTGATTGGCAAAGTTCGCCATTGCGATGGTGATGACAGCGGTGTACGTGTATACGACAGAGCTATACCCTACCAAATACCGTCATAGCCTGTTCGCCTTTTCATCTATGGTCGGCAGGATTGGCTCGATTTTGGCCCCTCTTACGCCTGCTATGGTAAGTACCTAACAACCTTCATAAAATTTACATGACACTTTGTTGTAGTAAAGTTTTATTTCTCATCTCTTGTTAGCATAATTAAGTGGAGAAGAAGGTTCAAAGTTACTCAAAGGGCAATGGAGCGAACTATGCTCAATGTTTCCTGACGGGAATGAGTCCGAAATGATGAGATACGCAAGAGAACCAAGGTTGTTGATAAAGCTCAGACAGTCACGTAAAACGCCTTATGCATAGCAAAGAGGCCCTTAAAGCGTTTTGTCTCTAACTGGTAATGTCAGTCAGGCAAGAGCGCCAACAAGGTAACGTATACCGTTACGCTACATAAAGAAAACCCTGCCAAGTGCGAGTCAGACTCGCGCACCGAGGGTTCCGTAGAAACAATTATCCCATCTTAACTGGCCAGTTTAAGTTAAGTTTGCACCTGTATGTATGACGCCGGATATAAATAAGGTGCAAAGTTAACGCTACCGATCTCGTCTGTCGTATGAGCCCCTTAAATATTTATTTTATTGTTTTTCAGTATTTATTGTTATAGCTGTAACAGAAATACATTGTCTGTGAAGATTTTAACTGTCTAGCTATCACGGTTCATAAGATTCAGCCTAGTGACAGACGGACGGCCAGCGGTGGCTTAGTAATAGGCTCCCGTTTTTACCGTTTGGGCACGGAACCCTAAAAATATCGAAAAGTATAAATATCCTTGCCCCGACCCTCATTTGATTTGGATATTCTCTAGCAACCAGAACTCATATTCTGCGTTTTCAGGGCGCGTCAACGTTCGAAGAGCTGCCGTTCGTGCTGTTCGGAGGCTTCGCGTTAGTGTCAGGCTGTCTGGTGTTCGTCACCCCGGAGACGCTGGGCGCCAAGTTCCCTGACACCATGGAGGAGGCTTCTGACATTGGGAAGAAGAAGGAAGTCTTGTAATACGATCAAATCTTACCTCTACATGTCACTAGAAACAAATAGGCTATTTGAAACTTAAAACTCCTAGAACCTTCGATTTATTGGTACATGAGCGGGCCAAGTTTCTGGCACAGGATAGTATTAAAGTGAGCACCGGAAGAGGAACAGAGAAGTGGAAAAACAAGTGAAATGAAGTGTATTTGAGTATTAACTGCGTTAATGCTAGTACTAACTGCTAGCAGTCGTGGACTCAGCGCACTGTGCAGTGTCAGTCGAGTCTAAGGCTTCTAATCCCAGGATTTATTGTATGGTGGAGGTTCCCGAAAATCCGGGGGGATCGAAAGTTCTAGTCGAGTTAACGAAATACGCGTTGAAATTGAATTGTAGTACGTGTACTAAGAACTAGAAGGACGCAATTCCCGTTACTGTACTACATCAAACTATTCCGTAACGTTATCTCTCTTTAGTACGTTTAGTAAATGCAGAGCGGTGAATACCCTTACCATGAGTTTACAGTGACAGTTCTCTCTAGCGACTGCGTAAACAATTTGTATGGAGAATTGTAGTTCTACAAAGTAACCGCTAGGGCGTTGTACTATTCTCCATACAAATCGTTTAAGCTGTCGCGTGAGCGAGCACGATCACGTTTACTCATGGTGAGGATACTGAACGCCGAGCCAGCGTCAAGCGTGAGCGAGCAGTGACACTGACACTTAGACACCCCGCTCCGGAGCATAAGTAAAAAGGAACGAAATAACACTCATGCCAATTGTAACTACACGGGAGTAAGCGAAGTAAGCGGAGTACTAAAAGACCGAGCTAGTACATTTTGTTCGATTGTACTAGATGAGAGCGATCCGTTCGGTGAAAGAGCAGGTACAACTCTAACACCTTGGCTTTGGCTCCGTGTAGGCCTCCCAAATGTCTGAGACAGCGCTGTCTTGGTGAAACAAACAAACATCGAGCATAGTTGGTTGGCGTTGTGTATGATTTGATCTCATTAAAGAAAACAGTACTATTGTATGGTTTTGTCGTCGTTGTCGTCCGTCATAAAAGAGAAGCGTACTGTTTTTTAGGGTTCCGTAGTCAACTACGTTTATAGTTTCGCCATGTCCGTCTGTCCGTCTGTCCGTCCGTCCGTCCGCGGCTTAGCTCCGTGATCATTAGTAGTCCGTTTTCTATTGGGAATGCTTGTATGGAGAGGTATACAATTTTGAGTACAGCAATGCCATTTGGCACGGGTATTATACACGTCTACTTGAGCCCAAAACACCCGGTAGCCGGACTGAACACCGCGTCAGAAGGGGGGAGGGGGGGTTCAAAATACAGTGCTCCCGTCGTTCAGAAAAAAAAATCTGTCGGATTAGTTTGGACCTTTATGTCAAGTTTGGTGGCGTTATCCGGTAATTAGATGATGCCCAATTCATTACCTGTGCCAGTTTTTTAGGGTCCCGTAGCAAAATATGACGCAATCCTTAAAATAACAAACTTTCAGTACTAACAAAATGTAAACAAACCCTTATATTTTCATATTTTTTGTATTTAATTTGGTATATAAAAATACTATCCAAAAGCCAATTTAATACAGATTCTAAAAACATTAACAATAAATATAAATTTGTCTATTTTCAATGAAAAATAAAATATTGAAAGTACTGCAACGTTCGTCAGCGCAGCGTAGGGAACGGCAAAAAGACCCGAATACTAAAGTAAAATAAGTATTACTAACAAAAAAAACCAGTCAAGTGCGAGTCGAACTCGCGCATCGAGCGTTCCCTGCAAATATTAACCTTTCTCATCCCATCTTAACTGGTAGGACCCGGTTCAGTTAAGTTTGCACCTAGTACGTATGGCCCCGCATACAAATGAGGTGTAAACTTAATCCAAACGGGTAGTCCTCATAAAACTTTTGAAAGCACATTTTTTTAAGTTTTAATTAGAAATGTATAGTTTTCAGATAATTACCTGTACTGGTGGTATAAGACGATATTAGTTGCTAAATTTCATAGTTCTAGGTCAACGGAAAGTACCCTATATACTTTGATTCTCTTGAGAGTGGCGAAATATAAATATACGGCTGTATCTTCTTTTTTTATTAATTTAGAAAATTTATTTTTTCACGACTTCAAGGAATTGTAGACTTGAGTATATGGTTTAAATTTCAACTTGATATCTCCACGCGTTCCCAAGATAAGGGTTTGACACACATACGGACCGAAGGAAAACAACGTAATTATATAAGGTTTCCGTTTTTTCCGATAGAGGTACGGAACCCTAAAAATAAGATATCTATAGCTTTCATAATATCTATAAATTAAATTTCTTATTTGCAAAGGAGAAACGCTCCCATTTCAGAACTGTACCAAATGCTTAAAGTCAACGCTGCTCCAATTGATTCCAGAGATACAAACCTAGATGTAAAGTGCTTTCCTGATCTTTATGTAGAAGGTAAATATGGTCAGTTTCATGTTCGGCAACAAAAGCTGACATCTAGTGAATATATTAAAGCTAGACTAAAGTCAAAGCACTCTCAGTTCCGTCTAAATCAACAATACCTATTATTTTTATTAAACGACGCCAATCTGCGTCAAATAAATTCAGGAATATTCTATAAAATGAATTGCGTTAATCAAAAACAAAAATCTCAGTTGAACAGTATTTTGAGATGCTTAATAAAGATGAATTAGAAGGTGATTTAACAGCGATATTTGGCAGATTAAGAAACACGGATCAATTCTGGAAAAAACCTAGAAACGACGTGAATTGTATGACACAGCACTACGGACCAGCAACTTGGTTTCCTACCATGAGCCCATCAGAATGGATGTGGGATGATTTAGGCGAATATCTCAAGGCAGTTAATGGTTCTGAAATGGCGAGCAAAAGCATCAGTGAGTTAGTTGCACTAGACCCTGTCTCCACTTCCCGATTTATTGATAACAAGTTTAAAGCTATGTTGGATTTCATTACTTCGTCCGATGAGCCGCTTGGAAAAGTTATACATTACTTTTGGAGACGAGAGTATCAATCACGTGGAGCTCAACACTTCCATTTAATTTTATGGGTTAAAAACGCCCCAATACTCCACGAGTCTCCACTTGATGAGGTTGCGGCATTTATTACAAATTACATAACTTGTGCTATACCCGACAAAACTCTTTCTCCCACACTTCATCAACGAGTCACACAGTATCAAACACATAAACACAACAATTACTGTATGCGAAAGAAAAAAACAAGAACAGGTTTCATGTCAGTTTGCCGTTTCGGATTTGCACGCCCAGTCACTGAAGTACTTACCATTCGAGACATTATAGAATCAATAGCAGCAAGAAAAACATTGTCATCTAACAGTAGGCTTTACAACATTATACGGAAAAAAGAATCGATCATGATTAACGACTACAATCCCGCAATTTTGCTTGCCTGGAATGGTAATATAGACATTCAGTACGTAGGGGAAAAAACAGCCATTCTGAATTATTATGTTACTAAATATACTACAAAAAGTGAGAAAACTCACATCACAGACATGTTTCAAGACTTGAACTCTTCAAAACCATTACGAAGCCGCTTATTTAACTTTGGCCTTAGAGTTTTATCAAGTAGAGAATGTGGCTCTCTAGAAGCTAGTGATACTTAGCATTCCTTTGTATGGCACTGATCTTGCCACAACAATACGATGGCTGGATGTCAACATTTATCGAAACCGGCGCGTTAAATCTAAAGCAGATATGTTGATGCTCGAACTGGAGTCCACCGATATTTATTACGAGTCTTGGATTGATGACTACTACCCTAAAAGGCCTAAAGAGTTGGAGACTACTAACTTGTACGGTTTTGCTCAAAATTATGATATCGTTAAATCTCGTCCAGTCTCTACCCAAATTGAATGCTATGAGATTAATAACGGTAAAAAGTTTCTGAAAAGAAGAGTTAAGCCGTATCTCATCAATCACTATTTCTACGACGTAGAACAAGAACCAGAGAAGTACTTCTTCTCTTTACTTCTTCTGTTTAAGCCATGGCGCACTTTGGATGAACTTAAAATGGGATGTGATACTTACACGGAGGCCTTTAATTTGGTGAAAGAAGATTTAAAGGAAGGAGTTGATTATAGTAATTCTAGGATAGAGTCAAGATACAAAATACAAAAAGCATTTGAAATGATAGAAAATAAAGTTGCCGAAATAAATAAAGACAAAGAACTCGCTGATGAAAACGAAGGTCCCGAAAATCCTTTAGACTTTGAACCTTTGGAGGCTGCACATGCTATGGAAGACTTTCAAAAAATCAATCTAGCAGAAGTCGAACACTTGACATTCAAATCTCGTTAATAAAATTTGGTAGATTTTATTTTCATTATAATGTAGAGTATAATATTACCGTGTGCGATGGCCAAGTCATTACATTTATTATAAAGATAAATATGTGTAATATTAATGCGGGCACTACAACGGTCAGGTAATATGTTTTTAGTTATGTTATCTGGTGAAAATGTAAGTCAAAGTTGTCATATAGGCGGGGATCACTTTGATAGGTACTGAACAAATTAACCGACTTGGTTTTATATTGTATCTCACAACTTTTTGCGGTAGAAGCTTGCGAGACTGGGAATTTTTACTTGTTATGTTTTTGATGGGTTATCTTGAAGGGATAGACATTTCGTTTATTTATTTATTTATTTATTTATTTATTGTAATGGGAAACAAACAGCATACAATCACACTTAGAGTTAACAAAAATAGATAACACAGAAGCCAAAACAGTTTCCACTAATGGTTCAAACATTATTGCTCTGAGAGTAAAGAAAACATACATTAAACATATTTAAGTTAAGTAACTATGAAAACATACAATAAACATATTTAAGTTCAGTAAATAATTAGACAGGCACATAACCATGTGCCTGTCTAATTATTTTTTTTTTTTTTAAATTTTGAGTCTATGATGTGAACAAAAGAAACAAGTTAAAGTTGAATACAATAGTAAAATCTTGATTTTTATGAAATAATTAAAAATAGATCTAAGTATTACAAATTATAGAAAGTAGACTTTTACGGTTTAGGCTTTCAGTGCAGAAACAAATTTGCGTTGATTTAACTGAAACATGTCTATATGTGAATATTTCTTGTTGTAAATTTTGCATGTTCTAACTAAATACTTATTATTAACATATTTTTTACGACTAAACGGAGTTGAAAATAGATCCGTAGACCGCGTTCGAAAGCTTTGACATCGAAACGATACTTTACTTAGAAGATATTGAGAGTCAACAATGTTATTCAGCAATTTAAATAAAAATGTAACGTCTCTTTTTTCTCTTCGCATCTGAAGGCTTTCAATATTCTCACGGGCGAAGGAACTGAATTTATATTTAAGATAACTAAGGAACTTTTTTTGTATACGCTCTATTGTGTTAATATGAACTGAATAGAAAGGGCTCCAAACAATGGATGCATATTCTAAATATGACCTAACAAATGCGTTATAAAGAAGGACCCATTTGTATGATTTATGGGATTTCTTATACTGAAGATAGGCGCTTGTAAATCTATGGGTTTAATTTTACCTTCTGTGGCAAACCGGAATAAATTTTAGCTTAATTCTTATTTGGAGGATAGCAGTAAGTATATATTCAATAGACGAAGAGTTTGTTTGAGATGACTGAACGTGTTGGATACTGTCAGTTTCCCATGAATTACCATTTTGTAACAAAGTTATGCGACCAGAGCGCCCAGGGCCAGTCATAAGCAGGAAATTATAGCTCGGCCTTACTAAGATAATTTGTATTTGTAAGGTCAGTACCTGCCGATGCCCTGGTGACTCCCACCGCCCACAAACAACCCTTTTCGTAAGCTACGGTCAGTACGATGACCAATCATTTCGGAAAGTTGACTAACTCTTGGCGTAGGTATCTTAATATGGATGTGCATGGGTTTCTACCTGCTTTTGCCTTTGTTATACCTACATACATTGTATACATATGCTTGATATGACCCAGGAGCATTTCAGACAGGTCATATCCCCTAAAACATAAGTACCTATATGTATACACATCCATCGACAAACTTACCTCTGCAACATCATCATCTGCTGGACATAGGCTTCCCCAAAAAGGCTAACATGATCCCTTCATCAGGTTCTTCCATCTACACAGCGGGGCCGTCCCGCAATGCGGAGACTCAATCGATCAACAGGTAATAGGGTTTTTTTTTATTATTTTCTGTATGTTAGTATTCTAAGACCAAGGGGTCATCCACATATTACGTCACGCAAAATGTCGACTTTTTGAACCCCTCCCCCCCCTATGTCACGCTTTTTTGCTATACCTTTAACATGTACTGTCACGTTTGGTATGACCCCCCCCCCCTCCCCCTTAACGTGTGACGTAATTTATGGATGACCCCCAAGGCAAAAATACCAACAGCCAAAGTACACAGCAAAATTCTTGAAATAAACTATTAATTTTTCCTTACTATCGTTTATTACTTTTTTAATTTATTTTTATTTTAGTAAATCAATATACTATTTATTTAAACTACAACAATAATTTATCGTAGATATAAATGTTTTTAAATTTTAATTAAATTTGTTTTGAAGTGTTGTGAATGCATTGCACATCACTAATAGCATGGTGCAACACTACTCGTGTTAGTTACCAGCTCCTTAGATACTGTTTGTTGATTGTCATATATTATAAATATAAATTGATGAAGATATAATTTTAATACCGTTTATTCTTTCTTACGCCGCTCCACCCAACAATTGGTAGCAGAGCGTGGTTAGTTGAATTACATGTAATCGGCAAAAATCTAACTCCGTGCGTCATGAGCGCATCGGCGGCAAACGTTTCGTCGTCATCGTCGTATCATCGCATAGAAGCCCTAACTAAAGAAAATTATGATACTTGGTGTCTTCAAGCGCAAGCAGTGCTTATTAAAAATGGCCTGTGGGGATACGCGAGTGGAGAGATATCTGGGCCGACTGCAACAACCGACGAAGCGGAAAAGAAAGATTTTCTTCACAAAGATTTGTTAGCGCGTTCGGAACTGCTACTACTTATCTCGCCTTCAGAATTGAAACAAGTAAAAGGCTGCAAGACATCGTTCGAGCTTTGGAAGAAACTAAAAGGTATATATCAAAGTACGGGTCCTGCAAGAAAGGCTACATTGCTGAAGCATCTGATACTGAAGAAACAAGTAAATGGTGATGTCCGTGAACACCTAAACGACTTTATGGACACTGTCGATAAATTAGCAGACATGGGCATAACACTACATCCAGATCTACTAAGCATCATGATGCTGTACAGCTTACCTTCTTCATTCGAAAACTTCAGAATCGCGGTAGAATCGAGGGACACCTTACCAAAGCCCGAAGAGCTAAAAATTAAAATCCTTGAAGAAAGTGAAGCCAGACAAAGCCAAGACAGACAAAATGAGAAAAGAGAGGGCGCGTTTTACTCAAAGAACAAAATAAAATACTGTCAGAAATGCAAGAAAAAGGGGCATAATGCCGAAGAATGTTGGAGTAAGAAAAATAAAAGTCAGTCATTCCACAAAAGGGATGAAAAGAACTTCAACATAACACCTACTTGCTTGTCGGTCACCTCTGCAGACACATGGTGCCTCGACAGCGGCTGTACGTCGCATATGTGTGCACAGGAAGATTATTTCGAGACCATCAACTCCGATACCGGATCCTTGAGATTAGCGTCTGAAGACCATACAGCAAAAGTAGAGGGAAAAGGCAAAGTACGTATCAACGTCAACAATGACACAATTAATCTCCATGATACTTTGTATGTACCTACATTGTCAACAAACCTTATGTCAGTGGCTAAAATTACTGAAAAAGGAAACAGCGTATTATTCATAAAAGATAAAGCTTTTATCAAGGATCAAAAAGGAGAAATAACTCTGACAGCTGTAAAAGAAAACGGCCTGTATTACACAAAGGGAGAAAAAGCAAACATAGCCCGAAGTGTCAACAACATTGAAATGTGGCACCGAAAACTTGGACACCTCAACGAAAATGACTTGAAGTTAGCTGCAAATAAAAAACTAATCAAAGGATTAGAATTAGGAGGAGGAAATTTACCCGACTGCGAAGTGTGCATCAAAGGGAAGATGGCCAGACTGCCATTTTCATCCGTAGATGGACCTCAGTCTACACAAGCACTTGAATTTGTGCACAGTGATGTCTGTGGGCCTGTCAACATTGACACACTAGCGGGATCAAAATATTTCCTGACATTCCTGGATGACTTCACAAAATATTGCTGCGTGTACTTCATCACACATAAAAGCGAAGTGTTCGAGAAATTCAAGGAATACAAAAGCAAAGTAGAAAAGTTTCACAATAAGCCGATAAAAAGTCTACAGTCGGACAATGGAACTGAGTACTGCAATCGAGAGTTTGATGATTACCTGAAACGACATGGTATCAAAAGAAGACTCACAGCTCCATACACGCCACAGCAGAACGGCCAAAGTGAACGTAAAAATAGATCGCTACTCGACAGAGCCCGATGCCTAATGATTGAAGGGAACATACCTCAGAAACTGTGGGCAGAAGCAGTATACACAGCAAATTACCTGATCAATCGAAGCCCAGCTAAAGCCCTGAAAGGTTGTACACCATATGAAAAGTGGACTGGCCGAACTCCATCCGGGAATCACCTGCATGTGTTTGGCAGCAAGGCTTTTGTCCTGAACAAACACAGAAAAGGAAAGTTTTCATCAAAATCCACAGAAGGGGTTTTCATGGGCTACGCGCAACTAGCAAAGGGATTTCGCATTTTTATTCCTGAAAAAGAAAATATAGTAATTAGCAGAGACGTGAAAGTTATTGATAAAATGTACTATAAAGTAGATGATGATCGTACCGAAGAAAACTACGATAGCCTCTTTGACGAATCGGAACGGCTGAGACCTGAAAAAGAAAATAAGGTTAATAAAAACACAGAAATAAACAGGGGTGAGAAACAAAGAAAGAAGAAGAAGAAAAACTTACCTGTAGTTGAAGTTGAATTCTCTTCAAACCCTACCGAAAGATTGGTAACAACACCGCCTGAGCCAGAATCCGAAGAACATGAAGTTGAGAGCATCGTTAATGTAGAACCTGAAATTAGAGAAGGTACAAGTCATGAGACAATAAACATGAGAATTCCTGTAAATGAAGAGCCCAGACATCGTCGAGAACGAAAAGCTCCGATTTGGCAACAAGATTATGTGCTGGATCAGTCTTCAACTTCTGAAGAATATCAAGAGCCATTGAGTGAAGAAGAAACTGATGAGCTGACATTTTTGTGCGAAACAGAGGTCAGAAATGAAGAATGGCATGACGCTATTAAAGCAGAGATAAAGGCACATATCAAGAATGAAACTTGGGAAATTATTAAGAAGGAAAAAGATATGAAAGTCATCGATCATAAAATGGTACTGAGAAACAAATGGACTCCTGAAAAGGGTGAAATAAAAAAAGCTAGACTCGTAGCGCGTGGATTTACGCAACGCCCTGGTATCGAGTTTAATGAAACATTCGCGCCAGTCGCGAAATTAAGTACCATTCGCTCCGTAATTGGACTAGCGGTTGAAGAAAACCTCAAGCTAAACCAAATGGATGTCACGACTGCATACCTAAACGGCGAATTGGAGGAGATCATTTATATGAAGTATCCTGAATACACAGAACAATACGTAGCCGAAATAATGGTAGAGGCATGTGACGAAGATGATCTAAACTTATATAACAAGGCAAAGAAAATTCTAGAAGATATTAAAAGTATTGAAGAACAAGAAAAAGTGTGTCATCTGAAAAAAGCTCTCTACGGGTTAAAACAAGCAGGCAGGCAGTGGTATACAAAATTAGATACTGAGCTGAAGAAAATTGGATTCAAACCATCAAATGCTGATCCGTGTGTCTACATATCAGTCAAAGGAGGAGCGAAAACAGTGATTGCCATATATGTAGACGACCTGCTCATTGCTTATTCTTGCCCGAGAAGACTGGCTGAAATAAAAAAGAGATTAAATGAACAATTTGAAATGAAGTCTCTAGGACAGCCTAAACGATTAATTGGAATAGATTTAGAATACAAAGAAAATAAAATAAAATTAACACAGAAGAGATATATACAGGAAACTTTAAAGAAATTTAATATGGAGGAGTGCAAGCCCACTACCACACCAATGGAAGTAAATCTACATCTGGAGCCTAACAAGAAAGGAGGAGTAGACGACTTACCTTACAGAAACCTAATTGGAACTCTGATGTACCTATCAGTCGCTACCCGGCCTGACGTAACATATGCTGTTAACTATTTGTCAAGATTTAACGACTGTTTCGGACAAGAGCACTTCAAATCAGCAAAGAGAATATTACGTTATCTAAAAGGCACAATCGATGTTGGCCTCACGTACTCTAAATCCCAAGAGCCATTAGAAGGAATGGCAGACGCTGATTGGGGTGCCTGCAAATTGGACCGAAAATCCTGTTCCGGTTACATTTTCAAGTATGCAGGAGCAGCTATCAGCTGGGCCTCCACTAAACAAAGAAGTGTCGCGCTATCAACGGCTGAAGCTGAGTACACAGCGCTCACGGAAGCAGCAAAAGAGGCTGTGCACCTAAAATCGCTTTTAAAAGATCTTGGTGTAGATTTTGGTCAAATAAAGATTTGGAGTGACAACCAAGCTGCTATAAAATTAGGTCAGAACCCCATAGTGTCCTGCAAGTCAAAACACATAGACTTAAAAGTGCACTATATTCGTGACTGCGTAAGGGAAGGTGTTATTACCATTACGTACTTACGTACCGAAGATATGGAAGCGGATCTGCTAACGAAGGCGCTACCAGGACCCAGATTAATAACACTGAGAGGTAAACTGGGACTGCTGTTTTAGTGCTGTGAGGAGGAGTGTTGTGAATGCATTGCACATCACTAATAGCATGGTGCAACACTACTCGTGTTAGTTACCAGCTCCTTAGATACTGTTTGTTGATTGTCATATATTATAAATATAAATTGATGAAGATATAATTTTAATACCGTTTATTCTTTCTTACGCCGCTCCACCCAACATGAAGTATAATATTTACATGATGTAGTTTAATTTCCTCGCAATCGAAGTGAAAAGTAGACTGTGCAACTCGTCCATAAAACGCATTTTACACTCGACTTTATTTTCATATAAACGTCTCGTATTAAAATGGTGCGTTTTATGCAGTTGTTGTACAATCTACTATTTTTCAATTGCATAGAAATTTGTATGGGATTATATAATTCTAAATATACCTATATATATTTTTTTTTCCAGCGTCAAGTCCCAGACCGGGCCGAGGCGCCGCCGCCGCACCGCGCAAAAAAAAAAAAGCCGCTCTCCAAAGGGGCGCGGCAAAAGCGTCAGTCGCGGCGGCGGCAGGGCCCGGCGAAACGCAAAAGGACCAAAGTGAGGAACACGCGAAAAATGAGAAATAGGCGACACCTTTTTATGTGGGTACCCTCTCATAGAGGAATTACTGGAAACGAAATGGCAGATAAAGCTGCTTTCGAAGGTATAAATGCACTTGTTGTTTCCGACTCCATGTATGTACCTATGACTGATTACCGATATTATGTAAATATAGCTATAAGAACATTATGGAAGCAAATGTGGAAGAAAGATCAAGAGTCGAAAGGCCGTTGGTACGGTAGCATTCAAGAAGACCTACCTGTATGACAGACTTGAGAGAGCTAGCCGTGACTTTATCACCACCATAATTAGATTACGATATGGACACAATGCTGCACCATCACACATGCGAGACTCCGTATAATCCAAAGTAGTGTCTGCACTTTCTGTGGAATTAATGAAGGAACCATGGAACACATTATCTTCAGCTGTCAAAGCTTTCCAATTGACAGGTTAATACTTGCAAGTGAACTCAGTGATGTGTGTCAAAATTACAGTGATATTTCTTCCCGCCCGCCGCCGCTCATAGAACTTTAAAAAATAGTGAAACGTACCAACCAATATACAAATATATTAAAAACACAATTAAAAACATTTAATGTGAATGTAAATTCTGCGAAGCCATTTCAAGAAATTAAGCCGTGGCTTAAAGGCCTCTGCAGCCAAGCCATAAAATCCACAAAAAAAAAACTTGTCAATTTGGTCCGTATTTCGTAAATTCCATGGTCTAATAAAACAAGGTCTTCCATTCCCAGAGTGACACAAGCCTACGCCACAATAACATTGCCACTTTATTTCAACATAACATGTTAAATGGGTACATTAAAGCTATGGTTAATTAGTTAAAAAAAAAATATTTATAATTCTATAATTTTCATTTATATGTATTTCATCTTAAATTTTACAACAACACGTCATTTTTAATTATTCGTTAGCAATATCTTCCGATGCACGAAATAAACTTCAGACGTTCGGGTAATTCTAATGACACTACTGGCATCACAGGATAGTGTTGTCACATTTGACATGACATGACATGGCTTAAAGGCCTCTGCAGCCAAGGCATAAAATCCACAAAAAAAAATCACATTTGACAATCCGTCATTTTGTCCCTGACCGTCATCCTTGTCTAACGCGTGTTAATTGTTATTTCCTTCTCGCTTACATTCAGCAATCGCAGCGTTTTCCAAACTGTTCACGTCACGTCGTAAGCTTGGTATTTAATGTTTGTTACGAAAATGGTTGGCTGTTCTATTCGGAACTGTAAGAGTAGGAGTGAAATGGGAATAATAAGATTTTATACGTTTCCTAAAAAAGAATCCGTAGCCAATGAATGGCTTCGCTATTGTGGGCTGAAAACATGTAAAAATGGTATGTATACATACCTACTTATCGACAATAATTACTATTAATAATACAATTTTAAGTTCTATGTTTGCTTGTTGACTAAAATACATTGCCGGCTATGTCGCTTCAAGATTTATGGGAAAGTACCCACATCTTGGGAACCTAACTCGGAACCTGACTTAGAACCTGGAAGTGGTTCCTGTTAGTGGATTAACTTTATATCGAAGGGAAAATTGATTTATCCATGTGAAGAGCTCATAAAAGTCGCTCAAACAGTGGAAAATGAGTTTTGAGAAATACCATGGCCGGACACTATGCTAAGATAAATATGCTGGTGCGTTGTGTGTAACAAAGCTGCGTTAGTGCTAAGGATCGTCATTATTTTTGTAGGTTTGATGAGATAAAACTAAGTAAAGTTGGAGGAAAATCGTAAAATTTATCGTTAAAAGCGTAGCTGATATAATAATAATTATAAATAAATATTAAGGGACAATCTTACACAATTCGACCTAGTACCAAACTAAGCAAAGCTTGTTCTATGGGTACTAGACGACGATAGACATAATATATAAATACATATATAGATAACATCCATGACCCAAGCACAAATATTCGAGTTCATCACACAAATATTTGCCCTGGCCGGGGTTCGAACCCAGGACCGCCGGCTCAGTAGGCAAGTGCTTACAAAGTGAGCCAACCGCGGCGGCATATTGTACACAAGCACGTCAAAAACAATACCCTGAAATAGAAATGCTTATTAGAAATTCGCTGTAATACTTTACTTTGCTTAGTCAGAACGAGGACATAGTTACATAAGACTAAAATGATTAAATAAAAAAAACGTTAGTAATCAACTCCAGAAGAAATTAAAACGAACATTGCTTAAAGTGTCGAACACCGTTTATTGATTAGATGTGGATTCGTTTTTCAAAAGTTTCTCTTGTATAGATAAATAAAATTTTGATTTAATATATTAGATTTGTTTTATTGTACTACCTATGTTTCTACATGAATAATTTAAAATTAATGCCGTTTAAATATTTTTCACCCTTGGTTAAAATTCTCCCACATTTTAAAGTTTGAGAATCTGTGAACAGCATTATGACGTAGGCTTGTGTCAGTCACGTGGTTCGCGAGTCTCGGAATGGAATACCAGGCGGAGTATATTATTATACCATGGTAAATTCGAATAGTTTCGATTGCTTTGCTCATTCAAAATTTTTTGTAGTGACTATGAAAAATAATAGTATTCATCTTTAGTTTCCCGTTTGTCTCGTTTATTTTTTATATAATTGATTCATTACGTTGTATGTAACAGCATTTTGATTTGTTTACCTATTGGCCGTTTTGTTTTGTTTACTTATATAAATTAATATTCTTGCTTTTTTCAAAACTTGGCATCAAGCAGAATGGACAACATTTCGTTTTTTTACCCCTACCTTTTATTGATTTATCTAATAGTATTTGCAAAATTACTCGACACTTTTTTTTCTTTTAATTCTTTTTTTAGTTTTAGACACTTTTTTTTGTAAAAATAAAAGTACTTTATTCCAAAAAGGCGTAACGCTATTTCCAGGCGGGAATGGATACCTACCGCCTGTGCATTTATAACATTGACGTAATAATTACATGGACACACAATCAGACGGAAAAAATGGCACCCTCCCAACTAATGCAAAATCACAAATCGCATTACTTGGGCGATCAGTCTCGTTTAGACCATGACACGTGACGGGTCTCAAAAGTGACTTAATTTTCAGTGAAAAATTACAGAAATAACAACTATAAAACAAAGGAACAGGACGGAATATTCTTTTTTACTTAAGTTCTATTGATTAATTAACGAATGCTATGTAAAATCATAGTATATTTTGTATTAGAATTATTAACATTGTCCATACAAAATGCACCTCATCACAGAACAAAAATCTAAGGAGTCGCTATAGTTTTATATTTTATTAATAAATTAAGGAGTGCAATAAATAATTATCCTATTTTTTTTTATTCAAGATTCCCATGCGATACTCAACAACGTAAAAATGGAGATCACATTTAGCAAGAGACAAACGCGAAGAATAATTGAAGCCAAATAATTCGTCTCTCGTGTGTTCGGCATAATCATATGTTTTTTTTTATGTTAATCAACAGAAGCGTAAAATGGTGACATTCATAAATTACTAAAAAAATTGCTCTGTTGTTATTGTTTTATTTTGTCACAGAGTCTAGACACTGTCAGTTTAAACCTTTGAACGCCAAGAACACATAAAGGCGACGGCGACGTGTGCTGCCGTGCATACCACGCCACCGACAAATAAGATCAAACTTTAAAGGGTTAATAATGTCAATATTTTGCACTTGTCTTACTCTCATTTCACATACTGGAACAAGGAGAAATAATGTCATTATTACTGATCCCTTCTATCGGAAACTTTTTATGCAGTTGTTAAATAAAAACGTAACTAAATTTGTTATTAACAATTTACTAGTTTATTTAGTTCAAACAAAACATATATTTTAATACCTAAATAAAATAATAATGAAAATATTTTTAATGTGTAAAAGGGCCATTTTTTCTAAAGTTGTACACATCAAAAAGTTGTAGGTTGAAAATTAATGTCGTTGCAAATTAAAATGAATATTTTTTTTGGATGCTCAGATGAGTAGATTTATGGAAAACATAGGTTGTTTATTTGATTATTAATTGATAATGCAGTAAAAAAAATATTAAGTCAAAAGGGAGAAGAACGATCGTTCCATTCCGTGACCAATTGGTTATATGTTTTAAAAATAAAACAAGAGGTTTACTCCGTTCTTAATTATTTATTAAGGTAAGTAAAAGGTAAATTGCTTTAAACATGTTGGAAATGTTTAGGTATTTTTAAAGCAATTATTTTAAAAATATCTTAACATTTCCATTACGTTACTCTTAGGTTATAATCGGTTTAATTTTTTCACATAATCGTGTTTATTAACAGGTTTATTTCATGAGATCAACTTTTACTAAATTAACAAAACTTGTCTATTTAACATAAACTATTTATAAAGTAGGTGATAGGAACAAAATATATTAATAATTAAGCAAACAAACGTAATTTTCCAGTGGGACAGTCACGGAAAGAACTATACTGGTAACGGAATAAATTCTAAAGCCTCATTCACAACAATGGCATAAATACAACAAAACTCAGAATCAATCAATAGTCTTGTCTTATATTATGTAATAGGATCAATTGCAAAAAAATTATACATAGTTAAAAGCTTGGTTAACATAAAATACGATCGCTTAAGTAATTAAGTTTTGTTTTAATTAAAGCCCTTAACTATGTACAATTTTTCTGCAATCGACCCAAAAGTCAACACAAAGTATCATTGATATAAATACACTTATTTGTGCATTTGCTACATAAATCAGCCACTTGCCAGTTTTTATGCATTTTTTCTTGTCATCAATATTTTTTTATGTTTTTTCAGCGTTTTTGAAAATTCAGCCCCGAAGGTGGTGAAAAAGGGGTTGAAAATTTGTATGAAGATCAAATGTTTTTTTTAATGGTGGGATTTTAAACTTTGTATAAATGCATTAATTTCAGCGTTTTTGAAAATTCTACCCCTAAAGGGGTTAAAAGGGGGTTGAAAGTTTGTATGAAGATCAAAAAGTTTTTTTGCGGAACTTGAAACTTTATATAAAAGCATATTATTAAAATACAAGGAAAGTCGTTTTAGCGTTTTTGAAAATTCGTATAAAGACCAATAAATTTTTTGATTGAGGGATTTTAAACTTTGTATAAAGGCATTTAATTAGAATACAAGAAAAGTAATTTCAGCGTTTTTCAAAATTCTACCCCTAAAAAGGGGGTTAAAAAGAGGATGAAAGGTTGTATCGGGTATAAGTTGTATTTTAAGTTAGGAATTAGAAACTTTGTAAAAAGGTATTTTATTAAAAGAAGAAAACTCATTTCAGCGTTTTTGAAAATTCAGCCCCGAAGGTGGTGAAAAAGGGGTTGAACATTAGTATAAAGATCAATCATCATAGCCGACAAGAAGCACATATTTAGGGATGTCTCAGTGATCAGCAGGTTTAATACCGGTAGCGATCACCGGCTTGTGCGAGGCACCCTAAGTATCAATTTTAAGCTTGAACGTAGTCGCATGGTGAGGTCTGTTCTTCGTCCAAATGTGCCCCAAGCTGGACATGATGCATTCCAACTGGAATTGACAAATAGATTCGCCGCACTGGAGACCCCGGCAAATGTTGACGAGGATCTGGACGGCTTAATTGGGGTGATACGCGAAGTGGGAACGAGGCACTTTCGGAAAAGGCGGTCAGATAAGAAGTCCAAACTTTCTAGCGAGACCCTGGATTTGATGCGATTTAGACGTGAGACACCAGAGGAAACTTTGTCAGATCCCCAGTCACTCCACAAGAAAATCAGGAGCTTGGTGAGACGCGACCTTCGCAGCTGGAACACTCGCCTAGTACATGAGGCGATCGAGCGAAATCGGGGGTCGAAGGTCTTTACCAAGACACTGGGGAGGAGTCATCTGACAAAGTTAGCTACCTCGAATGGTGAAACCGTCACATCAGTCCCGGGGATACTGGCTGAAATTGAGGACTTCTACGGACATCTGTATGCTTCGCATGCACCGAAGCCTACACCTGACGCGAGAGACCCTAGAGCCCCACTTACCCGCCACTTCACTGAAGATCTCCCAGACGTAGATGTCGACGAAATCGAGGCGGCTCTCAAACAGCTTAGTAATGGGAAGGCTCCCGGTGAAGATGGAGTAGCCTCTGAGCTCCTCAAGGCTGGGGGTAAACCTGTTCTTGGGGAGTTGAAGAGGCTCTTCAACTCTGTAATAACCAATGGGACTACCCCGAAGGCGTGGAGCAGAGGTGTAGTGGCATTGTTTTTCAAGAAAGGAGACAAAACGCTCCTTAACCCTTAATTTGGCAGTGTACCACAGGAGGCACACAATCTTAGACCATCTTTTTCCATTTTTTTTCGAATCAGAATTTTTTGCTCTATTCTACCTTAACGAGGCTTGAAGTAGCGACCTCCGTATTATTTTGTCAAATTAAGGGTTAAAAACTATAGGCCGATCACGCTTCTGAGCCACGTCTATAAGCTGTTCTCGAGAGTCGTCACGAATCGTCTGGCATCAAGATTTGACGCCTTTCAGCCACCGGAACAGGCTGGGTTTCGTAAAGGCTATAGCACCGTGGACCACATCCATACTGTTCGGCAGGTTATACAGAAGTCCGAGGAGTATAACCAACCGCTGTGTATGGCGTTTGTGGACTACGAGAAGGCCTTCGACTCCATCGAAACCTGGGCCGTTCTGGAGTCTTTGCAGCGATGCCAAGTCGACTGGCGGTACGTGGAGGTGTTGAGAAGTCTCTACCAAATGGCGACTATGTCCGTCCAAGTGCAGAACCACCAAACAAGACCCATCCAGTTGCTCAGAGGTGTAAGACAGGGTGACGTTATTTCCCCGAAACTCTTCACCAATGCTCTGGAGGATGTCTTCAAGACCCTGCGGTGGAATGGAATGGGCATCAATGTCAATGGTGAATATCTCACACACCTCCGCTTTGCTGACGACATAGTTATAATGGCAGAATCGCTGCAAGACCTGCAGGAAATGCTGTCCGGTCTTAATGCTGCCTCGAGACGCGTTGGGCTAGGGATGAACTTGGACAAGACTAAGGTCATGTTCAACGAGCACATCGTCCCTGTGCCCGTTTCCGTCGAAGGTGTAGCCATTGAAGTTGTCCAGGAGTACGTCTACCTAGGACAAAAGTTACAGCTGGGTAGAGACAACTTTGAGAGTGAAATCACCAGAAGAGTGCAGCTTGGCTGGGCAGCATTTGGAAAGCTGCGTCACATCTTCGAGTCACCCTTGCCACAATGCCTGAAGACCAAGGTATTCAATCAGTGCGTCCTGCCGGTCATGACATACGGAGCCGAGACGTGGAACCTGACAGTGAAACTAGCCCACCGACTACACGTCACACAGCGAGCTATGGAAAGGGGTATGCTCGGAATCTCGTTAAGGGACAAAGTCCGGAACGAGATTATCCGACAAAAAACCAAAGTCACTGACGTAGTTCAGAAGTGTAGCAGACTGAAGTGGCAGTGGGCTGGTCACATCTGTCGCAGAACCGATGATCGGTGGAGTAGACGGGTTCTCGAGTGGAGACCACGACTCGGCAAGCGTAGTGTAGGACGCCCTCCGGCCAGATGGACCGACGACCTGAAAAAAGTGGCTGGTGGTGACTGGATGGCGAAAACGGGAGATCGGGCCATGTGGCGAACCCTGGGGGAGGCTTACGTCCAGCAGTGGACTGCAATAGGCTGAAATGATGATGATAAAGATCAATAAATTTTTTGATTGCGGGATTTTAAACTTTGTATAAAGGCATTTAAGGCGGTGGTGAAAAAGGGGTTGAAAATTTGTATGTAGATCAAAAATTTTTTTGAGTGCGGTACTTGAAACAAAAGGGGTTGAAAATTTGTATGTAGATCAAACATTTTTTTGAGTCCGCACTCGCACGCGGACGAAGTCGCGGGCAACAGCTAGTTTATTTATAATTTAATAATTAAAATAAATATCGACTTTAAATATGCTTAAAGGTATTAAAAATCGATTTGTAATTACGTTAGTCGTATAATAATAAAAATGCACAAACAGTTTGTTGCGTACTTACCTGGAATTTGGTATCGGAACGTGGAATCACAAAATGTTACCGAGGCGTACACGTGCGCTTGCGATGTGCATTTGCTGGCGACTAATCAAAGAAACATGGCGAACCGTTGAGTTTTGGGTTAGCTTTGCCACATTGAATAAAATCAAAGTAATAGGGAAATAATATTTTCAAGTTAAACACCCAAAACTGCGGTTTCGGAATGGAAAATTCCGCGAAGTTCAATTTCCGTCTCCAATATTATTTATTAATTTAATAATATTTTATTAGGCAAAATTAGAACACTTTTTAAGAATATCATTCAGTATATCATTTTCTATCAGCTATAGCCGTCGTTTAGTTCTAATACTAACGGTTTTTGAAAAAAATGCTTGGAATGAACAAGTATGGAGTTGGGACATCAAAATTCGGTCGTTTTTTAAATAAAGAAAATTGATTATTAAATGTTTTATTATACTAAAGAAGAAAAATAACTCACGATTTAATTCGAAATTGTATACAGATTGAACTGTAATGCCTACTTAATTAAGTCAGTCCCAAAAAAATTGTCAAAAGTACCATCAAAGGTGTGGGACAGCCCAAAAATGCTGTGTACAACTTTAAAAAAAATGGCCCAAAAATATTAAAATCTGCTCCATTCGTGCCATGTTCCAAGTTTGACAAGAGACATGAGTCAGAATACGCTAAAAAAGTTAATTTACACGAAAAATATTTGTGGTAATAAGTACGCAAGGGTCTGACACGCTTTGATAGATAAAGATAGCCTTATTGCGATTCCTAAAAGAAGAAATAGAAAAGAGTGCCATGTTTTGTCTTTATCAGCGACCGAGCATTTTTTCATGGTCGGGTTATTGGCACACTTCAAATTCGAAGCAAAACAATCAGGCTGTATCAAAGGCGGTATAGAAATAGAAGATTTTGTGTATTAAATAATTATTATTACCAGATAATTGACATATTAACGGATGTGGAGTGTTTGTGTGTAGCCTCAAAAATGGTGGGGTGTTCAGTGTTTGGTTAGAAAAGCAACAGTTAACGAAAATAAGCGGATTTTACATTTCATGCGTAAGTCTTGTACAAGTTTCTTTGTGTTTTGGTCACCTGTTTCTTTCTCAAACCTCACAAGAATCAAGTTACAAAGTTAAATCATTAGTTATATCATGAAAAAACTTGATAAAATAGGAAAAATCTGTAAATTATTTTCAAAATAACGGAGCATTTTGACATGTCAATATTGCAAATCGGTCAAATTGCGTAGCATAAATCTACGATAGAAGCCAGCTAACATAGACGTCTAAATAAATCAGTCGGTTTATAATCCAATTTGGGGATGCCTAGATATAAAATAAAAATTACCCCCATATTTGGGGAATCTATAGCAAATTGATATTTTCAGTTCTCCGATTCCGACAGAGAAAGAACCGTGTAAAAAATGAATAGCTAGGCCTGAGAAAAATTAGATTTTTTAGCAACTAGTACTATTGGTGATATCCTATCTACTAATGTCGTTTACAACTTTACTATTTAATTTTGCTTTGTTACAGAATGTCCCAATAAGGCGGTGCGTCCATGAACGTGGACTGTCACGATGGATTAAAAGTATCCTGAGTAGAATAGAAGAAAAGGAGAAAGAAGAAGTTTCATCCTATTTTTTTAGTACTGGCCTGAAAATTTTTACAGTATTCAAGAGCAAATCAAAAATTTTGTTTAGAAACAATTGTTGTAAATACTTATTAATTAAAATTTAAACTAATTTCATTATTTTTATTATCAGAGAACCCAAGTATATTATTTTTATTTGATTATACGGACTAGTTTTGAAAATACTAAATATAAAGGTGACAGCAGCGTCGTCTATGACTCAAACCAATCAGCACTCAAATGACGACACCTTGTGGAAAATTGACAGTCGTAGCCTATAAAAGAACAGCGCTACAATTTTTATACTAAATCCGCCTTAGTAATAGTCCGACTTATGATTTACTGGGCTGTGACCAATTACCTTTCGCCTACGGTCTTTTAAAATGAGGAACAAATAGATTTTTAATCGTTAATTGGAATATTTTTAAAAATATAAAAAGGGAATATACATAATTTTTTTATCCTTTATTTTGTTATTTTAAAATGAGTAAAAAAAATTAAATGTTGTGAATTCGAGTACTTGGAACGTTTCTCTCTAACCACTTTTTATGGGGTTTTTTTTGCGACCATGGCAACCCGACATTTTGACGTCATTATATGTCTTTCTCTTACGCCTGGTCGCTCTGTGGCAAATCTATAACTACTATACTATATCTATGTAAGTACGTAAGCCAATTTGACACTTAAACGTTTGAGCAATGAGTTCTTTTGTACGAAGTAATTATGTTGTTGTAAATTATAAAGAAGCGTTATTGACATCTACTTGAACATGACAACGATGCCACTTATTTTGTAATTTTTGTTCGGGTCTGTGGCTCTATTATAAATAATACCTCAATGATTTATAAGTAAAAAATGTAGTGCATCTGTGGACTCAATGTGACAGGCGTTATTACTGTCATGCACGGATTAACTAGCCTATGGACACAGAATAGATAATACTATGGATTACGATCCCTAAGAAACTTTTTCACAAAGCCTCCTGGAAAAAGATGCGTAATTTCAGACACTGGGTTGTCAAATATTAGCAAAAAAGCATTGAACTGTTATTGTTCAACATATATTGAAATAAATAGACCTTCCTTAGCTGGCCCACTATCTCGCTCTTACAACATTGATTATGAATTTTGCTATTCCAGTCACACTTTGAAATAGTGTGGTACATCGCTCGGAAGCAAATATATCGATAAATAATAAATATAATGTACTAGCTTTTAAAGAATGAAAGTGACTAGTGATAATTCTGCCTAATGTGTGTCAAAATATTTCGTAGCTTTTCGAAACAATTACTGTGTTTCGCGTTCGTGTAACTGTTGAAGTTATAGTAACATGGGTTGACGCAAGGCAACTAAGCGTGAAAACAAGTGATCTAGTTATTTGGTTCGAAATATAGAGGTAACTTGGAAAAAATTCTGAAAGTTTCGAAAATTGGTGATATTAATGTGCTCTTTTCGAATTTCAACTTGGCCACCTCTGGTCTGCTGCTCACGCCACGATATAAAAAGGGTCTGATTTTTTTTGACGATATATCCTTTCTTACTCATTTTACAGTATAAACATTTATATGGAAATGATTAATCTAGAGAATATTTTCTACCATTTTCAAAACTCCTGGAAAAAATCCCAGTAACCTCTATTTCTACGTACTTACTTTGACCACAGATTATATACAAGCTTTGACCAACAGAAACGAAAATTGTCGATATCGAATAATGAATAAAGTCGATAACTGTGACTTCCCGAGTTTTGTTACTCGAAAATAGGTGCAATATACAAACTTGTCATGCGACGTCCATAAACTAAGAGGTCCGTGTTGTCATGGTAACATATTAGATGTTTGTTTTTATTCTCAGCTTTCAGCAATTTTTATTTTGATTTGGCTGTTTTTTTCTAATAATAATTGAAAGGCCGTGTTATCATAGAATGTTTCGGCACAGGACGAAATTATAAACGCATCATCATGGTGTCCCTCGATAAATAATATTTCTTTTTTGTACAAAGTCAATATCCTAAAAGGTTCACTGTTTGTGAAGATCATAATTTATAAATGTAATGTAATGTAAGTACTATCTCTATGTTTTGATTATACAATTAGTTAATACAAATGTTTCAGTGGGTAATATTATGTTATTTTTTTCAGTTAGAAGAAAATGTACAAATCTATGAATTACCTACCTAGTGTTGGGAGGATCATCAAGTAAAACACTAAAGAAATCGAAGGCATCTTGTGTGTCTAAATACCAATGCAGTTCAACACAAACGACTAACTGTGAATAAAAGTGGCTTCAGATATTGAAATGAAATGTGTACCTATTACCTTTATTGTTTTTATTCCGTAGTAGTACACTCCGGATTTTAATTAGGCGAACTAACTTGACAGTTCATTGCACACGAATGTTGCCACAGTTTCGCTAGTGTTGTTAATATCGATAATTATGTTAAGAAGAAGGTTGATAACGTGAGGATGGACTCATTGTCTATGCTATACTTCTTTTTATATCTCTGCTATTTGTTTCCTAGCAACTGTTGTTTTTATAATCTTTACACTAATTTATATTGTCGTGAACGAATCACACGCTTTTCCTTGCTAATTTAAAGAATTAAAAAAAAAACAGTTCCTACCAGAGGTTTAGTTAAACAGCATTAAAAAAAAGTAGACATTACGTATTTCATAAATTTTGAATTATTGTGTTTGAAATCTAACTAATAATTTTATTACACAAATCAATAATAAAAAAAACGGTTGCTATTAAAATACTTACATCGAACGAACTTTATTTTAGGACATCGCTAAGAACGCTGCCCACCTTTTTGTTTTCTTGACAGTTCCATAGTACTATCGAATACACTGATAACTGTACATTTTTAAACGAATATAAACCGTATTACAACATAATTAAGTTTCTATGGATGTATTGTTAAGGTTATATCGACATATTTGTATCGACATAAACCAATCACTATTTTTTTTTTTCTATTCCTGACAACACTTTGAGCTGTCAAGTTAGTTCGCCTAATTAAAATCCGGAGTGTAGTCGTTAATTTTTTACACTACTATAAGCATATATCGAAAAATACAACAAGATCCAGTAGAATTGAAAGATAATAAAAAAACATCCGGATAAACTGGCTTTTCATGTAAAAAATCGTAAACATTCCCATTAGGATTATTGTTCATAACTTTGGTAAGGTTTACAAAAAAAAACATTCTCATTTACTAGTATATACTTGTTATTTTTAAACAAGATTAAATTAATAATATATCAATGTTAAATTATTACGATATGATAGCAGGTATAAATACTAAGTAGGAATACTATTGATTTACAATATTTTTTCGTAAACCTTTCCAACCAAAACTCGTATTGTCGAAATGCTCCCTGGATTTTGATGTATGTTCAAAATCATAATACTTCCACTTATAAATAAAATAACCACTTGGTGGTCAACTGGGCCCGCAGAGCACTGAGCCCACGGGCTAAGTTGACCATTTTTTTTTCTTTACGGGCGACTCGACCCAAGGGTCATGCTGTGGCAACACGGAACTATAAAAATCTTAAATTTTGAGCGCCATCTAATTAGCAGATATTGTACTACAAGCTAAGTGTTGCTATGTTAAAGTATGTGCATTATTATTTTTCTTCGTTAACCGCAAACGTCAAGCTAACGCGTGGTAATTTCAAATGGTGTCCGTGTCATTTGCGTTATTTACAATTTG
Source organism: Apotomis betuletana (assembly GCA_932273695.1). Classification (NCBI taxonomy): domain Eukaryota; kingdom Metazoa; phylum Arthropoda; class Insecta; order Lepidoptera; family Tortricidae; genus Apotomis; species Apotomis betuletana. The sequence goes on from OW026310.1 coordinate 4,371,802, forward strand.
CTTCGTATAATTCGTATTAGTTTTGCTTTTTTCTAGTGAGCGTCCGCGTTGAGTTGAACATTCGGTTAGGGTGTAGCAAAGGGGGGGCTGGATTATGACACCTATTTTTTATGATGCCATCGTATAGAAGACGCTAAAATAAGCACATTTTATTAGAATAACTTTTCTCTAAAATCAAAAATGGCCGAGATATTGGACATCAAAGATTGATGTTTTTGAAAGGAGCTGGGACTTAGAAAAATTTCGATGGATGTTGGTGTCATTATAACACCTATTTTTTATGATGCTATCGTATAGAACACGCTAAAATAAGCACATTTTATTAAAAAAACTTTTCTCTAAAATCAAAAATGGCCGAGATATTGGACATCAAAGATTGATGTTTTTGAAAGGAGCTGGGACTTAGAAAAATTTCGATGGATGTTGGTGTCATTATAACACCTATTTTTTATGATGCTATCGTATAGAACACGCTAAAATAAGCACATTTTATTAAAAAAACTTTTCTCTAAAATCAAAAATGGCCGAGATATTGGACCTCAAAGATTGATGTTTTTGAAGGGAGCTGAGACTGAAAATTTTCGATGGATGTTGGTGTCATTATAACACCTATTTTTTATGATGCTGTCGTATAGAACACGCTAAAATAAGCACATTTTATTAAAAAAACTTTTCTCTAAAATCAAAAATGGCCGAGATATTGGACCTCAAAGATTGATGTTTTTGAAGGGAGCTGAGACTGAAAATTTTCGATGGATGTTGGTGTCATTATAACACCTATTTTTTATGATGCTGTCGTATAGAAGACGCTAAAATAAGCATGTTTTGTACAAACAATTTTTCTCGGATATCAAAAAAGGCCGAGATATTCGCTCTCAAATATCGATATTGTAATTTATTTTTTCCTTTTATTCATTAAAACGGCATCGATTATAAAAAAACGCAAGATTTTTAAAGAACATAACATGTAGAAAACATGACACAAGCAAAAAAATAAATTACAATATCGATATTATATTAAAAAAAAAATTGTTTACATTTTGAAATAGCCAATTTTGAAGGCATTATTTTATTAAAAATTGGAGCGCAGCGCACGTCCGTACACCATGGTGCCCGATCGCGCGGTGTGCCCGCGCGGTTTGATGCGTAACTCGTAAACCCCCCACCACGTCCCGGACCGAGGTGATGTAGGCGCGTGAATATCATTGAAATTTTCATACTAATTTCTTCGGATTTTAAGTGTGTTCTTGCAGTTTCTGGTTTTGGATGCTAGTTCTTGTTTGGGATTTAGTTTTTTGGTAGTTTTTTGTTGTCGGGGTTGAAAGGTATTTGTTTTATTGGGCTTTATTTCGGGGTTTATTATTTTCGTAGTTTTCTTTCGTCGGGATTCATAGGTGTTCGTTTAGTTTGGGGTTTTAATAGTTTTAAATTTTCATTCATACTAATATCTTCGGATTTTAAGTGTGTTCTTGCAGCTTCTGGTTTTGGATTCTAGTTCTTGTTTGAGATTTAAAGTGTTTTGGTAGTTTTTTGTTGTCGGAGTTAAAAGTTATTTGTTTTATTGGGCTTTAGTATTTTCGTAGTTTTCTTTCGTCGGGATTCATAGGTATTCGTTTAATTTGGGGTTTTAATAGTTTTTTAATATATTTTTTTGTAAAAATGTTGCCTCTGCAGGTAATTTTGGCGCGAAATTTCAATTTTTGGAATTATGCAGCCACTATTGCTTCGGAGGAGCAAGCAATTGAGGCTGCTCAAGAGTGGCTTCTGTTGCCAAAAGAAGCAAAATGTCCTACATGTAGGGCAACAATGTCGAAGGAAAAGAAAGCTTCTTACAAGCTGGGATTTCGGTTCCGTTGCTATAAAAAGGAATGCAAGATTATATTATCTCCTACTCATAACACATTCTTTGATCAGACCCATGTCTCTGTTCGGGACACCCTAAGGCTTTTGATGCACTTCTTCAGGCGTGATAAAGTTAGCCAAGCGGCGAAAGACGCCAAAGTAACTAAAAAAACTGCTGTGCAAATGTTCCACTTCTTCCGAGAAGTATGTGAAGTGGCCGAAGGTCATGACCGTGAGATGATTGGTGGGGACGACGATATCGTCGAAGTCGATGAAACCCACCTATACACCCGAAAGTATCACAGGGGCCGGGTACTTAAGAACCAAACATGGGCTTTCGGGTGTATTAGCCGATTGACTAAAAAATTCCACGTCGAGGTGATCTCAGACAAAAGTAGAGCAACGTTGGATCCCATCATGGCGGCCAATATTAAGGAAGATTCCTTCATTATGTCCGATTGTCACCGCTCCTATACTGGCGTTCACTTACGTTTGGGTATGCGTGGCCATGCCACTGTAAATCACAGCGATGAATTTGTGAACGGAACTGTGGACATACCTGTGAACGCCAGTTTAGGAGCGCCGATTCCTGGGACAGACTTGGTCCGTGTTAAAGTTCATAGCAACACGGTGGAACGGCAATGGCTGGAATTAAAACGCCATTGCCGTACGTGCCGCAGTGACAGGCGCATTAAGTGGTACATGGGAGAATATATGTACCGCCAGAATGTCCTGCGGTACAAGCCAAGTGATGCGGCGAGGTTCCGCCGTTTGCTCGCCGACATCTACCGGGTCTACCCTGGAATCGGTCGACATGGAATCAAGCAGGCCAACTGCAGATGCAAGTCCAATTGTCCGCGGAGAACGTAAGCCTTCGCCCACTATCCTGAATTAATGGGGGTGGTGTCATTATGACACCTATTTTTTATGATATCGTATAGAGGACGCTTAAATAGGCATGTTTTGTATGAGCAACATTTTTCTAAACTTGATAATTACCAAGATAAATGACGGATTGTAAAATGTAAAATTTTCAATGATCGAATATTATGTATACAATATTAGGCTGCGAAAGGCCGAATCTAGGGCTCTCGCTGGTTAGGACGCGTGCCGACACTGCGCGCCCTAGAGTGTTTTTATAGAGCCGGAGGCGCGGAGGGAGAGCAGCCCTCGCCCGCCGTGACAAAGCTTGGGAGCCGTGCGAAGCGAAGCGGCTGAGGCTGGTCGCCGAAGGCGACCAACAAGCCGAAGCTGCGGAGCGGAGTACGGGCGACCGTGCTTTGCCACGCAAGGGCGGCAGGGCTGCACTTCCCGCAGCGCTGGAGCTAAGGCAGTGTCTGACACAATATAAAAAAGACATGAGCTGAAAGAATACTCAATTGGGAGAGTAAATAAGCATAATTTGTAGGAAAAACTAATTTTATTTTTCCATGTCAATACGGGTTCCTGATAAGGAAAAGTCTTCCCGCACCAATGTGGATAAAGAGGGATTCACACTGGTGGAAAGGAAGAGCAAGGCGCGCAGTGCCCCGCAAGACTCTGAGTGGCACTGCCGAGCCGGTTGGTTCCGCTCTATGTGTCGCGCTTGCATCACTCCGCCGTGGCTGATGATGTGGTGGAGTACGTTCGCCGGAAGACTGGCTTCACGCTGAGGGTGCAACAGCTGCAGTCCCGCCATTACGTGCACTTCAGCTCGTTTGTGGTGCGCGTACCGCGGCCGCTGCAGGACACCATCGCAAGTGCAGACTTCTGGCCGAAGGGTGTTGTGTTTCGGCAGTTCCGGGGCAATCTGCCGAATCCTGCGCCAGATCAGACGACGCAACGGAGCCACGCTGTTACGTCGCCTAAATCAAACTAGATTTAAGTTTTTAATTTTATTATCTGTATAATTTTGTAGTTCACAGTGCCTTGGTTTAATTACTGTAATGCTGTGTAACTAATTTGAATAAATAAATAAATAAATAAAATAAATGTCCCAACTTTCGTGCCAACTTTGGTGCCAACTTTGAGGTCCAATATCTCAGCCATTTTTGATTTTAGAGAAAAGTTTCCCATACAAAACATGCTTATTTTAGCGTCTTCTATACGACAGCATCATAAAAAATAGGTGTTATAATGACACCAACATCCATCATAAAATTTTCAGTCTCAGCAAAAACATCAATCTTTGAGGTCCAATATCTCGGCCATTTTTGATTTTAGAGAAAAGTTTTTCTAATAAAATGTGCTTATTTTAGCGTCTTCTATACGATAGCATCATAAAATGTGCTTATTTTAGCGTATTTTGCATATTCTCAAAAAAAAAACTAAGTCCCTAATCGGCCCCCCTTTTGTATACTCTGACCGAACATTCGTTCCTCCGAGGTGCTGTGCCGTGTTACAACACTTAGATCTATCGTAAATACGCGTAGTTGACAATAGTCCTCGTCGTATCGTAAGAAATACCAAGAACTTGTAGTTTTGGTGAAGTTCCTGTGAGCATAGGCCAGTTTCTGCCGTGTTAAGGTAAAAGGCGACCTTTTGCTATGGAGCTCCATACGAAAAGGTCGCCTTTTAGCTTAGCACGGCAGCAGTTTGGACCCATAATTGTGAACAGTGAATTTCAATCATGTCACAAAAATCTTGCTGTGTACCTGGATGTCCAACGACTTCGGAAGACGGTAAGTAAAAAAGTATATTATTTTCATTTTTGAAATTATAATTTTAAAGCCAATGTTAGGCATTAAGTAATTAGAATCAGGACAGGGGCGTATTTTGAAATTTGGCGCCCCGGGCCTATTAGTTTCGCCGCCCCAGAAGTCAAGGAAATATTTAACGTTTTTTTTTACATAAAGGTAGTTGTGTCTATCAAGCACTTGGTTATAGCAAGTGTGTGGGTTGGGTCATAGGAAAAAAAAACATTATTGGCCATAACACAATGAGATGAAAGCGCGAGCCAAAGGCCTACCAAAGTACAGTCCATCAGTGGTATGGTATTTTTTAATTATCGTAAAGATTAAGCATTAAAAACCAATGAACGCAGCGTGGATCGATGACTCAAATAGCGCCTTTGATGATCGCGCAAAAACCCACTCGAGATGGATCACGGCCGATCCTCACCCCGTATCCTCACCGCGTATCACATGAACGGAAGTGTGGACGTCACGCCGTCGCGATCATGCAACACTTTCCTGATCGCGAGTGTGCGGGGTACTGAAGATACGCGTATCAACATGGATTTCGCGCGAGCGTTGCATGATCGCGACGGCGCGACGTCCACACTACCGTTCATGATACGCGGTGAAGATACGCGACGGGGATCGGATCGGCGAAATGATACAAGTGGGCCATTTTTTCTAAAGTTGTAGTGTGGACGCAGCCTACAGACGCGCCCCGAAGATATTGACGAAACGAACTTACAAGCATGTTTTCGACCAAGACTAACTAGTTTAGTTTTTGATATTTTTCATGTTAGTTTTAAATTGTGGATTGACAAAAAAAAGGTGAGAAGTAATAGTTGGTTGAATAGCGCTAATACCAAAACAAAAGGAATCGGCCAGGGGCGCCTACGCCGCCCCTGTCGTGGGTAAATCAATATCAAAAATCAAAAATATTTATTAAGTTTAAAAGTTTGTGTTACAACATGAAGTGTTGGGACATTCCATTAAGCACAGTTTGCTTGTATCGGAACGACCCGCTCTTCCATCACTCGGAGATTTACAATAAACCAAATAAATACAAAATTACTTAGGTGCTATTACTATATCTACTTAACTAGAATGTATGTACAATTGTACAAGAGTGTGTGAATATGCATGAGTGAGTGCTTGTTAGGGTTCCGTACCCAAAGGGTAAAAACGGGACCCTATTACTGAGACTTCGCTGTCCGTCCGTCCGTCCGTCCGTCCGTCCATCCGTCCGTCCGTCCGTCCGTCCGTCCGTCCGTCTGTCACCAGGCTGTATCTCAACAACGGTGATGGCTAGACAGTTGAAATTTTCACAGATGATGTATTTCTATTGCCGCTATAACAACAAATACTAAAAATAAAATAAAATAAATATTTAAGGGGGGCTCCCATACAACAAACTTATTATAGATTATATATATTATGTATAGGTACGGAACCCTTCATGCGCGAGTCGGGCTCGCACTTGCTCAATTTTTTTTATTATTACTTACATTTAGACAGTTTGATTATGTTAATATATTTTCAATTCATTACATTACATTTATTATATTTATATTTATATATACGTTATTTACGAGAGATGTTTTAGGAGTGCCTCTGTTTCCTCGTAATTTAAATTCATGATCCACAAGGTCACTGCTTTTTTACAATTGTGAAGCTGCATTGGGTAAATATCAAGATGGACATCAATGTAGTTATATAGGTAGGCAGGCAGCTTGTGCCGCGAACTGTTTCATGGCGAAACAAGATTTAGTAAGAGGGATAGGGGCTACTATGGCTTTTCTTCTGCGCATAACAGTCTGCGGCACATAGCTTAGAGTTATATGAAGTTTAATCACGCTGAGTACAATATACAACTTACGCAATGAAAGGAGTTCACATTCTCTGTAAAGATCTGTTGTGGGATATCTAAAAGGTTTGTTGAAGGTTACTTTAAGTAGACATCGTTGCGCCCGCTCTACTTCAAGGAATTTAGTTTTGTTTGCACCACCCCAGACAGGTATACAATAAGTCATTATTGATTGTGCAAGAGTCATATAAACTTGTTTTAAGAGTTTGTATGATGCCACATGTTTTAAAATTTTAAAGATCCAAATTAATTTCCTAATGCGCCCATTTAGGTGCTCTATATGATCATGCCAGGACAATCTATGGTCAAATACGTCCCTGAATCAAGATCGGACTGGGCCGGAAGGGCAAGGAAGTCAGAGACTTTCATAGAGTATTGGGTTCTCAAGACTACATCTTACTTTTACTTAGTTACTGTTCCTTGCTGCCTATCGGCCACTTCTCTGTTGAAAGCCAATTAATTATGTTTCTGAATTTTGGCTGGAAATGAAAACTGACATTGATACTCATCCTTACGTTTTGGTTTTATACAGTATTTTTGTTATTTTATTCACAGGTGTGCCTCTACATCGGTTTCCTAACCCGGAAACAAATGAAGAAAAGTTTAAATCCTGGATTACCAATATTGGTGGAGAGCTGACTGCATTGGACCATGTTACTGTCGTTAATAATAGACGTGTCTGCCGTAGACATTTTGAAGACTGCCATTTATATCCAAAGAACAGACTCTGCAAATTAGCTATTCCCGTTCTTCATATTCCAGGTAATTTATATACCTAAGTACTACAGTTGAAGAAACTAAATTCACTGTAGCACTGTGGAACCTTATTGCTGAAAATTTCATATTGACATACCATACCATACATCTGCAAAAGCAATCATTTGAAATGGATTATGATAAAGTTCTACGGAGGCAAGCAATTCAGTTTCTTCATTATTTATAAATAAATAAATATTAAGGGACAATCATACACAAATCAACCTAGTCCCAAACTAAGCAAAGCTTGTACTATGGGTACTAGACCACGATATACATAATATATAAATACATATATAGATAACATCCATGACCCAAGAACAAATATTTGCCCCGGCCGGGATTCGAACCCGGGACCGCCGACTCAGTAGGCAGGTGTCTACCAACCGAGCCAAACGCGTCGTCATTTACGATCAGATGACCGACTTGCTCGTTTATCTTCCTCTTTGTATAAAAAAAAAAGAAAAAAAGACGAATTGGTCATAGTCATATATAATTCTAAACCTCATGCATGTGGCCAGTTTTTAGGGTTCCGTAGCCAAATGGCAAAAAACGGATCCCTTATGTATTCATTCAAACCCATACATGTGGGGTATCTATAAATAAATAAATAAATATCGGACAACCTCACACATATCGATCTAGTCCCAAAGTAAGCTCAAGAAGGCTTGTGTTATGGGTACCAGACGACGATATACATACTTAAAATACTTAAATAGATAAATATATACTCAAATACATAGAACAACCATGACCCAAGCACAAATATTCGAGTTCATCACACAAATATTTGCCCTGACCAGGATTCGAACCCGGGACCGCCGGCTCAGTAGGCAGGTGTCTACAAACCGAGCCAAACGTGTCGTCAAACACTATATCTATGGATATGTCTTTATAAAATGACCACACACTGCGTAAGTTTTGCTTAGGGGCAGGGCTCTGCTTATACTGGTTTTCATAGCTACAAACGTTTTAGCGTATATTTTGTACGGAACCCTCAGTGCGCGAGTTCGACTCGCCCTTGGCTGGTTTTTGTTTATAATACAAATATGTAAGATGTAAATTATTTTTAACAGGTAGACCAGAAGTCCAAGGTTTGCGAGAGCAACTGGTTGCTGCAGAAGATAATGCACCAGAACACGTTCAACCAACATCAAGTGCTCAAAGGATTCAATCAATTCAAACAGGTCTGTTATTAAAAGAATACTTACATTTTTTTTTAGTTAAGTAAAAATGATATAGATGTTTCTAATATATATTTTTTTTAATATATATATATGATTTGCATTACTATGCAAATTTCCAACGAAAATTGGTTTGAACGAGATCTAATAAGTAGTTTTTAATATCCTCATTTTATCCTAATACAACAAACTTAATTTTGCGGCCAATATAAAATGACCACACACTGCGTAAGTTTTGCTTAGGGGCAGGGCTCTGCTTATACTGGTTTTCAGTTACAAACGTTTTAGCGTATATTTTGTACGGAACCCTCAGTGCGCGAGTTCGACTCGCCCTTGGCCGGTTTTTGTTTATAATACAAATATGTAAGATGTAAATTATTTTTAACAGGTAGACCAGAAGTCCAAGGTTTGCGAGAGCAACTGGTTGCTGCAGAAGATAATGCACCAGAACACGTTCAACCAACATCAAGTGCTCAAAGGATTCGATCAATTCAAACAGGTCTGTTATTAAAAGAATACATTTTTAGTTAAGTAAAGTGAATAAACCAAAACAAATTTACATACACCCATGTATGTACGATATTGACTCTAGGATTAGACCCTAAGTCACCCATACTCTGTACTTCTATACAGACCACATAATACATGTTGTAGCTTTATTTAGATTTTCTGTAGTGATATTTACCGAAACTCCCATCTCCCCCACGTGAGATTCGGTAAGGTTCGGCTCGACCCCTGCCCTTCTAAATGCGTCACGTAATTTATAGATACTTATACTTACAATACAGCGATATATGCAAATTGAATGTGAAACATCACCAATAATTCTGTATAGGAATAACTTTTACTTATATGTATTTTAAAAATGAATGTTTTTTTATAGAACCACAAAGAAGTTATGAGGAGACACAAAGACAACCTGATAAAACTCAAACATTTGGTTCCAATTGCAGTGAAAGAAAGAAAACTCCAAGAAAAGGTATGTCTCATAATAGTTTGCTTTGTTCCTGTAATTTCCCTGGTTATGCTTATTCTTCACACTGGAACAAAGCAGTGACAACACAGCTTTGAACTGTTTCCTTAGTAATAAAACTATTATTATTTTACAGGTGTTCGGGTATCCTTAGCACAGCACAAAGAGTTCAAATTACTCCTTAGAAAGCTACGGACGGCTGAAAAAGAAAAGGCTTCCTTCAAAAAACAATTAACTATGGCCAAAAAAATGACAAAAACAGCTGCATTTAACATAGTGTCGAGGAAAATGTCAGTGTCTACTAAGACATTTTGCCAAATGCAAGTCTTGCAAAGTGGCAAAAAACAACGAGGAAGGAGATTCACACTAGAAGAAAAAATATTGGCCCTGTCTCTCTACAAACCGTCCCCAAAGGCATACAGGCTATTAAGAAACTTATGCGTTTTGCCTAGTAGAAGGACTCTGCAAAATTTACTACAGAAAATTCCATTAAAAGCTGGAATCAATGACTTGCTCTTTGATCATTTAAGGAAGAGAGTAAGCAAGATGCCGGAAACACATAAATATTGTATGTTGTTGTTTGACGAGATGGCAATCGGACCAGGTGTGGCATATAACAAAAAAAGAGACGAACTGACAGGGTTCGTCGACAATGGAGAAGTAAAAACAACAGAATATTGTGATCATGTGCTGGTTTTTATGATTAGAGGAGCGATAAAAAAATTCAAACAACCAGTGGCATATTATTTTTGCCGTGGAAGCACCAAAACAGTTGAGCTAAAAACTCAAATTGTCACTGTGATAAAAAAACTCCAAGCCACGGGGTTAAAAGTAATAGCCACTGTATGTGACCAGGGGACCTCCAACATAGCAGCTGTCAACCAATTGATAAAAACTACTAAAGAAAAATACTTACGAGGAGGCGAAGAATTTAGAGAAGAAATATTTGAAGTCGAAAATGAAAAGATTTTTCCTATTTTTGATCCGCCACATTTGATGAAAGGGATCAGAAATAATTTAATTACAAAAAAATTAAAATATTTCATGAAAGGAAAAGCACGAGTTGCTAAATGGGAGCACATTGTGGCCTTATATAATAGAGCTCCTGGATATAAGGGAGTGAAACTGGTACCGAAATTAACAGCGCAACATGTGTTTCCGGACCAAATACCTAAAATGAGGGTAAAACATTGCACTCAAGTATTTAGTAAATCTGTTGGAGTAGCACTTGGATACATGGCAGGTACCTATGCATTTTTTCTGTATACTCCGGTAAATTAATTTTGCACTTACATACTAGTTAAAGAAAATTAGTTTCAAATGTATGGAAAATTTGGCAAAATTAAAGGACAACTTTTATCTATCGGGATATGTAGGTTATAGAGCAAAGTTAAATTTTATCTATTCTCCCCCCCCTCCCCGGGGCGAGCGTCACCCCCCGCGCCTTCGAATGTGTCCCGGAGCGCGGTATTTTCCATTTCAAAAGAAAACCGTGAACGATACAAAGTGTGTAGGAACAAAATAATCCTTGATAAATTTGCCATAGGTATTACTGTTTCGCAGGGTTCGATTTCATTGTTACCAGACAGTAAGAAAAATAGGGTCCTGTATACTAAATTACTAATACGAATTCATTCTGTATATACATTAAAATCCATATTACCCTAAACGAAATCAGGGCCATTTGGGTTACATTGGTAAAATGAAATGCTATTTAAACGGCATCCTACATTAAATTTGTTTTATAATGTCTAAGTCTTGCGAAAGTGAGTTTGTTTGTTTGTATTAGTTACGCTACTTTCACAACCAAACCACTGAGCCAATTTAAATGAGTTTTTGCATAGGGATTGATGGGACATTGGAAAAGGACTTAGGCTACCTTTTACAGCGATAACCGAATTCTACGCAGATGAAGTCGCGGGCAACATCTAGTTGACAATAAAACTGTACACTTTGATACAGTACGAATTGAAAAACTTTAACATACAAATAATGACCTCCAAATTTTTACTTGTACATGTACATTTCAGAATGTCATATTAAGAGTCCGGGACCCTTTGATACTATTTTTCCAAAGTTACATTATTGTTGTTGTTTTATTACAGAATCTGGAGTAATGGAAAACAACAGCACTGATACAGCAGATCTGCTTATGTTCTTCGACAATTTATTCGACAGTGTGAATGGGAGTTACAGTCAAGTGCGACAAGGGAAGATTTACCGGACTGCAGTTGAAGTGTGGTAGGTACGGAGATAATAATACGACCAAGCTCGGTGTTAGAATGAATATTTTATTAGGAAAATCAGGTTCTTATATACTAATCAACATATGATAATTTCCTTTGTCTACACGTGTTGTAGCAGCAAATGGCCTTGTTGGTCAAGGTTCTATTTGTTCCCTTGAACCGACACGTGTTTATCTATTATGATTCATGTCAGCTGTGGGCTATACCGCATCTCTCCCCTTATTTTTGAGACAAAAATAGTAAAAATTTTTAAACTGTTTTTGGCTTAATCTACTTATGTCTATTGTATACAAAATTAATATGGAGTTGTTTACTTTCTAGATCAAAATACAAACAATGAAGTTTCTTTTGAAGTCGGTTAAAATAAGCTTCATACTAAATGGTTTACAAAGTGGTTCTTATCTTAGTGGTATTGTAATGTTTACATTCCATGTGCCCTATATGGGTATGGCTGATATTGTTACATTCATACTTGCAATACATATCATGTTTCTTAGTGGCTACTTGTGATGTGGTAGTGGTTATTATTTTATTTATACATAGAAAGGTTTAGTTCTATTTTTATGCACTATGAGCTCTTTACCTAAAACTAATATTTTTACGTTAGTACCTAGGTCTAGAATTACAGTATATGGTCCCTTATATACTGGGTCCATTTTACCTCTATCTTCCTTTCGGACTAATATTAAATCTCCTATATTATAGTTTATAGGGTTAGTTTTTAAATCATAACTTACTTTTCTATTAATTTTAGTTTTAATTAAATTATTTCTAGCATCCTCTTGGGATTTTTGTAATCTATACTTAAATTCTATAGGATAAGAGTCATAATTATACATTGGCTCTACCTGTTTAATAATATTACTTGGTATGTTACATAATTTACCAAATACTAGTTCATATGGTGTATACTTAGTTGCTGAATGCACTGTCGTATTATACGAAAAACACCAATATTGTAACCAATCTGACCACAGATGAGCTTGGTTATTTGTTTGTATCCTTAAAAATGCTCCTAAAGCTTTATGTGAATTTTCTAAGGAACCAAGACTTTCATGGTGGTAAGCAGTTGATTGCAATTGTTTTACACCTAAAATATTACATATTTCGCGCATAGTTGATGAAATGAATTCACTCCCCCGGTCTGTTCCGATTTCCTTAGGAATTCCATATCGCAAAATAAAATTATCAACTAACGCTTTTGCTACTGTGTTCGTTTCCTTATTTGGAAGCGGGTAAGCTTCTACATACTTCGTGAGTTCGCACTGCAACGTAAGTATATAGCAATAATCATTTTCGTCCTTAGCTAGGGGTCCGCATAAATCTAAGAAGATCTTATCGAACGACGATGTAGCCGTACTAGTTATACATAGTGGCTGTTTCACATGTTGATGGAATTTTTGTTTTTGACATTGATTACATCTTTTTACAAATTCCATAATGTCATTATCCATTCCTGGCCAGTAGTAGTAACGTTTCACGTTATTGGTCATTCTTCGAATGCCTGCATGCCCACTGGTAGGTAATAAATGGAAATCATTTAGGATGACACGTCTGTCATCTTTATTTGTTATTTTTGTGACACCTTTAATTATACATAATCGGGGTCCGGACCCTGTATCATATTTGTTTATACAATGAGCTAGCTCTGTAATCATACTCTTGGTGTCATCGGTATAGAGTATGCATATTTCTTTCAACTGTAGTGTCTTGCAAAAAGTACCTAATTCGCTCGCGAGAGAATCTCGTTCCGTACGCGATAGCGTCTCGGGCGTGACACACAGTGTCGCCAAGGATGGCGAGTAAACAATTCCGTCATTCTGACTTGTGACGTAATCTTTTTCTTTGAGTATTCTATAATAGTCTCGTCTATCGAAACTTAACTCTGGTAAGTTCTCTGGTTTTTTAAGGAGTTCTACCATTTTTGGTTGGCCAAACCTGTCATGGTGAGAAACCTTATTTTCTGAGCCATTTTGTCGTTTCTGCTCTTCCATTCGTTTCGTTTGTGCTCTAGTCATTACTGATATTACTTGCTTTGTCATACTTTTGAGTTCTTCACTAGTAATTTCTATCCTAGATAACGCGTCTGCAGCTGCATTATCTTTTCCTTTCAAGTATTCTACTGTAAAATCGTATTCTTCTAGACACAAACGGAACTTTGTGAGTCGGCTCGATGGATTTGTCATTCCGAATAAGTAAATTAACGGACGGTGATCCGTGACGATTTTGAACCTTCGTCCATATATATAAGGTCTAAAATATTTCACTGCCCACACTATAGCTAGTAATTCTTTTTCTGTTGTGGGATACCTTTTTTCTGCTTCGTTTAACGGTCTACTTGCATAAGCTACTGGTAGTCCATTTTGATTTGATAATATACATCCAACGGCTGTTCCTGATGCGTCTGTGTGTATCACGAACGTATTGTTATCTGAGAAGTCGGGATATTGTAGTAGCGGCGGGCTACTTATTGCTATTTTTAACTTTTTGAATGCGTCTTCGCATTGTTTAGTCCAATTGAAGTCTACATTTTTCTTTAATAATTTTGTTAATGGTAGAGTTATTTCGGAAAAGTTTTTAATGAATTTTCTATAATAGTTTACAAATGCTACAAAGCGTCTGACCTCGTCAGCGTTTTTTGGCTGTGGGTAATTTTGTACAATAGTAATTTTCTTTGGATCGGGTTTTATTCCATTTGGGGTAACTACATGTCCCAGATACAGAATTTCTTTTTGTAGAAAGTTACATTTTAGAGGGTTCAATTTAAAGTTTACTTTCCGTAATCTTTTGAATACATCCATTAAATTTTTATTATGTTGTTGCAAATTTCGACCCATGACTATGATGTCATCTAAATATACTATGCACTGTATGTAGTTTAGTCCAGACATAGCTATGGTCATCGCTCTGCTGAAAGCATTTGGGGAATTTTTTAATCCCATGGGCAATCTTTTCATTTGATAGTGTTTATCTGCTATAAAGGCAGTATATTTTCTACTTTCAGGGTCAAGTTTTATTTGGTAATAACCTTGGTTTAAGTCTAAGGTGCTGAAATACATAGCTCCGGTTAAAGAGTCTAGGATTTCGGTGATGTTGGGTAAGGGAAATTTATCATTTTCGATTACTTCATTGACTTTTCTGTAATCTATCACTAATCTCCATTTTTTTTCTCCACTTGAATCTGTCTTTTTGGGAACGAGGAGTAATGGACTCGCCCATTCCGACTGTGATTCTTCTATGATGTCATTTTCTAACATTTGTTTTATTTGTTTATCTATCTCGGATTTTTGTGATTGCGGTAAACGATAAGGTTTACTATATACTGGTGACGCGTTTGGTTTTAATCTTAATTTTTGTTCATATAGGTTTGTAGTGTTTAATGAGTCACCTGGCAGTTGAAAAATGTCAGCATATTTTGCACAAATATTAGCAATTGAGTTGCTCTCCTCTTTATTTAGGTTTTCTAATTTTAAAAGTGAAAACAGTAATTTTACTCTTTCCGCATTATTTTCGCATTTTTCAAAAGAAAAACAATTATAGTCTTGTAATGGTGTTATTTCCGGTGTGAATTTTTTTAAAGTTACGTTTTCTTGACGCGTGTTCAATATTTTTACTGTGATTTTCCCATTTTTGCTAGTGGTTATGGTATTTGCCACAAAAATTCCTTCTCCAATTTCGCTTGATAAGATGACGCAATCTCCTGTGCAATTTGTAGGTAATCTTATGATGGATTCACTCCTGGCTGGTAAATTAATCTGATTCGAACTGTTTATTCCGGTATTGTCATTTTCTAAAGTTAAGGGTATTGTAAATAATTCGTTATTATGATTTAACGTGATTGTCCCTTTTTCATAGTTTATGACACATTTATATTTTAACAAAAAATCCTGTCCGATGATTCCGTCAACTTGTAATGGTAATTTTTGGAATACATGAAATTCATGCTCAAATGACTTGTTTTCGTTTTGCAAGTTTAACGTAATCGTATTGTACGATGTTATTTTTCCTCCGACTCCGTTTATGTGAGTCATCTTAGGTGTCATGACGGCGCGCGATAATAAAGCTGCATCTCGGGTTACGGCGCTAAGGCTCGCGCCTGTATCAATAAGCCATAAGTGTGTTGTGCCATTTATTTCGAACTGAACTGAGTTCATATGACTATACGTTAGAATATAGTTTTTAGGCACGAAAAAATTCTAACTCTGATGGTGGCTGGTCATCGTTTTGTGTATTTTCTATCGCCGTGTTTACCTGATGTCGCCAGTTAGATGTATTTTGACGACGATCCTGGTAATTTTTTTGGGTACGCGTGTGTCGGGCACTCGCGTTTCGCGTAAATACTCGTGGTGACTTATATTGCACCGATTGGGTACGCTGTGGGTATTTTCCCATAGGTCCACTGTAATGACCTCTGTAGGGTCTGTAAGTTTTAAAGCCTTTGTTCTTAATATAGAACATTTGTTCTGGGCCAGGGGTAGGTGTAGCGGACACCTCCTGGTCCTTAGCACCCTGTATAGCGTCTTTAAGCGAAGTGTAATTTCGGGACGCTATAATGGTACTTAGTTTGTCATTTCGTAGCCCTTCGGCGAATTTCGTAATTGCCATTTTTTCGTTTAAGGGCTTTAATACGCCATATGCCTCGGATTGTCCGTTGGCTTGCGTTATAGTGAGGTTTACGAATAAATCCTCTAATTCTTGTCCGTATCGTTCGATAGTCCTATTCCCTTGCCGCGACGACATAAGCTTACTCTGTATCGCGGTTGCCGATTTTACGGGCAAAAGGTGAATTTTCATCTCATCAATTAAGGCGCTTACCTTGGTATGCTTATCAGATATGCGTAGCTTAGCGCTTTGCGTTAATCTGGTCTTAACCACAAAATTTATCAATAATTTAGAGTCAGTCTCCTTAATCATTGAGGAGTATAATTCTATGGCGTCGATCAGCTGACTAGTGACGGCTTCCGAGCCGTCCATAACGGGTAACAGTGATACCGCTGTTTTTAAATTAAAGCTGTTATCTGACGCCATTGTGTCTGACTCTTGTTTATCTTGTTCGTAAGTAGATGAAATTTTATTATAAATAATTTCTATTTTTGTGAGATAAGACTGGATTAATTCGCTGTCTTGTACAGAAATTTCAGAGTTTTCTAGTTTAGAACTATATTCGATTATATATGTTTCGTATTGTTTATATAGTAATTCGACTCGTTCGCGCTTACTTTGGCCAATAGCCTCTGCTCGGCGTTTTGGTCCTAACTTTCTGATATCTTCCTGTAATGCTCTTAAATTTTCGTACAATGTTTGAATCTCAGACATTACTCACAAAAAAAAAAGATTTTTTTCCCGTATACTAGGCACATAATTAGTTAGTTCAAAATTGTACCTCCAGTCATGTTGTGATGCTGGTGCTGATGCTGCTGATGGATGGCGCTAGTACTTGCTGCTAGACGCTCTGCTCCGGTCTGCTGCGCATCGTGACCGCAACTGCTTGTCGCTGGATCTTCTTAGTTAGACATTCGTTGCCTTTTTTCCACAATATGTAGATCACTAAAATGACGAGTATGACGAGCACCGTAGTTGTTAAGTATACCGTCACTCTGCCACTGTTGGACTGGCTGATGGTTGCTTCGTTGGAGGGTCCGTTTTGGGCGATTATAACTTCTTCTTTGGTTTCGTCCCGTGAGTATTGGCCTCCCATTTTGGATCTTTGGTGCAGTGAGCTATTATGAGGTCACGGCGCTGGTGACCATGGTCACGATGGGCTGGTCTTGGCTGGCAGGCTGGCTGGTCGGCTGGCTCGGGCTGTCTGGCCGGTGCGAGCTGAGCCTAGGCTGTGGCTGTAGCTGGGGCTGCCTCATGCAGCCCGACTGGCAGGGTCGCCATGAAGTGTGGTAGGTACGGAGATAATAATACGACCAAGCTCGGTGTTAGAATGAATATTTTATTAGGAAAATCAGGTTCTTATATACTAATCAACATATGATAATTTCCTTTGTCTACACGTGTTGTAGCAGCAAATGGCCTTGTTGGTCAAGGTTCTATTTGTTCCCTTGAACCGACACGTGTTTATCTATTATGATTCATGTCAGCTGTGGGCTATACCGCACAGTAACTCCTACTTCGCCTCATCATAAACTGTGGAACGAAAGTATGCCTGTCCTGAAATCAATGAAATTTGAAAACGCCAGAAATCAAGGGGTAGTGCCGTCTGTGTCGAGCTGGATCAGAACTGTAAATAGTTTTAAATCTATTTCCAAACATTTAAGTTCAAAAGGAATGAATTCCTTATTGCTGCGCAACTTCAACCAAGATGCATTGGAAAACTTTTTTGGATCAATTCGAGCTCAAGGATGCAGTAATATTATGCCTACTACTGCAAGGTGCTTTTAAAACATTGCTGATAAATAACATTTCATCTTCACACTCAGTTGGGTCAAACTGTGAAAAAGATGATAGTTCATGTCTACAATCTTTAAAGAGTCTTTTGCTAAAACCTATGGAGACCAAGACACCGACTGAATGTGAAGATGAAATTGATAGTGCTCATCTGTTCATAGAGCTTTTAGATTTAGATATTGAGGAGCTATTAAAAAGCAGGCTTCCTGAGCACATCGAAAGAAGCGCAGCAATAGGATATTGCAGTGGCTGGCTGGCAAGACTAGCAAAAAAACACATGTATAAAAACTGTGAGACCTGCCAAATTGATAAACTTCTGCCTTTTCATAAACTTATACAAAAAAAAGAATATGAGGGTAAAAGGTGGCTATGTTATCCTACCAGAGCATTGTTCGATTTCTTTGCCCAAGTGGAACACATTTGCTTGGAAATCCTCAAAACGCATAGCAATATACGAAACATTTCCAACTATATAAAATTAATAATAAATACAAATATAAATGTTGCATTTTTAAATTGCACAAGACATAAAGAATTATTGGGTAAATATTTACTTGATAAAAGCACAATGTTTTTCATACATAATTGGTGCAAAGACGTCAACAATGTCCTCGTCGGCAAAATTACATTTTGGGATAGCAATGACCCGATGAAAGTAAAAGCAGCCAGCCACTTTTTAAAAATTTAAAGGGCGAAATAGAAAAAGAACACATGACGTAACTTCTGCCTTCTGACGTAAGGCTGGGTATCCCTCAAGGATCAGCCCTTGGAAATGTATGTATGTATGTAAACACTTTATTGTACATAAAAACAAGAAAAACACATTACAAAAGAATAAGCATGTACAAAGGCGAACTTATCCCTTTAAGGGATCTCTTCCAGTTAACCTTTGAGCAAATGAGTGCTAAACAAATGTAAATGGTAGACAAACCAAGCAACATGTACAATAGGGTGGTCCACGGTTGTATGGGAAAAATTCAAACTGTAGGTACTGGTAGCGCCACCCCTCAAAATTGTTACACATATAATGGTAAATAAATTCTGAAAGTTTTGTGAATTTATCTCAACTACTAAGCAGTGCTCAAGCGTCTTAAAGATTCATTTAAAAGGTATTTTTCGTAGCCCTATAAGTAATTGTACACGGGCTTTTATTACAAATCAATCATATTTATTACAAATAATCATTATTTACTACAAATATTTATGACTATAATTTGTTTATTACTATAAATTGATCAATTTTTAAATGTTTGATCACCTTGAGCACTGTCCTGCAAGCAAGTTATGAGTCGAGGACAAGAGATATGTTCACTTGAAAGGTTTTTTTAGGTAAAAACAAGTTATCACTAAATAATTACATATAACCGTTTATTACAAACAATAATATTTATCAAAAACAACCATATTTATTTCACATATAAGAACAATTTTTAAAACTTTGATCACCTTGAGCACTATCTTGCAAATAAGTTAGGAATCTGTAATTTAACATAAGTAATAAAAGGGGAAGGTGTAACAAATAACGGGGGTGGCCGACCTGAAATTAAAAAAAAAAATTTTTTGGACCACCCTAATGTACAATACAAAGGAGTAACTATAACTATACAATAATACACATGAAAATGCAAAAACCAACAGAGAGAGAGATAGGTAACAGTCAATATAATACATATTACATAATATCTATATAAATACATATGGGTGATTCTACAAAAAATGGGTAACTCGATGTCACAGGGCAATAAAATATTGTTTTGTTATATTTTGTTTATATTTTTAATTTTATTTGAATACTACTAAAAGCCTTTTATTTGGTCACCCAATTTCAGCTATTCATTTTAAATACAAATTTGTGAAACTCCACAATTTATCCTTAAAAAGTCAGTACTTTGGCATGTCACAACCTCAAAAGTGGGCAATCAAATGGCTGTATATTAAATATTACCTCTAATGTAAGAAAACTTACTGTTTCAATACAATCTATGATGTATTTAATAATGTATAACACTACTTTCATAATATAATATTCTCACTGTTGTTGTAAAAAATATAAGAAACTTTGTGTTCAGTTTTATTCGTCAGTCCGCTGTCTGTTGTTCGAATTGGAATTTCGCGCTAAATATCGGCGACTCAAATTCAAATCCGCGTTGAATTTCAAGGTTGATAGTAAAGTTAGCTGCAGGTCGAGCCATTTTATGGCCACTATTACTGAGTTTGTACCAGAGTTGTGGTTGTCATGTGAACACGTGCCAATCCAGTCAAAAAGTCAGTCCTATGGTAAGCCGTTATTTCCTTGTAAATCTGTGTTATACTTGAATTTATACACAGTCAACTTTGTTTTGTTAAAATGTAGCTAGTTGATGTTCGAAAATATCAAATTAAATGTTGATTCTAAAGATAACCCCAAATTCATGTCTTTTTCATCAGTCCGTTGGCGTCAGTCCTTTGTGTTATATTGCGCCAAAGGACTGACGGGTTTCCAGGGTACTGACATTTGTAGCGTGTTGAAGCTGTATATTGTTACTTATTTCAGTTTAAACCATCGTGCCGCCTGTTAAAAAAAGAAGGAACAGGGGTAAAGACATTTGTTAAGGAAATAACACCTTGGGAGCAACGATTAGCCACAAAAAAAAGAAAAAAATCATCTGAGTACACGCAAAAAAAAAAAAACTTCTGAATGATACTACTTATATCTTTGTTCGCCAGAACTACTGACCACGAAGCATAATCAATAGATGGTGAACAAATGACCTATTATAAACGACGACCAAAGAGCAAATGAAGCGAAAGACAGAATAAGTCCAGTAATAGTCAATTAAAAAATATTGAACCAAGCAATGGTTTCAAAACTGAGAACTAGACTGAAAAATCATCGACCAAAATATAGGGGAGTCAAAAAGCAGTCTAAGTAAGTTGTAAAATCTGTGGAAGAAACTCCATAAACCAGAATTGGAGTAATGAGTGAAGATATTACTAAAAGGAAAAGAAGGAAACAGTGAAGAAGGGCCTTTTCGGAAGTGTTATATAATTAAATTAAAAGAAACTACATAAAGAGATAAAAAAAAGTTCGAATAAGCTACAACAAATACAAAATTATAGAGAATACCAAAAATAGCAGTGACTTATAAAAAAACAGGGATGCTTACTTAGAAAATGTATACTGTTAAACTACCTCAAAGTAGTAAAGCCAATTAAAAAGCTGTTTGAATAGTGGAGATAGATCTTTCTCACAGTATTACACGTTAAACAGTTTTTTCAATTATTACTTCAGTGAATGAAGACTAAGAATAAGACTAAAAACATAAGAATAAGACTAAAAATAGTTTCTACCGTCTGCAAATCGAAGTAAGTGAGGTACTCGCCGTTAATGTTGATGCCAAGTCTGTTCCATTCCAGTAGCTTGAAAGCATCTTCCAGTGCAGCAGTAAACAGTTTTGGAGAAATTACGTCTCCCTGTCTTACTCCTCGCTGCAGTTGGATAGACTCTGGTCTTGGATTCGGACTGACATGGTGGTGCTACAGTACAAACACTTCAGCACTTTGATGTATCGATAGTCGATACGGCACCGCTGGAGAGATTGAAGCACAGCCCATGTCTCGATCGAATCAAAGGCTTTTTCATAGTTCACAAACATAGTGGTCGGTTATACTCATTTCTCTTCTGTACAACCTGCCGCAGTGTATGAATTTGGTCTATGGTGCTAAAGCTTTTCGGAATCCGGATTGTTCGGGAGGTTGGAAATCGACTGTGCGTGAGACGATTGGTAATGACTCTGAAGAACAGCTGATGAACATGGCTCAGCAGTGAGATGGTCCTGTAGTTCTTCAATAAAGGCTATGCTCGAAGTTTCTGTGCGCGAAAGAATCAGAAATGAGGATATCCGCAGTAGAACCAGGGTAACCGACACAGCTTACAGGATTGCACGGTTGAAATGGCAATGCGCAGGCCATGTAGCCCGGTAAATGAACGGCAGTTGGAGCAACAAAGTCGTAGAGTGGCGACCACGTATAGGAAAGCGCAGCGTGGGAAGGCCCCCGACTAGATGGACGGATGACCTGAGGGTAGCGGGGAATCAATGGATGCGGTCTGCACGGGATCGCACTTTGTGTCGAGTCATGAGGGAGGCCTATGTTCAGCAGTGGACGTCTGTGGCTAATAGATAGATTAGTTCCTAAGAGATTTATTTCTAAATTTTAATAAATATCAAGCATATGTTATGAAGTTGTGTATTTTGTCAGTACTTTGTCAGCCTCGTCAGTCCCCTGGCAGTCAAATTCAGAAAAACCGAAATTTCTCCGGTTCTACTTAAAAAAGTGACTGGCCCAATCTGGAGCAATATATTCATTACATTACCTATCTTATATACCCGAATTTGTAGCATTTTGATTAAAAAAATATCATAAACAAAATATCCCGAAAAGTTACCCAACTTTTGTATATTCGCCCATATACATAATATTCAACATAAATAAAATTATAATTATAACAAAAACAGCAACCTAATCATTCGTGAAATGTCTTATTCACGCTTAGAATAATAACGCCTAGAAACCCAGTTCACGCGCAACGGTGAGGCCACTAAAAGTTAGCCAGAAATGGCTAATAGCGTCGATCGGCTTGTCAGTTGCATGGACGCGTGACAGGTGTAAAGAGCTCCCGCATTTTCAGTTATTATGATGGTTTGTGCAGTGATAGGGTGTCACAATGCATCTGATAAAAAGGATAAACATGCTAAGACAACATTTCACTCGTAAATATTATTCTTTAACTCGTAATTTTACGTAAAACAGTAATCAATATCTCATATTTTCTATAAGCGGCATGACAACGTAGTGTTTCCATAGTAAGCTCCTAAATTACACAAAAACACAACGTGTTGGGGCTCGTCACAAATGTCTTGATGATGAGTTGACGACTGTGCAAATAAAAGTGTTACGCCGGTGGATTAGGTCAAAAACTTCGAACGTCAATTTCAGTGCTTGAGAAAGCGTTTTCAGCTGGCTGAAAAGTCATTTCAGGATTTGACCATACCTACCTATTAATTACGATTTTATTTATTTTCAAGTGACATTGCAAATTAATAATAATAAATATCAAAAACCTGTTTAATGTATTTAATAGTGTTTGGTCCAACTCTCCTTAAAACTAGCCGACTTTGATCTCGACACACACAGCTTTCGATTAAAGCAAACCGCACTCGGATGCAAGCGTTTGAGCTTTTGTTGACGGCCACAGCCGACTGTGGCGGTCAAAAGGTTAATCGAAAGCTGTGTGTGTCGAGATCGAAGTCAGCTAATTTTAAGGAGAGTTGGTCCAGGCATTTACTAAAAATGCTTGTAAAAATAACAAGTAATACTAAACTCTAAGCTTTTAGAGCTTAAACTCGCGTGAATGCAATGATACATGTGATTACACTTCATATACCTGAAATAAATTAGTATGAAACATCACACTCAGTGCGACATGCATGTACATTAATTTACCTATCTCTCTAAGTAATGGGCATTCCACTATGAAACTCAAAGTGTATTATAAATATACCTTTGACTATATTTCGGTGTAAAAAAATAAAAAATAAAAATGGTCGAAGTGATAAAAAAAATACTTTGAAAATTTCACTTCCGGTTTTATACATGTTTTTTTTATTAATTTCTTTATTAAAAATGGCATCTAAAAACCTATACAAAAGGCTAAGTTTCATATTCATTTGTATTATTTCCCCAATCGAAAAACTAAATCTAAAAAGTCGGAATTTTGATTATGATTATTTTTCAAAGGCCCATAACTTTAAAAATAAACATCGTAGAAAAAAAATATTCTGTGTCCGCTTTCATACCTACTAGAGGTATGAATAACCTGCATATGAACAAATTTCCTGATCTCACTTTTTTTTACCTGTCCGCTTCATATGAAATGCCCCACATAACACTTATCACGTCGTGCTCAGGAAGCCTGCTTTTTAACATCTCCTCCATTTATAATGGATTCAAAGTCAAAGTCAAAGTCAAAATATTCTTTATTCAAGTAGGCCTAGCTACAAGCACTTTCGAATCGTCAGTTACAGAGAGCAGAGCAATTTATTGATAAACTTATACTAAAAATAAAATAAAAAAACATAAAAAACAACATTATAGAAATAAAAGAAAAATCCTAAAAAGGATCGTCAACACATAAAAAAATTATATAAATAAAAAACTAGAGGCTAGAATATTTCTAGAATAAAATTCTAAATGTCAAAAATTATAATAAAAATAGTTAAAATTAAAATTAAAATATCAGTACCCTGATAGCTACTCGTTACAATAATTACACATAACATTGCGTGATTTTCACTAATCCCACGACAAGTTATCATTCATGTAGTCTTGAGTGCTATAATAAGCTTTGGAAATAAGTTTACGTTTTACATAGTTCTTGAATTTACCAACAGACAAGTCAGTTACGCTTCTAGGAAGTTTATTATAAAATCTTACACAGTTACCCATGAATGATTTTCTTATTTTATGGAGCCTAGTGGCAGGCACTGCGAGCTTATGCTTATTTCTAGTATTAATATTATGTATATCACAGTTCTTCTTAAAATTGGCAATGTTCTTATGTACATACATAAGATTCTCATAAATGTATTGACAATGCACTGTCATTATATTAATGTCCTTAAACTTATCTCTAAGCGAGTCTCTATGGTGCATTTTATATATCGCACGAATAGCCCGTTTCTGGAGAACAAAAATTATATTAATATCTGACGCACTGCCCCAAAGTAATATGCAATACGACATAATGCTATGGAAATAACTAAAATATACTAATCGAGCTGTTTTCACGTCTGTTAATTGACGGATCTTACTAACTGCAAAAGCTGCAGAACTCAGTCTATTCGAGAGATTAGCAATATGGGGACCCCATTGGAGCTTAGAATCTAATGTAATACCGAGAAAAACTGTGCTATCAACTAGTTCCAGTTCCTCATCTTTAACAATAACACTTGCTTGCTCGTGTATAACGTTACTCGTGACAAACTTAACACATTTAGTTTTTTTCTCATTTAACAATAAATTATTTACATTAAACCAATTCACTACTTTACATATAGCATTGTTTACGTCATTATAAGATTGTTGGTTTCGTGCGACTTTGAAAATAAGTGAAGTATCATCCGCAAACAAAACTATATCATGGTGGGTCTTTATGAGCTGTGGCAAGTCGTTAATGTAGATAAGGAACAAGAAGGGTCCCAATATTGATCCTTGCGGCACACCCATAGAGACTAATGACCCCGGTGATCGCTTTCCATTCACGTCAACCCTCTGTATTCTACCATTTAAATAAGATTCTAACAATTTCAGTGCCGATCCTCTAACTCCATAGTGGTGTAGTTTCCTGATCAGTGTCTCATGATTAACGCAGTCGAAGGCCTTAGATAAATCACAGAAGATACCTAAAGCATCTCGTGATTCCTCCCAGGCATCGAAAATACATTTTACTAGCTCGACTCCAGCGTCGGATGTCGAGCGACCCCGCGTAAAACCAAATTGCTTGTTATGCATTAAATTGTTTAAATTAAAGTGTCTTAATAATTGAGACAAAATTAACTTTTCAAAAATTTTACTAAATGTTGGTAGTACAGATATTGGTCTAAAGTTATTGGGGTCAGAAGTACTACCTGATTTAAATAAAGGAGTTATTTTACTATGTTTCATCAGATCAGGAAACTCACCGCAATCTACACTGTTATTGAATATAACTACTAAGTCAGGCGCTATGATATCTATGAGAGATTTGACAGCATGGACGGAGACCCCCCAGAGGTCACTAGTTTTTTTGACATTAATCGATTTAAACGCCTTTACTACATCTGAGGTACTGATATGTTCAAAATTAAGGTCTCTACTACATTCTGGGACGTTATCTTTTAACAAAGTAACGGCTGATGAGGGTGATGAGTTTAAAAACTTTGTAGTGGACACTGGTATATCGGTGAAAAAGTTTTCAAATTCTGTTGCTACATCTAAACTAGAATCTATAATTTTACCATCAATATTTAATTTAGGATCACTAATAGCATGCCTCGATTTACCAGTTTCCATATTAATTACTTTCCAGGTGGTTTTGATAATATCAGACCTAGTCTTGATTTTCTGGGATAAATAATTGCGTTTAGCAATATGACAATCAATTTTGAATTGCTTCGAATACTGTTTCACGTGTTCTTTAAATTCATCACTCGTATTAAACCGCCGCTCCTCGTACAAGGCGTACAGTGCTTGTCTGCGTTTGTGTAAGTCCGCAGTAGCCCATTCACTAAATACTGGTGCACCGCCAGCCACGACCGATTTGGAAGTAAATATTGCATTATAATATTTCATAAAAGTTGCAAAGAATAAGTTATACATGTCGTTAGGACCCATATCGGAAGACAAAAAGGGTAGCGCCTGAACTAGATTTTGTTTCATTCTTTCCACACGGTCCGTGGTTACCGGTACAAAAGTAATTTGTTTTTTCACGATATTTTTCCTTAATATCTCAAACACAATCAATTGGCCTAAATG
Organism: Apotomis betuletana; assembly: GCA_932273695.1. NCBI lineage: Eukaryota > Metazoa > Arthropoda > Insecta > Lepidoptera > Tortricidae > Apotomis > Apotomis betuletana. The sequence goes on from OW026310.1 coordinate 4,398,270, forward strand.
ATCTGATTCCAGTTTACTAATTACACTATGCGTAGAAGGAAGAATATCAGTGAAAATATTATCAATACAGGTGGCGCTAGTAGCGGTCACTCTAGTAGGCTCCATAAATACGTGGTGTAGATGAAAAGATTTGAAAATATTCAACAATCTAATACTTATTGTTGAATTTTCCAAAATATTTACATTAAAGTCGCCGCATATAAGCAATTTCTTTCCAGAAAGAGATATCTTAAATAGAGCATACTCTATAATAATTTGAAAAACATCAAAATTACTTAACCCTCTACAGCATGACTTACCTTAATATTTTTTCAACTTTCAACTTTGACACACTGTCATATAAAGTCATAAATTTAAACGGCCATAAATGGCTTTGTATGCAGTAAAGGGTTAAGGGCGGCCTATATACACAAACAACAATAAATTGCTCTAATTCTACTGCACTTAATTCTATGGTCCGTTCAACAGACAAGGATACAATGTCCTTACGTTCCTTAAATTTTAATTGATTATTTAAAATTATTAACGACCCACCATGTATGGAACTAAGTCTGGTGAACGAACTACCCACCTGGTGATTATTGAATTGGGGCATTATTTCATTACTAGTAAGCCAGTGTTCAGATATACATAGAATGTCAACATTACAACCATTTAAAAATAATTCTATCTGTAAATCTTTCCCTCTAATACATTGAATGTTTTGATGAACCAGGTGGATGTAATTTTTATTGCCAGAAAAGGAGTTCTCCTTTGTCTTAACACTTAGTTTAAATCATTACACAATACTACATCTGACTGCTCAATAGAAGCAGAGTGATGTACCAAATTCTTGGTAGAAATGTCAAGTAAATAGGATAGTGACAAAACTATTTGTCGTTTAAAATAATTGGAAAGGTAAAACTTACCTTTTGTCCAAAAATACAAATTGCTAACATATTTGTTAGTGTCAATTATTCTAAACTTATCACTATATGTACACAGGTTATATAAGGCTAAATTTAAAATATATCTACTGTCATTTTCAGATTGTGGCAGTTGCTCACAATAAGGAAAAGTGAACATAATAATTTCTTTCACTGTGAGTGTGTTTAATGTTTCATAAAATTTAATTAAATTATTTTTGTTCACTTTTCCTCTGTTTCCAATAAGAATAAGCAGTGTTGTCTGTAAATTAACATTACTGTCGTTTAGAATTTGTTTTGAAATATTTTCAAGGCTACTATAGGGCAGACAATTGCTAATTACACTATGTCCCTTTAAATGTGAATTTAACAGCGGCCCCATGTTGGTTCCTGTCTCATCACAATACATGATAACACTTGGTTGTGAGTTAGGTGTGCTTGACATGTTGTTGAAGGAACTGTCATTGTTGGATTTTTGTGGTAAACTGGCACACAGGCTCGGTTCTAGTACACTAGTGGACAAATTATCACTCGCTTGTTTACATAAGCAGGACTGATTATTTGTCAGTGACTCAAACCGCTCTGAATTATAATTAATTTGTGATATCAAATCATCCATGGCCAATGAATATTCATGTATAATTTTTTTCGAATTGTCATTAATTATGTGTAATGACCTAATTGAATCCTCTAAACTTTGAATTTTGAGCTTTAATGTCTGTGTGTCAGTTTCATATTTTAACCTACTATTTTCTAACTGAGCACAATACATATCTACCTTATCCACTAGATTTACATTTAGTTTGCAGGATCTCAGTTTCTTAAAAAACAATTTGTTTTGTTTTGACAACTTTTGCACTTTCTTTATATACCTATTGATCCTTATATACTTTTTTAGTTTTTTACCGCTACAATTTACTAACCTTGTTGTAGTGGAAGTATCACAATCAATGGCAGTCACAGGGTGTTCTATTGGAGCGGTAACCAACTGCGGGACCGGTCCAACAAGTTCATCAAATAAGCTCTGGGTGTGAGCCGCTGCACTCTCGTGTTGGGCCTCCTGAAGCTCGATGATTTGCTCGTTGGCATCATGCAGCGCTCTCTCCAGTGTGTTGATCTGCTTTAGGGCCTGCTCGTACTCAGCGCTACACTCAGTGAACCTATCAACCGTCTCCTGAAGCTTGGCCCGCTCACAATTTAAATTATCATACTCGCATTCTAACGTACATAGTTCCTTTTTTAACTTATCTCTACTCTCAAGTACCAATAACAGTTCCTTCTCACTATCCTCTCTCTCACTCAGCAATTGTGCACACAACTCCTTGGAATTTTTTAATTCTAGTAATGTGATTTGAAGTTTATCAAGCTCCTGTTGTTTGCGAGCTGCGGCTGCTCTTCGGGTAAGCATTATAGATATGTATTAATAAAAAAAAAGGAAAACAGAACAAGAAGATACTTAACAGGGAGTTGCTTACACAAGCTAAGTGATTGAGGTACTTACATGAAATAGTAACGCAAACATGTGCACACACTGTGTTCTAATCTTATTATTTGATAATATAAACACAAAAACAAGTAGATATTATTGCAAAACGAACACAGATTTCGAATTTATAACCTATAACGGTCAAAAATCCGAAGTATTGCGAGACACTTGTCAACGTTACTAAAACACTTCACTTGTTATGTATATATTAAGATTACGACTAAAACTATTGAATGCACACCTAACAAGCTAAATATTACACGAAATAATATTAAATTAGCAATAAATAAGTGGGACCTAGCGAAATCAGCTGTTTATTCTTTGACAGCCAGTGTTGCCATCATGATTGGAGTCTAAAAGAGAATCGTGTCGCTGTAATTGCATTGCACAGATGTGGGCATGGGCACCCGCCAAACATGATTTGAAAGTTGATTCAAAATCTCAAAACCAACGAGGCCATCATCCCTCTTATGTGATGATTTGGCTGGGTGTGTCATACTCAGGGCTAGACACAGGTTGATTTCTGTGAAAAAGGTGTGAAAACTGGGGCTAAAGTTTAAAGATATCACATTTTTTTTTGACCAGTCATTCTGACGTCAGGATGTTTGGACAAAGTTCATATTTTGCGAAGGACGCACAATTTTCATGTTAATTACTAACCAAAATTTGCTACCTAATTGCTACCTACATTTAGCTTAAAATCAACCCTGCAGCGTTACAGTTCAAAAAGTTTCGCGTATAATTATTTTTTGACTACTTAGCGCCTGACACAAACATAAATACACCACAGATTTGGATTGCTCTGCTGATACGCACAGGCGTTCATGTTGTAAGTAGTCCAAAAAATAATTATACGCGAAACTTTTTTGATCTGTAACGCCGCAGAGTTGTTAATGCATTAAAGTCTGTTTATTTTGCACATTTTCATTCAATTATGTCATACGGTACTGTTTTTGGGGAAATTCCACTTTTGAATTTTGATAAACCAAAAACGAGCACTTCGAATACTGGCCGGAGTAGAACCCAGGTATTCTTGCAGGGATCTCTTCATAAAGTTCCGCATTATGACTCACTTTATATATTCGAGGTATTAATGTATGTACGAAATAATTTGTCAATGTTTGCACGTGTCGAGGTATCGGGCAAACTAATACGTTCTACGGGGAGACTTAGGACAGTCCCGCGTCGTATGGCACTTGCAAAAATAAAACCCCGCGCGTCATCGGCCCAACGTTCCATGAACATCTACCCGATAAGTTGCGAACCGAGGCATCAGACGAGAAGTTCAAACATCAATTGAGAAACTTTCTATTGGATAATCGTTCTACACGTGCAGCCTGTGGGTGAAGTTTACAAAAAGGACATACAACACTTTGCGTGTCCAATACAATAATATCCTTAGGATGCTGCTGAGGCTGCCGAGGCACTGCAGTGCATCAGGCATGTTCGCCGATGCGCGTACAGACGACTTTTATGCCATCAGGCGGAAAAGAATTGCTTCGTTGATAGCTCGGGTGCGCGGCAGCAGCAACAGCATGCTAGGGATATTAGCAGAACGCCTAGACTGCCCACTCATGAAATACTGGGTCGAAGTGGCTATAGGCAGGAGCAAGTAAACACATTTCGCTATTTACGTTCCCACAACCACGATGTACCTACAGCTACTTAAATTTTCTGCTTTTTATATTTTGCTTTAGGAGTTATTTATTTTAGAATAAAACACTAACTTAATGATAAGGTTTAAAAATTGTCTAACAAAATATGGATCGTAAATTGGTCTGAAATAAATGATTTTATTTATTATTATTTATTTATTATAATCCATTATAGGTACTCAGTAAATGAGTACATGGACAAATAATTTATATTTCATTTTATATTTTTTTTTGGCTCGATGGGGGCGGCATAGCGCTATGAACTGTAGCACTCTGCCTACTGTGCGCAGTAGACGCTCCCAATTGGAGAATCTGTCAGCCGGTGGGAGCCACGTCGACGTTGTCACGACGTTGCATTTTTCGACACGTACACCTCTCTCCTCGTCTGTGTTGACGTCGTGCGGTTGCGCTTGTTCGACTGGCCACGTTGATGGGTCGTCGAGCAGGAAGGCGGGCCCGTTGAACCATCTGTGTGTCGCGTTGAAGTCGGCGGGGGCTTGGCAGGTGGCTTCGTCAGCGACGTTGAGTTTGGTAGGTACCCAACGCCATTTGCCTACTGTCGTTGTATTTTCCATGGCCGCTATTCTGATGTGTGCGACGAACGGCTTGTAGGCGCGCGAGCCGGTGCGCAGCCAGGCCAACACGGTGCGGCTGTCCGTCCAGAACACCCTCTTGTTCGGCTTGTTCGTGTCGTCGGCTTCCAGACTTGGCCCAATACTCGTTCGTTCTTCATTTCTGTCTTGCTCAGCTCGACTTGTGTGTTGTCGCCCTGTTCGCACGCGAGAGCTCGTAGTACGGCGGGCGCATTCGATGTCCGTTGACGTAAGTTGTAGTGTGCACGTGTATGTATGTCACGTACATCGCTGGCTATTCGAAAAACTAAACTTAGTACATATCCAAGTACTAAGCTATTCTATTGGGGAATGAAATGCAGTCAGGGTAATTATTTATTGTCTTAACCTATCCTACTTAAACCTACAATTTATTTATTTATTACAACTAGTAAAGCATCATGTTATTCTTACAGGCCAATAACAACGAAACGTAAATTTTATTGAACATAAAATACCTCTAGATAATAAAACAAAACATAAATTCTAGTTGGTATTTTTAGTTTTGACAATCCCTAAATGCATGTAAATTGTCTTAGGAGCATTCCATGAAAAACGGTAACTATCTCGTCTAATTTATTATTCCAAATTCCAATATTTCGGCAATGCCAAATAACGGTCAAGAGTGTTATCTATTGATATCTATAAGCATAATAATTATAATATTACAAACTTTTAAACAATAGCCATGTTTAAGCAGCACAATTTCATTGTCGTGTAAAGTCTGAAAATTACCCCGATTTATTTATTGGATAATAAGATTTGTTTGTACTATAAATGTGAACTGCCGGCTTTATAATAAAACTAGCCTCCTATTTTTTAATTTGCAACATAAAATAATGTTATATATGTCCCTTTTCAGAAATGTTTTTAGCAATAATCTAACCGCACCTGAACAGTGTCGATTACGACATGAAGGACCATAATTTGTAGTTTATGACCTGAACTTGGTGGTAGATGTCTTTCAAAGCCTATAATCTAAACAGTGTTTGTCACGGGTCACCTTGGGGAGCGGAGTAACTTTAGTTATTTGCGTGTTTATTTAGTTTTATCCCTTTCAAAGGTAACGGTCGCTTACGACATGTATTTATGAAAGTCGTTAAACTAAACGTTATTTTTACTTTAATACGAGCCTGATTTTTCCAATTTTCTAATGGATCAATCACATCTTAGCTCGAACGCACTTAGATTGAGAAAATCACGTCTGAAAAATCCTTGAAGTTCTAGACTTCAGAAAAAGGGAGTGCGAGAGACTTAAAACTATTCAGACAAATAAAACAAGACGTGTCTAACTTATTACAAGCGGAAGAATGAAATATAATATAAGCAAATATAAGAAAGCAAAAGTGAACTGAACGGTAAAGAAAAACTCCAAAATCTGGCTTCAGTCAGGTCAAATGAGGCTCTAGCGTAAACTTTATCAGGTTTACAGTCTACCTCACGCCTACATCTGTAGAAATGCGTTGAAACATGACGCAAGGCAGTTTAAAAAAACCGGCCAAGTGCGAGTTGAACTCGCGCACCGAAGGTGCCGTACGAGCTATGAAAGTACTGCACATATAGATGTTGTTTTACGAAAAGTACTATACTGAGCGACAAACTTAACTTCAACAACGTAGGAAAACTGACGTACACATAGAATTTGGCAAAACTATAATAATAGTTTTGGCAAATTCTATAGTTCTTTCTAGGTCAACGGGAATTGCCCTTTAAATTTTGACTCCCGAGAGTGTTGAAATATTAAGTATATTATGGTTTTAATTTCAACTTGATACCTCCACGCGTTCCCGAGATAAATAGTCTTGACAGACAGGCAGACTGACGGACGCTCAAAAAAGTGGTCTTATAAGGGTTCAGTTTTTTTCCTTTTGAGGTACGGAATCCTAATAATATAATATATCACAGGTAGAAATAGACACCACAGTGGCCCAAAAAATACCTTGGGAAAAAGTGGATAGGATACTTGGAATTTCCAAAATTCATGTTTAGTATTGTGATGGAGAAGTACTAAAAGAGAAACAACATGCAATCGACACGCAGGAATATATATTTTGTCGAAAAAATGTGCAATTATTTGTTTGAATTCGTACGTGTCGTTTACAACATGTAGGTGTCGCCTACGACATGCTGTACATTTTATTTTTTTATTTAATTACTAGATGAGCGTAACTGTTTATGTTGCTGAGAATTAAAAGAGTATTCTTTATATTTGTGAATTATATTTAAAAACTTAAATATTTGTCTCATAATTTGCTAAAATTTTCGAAATTACTACTTAGGATTTGGACTTGGTTGATTGAGTGTCGATTACGACTTGCTTGGTTTACGCCTTATTTTTTTAAGGTCTTAAACATTACAGCAAAAGTATATACTAGACTTTTTAGGTACACTTTACAGCTTTAAGATGATACCAATAATTAATTACTACAACTCAAATGTAAAGAGTAACAGACTTGTAAAGTCCTAAAATTAAGTACGAATGTCGATTACAACATCATGGAATGCTCCCTTAGCGTAATTTATACTGACATTTTATATTATGAAATAAATAAATCTAAATCTAAATCTGACAAAACATTCAATGTATAATTTTAAGAAATGTTCTAACAATATATTTGACTGCTCGCATTTTTAATAAATTACCTTACGTGGTAAACAGGTGTGAACAGCAGCTGCACCTGGCCAGACCGATCAGGGCACTGTGACGTCACGACCTCTGTTGATAAATTGCCCTACCAGGGTTGGTGGGGATCATTCTTGCTTGCGGCCTGGTCGCGTGCACTTGTTGTCCAAACCATGGAGTAGAATTGTCGTTTAATTATTAGTTATTTAAGGAGATTACTGTTGTTTTAAAGTAAATGTAAATTACGTGTGGTAAAATAAAACGAGGTCACTAAGTAGACTGTTTTTCTATTTGACAAGGTAACCTTTTAACACCTTTATCGGACCATCCCCGACATATTTTAAGAAAAAAAATGTGTTATTTATTACTACTTCCTCCCGTTTTAGATTATCTCAGTGTTTAGGAGAGTGCTTTAGCAGAAACGTGTAAATGTAAACGCTACTCGCCTTAATACGGTTCTAGTTGCCTTTCAATTAGAATGAAAATAGAATTGGTTTCTATTTGCACTCTCCTAAAGCACTCCCCTAAACAATAAGATAATCTAAACCGGGCTTTAATGTGAACGTCTCGGTAGTGTTAGTGTGGGCCGATTTTGTTTGGCGTCTTTAGCCGGGTACAGCAGTCAAGCTGCCTCGTTTGTTTGCTGCGTCGTGCAGATATAATATACGGTGCGAAGAAGAAATACCGTTCGACAAGGCTCTGCGCCGTATATCTGCACGTTCCAAGTCAACGATGCCGCGCCGCCGTTCTCATGTCGTTCAGTGTCTCCGCACGCGTGCTAGCGGTAGGTCGTGACCTTTATCACCCGTGGGTGCGCGAGCGCAAAAAAAATAATTGCATAATGGTTAAATGCGCGAAGTGTAGCAAAGTAGTTAACAAAAAGACTCCTGGAGTACAGTGCCATAAGTGTAGCAAGTGGTATCATGGTTCCTGTGAGTCGCTGTCCACAGAACAACTCTGCGCTTTGTCTGCAACGGACTCGGTCGACTGGACATGTCGCAAGTGTGCGCTAACAAGCGGCAAAAGAAAACGCATATCAGTCATTATATTTGCAAAACATATTATTTGCAAAACATTTTGCTTCGACTTTCAGTGATATCCCTGCAAGTGTCGCTCGACTGGAGAATGACAGTGTCAAGACACATCGTCATTGTCCAGGTACGCTATTTCGCATTCGTGTCTCGGAGAGCTCAGTACTGAAGGCCATTAAATCCCTTGACATCAGCAAGGGCGCTGGCCCGGATGGCATACCGCCCTACTTTATTAAAAAGTGTGCGTCTAAGTTGTCCTTACCTTTATCGCTGATTTTTAACAAATCGCTAGAATCTTCTACTTTCCCTGCGTTATGGAAAGAGGCGAATATTGTGCCGGTATTTAAAAAAGGTGATAACACCCAAGCAAATAATTATCGACCGATATCCTTATTAAGCACCTTCTCAAAACTATTCGAGTTACTAATTCACCCAATACTAGCGTGGCACGTCAAGGAGCGTATTTCTCCTCTACAACATGGGTTCATGCCGCGAAGGTCCACCAATACCAACTTATTAACTTACGTGAGTGACTTATCGGATTTGGTTGACTCAAGAGCGCAGGTCGACGCCATTTATACGGATTTCAGCAGTGCTTTCGATAAAGTGAATCATCACACATTATTGGATAAGCTGCTCCACAACTTTGGTATCTGTGGCGAAGTCCTGGCGTGGTTGGAATCTTATCTCACCAACCGTAGACAAAGAGTTGTAAAGGACGGTCACATGTCTGAATATTACGCAGCAACCTCAGGAGTACCACAGGGTTCGCATCTGGGTCCGTTATTGTTTGTATTGTTTGTCAATGACATCACTGACGTCGTAATGTACAGCAACTGCTTGTTGTACGCCGACGACCTCAAATTGTATAGAGAAGTCAAATGTGCCAAAGATGCAGAACTGCTTCAAAAGGACTTAAACAATATAAGCAAGTGGTGTGACACCAACAAAATGGTCCTCAATGCCTCCAAGTGCCAACATATAAAGTTTACTCGGAAAAAGAACATTACTCCGAGTAGCTATGCACTCGGAGACGTTATTCTTGAGGAAGTGCACACTATCAGAGACCTAGGTGTTATTCTAGATAACAAACTTAACTTTATCAGTCACATAGAAAGTGTAGTTCGTGATGGTTTTAAAATGTTGGGTTTCATCAAGAGGGTTGGTCGGAATTTTAAGCGCATTAGGACACTCAAGACGCTTTACAACACCTTTGTACGTTCGCGGCTCGAATACTGTAGTCAGGTATGGAGCCCCATGTATCAAGTACACATCAACCGTCTGGAAAGAGTTCAACGTTCCTTTACCAGATTTTTGGCCTTCAAAGCACGCGCTAGAGGTATTGGTAAACGTAGTAGATACGAACAAAGGCTTACATATTTCGAGATGCGGCCTCTCCGGGTAAGGAGAGATTACCTGGATCTCGCTCTATTGCATAAGTTAGTCAACGGGAAACTTCATGAGAGTCGTAATCTGGAGAGATTAAATTTTGTCGTTCCTAAAACTAACGTAAGATTTTCTCGCATCACCACTTTCCGACCTAAACTATCTAAATCAAACTTGGGTAAGTTTTCTGCCTTGCATAGGTTCCAGACGCTGTACAACCAATACCAGAAATCGCATGGTTTGGACATTTACTCTAATGAGCTGGCCAGTTGGAGGCGTAGGTTGCTGTCATCTAGCAAAGTAGTCATAAATAAATAAATAGTTTAGTTAGTTCTTTTATTTCTTATGCTGAAATAATCCATAAATAGGTTAACTTTTATGTTTATATTATTATTATTCTGTTTTAAATTTAGTAATATAAATCTTATTTCTAAAATTGACACCACTGTATATACTCGTACGTAGTTCAGTAAACTAGCCGTCTACTTGAGAATGCTGTTGCACGCCTGTAATTGAGGCACAAGCTAGACGTGCTACCTGTGTTTTATAATTTTATTTTTTGATTGTGTAAGCCTGTGTTTTGTTGGTGTGTCTAATAAATAAATAAAATAAAATAAAAAATAAAATTATACCAGACCATGAAGACGAAGAATCCGATGCTGATACTATGGCGCAGCGACAGCGACAAAAAAGTGAAGTCATGTCATCCGAAATACGTCAGCTACGCGAAACCGTTGGAGAAATCATTCGCGACGAATTGCAAAATACCCTCAAATTTTACTCAGACAAAATCGACGAATACGAAAGTAAAATGAAGGAACAGGAAATGCGATTTAAATTATTAGAGAATCAATGTAAGGATGTGGCTAATAAGTGTAAAAACATAATGTTAAAAAATGAAGTACTGGAGCAAAAGTTAAGCAAAATTGAGCAGGAGCAGTCGTGTAACGACATCGAAATCTGTGGGTTCGCCGAACAGGAGAATGAAGACCTAAATAAAGTGACATCGTCACTTTGCAAGATACTAAAACGAGAACCAAGGGATATCATCCGAGTAGTCAGGAAAAAAAGCCTACCCGGTCCGGCACAGCGCAAGCCGAACGCGCCAAGGTCGACGCTCCCATCACCATGACACTGCGCGAGGGGAAGCGCGACAGCTGGATTGAAGCAGCAAATTCGGTTGAAATAAAAGCTGAGGATCTCGGAGGAGAAGGCAGTGGGAAGGTTTACCTACGCGAGGCGCTCTCACCCATGATGAAGTACCTTTTATGGAAAGCAAAAAGATGCCTCAAAGATACATCTCTCTGCGAATATGTCTGGTATAAATATGGTAATATTATGGTGCGAAGAAAGGATGGTGAAAAAAAGATATATTATATTCGGGCAGAAAACGACATTGAACGAATTGGTAAGGAGCTGCAAAAAACCTAGGTATGTTTCTACTCCATTACTCTTCTGTAATACCTACCAAGCATGTAATAATTTAGTTTGTCAACTAGATCACTTAATTACAGTAGCGATCAAAAGTATTTTGACAAATCGTTTTTTTTCAAGATGTTGATGAATTGAATATATATTTAATAATTACGTTACGATAACATCTTATGGCCCTTTTCTTGTTACGTTTCCACTTAGATAACTAAAACTTAACAATGGACTTAGAATAAAAACTGATAATACACGCTTCAGGTAGGTCAAAAGTATTTTGACACTTACATAAAATTATTTTGCTGAACTTGCAACGGGGTTAAATGAGACGTTTCATGAATATTTAGTTGCATATCCTCTGCCCTTCCTAACAGCTGTACAAGGAGCCGTCATATAGTCCACTAACTTCTATATATAATACGTTCGTAAGGTATGTTCGTCCTTTCTGACTGAAGTGCTTGAAAAAAAGCCCCTTGGAGTAATTTCTGCACCTCACTCGACGATCCAACTCTTCTCGTAGATGCTCAATAGGATTCAGGTCAGCATTTTGACTAGGCCCCTCAAAAACCTTGACTTTTTTACTCTTTAAGAAAGCCTGTAAATTTTTAGAATTGTGTCTGAGGTCATTATGGTGCTGAAAAACCCAACGAGGTGGCATATTTTTCTTTATTTATTTTCATAGGGTATCGTATGTGTATAAAGTATATTTTCGTACACATATCGATCCTATTATCCCGTCAATTCACACGAGAGGCCCGACGCCATGGCGAGGAAAATATCCCCGCACCATTACGTTGCCGCCACCATGCTTGAGTGTGGGTACCAAGTATCAGACATCGTGTCTTTTATTATGAGGACGACGCACATCTTGATACCATCCCACGAGATTAAATTTAACTTGCTCGCGTCACTCCATACAATTTTTGACCAATCGGCACTTGTTCATGATTTGTGACGAATCGCAAATGCTAATCGGGATGCCTTATTATTTGCTGAACATTTTAGTTTTTTTTAATGGGCGTCGACCATGTGATCCATGGTCTATTAGGCGTCGTTTAATAGTAAAAATATAAACATTTGTGTTGTAGTTTTTTGTTAGCTCATCTTTAATTGGTATTGCATTATTCCGTGGGGTTTCTACGTCTAACTTTTTTATTACACAATCAGTTGTATAAGTCGTTTTTCGAGGACGACTGTTTTCAGGCTTATTTGTGACGCTGTTTCGAGCCTTGAACTGCTTATTCCAGACACTAATGAATTGCCGTGATATACCAAAACTTCACGAAATCTCAGCTTGCGACTTACCCTTCTTAAATGCAGCCGCAACGGGTTACTTAAAATCTTCCGAATATTATTTATGTCGAGACATGCTAAGAAAAGCCTCAAGTTGTAGTTCCTACAAAGTATTTAAATTCTGCAGCCCCATTTCTCAGTTAAATTGGAAAAAAGACATTGTCAAAATATTTTTGAACCGGAATATAAATATTTTTTGTGGCTATGTTTATATTTTAATTCAATGAAACTAAACTTTTTACTTGTTTCGAGAAGCTTTTAAGCCATGAAATACTTTATCAAGAATTAAGTTGGAAAAACTAACATATCGCATATAATATCAAAGCTTTTGCCGTTGTCAAAATACTTTTGATCGCTACTACCTAAACATTATTGAGACAACACACGATACATGGGACGACTTCATGTCAGAATTACCAGATGAACAAAATAAACTTACTTTATTACATGTTAACATTCGATCGTTGATCAAAAACCACGCCCAGCTGGAGTACATTGTCGCGAGCAGCCCGTTAATTATTCATCTCATAATAATCACTAAGGCCAATATTACCGGACTATTATCCTGCCTGTTTGGAATAAAGGATTATGTTATGCACACGGAGTTACGAAGCCTGAGAAAAGGTGGTGGCATTATTATCTACGTTCATAAAAGTGTCTCATTTACAAAGATTCCTGTAAAAACAACGAGTTGTGAGTGTTTATTCGGGGAAGTGAGTGATTCAAGTGGTAAAAAAAGTTACGTGTGCTCAATCTATAGACCGCCTAGTTTAAATAAAATTGACTTTATACGAGAGTTAACGCGTCTCTTATCGGGATATCCTACTAACACAAACTGTATTTTGGCTGGTGATATCAATATAGACATATTATGTACGAATAATACTGTAAGATATTATCTAAACAATTTGAATGAACTAGGATTCGTTTGCTGTATCTCACAGTATACAAGAATCGAATCAAATTTGAAGGGCACATCTCGATCATGTATTGATCATTTATTCGTTCGGGACGCTTGTAAACGAGACTCATTCGGGCATATTATGCGCTCTGCGGTCGTGTGCGTTGCACCGGCCGACCATTACATAACAGGCCTAGCGCTTATCAGTCCGGGCCTAATGACGACCCATAACCAAGTAAACAAGCTGAACAATGACCAAGTAAAACAAGAATTAATTAAAATTGATTGGAGTCCGGCGTTTTGCTACAGCGACCCGAATGAATTAACTGATTTCATTAGTGACAAATTTCAGTCAACATACAAGAAATGTACTTTCAAGTCTAAAACTTATCTAAATAAAAAACATGAATGTAACTGGATAACAGATAAATTAATTGATATGTGTAATACAAAAAAGGAATTGTTAAAAATATTTTTAAAAGACACAAGTAATAAACATAACGAGTTAATATACAAAAAATATAGGAATAGGACAAATAGGATGATCTGCAATGCGAGAAATAATTACACGAAAAGAGAAATATGTATTAATTTTAGAAATCCTCAAAAATGTGGGAAATTGTGAATAGATTAACGGGTAGAATCATTAAAGCTGTCGACGACGTTCTAATCAGGTCGTTTAAATTAGAACCAAAACAGATAGCTGACAAGTTTGCGCTTGACTTTGAAAATAATGTTAAAAATATTAGGAGCACTTGTAATATGCCATTGCTTGATGAAAAAGTGTATATAAATATCCCTAGCTTGTCATTACGTCTAAACAAAATTAATGAAGAAGTATTACGAAAAATTATATTGCAGATAGACGATAAAAAGAGCCCAGGATACGATAAGATTAGGGCCAAAGATATTAAATATATTGTAGAACAAATAACCCCTGTCTTAAAGCATCTCATAAACTTGTGTATATCTAGATCCATGTATCCAGACAAACTTAAGCTAGGGCTTGTAAGACCCATACATAAAAAAGGCAGTTACGCAGATTCGAATAACTATAGACCTATAACTATATTGTCTTGTATTGATAAGATCATAGAAAAATATCTGGGAAAATCAATTAACACGTTTCTATCAAGTAATGGCATTATACATGAAAAACAATTCGGATTCCAAAAATGTAAGAGCACGTCTCAACTGCTGTCATCATTCACAGATGAAATCAACGACCACTTAGATAATAGATACCATGTGCTTGCTGTAATGATAGACTTCAGCAAGGCATTTGATACCCTGGATCACAAAATTCTTTACGAAAAACTACAGCAGAATGGTATACAGGGACCTGTACTGGAACTCCTAAAAAGCTACCATACAAACAGATATAACGCTGTTAGTATATCTGGTGAGCAAAGTGATCTCGTTCCCACCCTGTACGGTACGGCTCAAGGTTCGATTTTGGGACCGACTGAGTCCCTTCTATATGTCAACGATATGTGTAAAATATTCCAGCATGCCTCTGTATACCAGTTTGCTGACGATACTTGTCTAATCACAGCTCATAAGGATATTGTAACAGCCCAAGCTAGGATGCAGAAGGATTTCGATATGCTGTGCAAATGGGCGCACGACCTTGGACTTGCGATTAATTACACCAAAACAAAGCTAATGCATATACACTCACCTTATAAAAAACGGATATCGTGCCGGAGATCGTGGCCCACGAGCACAGTTGCTTACATTCACCTAGCGCGAGTTGCGACTGTGATCACTTGGATATTGTCAAAGAACATACATACCTTGGATTAATAATAGACCACAAATTTAACTGGGGTCCGCATGTTGATCATGTATGTGCCAAACTCAGATCCGTACTATCAAAATTGACTGTACTTAAGTACAAAGTTCCTTACAGCACCTTAAGGCTACTATATATGTCAATGGCCGACTCTGTCATAAGCTACGGCTTAACGAGTTACGGACGAACCTTCAAAACATATCTAAACAACATATATAATCTACAGATACGTTTGTTAAAAACTATTGTTCCCACAAAGATCAAATATCAATTTAGAAATAACTATGAAGATCTATTTGATTATTGTAGAGTTATGACCGTATTTGAAAAGACCGACCTAGCAATTGTAAATCAATATAGCAAAAACATCACAAACCTAAAGAAAAGAACAAGACCAAATAACTTACGAAATTTGTCAAACATGCTAACTTTTGATATACCAAAAAGGACTAACGAATACGGTCAGAGAACTTGGATGTGTATTCTCCCGCGTATATTAAATAGGTTTTCAACCGAGTTATTAACTGATATTGAAAATAAAACTAGTAACCAAACAAAGCGCATTGTTAAGAGATACCTATATACTAAAAAACAGGACAGTGTTACCCACCTACAATGTTGAAACTGTGTCATATTAATCAAGTGCAATTATAAGCTCCTTAACTCCAAAATCTTTAATATTTAAGATTGTAAGTTAAGTTTTTTATGTATTTCTTATTAAGAATTTTCTATGAAATAAACAGCTAAAATTTTTAATTTTTTTTTTTTTTTTATGTAGCCAGGCTATCATCACCGGCGGCCTCCTCTCACAACCAAAGGGCTAGGGCTATAGTTCTCATGCGGGCCTAGTGCGGATTGGAAACTTCACACACACCGTTAAATTACTTTGCAGGAGTGTGCAAAGTTTCCTCACGATGTATTCCTTCACCGAAAAGCTCATGATAAATTACAAATGTAATTTCGCACATAAATTCCGAAAAACTCAAGGTTGGTTTTGAACCCACGACCATCTGCTTGAGAGGCCATAGGTGAAACCACTGGGCTACCACGGCGCAGCCAGGCTATGACCAAGATGTTTTCCTAAAAAACTACAGTAAATGCGATCTTTGTTGTCTCGTTTAACAGCTGTAATCCACGTACAGGGAAAGACAGCCGTCAAATGGGGCAATAGAATAGTACATTACACACCTACGGCGGTGAATTCGTAAATTTCCCAGATCGCATATTTATGTCCATCGCCTTCGGCTCGGGCCACACCTGCGATCTGGGACATTTACGAATTCACCGCCCTAGGTCTGTAATGTACCTACTATCACTGTTCTAAATGGGTATAGGTATACATAGGTACATACTAGCTCTATATGGTATACATACATACTAGCTCTATATATATCTCAAGTTGTGGTAGCTACCAACTAGATGGCGCTCTATTCAAGGATTTTAAATATGGCTGAGTTGCCAGTCTATACCCTATGTTACATTGTAGTCTTTGCCAAGGGTCAACTCAGCCCATGGGCTCAGTCTACCATTACTTACCGCCTAAGAGTCAATTCAGCCCGCGGGATCAGTCTACCATTACTTACCGCCTAAGAGTCAATTCAGCCCGCGGGATCAGTCTACCATTACTTACCGCCTAAGAGTCAATTCAGCCCGCGGGATCAGTCTACCATTACTTACCGCCTAAGAGTCAATTCAGCCCGCGGGATCAGTCTACCATTACTTACCGCCTAAGAGTCAATTCAGCCCGCGGGATCAGTCTACCATTACTTACCGCCTAAGAGTCAATTCAGCCCGCGGGATCAGTCTACCATTACTTACCGCCTAAGAGTCAATTCAGCCCGCGGGATCAGTCTACCATTACTTACCGCCTAAGAGTCAATTCAGCCCGCGGGATCAGTCTACCATTACTTACCGCCTAAGAGTCAATTCAGCCCGTGGGATCAGTCTACCATTACTTACCGCCTAAGAGTCAATTCAGCCCGCGGGATCAGTCTACCATTACTTACCGCCTAAGAGTCAATTCAGCCCGCGGCCTCAGGGAGGGTCGCGGGGCGAGATGTTTAAACAGTTTTCTGTATTTTGTTTGGCTTCTTTACATAATAAGATTAGATTTAATTGCTGATATGTAATATTTAAGAATATGTATTATCAATAAACGATTTTATAAAATAATTATTTGCTGGCAACATATTTACCTAGTATTAATTACAGCTGACCCTTGGACATAGTGCCCAATTCAATGTTAAATATAACGGTCTTTTGGTCTATTTTTGGCTTAAATATCAGTAATTTTCTTGGAAACACATATAGGTCATCATATATTAAAATTGTTCGTTCAAGAATACGTAGTTTTTTCGTAGTTGCTCATCATAACGAACGTGTTGCAACGTTGTGTAGTTGAGGAATTCCCGTTACCGGCAAATTCCCATTTGGGAATATTCCAAGTAAATTCCCATGGTTCCCGGGTATACGAGGGGCACACCGAAATGATCGGGAATAGAGTACTTTAAACTGAGTTACATTAAATCCTTTTTTGTCACATGCATACTGGCGACTTACAATCACGATGCCGTTTTTACAATTTAAAAAAAGAACGATATATTTTTTTAATTCCATTTTTAAATTGACAACTCGATGAACAAAATGGAGCTGACGCGTGAAAATTTTCGTGCAATTATTTACCATAACTTTCGTCGTGGCTTATCTCCAGATGAATGTCGCAATGAGCTTGTTACTATATACGACATTGAAGCACCTAGTCAGACGACAATATATCGGTGGTATGCTGAGTTTCGACGGGGTCGTGCCTCTCTTGGCACCGTACCTTCATCAGGTCGGCCGAAAACGGCGGTTTCGCCTGAAAACATCGCGGCTGTGGAAAAACTACTAAAAGAAGATAGACATGTGACATACGAGCAGATTCGGGCAACCATAGGCATTGGAATGACTGCAATTCACACTATTTTGCATGGTGAATTGGGTGTCAGAAAATTGATTTCCCGATGGGTACCCCATAATTTGTCTGAAGAGCAAAAGGCGGCTCGTGTTGATTGGTGCCGATCTATTCTGAAATGCTACAATGGAGGAAAGTCAAAAGCCGTTTATAATATGGTCTCGGGTGACGAATCCTGGATTTATTCTTATGAGCCTGAAAGAAAGCACCAGTCGGCAGTATGGGTCTTCGATGACGAGGTCAAACCAACGAAAGTTGTGCGTTCTCGAAGCGTGTCGAAGAAGATGGTGGCTTCGTTCGTCTCAAAAAAGGGGCATGTTGCCACAATTCCTCTAGAAGAACAAAGAACCGTTACCGCTGATTGGTATATCACAGTTTGTTTGCCGGAGGTGCTGGCCGAACTTCGCCAAGGGAACCCGAGACGCCGCGTCATCTTACACCACGACAATGCGAGCTCCCACACCGCCCACAAAACAACTAAATTTTTGAACGACGAAAACGTTGAGTTGATGTCCCATCCTCCATACAGCCCTGACCTGAGTCCAAATGATTTTTTTACGTTCCCTAGAATTAAAGATTTATTGCGTGGTCAGCGGTTTGAGAACCCAGAAGCCGCTGTGGAAGCCTATAAATCGGCCATTTTGGCAATGCCTACTTCAAACTGGAATTATTGTTTCCTTTGTTATTTAGTTTTCAGCTAATTCATTGAATACAAGCGAACCGTTTTCGCTTTTTGACTCATCCTGAATCACCACTTAGAGTGAGTATCATAAAATTTACCTGATGATGGACCCTGCAAGCCCATAATGGATCGGGATCTAAGATACGTTCAACGTAGACATGTGCGATTTTCGAACTTCAACTCACTTTGATGAGCAGTTAGAGCTGGTGGCATCAAATAAACCTAATGATGGACCCTGGAAGCCTGTAATGGATCTCAGGTTACGTTTAACGTAGACATGTGCTGTTTTCGTATTTAAGTTAATCTTGAGAAGCATTAGAACCTGTATCATAACAAAATATATATCAGACAACCTCACACAATCGATCTAGTCCCAAATTAAGCTCAAGAAGGCTTGTGTTATTGGTACTAGACGACGATATACGTACTTATATAGAGAAATAGATACTTAACACAAATATTCGAGTTCATCACACAAATATTTGCCCTGGCTGGGATTCGAATCCGGGACCGCCGGCTCAGTTGGCAGGTGTCTACAAACCGAGCCAAACGCGTCGTCAAAATGTACTTGATTATGGCCCCTGGAAGTGCCTATTTAATCTCAGGGTTCGTTCAAGATCAAGAATAAATTTGTGCGGTATCACATTTCAACTCAACTAGCTGAGCAGGTTTTCAGAGTCCATCATCAGGGTTCGTCAGGGGGTTACCGGTACCGTATAAAAAGAAGCAACAAGGATGAAACGACTTTGTGGAGGTGTACACACAGTAAGTGTTATGCTGTAGTAAAAACAAAAGGTGAAAATTTCGTTATCCTTCACAAGACTCCACATAACCATGATGCAGATTTTCCTGAAACTGAAATTAAGAAGTACCTATATGGACCGTTAAATGTAATAAGTCTTATTAAAATGTCGTTTTAAATAAATAACATTTGCTTTTCATTAAAAAAATACGATTTTAAAACGTGTATAACCCACTGAACCCAAGCTCGTTTTCAAATCTTTTTTATTATAACTGGGCTATACCAGTATTTAGGTGTCCATATTTGGAGCCTAACGATATACCTTTCATGTTTTGCCGGTGCGGGGCCAAACTTGTATGGGAGTGGAACATCATCCACAAATAAAGTTTGTATGGGCATGAGCCCGCGGGTCGAGTTATCCGATTAGCGTGGGTCGATTCACCTACGAAAAAAACGAAGTGGGCAACTGAACCTGCGGGCTCAGTTTACCACCGAGTGGTAAATAGTAGTCGACTGGACCCGCGGGCTGAGCGGGCTCATCGATAAATAGTAGTCGACTGAACCTGTGGGGTGAGCAGGCCCTTATCGGTAAATAGTAGTCGACTGAACCCGCGGGTCGAGTTATCCGATTAGTGTGGGTCGAGTCACCTATGAAAAAAAACGGAGTGGGTAACTGAACCTGCGGGCTCAGTGCTCTGCGGGCCCAGTTGACCACCAAGTGAAAATAACGTATCAAATTTCACGTATCTTGAAATCAAAGTAATAAATAAAAATAACGCTACTAATTAGTATTTGTTTAATTAAATAACTTTTTAGTCCTCGTTTCATTTCACTGATGGCAAATTCGTAATCACTGCATTTCATACACCACAGATATCCATTCTGCTTCATTATTGGTAGAAGCATCAAACTGCTCTTCTTAAACTATAGGTATCTTCCGGTTCGGTTGCAAGCACAGAATATGAGTATTTATTAACTCTTCATCTCACAAAGTAGACAGAAGGCCCCTGGTCTTTCTTCTTAGTTTTGTATTTCCCCTTTATTGTAGGACACGGCTGAAAAATATCGGGAAGATATCTGGATTTTGGTTTCCCCAAATTCTATTGCATAAAACTTTGTCATAATTTGGTATATAATCGGCTTGCCGGCTGTGTGCCGCTCCTCTTTAACGTATATTTCATAATATATTCGTTTTATTCTGAAAATTTCATTGGAACAGAACGTAAAAAGCAGTGAAAATATTAAATAATTTTATTCTGACAATGACATCAATGACATTTGTCTACTTCCACGCACACCAACGCACACATACCTAGACATTTTTTTTATTATAATCTTTTGCTATTAGTATCCATTTTTAGGGTTCCGTACCTCAAAAGGAAAAAACGGAACCCTTATAGGATCACTTTGTTGTCCGTCTGTCCGTCCGTCCGTCTGTCAAGACCCTTTTTCTCAGGAACGCGTGGAGGTATGAAGCTGAAATTTATATCAATTACTCAGGTCTACTGTCCCTTGAAGCTGTGAAAAAATCAAACTTCTAAGCCAACGCAATCAAAAGATACAGCCGTTTATGCCGCAAATTTTCGACACTTGCAAGGGAATCAAAACCTACAGGGTGCTTCCCGTGAACTCAGAATCTTGAAATTTGGTACGAAGCAACGTCTTATAGCATAGATAAAGGAATAATTACGAAAACCATAAATATTTTTTTTAATACCTATACAGCCGTTTATGCCGCAAATTTTCGACACTTGCAAGGGAATCAAAACCTACAGGGTGCTTCCCGTGAACTCAGAATCTTGAAATTTGGTACGAAGCAACGTCTTATAGCATAGATAAAGGAATAATTACGAAAACCATAATTTTTTTTTTTATACCTAACTTTGCACCTAATTTATATGGGGCGCTATACATACCAGGTGCAAACTTAACTTAACCACTTAGGGATGGAAAGTGTTTGTACGGAACCCTCGGTGCGCGAGTCCGACTCGCACTTGGCCGGTTTTCTCAAAAAATGGTGGTCTGAAAATTCTAAAAAATATTTTATAGTGCTAAGGAAACCAATTTCTTCGAATAGGGATTAAAATATAGTGACTTCAAAAAAATGAAATGTTGTCCATTAAAACGCGCCTCTGCATAACTGACATTGGTAAAAGCCTCCTTCGAGCTGCCATTTTCGGCCCAATAATTTTAAAATTGTTCGTGTTTTTACATCCATACATTCAACTCCATAAAAAAAAAACAAAATGCCGTTAAATTGGTTCCGCGCGGCAAGGGCGAACGTTGAGACTATAATCGAAATTTTGACAACGGCCTACGGTGAGTTTTTTAGATTTACAACAACAATCTCATCGGGCCTTGACTTGACCCATTTCATTTCATTTCATTTCATTTCATCCACAAACACGTTGATGTAACCACTGCCAACTGTTATCGGAGGCTAGGTTTCGTAATGCCTTGATCACACGTACCGCCAGGTTTAGACGAAGCCAGAAAAGCGCTGATAAGAAATCGTGGACGAAACCAGTAAGGCTACTCCGATGTTCAAAATTCGACCGTCGTATAGTGGCGTCCCTCTCGATCGTCTGTCTTAATATATATGGGTAAACGGGACAACACTATACGCCGGCGTGGGTCAAAATGTTGGTTGTGATTTCTGCTTTGAGGATATTTTAATTCCCTAAATGTAGCCTTCGTATATAGATGAGTCAATCCAAAATAAATACAATATCTATATAGCCTTCAGCTTTAATTCTTCTCCACTGGAAGATGATGATTACATATTTTGTCCGTAATTTATAGTGACACAATAATTGGTCTAATTGGTAACAATTCAAGCTTAATACGAGTAATGGACACAGACTCATTCAAAATTAAAAAAAAAAAACGTGTTTTAGGGTTCCGTAGCCAAATGGCAAAAAACGGAACCCCCTTATATATTCGTCATGTCTGTCCGTCTGTCCGTCCGTATGTCACAGCCATTTTTTTCCGGAAATATAGACCTACATTTTATAGGAAAATTGTTTTGAACGAGATCTAGTAAGTAATTTTTTTTTAATATTTTAATACCTAACTTTGCACCTAATTTATATGGGGCGCTATACATACCAGGTGCAAACTTAACTTAACCACTTAGGGATGGAAAGTGTTTGTACGGACCCTCGGTGCGCGAGTCCGACTCGCACTTGGCCGGTTTTTTTTTTGTAAAGTGACGCTTTAAATGCTTGCTTACTTAGCCAACAGATTCAAACTTGAAAACAATTTTATTTAAGACTAATATGGACTTAAGGACCATGCATGATTAAATTAATTCATCTTTAATATTATTAAATACATTCGTATTCGTAATAATTAATCGTGTTTCATAAAATAAAATCTTTTATTTTTATATTTTTAAGCAGTTGTAATTTTGAGGTTATATTCACGCACCAAAAAGTTTGGTTTACTCGGCTAATTCCGAATGGCGGGTAATTCCGAAAATTACAGATATCTATTAAACGGGGGTAACATTTTTTGCGCTAGCAACACTTCCTCAGATAGGTACTATACACTTCTACAGTAAGAAGTGTTGCTAGCGCAAAAAATGTTACCCCGTTTATTAGATATCAGTAATTTTCGGAATTACCCGCCATTCGGAATTACCCGAGTACCTACACCTATCAATAAAAATGACTATAAACCTCCATTGACAAACATCGTGATTGGCTGTTTAGGGGTTTCCAAAGTAAATTAAAACAATTTTACTTTAGTCCCTAGAGATTAATAAGGAGCTTTAGTCCCGATATGCAGAGACTAAAGTAACATTTTTTTTTGCTAGGGTGGTCCTTATTTTTCGATTTTTGAAAAGTAAAAGGGGCACCTCATCAAATCGTTATTTAGTATGAGTTATTTCCACATTATTTTCATTTCATTTTTTTATCAAGTTTTAGAGGTCGCTACCGAAGGTCAAAGTTTTGAAAAAAATTGAAAAAATAGCAATTTTATGAATCGAGCCAACTGTTTATTCCTGCGTTTTTATTATTAATTTTGGACTTTTTAAATGAAATCAAGTGATATTGCCTAATATTGATGCACTATCGCGACTTCCACCCCCTTCTCGCACCGCCGCGACGCGACCGCGTGGAACGATTCTCAGCACATTTTCGTTACTCTGAGAGTGTGTACGTCATACTCTGGCGTATCGTTGTGAAGTGTCGGAATGGCGTCTACAAGCATTGGCATGAGCGTGTCAACGAGAAATACAATTCACATCTTCAAAATGCAGCAGCTATTATGACCACAGTCAACAAAAAAACTTACAGAGAGAGGCTCAGAATTTAAAGAATGAAGAAAACTTCCAAAAACGCCATAACGCGAAGTAAAAACGAAACTGACAAGACTTTCACACATTTAAATAAAACAATTTAAGCAGATTATATCGCGTATATGAATTATTTGTGCCTCTCTGACGTTTCGGTAGCTTTCCAGTTACCGTTGTCAAAGGTTGACTGAGAAACACACATTTTTTCTTAAACAAAGTTACATTTGTGCATGCTATCCATTTTATAAATATGAATTAAAAATAAAGGTGTACATACTTGCCAGATAGGCCTAATGTGTTAAGACAGTTACACTTTTGCGAGATATTTATTAAATAAAATAATTAATGCCCTTCTGCATTAATTATTTTATTTAATAAATATCTACCAGCGGTTCACTATAAGGCTTACTGAGGAGAAATAACAGCCCAAAGAAAACTCCCAGATCGCCTTATTACTATGATATACTTTTAAACAAATACTCTACATATACTACTTTTATCCCTAATTTGTTTACACCGTTCGAGGCCCAGGGTTTCCATTCTTGTGACTTGCTTGATCCTTGATAAGATGTACAACAGGATCCCAAGCCGGCGGTAATGAGTAACCATCTTCTCTATTGAAATTGGGATATTGTTTGATTTGAATAGCCTCACGCAACATTCAGCGAAAATATCGTTTCTCTCTGGCAAAGATTGAAGTATTATCAAACTTTATTTAATGGTTTGGTTTGTCCATGCCATGGTCACAGACTGCAGACCTGTGCGACAACAACGGTGTTTGACATCTGCTACATGCTCCATAACCCGTGTAGCTATACTAAGTTTCGTTTGGCCAATGTATGACAGACCACACTCACAGTCCAGCTTGTAAACACCAGCACTCTGCAGAGGAATGCTGCTCTTCACGGGCCTCAGGTACTGAGACATCTTCTTCATCGGCTTGAAATATGTTTTAATGGAAGCCCGTTTCAAGATGTTTCCAATCCTATCCTATCTAAGTTTTCATCTACATCTAGCAGTGAAAATACCATTCCAACACCTGACATGAACCAGGAAGCAGGGCCTTCAACACTCCCAGTCTTACTTTTAGACAGAAACAGTATTTGCTTTTAATAGTAAAACAATCCGGAAAAGTACCCTAACACCCAAAAATCCACCCTTTTATCATATTTTGGTAATTTTAGTATGTATTAAAATGGATACCTTATTGTGTAGTTGATAATAATATCTGTTTTAGAGAATGTAACTGCACTTATTACCACTTTATGAAGTTTTTTTTCCAATAAATCTGATTTTTTATGTAATATGTTTGTTTAGTTATTTTTCACAAAGTTTAAGCTCTGGTAGCGACCCCTAATTTTTGTCCAAAAATTATGAAAAAAATACTGTTACCGATTCTTATGTTAAATAATCAATAGAAAAGGTGCCCCGTTAAAAAATCTAAATTAATTTTTTTTTTGCCATATTAGGACCACATTTGTCTCTGTACAAGTGCAAGCGGGTGGGTTGGGCCGCCGCCGCATCGCGCGGAGGCAGATTGGCCTGCTCGGAAGAGAAACGGCCGCAGAGCGGGAGGCGCGGCGTGCCGCGCGCCATTATATGCGCGGGGTGCGGTCGCGCCGCCGCCGCCGTTAACGGTAAGTCTCTTGTAGTCAGCCATGTTTGTTTAATAATGGGAACAATTTAACCCTTTGACCGCCAAAGACGGCAAATCACGTCATCGGGATTTCGTGCCACTGACGCCAACGACGCCTATTGACGTCAAAAATTTCAATGGCCAAAAACATGCTAATTCAAACCACTATCTGTGTTTTTCAATCTCTGTTGATTTTGGAGCAACTTTTTTTTTTTAGGTTTTGGCGTCAGTGGCACGGTGAATTGCTTTGCCGCTTGGCGCTCTAAGGGTAACGCTCACCAAAATGGCTTTTATACCCTAAAACTAAATTCCAAATAAAATTAATTGCCTTCATATAAATTAAACCCACTCTATACAGTGTGTTCAGAGAACAGAATTCATGCATCAGCAACCTCAATGCATTTACGCAAATAAAGAATTGAGATCAAGCTCAGCTTGCAGTTTACACGTACAGTAGACAAAGAAAATGTATAGTAGTGTGCTGTACGTGAGATTTGTATATATAGCGTTAAGAAGTAAAATAAATTAGATACCAATTGTCCGTTGGTGTTTCACTACCTCTCTTACCCGACCCCATGCGTGTTCAGGGCTACTCTCTGAGCGTATGGTCCCATCCAACCCCTTAGACTAAGCTCCTCTTACTGTGGCGAAGACACCCTCAAGCCCTTAATCGGTCAACTGAGCCTGGTTGACTGGCAGTAAGAAAACCACCACTCCCCGACACCCCGTTCCTCCCCGTAGGAATCCATCTGTTACCTTAGGTCTCCTGGTAACAGATTTCCCGCTACAAGTCGTAGGTTAAGGTGTTAGGTTAGGGACTTAGGGCAGTAGGCTCCCTAGTCATAGTCAACCCTTAGCTGTACGCAGTCTGTGCAGACACACGCTGGATAGTTAACTTACTTACCAATTACATTACATTACCAAACTTACCTTACTTACTTACCTTACTTAGCTACCTAACTCTATACAAATATACCTAATTTGTATAGTTACCCCACAAGCCAGTGTGTGCCTGTACATATGGTCCTTCGAGCCGGATCTGGAAGCAGAGCGGGATCCTGTATTCCAGACCCGGAAATTTTAATCAGTAATTATTGACAAACAAACAGTCAGTAATTTCTGATGTTTAGAGTCGTCCTCCAATACTAGGGTACTAGTTACGTGGGTCCTACCACGATTAGTTAACGTGCCCTCCCCAATAGAAATTAGGATTGTACATTATTGTAGGGATAATTGACTGACTGACCGACAATATGGACATTGCTCAGGTTAACATCCTCATCGAAAGCCAAGAACGATTGGGAAATACACTTCAAACTGTGTTGACAAACATAAAGAAGGATTCACCAAGCAGGAAGACTTTGGAATATATCTCAAAAAGAAGAGCTGCATTGGAAGAGTTGATAGAGGAAGTCCAGAGTAACCACAGAAAGTTGGAGGATGAGGAGAAGCTACGCAACCACGCGTATATTACAACGAACCATTTTGCCAAGATTATGGAAATCTACCACGAAGCTATTAACTACCTTAACCAATACGAAACGAAATTGAAGGAAAGTGAGCAGAGTACTCATACCAACCAACGAAACAATACCATGACGGAAGCACGAAGCAACGAAGAAAATCCAAAGCTAGGGATGCAAAAGTTCAGATTATCCCAGTTGGAACGAAAGCTGGCAGCAGCCAAACAGTTACTTACCGAGAATAAACCGAGGTGGATGTTACAAACTACTATTGAAACCATTAAAAAACAGTGGGAGATTATAGAAGTTTCGCATATGGAGTTATTTGTAGAAGGAAAGGGAAAGACCGATGAGTATTTTACTACGGAGATGTTTGAAAAGATTCAGGAAGAGTACGAGGATAAAATTTACCAACTATTAACAAAGATAAACGAGGTCACCGAAGACACAATTCCACGTTATTTCAATGATTCCAAAACTAGCGTGGCGTTACCAAAAATAACAATTCCAATTTTTACAGGAGAATACGAGTCCTGGTATTCCTTTCATGACTTATTTAAAAACATGGTGCATAAGTCAACATCATTATCTAGCACAGAAAAAATGCAATACCTAAAGACGCACGTGCGCGGCGAACCGGCGAGAATGATTCAGCATTTGTGTATTAGCGAGCAAAATTATAATACAGCGTGGGAATTGCTGATAAAGAGATACGAAAACGAACGCCTCATTATTTCAAAATTTATAGATAGAATTTTAGACTTACCGAAAATAGAACGTTCAGACGCATTTAAGTTGAAAGGCATGTATGATGTCATAAACGAAAGTATATCAGCCTTGAAGAACCGAGAAATAGATATTACGTCATGGGATCCAATATTGACTCGGATTATCGCAAGAAAGTGGGATTCAGAAACAAACAATATGTATGAATTATCATTAGACGAGCCGAACAAACAACAGAAATTCAACAATATGATGCAATTTATGGAAAAGCGGTTTAGATGCCTAGAATCGGCCAATAGTTCACCTACAAGTAAATATGTGTTACATCATCACCGTCTCGATGAGAGGGAGTCGACAAATCAAATAGGAAAAGGTTCCATACAAAGTTGCTGGTACTGTAATAATCGTGATCACGGTATCTATCAATGCACGCAGTTCAAGGCATTGAGCGTAGGTGACCGCATTAAGGCGGTAAGGAACAAAAGAATGTGCTTGAATTGCATAAACCACTTGTCGTCAGAAACGTGTTATAGTAATTTTTTGTGCTACCAGTGCGGGAAAAAGCATCATACAATGATTCATTTGGATATTGATTACAACAATAAATTTAACAAGTCGGGTACGACAAATACGAATGGATACAAACCTAATGACAAAATAATGCCAAAGAAGGGACCTTACGAAACAAATTCTTACGTATCATGTGCAGAACCAAGTGCAGAAGGCAAGAAAACTACAATTTTGGCAACAGCACTAGTGGAAACTACTACATATTATGGCGCAACGCAGTTATTAAGAGTTTTGTGTGACCAAGGATCAGAAGCATCCTTTTGTACAGAAGAGGTAGCACAGATGCTATCGTATCCAAGAGAGAAGGTTCAAACAGAAGTAAAGGGTATTGGTGACGAAAAACCCAAGACGTCCAGAGGCTCAATATTCATAACATTAAGACCACGGTTTCCGAGTAAGTTTAGGTTGCCCGTATCACTTATCGTGTTACCAAAACTAACTTCCCCATTACCAAAACACGATATACCACAGATAAATTCCGAAAAACTGGGAAATAAATTATTGGCAGATCCAACGTACCATAGAAAAGGTCCTATTGATGTGATACTGGGGGCTCAAGAGTATAGCAAGTTATTATTAGGAGGGTTGGAAAAAATGCAGGACAGCATGATCGGGCAGGATACTGAATTTGGATGGATTTTGTCGGGTTGGCATTTGAGCGATTCTGTCGGCCAGTTGAAAGTAATGAGTATGACGGTGTGTACAGAAGAGATCAAACAATTAACAAAATTTTGGGAGTTAGAAGAAATTCAAGGAAAAACAGAACTAAAAGAAGAAGATAGAATTTGTGAAAAATATTACGACAATACTACTTTACGAAATGAAGACGGAACTTACACGGTACGTATTCCCTTTAAAAACCAAAAGTTAGAGTACGGGGAGACGCGTCAAAAAACACTGCAACAGTTAGCGAATGATGAACGGCATAACTACCCGCTTGCGAGCGAAACCACTATTAAAGAAATTTTTGTGGACAATTTGTCATCAGGAGAGAAAAGTGAAGAAGAGGCCAAGATCTTGCAAAACAAATTAATTGAGATGTTGAAAGCAGGAGGGTTTAATTTACGGAAATGGTCATCAAGCAGTAAAAAAGTATTAGACAACATACCAGATGAAAACAGAGGAATTCATAATGGAAACAGGATATGTCAGGAAGAAAAGAGGATTGTTTGGCCAAATGCTTACATCAATATTCGGAGTGAATGACGAAGTTTACAAAGACATCGATACCTTACAAACCAACCAGAACAAACTAATAGAAGCGGCAAATCACCAGACCAAATTTATGATTTCTACAATTGCAACAGTTAACCAGACAGAAGAAAAGATAGAGAAAAAACTGGCGAGATTCCAAACCAAGTTAAATCACGCAATCGACTATATTAACAACGCAAATGTTTGGTACAAGAAAATAGATCAAAACTGGTTACACATCCAGGTACTGCAAATGTACCAATTAGCAGTTAATTATATAACTGAAGTAGTGGAATATTATTCAGGACTATTGGAAGTATCATTGCATCAAGGAACAATATATAATGTATTAAACATCAAAAATATAAAACAAATCATAACAACGGCCAACATGAAACTGCCTACAAAATTGAAAATTGTTCAAAATCAACTCGTAGACACAAAGAGCACCGAGAACTCAACCCATATACAAGTATATGGTTACTTCGCAATACAGGACATAGCAAAATACACCTTAATACATGTAACGCCTGTACCAAAGAAGGATAAAGAAGGAAAATTATACAGCATAGAAATATACCACAACATAATTGGAATAGATTATAACAACGAGAATTATTTTGAACTCGACAAAGAAGAATTTCAGTCATGTCTGAAAAGAAACAATGATTATATATGTTACCCAACCTCCGTAAAAAATATGCAATCCAATAAAAATTGCGTAAATGATTTACTATTTAAGAAAACAGAAGCAATCGAATGTAATACGCGACTCCTAAACGTATCATCTACCATATGGAAGCAGCTATATATGCCAAACACATGGCTTATTATTACTATTAAACCAATAAGAACTTCAATTATCTGCGATGGCGAAAGAGAAGAAATAACAATACAAAATACTGGAGTTATTCACATTTCCGAAAACTGTATAATTAAAACTAGAAACAATATATTAGCCGCCAGACGAATAAATACAATACAAGTACTAGCAACATACGCAAAAGGAGTAAACTTTTCAATGAATACAAATACGTCAACTAAATTGATAAAACCCTTGGACAGAGATGAGGAAGTGCTTGACAGTTCCAGAGACCTATTCAGACATTTAGTAAATAAAGAAAATTCTTTACAAACGGAGTTAGACAACACGATTTGGAAACAAATTCAGCAGCATTCGCTTCTAACTAGCATCGCCTCATCATTAATAATGTTTATAGTTATGATATTAATTATTTTTTATGGTCCTCAGGTCATCATGTGGGTACGAGCCAGGGTCAGCAACCGACCCGCCCCAGCACCCGCCCGTCCCGGCCCCGCCAGACGGGCTCCTCCGAAGCCCGAGCGTCAGCGAGCCAGGCCCTGCCAACAGGACGCAGAGCAACCCGGATGCAGCCTGGAGATGACTGAGCTACGTCAAATACAGCCGCTGCCCTGAGAGACGCCAATATGTTCAGAGAACAGAATTCATGCATCAGCAACCTCAATGCATTTACGCAAATAAAGAATTGAGATCAAGCTCAGCTTGCAGTTTACACGTACAGTAGACAAAGAAAATGTATAGTAGTGTGCTGTACGTGAGATTTGTATATATAGCGTTAAGAAGTAAAATAAATTAGATACCAATTGTCCGTTGGTGTTTCACTACCTCTCTTACCCGACCCCATGCGTGTTCAGGGCTACTCTCTGAGCGTATGGTCCCATCCAACCCCTTAGACTAAGCTCCTCTTACTGTGGCGAAGACACCCTCAAGCCCTTAATCGGTCAACTGAGCCTGGTTGACTGGCAGTAAGAAAACCACCACTCCCCGACACCCCGTTCCTCCCCGTAGGAATCCATCTGTTACCTTAGGTCTCCTGGTAACAGATTTCCCGCTACAAGTCGTAGGTTAAGGTGTTAGGTTAGGGACTTAGGGCAGTAGGCTCCCTAGTCATAGTCAACCCTTAGCTGTACGCAGTCTGTGCAGACACACGCTGGATAGTTAACTTACTTACCAATTACATTACATTACCAAACTTACCTTACTTACTTACCTTACTTAGCTACCTAACTCTATACAAATATACCTAATTTGTATAGTTACCCCACAAGCCAGTGTGTGCCTGTACATATGGTCCTTCGAGCCGGATCTGGAAGCAGAGCGGGATCCTGTATTCCAGACCCGGAAATTTTAATCAGTAATTATTGACAAACAAACAGTCAGTAATTTCTGATGTTTAGAGTCGTCCTCCAATACTAGGGTACTAGTTACGTGGGTCCTACCACGATTAGTTAACGTGCCCTCCCCAATAGAAATTAGGATTGTACATTATTGTAGGGATAATTGACTGACTGACCGACAATATGGACATTGCTCAGGTTAACATCCTCATCGAAAGCCAAGAACGATTGGGAAATACACTTCAAACTGTGTTGACAAACATAAAGAAGGATTCACCAAGCAGGAAGACTTTGGAATATATCTCAAAAAGAAGAGCTGCATTGGAAGAGTTGATAGAGGAAGTCCAGAGTAACCACAGAAAGTTGGAGGATGAGGAGAAGCTACGCAACCACGCGTATATTACAACGAACCATTTTGCCAAGATTATGGAAATCTACCACGAAGCTATTAACTACCTTAACCAATACGAAACGAAATTGAAGGAAAGTGAGCAGAGTACTCATACCAACCAACGAAACAATACCATGACGGAAGCACGAAGCAACGAAGAAAATCCAAAGCTAGGGATGCAAAAGTTCAGATTATCCCAGTTGGAACGAAAGCTGGCAGCAGCCAAACAGTTACTTACCGAGAATAAACCGAGGTGGATGTTACAAACTACTATTGAAACCATTAAAAAACAGTGGGAGATTATAGAAGTTTCGCATATGGAGTTATTTGTAGAAGGAAAGGGAAAGACCGATGAGTATTTTACTACGGAGATGTTTGAAAAGATTCAGGAAGAGTACGAGGATAAAATTTACCAACTATTAACAAAGATAAACGAGGTCACCGAAGACACAATTCCACGTTATTTCAATGATTCCAAAACTAGCGTGGCGTTACCAAAAATAACAATTCCAATTTTTACAGGAGAATACGAGTCCTGGTATTCCTTTCATGACTTATTTAAAAACATGGTGCATAAGTCAACATCATTATCTAGCACAGAAAAAATGCAATACCTAAAGACGCACGTGCGCGGCGAACCGGCGAGAATGATTCAGCATTTGTGTATTAGCGAGCAAAATTATAATACAGCGTGGGAATTGCTGATAAAGAGATACGAAAACGAACGCCTCATTATTTCAAAATTTATAGATAGAATTTTAGACTTACCGAAAATAGAACGTTCAGACGCATTTAAGTTGAAAGGCATGTATGATGTCATAAACGAAAGTATATCAGCCTTGAAGAACCGAGAAATAGATATTACGTCATGGGATCCAATATTGACTCGGATTATCGCAAGAAAGTGGGATTCAGAAACAAACAATATGTATGAATTATCATTAGACGAGCCGAACAAACAACAGAAATTCAACAATATGATGCAATTTATGGAAAAGCGGTTTAGATGCCTAGAATCGGCCAATAGTTCACCTACAAGTAAATATGTGTTACATCATCACCGTCTCGATGAGAGGGAGTCGACAAATCAAATAGGAAAAGGTTCCATACAAAGTTGCTGGTACTGTAATAATCGTGATCACGGTATCTATCAATGCACGCAGTTCAAGGCATTGAGCGTAGGTGACCGCATTAAGGCGGTAAGGAACAAAAGAATGTGCTTGAATTGCATAAACCACTTGTCGTCAGAAACGTGTTATAGTAATTTTTTGTGCTACCAGTGCGGGAAAAAGCATCATACAATGATTCATTTGGATATTGATTACAACAATAAATTTAACAAGTCGGGTACGACAAATACGAATGGATACAAACCTAATGACAAAATAATGCCAAAGAAGGGACCTTACGAAACAAATTCTTACGTATCATGTGCAGAACCAAGTGCAGAAGGCAAGAAAACTACAATTTTGGCAACAGCACTAGTGGAAACTACTACATATTATGGCGCAACGCAGTTATTAAGAGTTTTGTGTGACCAAGGATCAGAAGCATCCTTTTGTACAGAAGAGGTAGCACAGATGCTATCGTATCCAAGAGAGAAGGTTCAAACAGAAGTAAAGGGTATTGGTGACGAAAAACCCAAGACGTCCAGAGGCTCAATATTCATAACATTAAGACCACGGTTTCCGAGTAAGTTTAGGTTGCCCGTATCACTTATCGTGTTACCAAAACTAACTTCCCCATTACCAAAACACGATATACCACAGATAAATTCCGAAAAACTGGGAAATAAATTATTGGCAGATCCAACGTACCATAGAAAAGGTCCTATTGATGTGATACTGGGGGCTCAAGAGTATAGCAAGTTATTATTAGGAGGGTTGGAAAAAATGCAGGACAGCATGATCGGGCAGGATACTGAATTTGGATGGATTTTGTCGGGTTGGCATTTGAGCGATTCTGTCGGCCAGTTGAAAGTAATGAGTATGACGGTGTGTACAGAAGAGATCAAACAATTAACAAAATTTTGGGAGTTAGAAGAAATTCAAGGAAAAACAGAACTAAAAGAAGAAGATAGAATTTGTGAAAAATATTACGACAATACTACTTTACGAAATGAAGACGGAACTTACACGGTACGTATTCCCTTTAAAAACCAAAAGTTAGAGTACGGGGAGACGCGTCAAAAAACACTGCAACAGTTAGCGAATGATGAACGGCATAACTACCCGCTTGCGAGCGAAACCACTATTAAAGAAATTTTTGTGGACAATTTGTCATCAGGAGAGAAAAGTGAAGAAGAGGCCAAGATCTTGCAAAACAAATTAATTGAGATGTTGAAAGCAGGAGGGTTTAATTTACGGAAATGGTCATCAAGCAGTAAAAAAGTATTAGACAACATACCAGATGAAAACAGAGGAATTCATAATGGAAACAGGATATGTCAGGAAGAAAAGAGGATTGTTTGGCCAAATGCTTACATCAATATTCGGAGTGAATGACGAAGTTTACAAAGACATCGATACCTTACAAACCAACCAGAACAAACTAATAGAAGCGGCAAATCACCAGACCAAATTTATGATTTCTACAATTGCAACAGTTAACCAGACAGAAGAAAAGATAGAGAAAAAACTGGCGAGATTCCAAACCACGTTAAATCACGCAATCGACTATATTAACAACGCAAATGTTTGGTACAAGAAAATAGATCAAAACTGGTTACACATCCAGGTACTGCAAATGTACCAATTAGCAGTTAATTATATAACTGAAGTAGTGGAATATTATTCAGGACTATTGGAAGTATCATTGCATCAAGGAACAATATATAATGTATTAAACATCAAAAATATAAAACAAATCATAACAACGGCCAACATGAAACTGCCTACAAAATTGAAAATTGTTCAAAATCAACTCGTAGACACAAAGAGCACCGAGAACTCAACCCATATACAAGTATATGGTTACTTCGCAATACAGGACATAGCAAAATACACCTTAATACATGTAACGCCTGTACCAAAGAAGGATAAAGAAGGAAAATTATACAGCATAGAAATATACCACAACATAATTGGAATAGATTATAACAACGAGAATTATTTTGAACTCGACAAAGAAGAATTTCAGTCATGTCTGAAAAGAAACAATGATTATATATGTTACCCAACCTCCGTAAAAAATATGCAATCCAATAAAAATTGCGTAAATGATTTACTATTTAAGAAAACAGAAGCAATCGAATGTAATACGCGACTCCTAAACGTATCATCTACCATATGGAAGCAGCTATATATGCCAAACACATGGCTTATTATTACTATTAAACCAATAAGAACTTCAATTATCTGCGATGGCGAAAGAGAAGAAATAACAATACAAAATACTGGAGTTATTCACATTTCCGAAAACTGTATAATTAAAACTAGAAACAATATATTAGCCGCCAGACGAATAAATACAATACAAGTACTAGCAACATACGCAAAAGGAGTAAACTTTTCAATGAATACAAATACGTCAACTAAATTGATAAAACCCTTGGACAGAGATGAGGAAGTGCTTGACAGTTCCAGAGACCTATTCAGACATTTAGTAAATAAAGAAAATTCTTTACAAACGGAGTTAGACAACACGATTTGGAAACAAATTCAGCAGCATTCGCTTCTAACTAGCATCGCCTCATCATTAATAATGTTTATAGTTATGATATTAATTATTTTTTATGGTCCTCAGGTCATCATGTGGGTACGAGCCAGGGTCAGCAACCGACCCGCCCCAGCACCCGCCCGTCCCGGCCCCGCCAGACGGGCTCCTCCGAAGCCCGAGCGTCAGCGAGCCAGGCCCTGCCAACAGGACGCAGAGCAACCCGGATGCAGCCTGGAGATGACTGAGCTACGTCAAATACAGCCGCTGCCCTGAGAGACGCCAATATGTTCAGAGAACAGAATTCATGCATCAGCAACCTCAATGCATTTACGCAAATAAAGAATTGAGATCAAGCTCAGCTTGCAGTTTACACGTACAGTAGACAAAGAAAATGTATAGTAGTGTGCTGTACGTGAGATTTGTATATATAGCGTTAAGAAGTAAAATAAATTAGATACCAATTGTCCGTTGGTGTTTCACTACCTCTCTTACCCGACCCCATGCGTGTTCAGGGCTACTCTCTGAGCGTATGGTCCCATCCAACCCCTTAGACTAAGCTCCTCTTACTGTGGCGAAGACACCCTCAAGCCCTTAATCGGTCAACTGAGCCTGGTTGACTGGCAGTAAGAAAACCACCACTCCCCGACACCCCGTTCCTCCCCGTAGGAATCCATCTGTTACCTTAGGTCCAGCGTTGCCAGATGGTTACATTTGTTACATTTTTCGTAACTTTTGACCCTCTCTCGTAACATGTGAGTAACTTTTGATTTCTGGGGAATTTTCGTAACTTTTCAATAGCCTTTGTTAAAAATACTAAAGTGGGAACATTAAAAGGCAGAGAGAAAGGGTGAGAACATTAAGTGGGAAAATTAAGGCAAGTAAAATCAATAATTACTTATTTATACAATTAAAATCATATGTCTTTTAAACTTCGTCATTTTTCTACTTCGTGTTTATGGTTTCATACATATAGACCAAGCTCTATATAGTCCCAGACTCACACTAACAAAAAACCTTGGTCAACGTTATTAGTTCTTCAGTTGAGCACCCTTGCTTGTGAGTATTATATTCTTTGCTCGTAACTATATTGACGTGACGCTGGCAAAAATGTCAATAGACAATTGCCACAAAAAAAAAAAAAAAATATTGATGCTAAACGTCATCGCAGTGCTCGGCACTCGCGACATCATGGAATCCGCCGTCACCTGGTGTCGGAATTTCCGGGCGGCGTGGGACGTCATCGTGGTGGTGGCAGCCACCGCACGCAGTGAGTTTTTTGGATTTATATTTATTGTACGAGTCGTACACCAGAACTGATCTGATTGTTGACCATTCTGCTTCATTATTGGTAGAAGCATCAAACTGCTCTTCTTAAACTATAGGTATCTTCCGGTTCGGTTGCAAGCACAGAATATGAGTATTTATTAACTCTTCATCTCACAAAGTAGACAGAAGGCCCCTGGTCTTTCTTCTTAGTTTTGTATTTCCCCTTTATTGTAGGACACGGCTGAAAAATATCGGGAAGATATCTGGATTTTGGTTTCCCCAAATTCTATTGCATAAAACTTTGTCATAATTTGGTGTATAATCGGCTTGCCGGCTGTGTGCCGCTCCTCTTTAACGTATATTTAATAATATATTCGTTTTATTCTGAAAATTTCATTGGAACAGAACGTAAAAAGCAGTGAAAATATTAAATAATTTTATTCTGACAATGACATCAATGACATTTGTCTACTTCCACGCACACCAACGCACACATACCTAGACATTTTTTTTATTATAATCTTTTGCTATTAGTAAGTATCCATTTTTCTCAAAAAATGGTGGTCTGAAAATTCTAAAAAATATTTTATAGTGCTAAGGAAACCAATTTCTTCGAATAGGGATTAAAATATAGTGACTTCAAAAAAATGAAATGTTGTCCATTAAAACGCGCCTCTGCATAACTGACATTGGTAAAAGCCTCCTTCGAGCTGCCATTTTCGGCCCAATAATTTTAAAATTGTTCGTGTTTTTACATCCATACATTCAACTCCATAAAAAAAAAACAAAATGCCGTTAAATTGGTTCCGCGCGGCAAGGGCGAACGTTGCAGCGTTGCCAGATGGTTACATTTGTTACATTTTTCGTAACTTTTGACCCTCTCTCGTAACATGTGAGTAACTTTTGATTTCTGGGGAATTTTCGTAACTTTTCAATAGCCTTTGTTAAAAATACTAAAGTGGGAACATTAAAAGGCAGAGAGAAAGGGTGAGAACATTAAGTGGGAAAATTAAGGCAAGTAAAATCAATAATTACTTATTTATACAATTAAAATCATATGTCTTTTAAACTTCGTCATTTTTCTACTTCGTGTTTATGGTTTCATACATATAGACCAAGCTCTATATAGTCCCAGACTCACACTAACAAAAAACCTTGGTCAACGTTATTAGTTCTTCAGTTGAGCACCCTTGCTTGTGAGTATTATATTCTTTGCTCGTAACTATATTGACGTGACGCTGGCAAAAATGTCAATAGACAATTGCCACAAAAAAAAAAAAAAAATATTGATGCTAAACGTCATCGCAGTGCTCGGCACTCGCGACATCATGGAATCCGCCGTCACCTGGTGTCGGAATTTCCGGGCGGCGTGGGACGTCATCGTGGTGGTGGCAGCCACCGCACGCAGTGAGTTTTTTGGATTTATATTTATTGTACGAGTCGTACACCAGAACTGATCTGATTGTTGACCATTCTGCTTCATTATTGGTAGAAGCATCAAACTGCTCTTCTTAAACTATAGGTATCTTCCGGTTCGGTTGCAAGCACAGAATATGAGTATTTATTAACTCTTCATCTCACAAAGTAGACAGAAGGCCCCTGGTCTTTCTTCTTAGTTTTGTATTTCCCCTTTATTGTAGGACACGGCTGAAAAATATCGGGAAGATATCTGGATTTTGGTTTCCCCAAATTCTATTGCATAAAACTTTGTCATAATTTGGTGTATAATCGGCTTGCCGGCTGTGTGCCGCTCCTCTTTAACGTATATTTAATAATATATTCGTTTTATTCTGAAAATTTCATTGGAACAGAACGTAAAAAGCAGTGAAAATATTAAATAATCTTATTCTGACAATGACATCAATGACATTTGTCTACTTCCACGCACACCAACGCACACATACCTAGACATTTTTTTATTATAATCTTTTGCTATTAGTATCCATTTTTCTCAAAAAATGGTGGTCTGAAAATTCTAAAAAATATTTTATAGTGCTAAGGAAACCAATTTCTTCGAATAGGGATTAAAATATAGTGACTTCAAAAAAATGAAATGTTGTCCATTAAAACGCGCCTCTGCATAACTGACATTGGTAAAAGCCTCCTTCGAGCTGCCATTTTCGGCCCAATAATTTTAAAATTGTTCGTGTTTTTACATCCATACATTCAACTCCATAAAAAAAAAACAAAATGCCGTTAAATTGGTTCCGCGCGGCAAGGGCGAACGTCAGCGTTGCCAGATGGTTACATTTGTTACATTTTTCGTAACTTTTGACCCTCTCTCGTAACATGTGAGTAACTTTTGATTTCTGGGGAATTTTCGTAACTTTTCAATAGCCTTTGTTAAAAATACTAAAGTGGGAACATTAAAAGGCAGAGAGAAAGGGTGAGAACATTAAGTGGGAAAATTAAGGCAAGTAAAATCAATAATTACTTATTTATACAATTAAAATCATATGTCTTTTAAACTTCGTCATTTTTCTACTTCGTGTTTATGGTTTCATACATATAGACCAAGCTCTATATAGTCCCAGACTCACACTAACAAAAAACCTTGGTCAACGTTATTAGTTCTTCAGTTGAGCACCCTTGCTTGTGAGTATTATATTCTTTGCTCGTAACTATATTGACGTGACGCTGGCAAAAATGTCAATAGACAATTGCCACAAAAAAAAAAAAAAAATATTGATGCTAAACGTCATCGCAGTGCTCGGCACTCGCGACATCATGGAATCCGCCGTCACCTGGTGTCGGAATTTCCGGGCGGCGTGGGACGTCATCGTGGTGGTGGCAGCCACCGCACGCAGTGAGTTTTTTGGATTTATATTTATTGTACGAGTCGTACACCAGAACTGATCTGATTGTTGACCATTCTGCTTCATTATTGGTAGAAGCATCAAACTGCTCTTCTTAAACTATAGGTATCTTCCGGTTCGGTTGCAAGCACAGAATATGAGTATTTATTAACTCTTCATCTCACAAAGTAGACAGAAGGCCCCTGGTCTTTCTTCTTAGTTTTGTATTTCCCCTTTATTGTAGGACACGGCTGAAAAATATCGGGAAGATATCTGGATTTTGGTTTCCCCAAATTCTATTGCATAAAACTTTGTCATAATTTGGTGTATAATCGGCTTGCCGGCTGTGTGCCGCTCCTCTTTAACGTATATTTAATAATATATTCGTTTTATTCTGAAAATTTCATTGGAACAGAACGTAAAAAGCAGTGAAAATATTAAATAATTTTATTCTGACAATGACATCAATGACATTTGTCTACTTCCACGCACACCAACGCACACATACCTAGACATTTTTTTATTATAATCTTTTGCTATTAGTATCCATTTTTCTCAAAAAATGGTGGTCTGAAAATTCTAAAAAATATTTTATAGTGCTAAGGAAACCAATTTCTTCGAATAGGGATTAAAATATAGTGACTTCAAAAAAATGAAATGTTGTCCATTAAAACGCGCCTCTGCATAACTGACATTGGTAAAAGCCTCCTTCGAGCTGCCATTTTCGGCCCAATAATTTTAAAATTGTTCGTGTTTTTACATCCATACATTCAACTCCATAAAAAAAAAACAAAATGCCGTTAAATTGGTTCCGCGCGGCAAGGGCGAACGTTGCAGCGTTGCCAGATGGTTACATTTGTTACATTTTTCGTAACTTTTGACCCTCTCTCGTAACATGTGAGTAACTTTTGATTTCTGGGGAATTTTCGTAACTTTTCAATAGCCTTTGTTAAAAATACTAAAGTGGGAACATTAAAAGGCAGAGAGAAAGGGTGAGAACATTAAGTGGGAAAATTAAGGCAAGTAAAATCAATAATTACTTATTTATACAATTAAAATCATATGTCTTTTAAACTTCGTCATTTTTCTACTTCGTGTTTATGGTTTCATACATATAGACCAAGCTCTATATAGTCCCAGACTCACACTAACAAAAAACCTTGGTCAACGTTATTAGTTCTTCAGTTGAGCACCCTTGCTTGTGAGTATTATATTCTTTGCTCGTAACTATATTGACGTGACGCTGGCAAAAATGTCAATAGACAATTGCCACAAAAAAAAAAAAAAAATATTGATGCTAAACGTCATCGCAGTGCTCGGCACTCGCGACATCATGGAATCCGCCGTCACCTGGTGTCGGAATTTCCGGGCGGCGTGGGACGTCATCGTGGTGGTGGCAGCCACCGCACGCAGTGAGTTTTTTGGATTTATATTTATTGTACGAGTCGTACACCAGAACTGATCTGATTGTTGACCATTCTGCTTCATTATTGGTAGAAGCATCAAACTGCTCTTCTTAAACTATAGGTATCTTCCGGTTCGGTTGCAAGCACAGAATATGAGTATTTATTAACTCTTCATCTCACAAAGTAGACAGAAGGCCCCTGGTCTTTCTTCTTAGTTTTGTATTTCCCCTTTATTGTAGGACACGGCTGAAAAATATCGGGAAGATATCTGGATTTTGGTTTCCCCAAATTCTATTGCATAAAACTTTGTCATAATTTGGTGTATAATCGGCTTGCCGGCTGTGTGCCGCTCCTCTTTAACGTATATTTAATAATATATTCGTTTTATTCTGAAAATTTCATTGGAACAGAACGTAAAAATCAGTGAAAATATTAAATAATTTTATTCTGACAATGACATCAATGACATTTGTCTACTTCCACGCACACCAACGCACACATACCTAGACATTTTTTTTTTATAATCTTTTGCTATTAGTATCCATTTTTCTCAAAAAATGGTGGTCTGAAAATTCTAAAAAATATTTTATAGTGCTAAGGAAACCAATTTCTTCGAATAGGGATTAAAATATAGTGACTACAAAAAAATGAAATGTTGTCCATTAAAACGCGCCTCTGCATAACTGACATTGGTAAAAGCCTCCTTCGAGCTGCCATTTTCGGCCCAATAATTTTAAAATTGTTCGTGTTTTTACATCCATACATTCAACTCCATAAAAAAAAAACAAAATGCCGTTAAATTGGTTCCGCGCGGCAAGGGCGAACGTTGCAGGTAACTTTTGACCCTCTCTCGTAACATGTGAGTAACTTTTGATTTCTGGGGAATTTTCGTAACTTTTCAATAGCCTTTGTTAAAAATACTAAAGTGGGAACATTAAAAGGCAGAGAGAAAGGGTGAGAACATTAAGTGGGAAAATTAAGGCAAGTAAAATCAATAATTACTTATTTATACAATTAAAATCATATGTCTTTTAAACTTCGTCATTTTTC
The DNA here is from genome assembly GCA_932273695.1 of Apotomis betuletana. Classification (NCBI taxonomy): domain Eukaryota; kingdom Metazoa; phylum Arthropoda; class Insecta; order Lepidoptera; family Tortricidae; genus Apotomis; species Apotomis betuletana. The sequence continues at coordinate 4,440,375 of OW026310.1, forward strand.
TACTTCGTGTTTATGGTTTCATACATATAGACCAAGCTCTATATAGTCCCAGACTCACACTAACAAAAAACCTTGGTCAACGTTATTAGTTCTTCAGTTGAGCACCCTTGCTTGTGAGTATTATATTCTTTGCTCGTAACTATATTGACGTGACGCTGGCAAAAATGTCAATAGACAATTGCCACAAAAAAAAAAAAAAAATATTGATGCTAAACGTCATCGCAGTGCTCGGCACTCGCGACATCATGGAATCCGCCGTCACCTGGTGTCGGAATTTCCGGGCGGCGTGGGACGTCATCGTGGTGGTGGCAGCCACCGCACGCAGTGAGTTTTTTGGATTTATATTTATTGTACGAGTCGTACACCAGAACTGATCTGATTGTTGACCATTCTGCTTCATTATTGGTAGAAGCATCAAACTGCTCTTCTTAAACTATAGGTATCTTCCGGTTCGGTTGCAAGCACAGAATATGAGTATTTATTAACTCTTCATCTCACAAAGTAGACAGAAGGCCCCTGGTCTTTCTTCTTAGTTTTGTATTTCCCCTTTATTGTAGGACACGGCTGAAAAATATCGGGAAGATATCTGGATTTTGGTTTCCCCAAATTCTATTGCATAAAACTTTGTCATAATTTGGTGTATAATCGGCTTGCCGGCTGTGTGCCGCTCCTCTTTAACGTATATTTAATAATATATTCGTTTTATTCTGAAAATTTCATTGGAACAGAACGTAAAAAGCAGTGAAAATATTAAATAATTTTATTCTGACAATGACATCAATGACATTTGTCTACTTCCACGCACACCAACGCACACATACCTAGACATTTTTTTATTATAATCTTTTGCTATTAGTATCAATTTTTCTCAAAAAATGGTGGTCTGAAAATTCTAAAAAATATTTTATAGTGCTAAGGAAACCAATTTCTTCGAATAGGGATTAAAATATAGTGACTTCAAAAAAATGAAATGTTGTCCATTAAAACGCGCCTCTGCATAACTGACATTGGTAAAAGCCTCCTTCGAGCTGCCATTTTCGGCCCAATAATTTTAAAATTGTTCGTGTTTTTACATCCATACATTCAACTCCATAAAAAAAAAACAAAATGCCGTTAAATTGGTTCCGCGCGGCAAGGGCGAACGTTGCAGCGTTGCCAGATGGTTACATTTGTTACATTTTTCGTAACTTTTGACCCTCTCTCGTAACATGTGAGTAACTTTTGATTTCTGGGGAATTTTCGTAACTTTTCAATAGCCTTTGTTAAAAATACTAAAGTGGGAACATTAAAAGGCAGAGAGAAAGGGTGAGAACATTAAGTGGGAAAATTAAGGCAAGTAAAATCAATAATTACTTATTTATACAATTAAAATCATATGTCTTTTAAACTTCGTCATTTTTCTACTTCGTGTTTATGGTTTCATACATATAGACCAAGCTCTATATAGTCCCAGACTCACACTAACAAAAAACCTTGGTCAACGTTATTAGTTCTTCAGTTGAGCACCCTTGCTTGTGAGTATTATATTCTTTGCTCGTAACTATATTGACGTGACGCTGGCAAAAATGTCAATAGACAATTGCCACAAAAAAAAAAAAAAAAATATTGATGCTAAACGTCATCGCAGTGCTCGGCACTCGCGACATCATGGAATCCGCCGTCACCTGGTGTCGGAATTTCCGGGCGGCGTGGGACGTCATCGTGGTGGTGGCAGCCACCGCACGCAGTGAGTTTTTTGGATTTATATTTATTGTACGAGTCGTACACCAGAACTGATCTGATTGTTGACCATTCTGCTTCATTATTGGTAGAAGCATCAAACTGCTCTTCTTAAACTATAGGTATCTTCCGGTTCGGTTGCAAGCACAGAATATGAGTATTTATTAACTCTTCATCTCACAAAGTAGACAGAAGGCCCCTGGTCTTTCTTCTTAGTTTTGTATTTCCCCTTTATTGTAGGACACGGCTGAAAAATATCGGGAAGATATCTGGATTTTGGTTTCCCCAAATTCTATTGCATAAAACTTTGTCATAATTTGGTGTATAATCGGCTTGCCGGCTGTGTGCCGCTCCTCTTTAACGTATATTTAATAATATATTCGTTTTATTCTGAAAATTTCATTGGAACAGAACGTAAAAAGCAGTGAAAATATTAAATAATTTTATTCTGACAATGACATCAATGACATTTGTCTACTTCCACGCACACCAACGCACACATACCTAGACATTTTTTTTATTATAATCTTTTGCTATTAGTAAGTATCCATTTTTCTCAAAAAATGGTGGTCTGAAAATTCTAAAAAATATTTTATAGTGCTAAGGAAACCAATTTCTTCGAATAGGGATTAAAATATAGTGACTTCAAAAAAATGAAATGTTGTCCATTAAAACGCGCCTCTGCATAACTGACATTGGTAAAAGCCTCCTTCGAGCTGCCATTTTCGGCCCAATAATTTTAAAATTGTTCGTGTTTTTACATCCATACATTCAACTCCATAAAAAAAAAACAAAATGCCGTTAAATTGGTTCCGCGCGGCAAGGGCGAACGTTGCAGCGTTGCCAGATGGTTACATTTGTTACATTTTTCGTAACTTTTGACCCTCTCTCGTAACATGTGAGTAACTTTTGATTTCTGGGGAATTTTCGTAACTTTTCAATAGCCTTTGTTAAAAATACTAAAGTGGGAACATTAAAAGGCAGAGAGAAAGGGTGAGAACATTAAGTGGGAAAATTAAGGCAAGTAAAATCAATAATTACTTATTTATACAATTAAAATCATATGTCTTTTAAACTTCGTCATTTTTCTACTTCGTGTTTATGGTTTCATACATATAGACCAAGCTCTATATAGTCCCAGACTCACACTAACAAAAAACCTTGGTCAACGTTATTAGTTCTTCAGTTGAGCACCCTTGCTTGTGAGTATTATATTCTTTGCTCGTAACTATATTGACGTGACGCTGGCAAAAATGTCAATAGACAATTGCCACAAAAAAAAAAAAAAAATATTGATGCTAAACGTCATCGCAGTGCTCGGCACTCGCGACATCATGGAATCCGCCGTCACCTGGTGTCGGAATTTCCGGGCGGCGTGGGACGTCATCGTGGTGGTGGCAGCCACCGCACGCAGTGAGTTTTTTGGATTTATATTTATTGTACGAGTCGTACACCAGAACTGATCTGATTGTTGACCATTCTGCTTCATTATTGGTAGAAGCATCAAACTGCTCTTCTTAAACTATAGGTATCTTCCGGTTCGGTTGCAAGCACAGAATATGAGTATTTATTAACTCTTCATCTCACAAAGTAGACAGAAGGCCCCTGGTCTTTCTTCTTAGTTTTGTATTTCCCCTTTATTGTAGGACACGGCTGAAAAATATCGGGAAGATATCTGGATTTTGGTTTCCCCAAATTCTATTGCATAAAACTTTGTCATAATTTGGTGTATAATCGGCTTGCCGGCTGTGTGCCGCTCCTCTTTAACGTATATTTAATAATATATTCGTTTTATTCTGAAAATTTCATTGGAACAGAACGTAAAAAGCAGTGAAAATATTAAATAATTTTATTCTGACAATGACATCAATGACATTTGTCTACTTCCACGCACACCAACGCACACATACCTAGACATTTTTTTTATTATAATCTTTTGCTATTAGTATCCATTTTTCTCAAAAAATGGTGGTCTGAAAATTCTAAAAAATATTTTATAGTGCTAAGGAAACCAATTTCTTCGAATAGGGATTAAAATATAGTGACTTCAAAAAAATGAAATGTTGTCCATTAAAACGCGCCTCTGCATAACTGACATTGGTAAAAGCCTCCTTCGAGCTGCCATTTTCGGCCCAATAATTTTAAAATTGTTCGTGTTTTTACATCCATACATTCAACTCCATAAAAAAAAAACAAAATGCCGTTAAATTGGTTCCGCGCGGCAAGGGCGAACGTTGCAGCGTTGCCAGATGGTTACATTTGTTACATTTTTCGTAACTTTTGACCCTCTCTCGTAACATGTGAGTAACTTTTGATTTCTGGGGAATTTTCGTAACTTTTCAATAGCCTTTGTTAAAAATACTAAAGTGGGAACATTAAAAGGCAGAGAGAAAGGGTGAGAACATTAAGTGGGAAAATTAAGGCAAGTAAAATCAATAATTACTTATTTATACAATTAAAATCATATGTCTTTTAAACTTCGTCATTTTTCTACTTCGTGTTTATGGTTTCATACATATAGACCAAGCTCTATATAGTCCCAGACTCACACTAACAAAAAACCTTGGTCAACGTTATTAGTTCTTCAGTTGAGCACCCTTGCTTGTGAGTATTATATTCTTTGCTCGTAACTATATTGACGTGACGCTGGCAAAAATGTCAATAGACAATTGCCACAAAAAAAAAAAAAAAAATATTGATGCTAAACGTCATCGCAGTGCTCGGCACTCGCGACATCATGGAATCCGCCGTCACCTGGTGTCGGAATTTCCGGGCGGCGTGGGACGTCATCGTGGTGGTGGCAGCCACCGCACGCAGTGAGTTTTTTGGATTTATATTTATTGTACGAGTCGTACACCAGAACTGATCTGATTGTTGACCATTCTGCTTCATTATTGGTAGAAGCATCAAACTGCTCTTCTTAAACTATAGGTATCTTCCGGTTCGGTTGCAAGCACAGAATATGAGTATTTATTAACTCTTCATCTCACAAAGTAGACAGAAGGCCCCTGGTCTTTCTTCTTAGTTTTGTATTTCCCCTTTATTGTAGGACACGGCTGAAAAATATCGGGAAGATATCTGGATTTTGGTTTCCCCAAATTCTATTGCATAAAACTTTGTCATAATTTGGTGTATAATCGGCTTGCCGGCTGTGTGCCGCTCCTCTTTAACGTATATTTAATAATATATTCGTTTTATTCTGAAAATTTCATTGGAACAGAACGTAAAAAGCAGTGAAAATATTAAATAATTTTATTCTGACAATGACATCAATGACATTTGTCTACTTCCACGCACACCAACGCACACATACCTAGACATTTTTTTTATTATAATCTTTTGCTATTAGTATCCATTTTTCTCAAAAAATGGTGGTCTGAAAATTCTAAAAAATATTTTATAGTGCTAAGGAAACCAATTTCTTCGAATAGGGATTAAAATATAGTGACTTCAAAAAAATGAAATGTTGTCCATTAAAACGCGCCTCTGCATAACTGACATTGGTAAAAGCCTCCTTCGAGCTGCCATTTTCGGCCCAATAATTTTAAAATTGTTCGTGTTTTTACATCCATACATTCAACTCCATAAAAAAAAAACAAAATGCCGTTAAATTGGTTCCGCGCGGCAAGGGCGAACGTTGCAGCGTTGCCAGATGGTTACATTTGTTACATTTTTCGTAACTTTTGACCCTCTCTCGTAACATGTGAGTAACTTTTGATTTCTGGGGAATTTTCGTAACTTTTCAATAGCCTTTGTTAAAAATACTAAAGTGGGAACATTAAAAGGCAGAGAGAAAGGGTGAGAACATTAAGTGGGAAAATTAAGGCAAGTAAAATCAATAATTACTTATTTATACAATTAAAATCATATGTCTTTTAAACTTCGTCATTTTTCTACTTCGTGTTTATGGTTTCATACATATAGACCAAGCTCTATATAGTCCCAGACTCACACTAACAAAAAACCTTGGTCAACGTTATTAGTTCTTCAGTTGAGCACCCTTGCTTGTGAGTATTATATTCTTTGCTCGTAACTATATTGACGTGACGCTGGCAAAAATGTCAATAGACAATTGCCACAAAAAAAAAAAAAAAATATTGATGCTAAACGTCATCGCAGTGCTCGGCACTCGCGACATCATGGAATCCGCCGTCACCTGGTGTCGGAATTTCCGGGCGGCGTGGGACGTCATCGTGGTGGTGGCAGCCACCGCACGCAGTGAGTTTTTTGGATTTATATTTATTGTACGAGTCGTACACCAGAACTGATCTGATTGTTGACCATTCTGCTTCATGATTGGTAGAAGCATCAAACTGCTCTTCTTAAACTATAGGTATCTTCCGGTTCGGTTGCAAGCACAGAATATGAGTATTTATTAACTCTTCATCTCACAAAGTAGACAGAAGGCCCCTGGTCTTTCTTCTTAGTTTTGTATTTCCCCTTTATTGTAGGACACGGCTGAAAAATATCGGGAAGATATCTGGATTTTGGTTTCCCCAAATTCTATTGCATAAAACTTTGTCATAATTTGGTGTATAATCGGCTTGCCGGCTGTGTGCCGCTCCTCTTTAACGTATATTTAATAATATATTCGTTTTATTCTGAAAATTTCATTGGAACAGAACGTAAAAAGCAGTGAAAATATTAAATAATTTTATTCTGACAATGACATCAATGACATTTGTCTACTTCCACGCACACCAACGCACACATACCTAGACATTTTTTTTATTATAATCTTTTGCTATTAGTATCCATTTTTCTCAAAAAATGGTGGTCTGAAAATTCTAAAAAATATTTTATAGTGCTAAGGAAACCAATTTCTTTGAATAGGGATTAAAATATAGTGACTTCAAAAAAATGAAATGTTGTCCATTAAAACGCGCCTCTGCATAACTGACATTGGTAAAAGCCTCCTTCGAGCTGCCATTTTCGGCCCAATAATTTTAAAATTGTTCGTGTTATTACATCCATACATTCAACTCCATAAAAAAAAAACAAAATGCCGTTAAATTGGTTCCGCGCGGCAAGGGCGAACGTTCCAGCGTTGCCAGATGGTTACATTTGTTACATTTTTCGTAACTTTTGACCCTCTCTCGTAACATGTGAGTAACTTTTGATTTCTGGGGAATTTTCGTAACTTTTCAATAGCCTTTGTTAAAAATACTAAAGTGGGAACATTAAAAGGCAGAGAGAAAGGGTGAGAACATTAAGTGGGAAAATTAAGGCAAGTAAAATCAATAATTACTTATTTATACAATTAAAATCATATGTCTTTTAAACTTCGTCATTTTTCTACTTCGTGTTTATGGTTTCATACATATAGACCAAGCTCTATATAGTCCCAGACTCACACTAACAAAAAACCTTGGTCAACGTTATTAGTTCTTCAGTTGAGCACCCTTGCTTGTGAGTATTATATTCTTTGCTCGTAACTATATTGACGTGACGCTGGCAAAAATGTCAATAGACAATTGCCACAAAAAAAAAAAAAAAATAGTGATGCTAAACGTCATCGCAGTGCTCGGCACTCGCGACATCATGGAATCCGCCGTCACCTGGTGTCGGAATTTCCGGGCGGCGTGGGACGTCATCGTGGTGGTGGCAGCCACCGCACGCAGTGAGTTTTTTGGATTTATATTTATTGTACGAGTCGTACACCAGAACTGATCTGATTGTTGACCATTCTGCTTCATTATTGGTAGAAGCATCAAACTGCTCTTCTTAAACTATAGGTATCTTCCGGTTCGGTTGCAAGCACAGAATATGAGTATTTATTAACTCTTCATCTCACAAAGTAGACAGAAGGCCCCTGGTCTTTCTTCTTAGTTTTGTATTTCCCCTTTATTGTAGGACACGGCTGAAAAATATCGGGAAGATATCTGGATTTTGGTTTCCCCAAATTCTATTGCATAAAACTTTGTCATAATTTGGTGTATAATCGGCTTGCCGGCTGTGTGCCGCTCCTCTTTAACGTATATTTAATAATATATTCGTTTTATTCTGAAAATTTCATTGGAACAGAACGTAAAAAGCAGTGAAAATATTAAATAATTTTATTCTGACAATGACATCAATGACATTTGTCTACTTCCACGCACACCAACGCACACATACCTAGACATTTTTTTTATTATAATCTTTTGCTATTAGTAAGTATCCATTTTTCTCAAAAAATGGTGGTCTGAAAATTCTAAAAAATATTTTATAGTGCTAAGGAAACCAATTTCTTCGAATAGGGATTAAAATATAGTGACTTCAAAAAAATGAAATGTTGTCCATTAAAACGCGCCTCTGCATAACTGACATTGGTAAAAGCCTCCTTCGAGCTGCCATTTTCGGCCCAATAATTTTAAAATTGTTCGTGTTTTTACATCCATACATTCAACTCCATAAAAAAAAAACAAAATGCCGTTAAATTGGTTCCGCGCGGCAAGGGCGAACGTTGCAGCGTTGCCAGATGGTTACATTTGTTACATTTTTCGTAACTTTTGACCCTCTCTCGTAACATGTGAGTAACTTTTGATTTCTGGGGAATTTTCGTAACTTTTCAATAGCCTTTGTTAAAAATACTAAAGTGGGAACATTAAAAGGCAGAGAGAAAGGGTGAGAACATTAAGTGGGAAAATTAAGGCAAGTAAAATCAATAATTACTTATTTATACAATTAAAATCATATGTCTTTTAAACTTCGTCATTTTTCTACTTCGTGTTTATGGTTTCATACATATAGACCAAGCTCTATATAGTCCCAGACTCACACTAACAAAAAACCTTGGTCAACGTTATTAGTTCTTCAGTTGAGCACCCTTGCTTGTGAGTATTATATTCTTTGCTCGTAACTATATTGACGTGACGCTGGCAAAAATGTCAATAGACAATTGCCACAAAAAAAAAAAAAAAATATTGATGCTAAACGTCATCGCAGTGCTCGGCACTCGCGACATCATGGAATCCGCCGTCACCTGGTGTCGGAATTTCCGGGCGGCGTGGGACGTCATCGTGGTGGTGGCAGCCACCGCACGCAGTGAGTTTTTTGGATTTATATTTATTGTACGAGTCGTACACCAGAACTGATCTGATTGTTGACCATTCTGCTTCATTATTGGTAGAAGCATCAAACTGCTCTTCTTAAACTATAGGTATCTTCCGGTTCGGTTGCAAGCACAGAATATGAGTATTTATTAACTCTTCATCTCACAAAGTAGACAGAAGGCCCTGGTCTTTCTTCTTAGTTTTGTATTTCCCCTTTATTGTAGGACACGGCTGAAAAATATCGGGAAGATATCTGGATTTTGGTTTCCCCAAATTCTATTGCATAAAACTTTGTCATAATTTGGTGTATAATCGGCTTGCCGGCTGTGTGCCGCTCCTCTTTAACGTATATTTAATAATATATTCGTTTTATTCTGAAAATTTCATTGGAACAGAACGTAAAAAGCAGTGAAAATATTAAATAATTTTATTCTGACAATGACATCAATGACATTTGTCTACTTCCACGCACACCAACGCACACATACCTAGACATTTTTTTTATTATAATCTTTTGCTATTAGTATCCATTTTTCTCAAAAAATGGTGGTCTGAAAATTCTAAAAAATATTTTATAGTGCTAAGGAAACCAATTTCTTCGAATAGGGATTAAAATATAGTGACTTCAAAAAAATGAAATGTTGTCCATTAAAACGCGCCTCTGCATAACTGACATTGGTAAAAGCCTCCTTCGAGCTGCCATTTTCGGCCCAATAATTTTAAAATTGTTCGTGTTTTTACATCCATACATTCAACTCCATAAAAAAAAAACAAAATGCCGTTAAATTGGTTCCGCGCGGCAAGGGCGAACGTTGCAGCGTTGCCAGATGGTTACATTTGTTACATTTTTCGTAACTTTTGACCCTCTCTCGTAACATGTGAGTAACTTTTGATTTCTGGGGAATTTTCGTAACTTTTCAATAGCCTTTGTTAAAAATACTAAAGTGGGAACATTAAAAGGCAGAGAGAAAGGGTGAGAACATTAAGTGGGAAAATTAAGGCAAGTAAAATCAATAATTACTTATTTATACAATTAAAATCATATGTCTTTTAAACTTCGTCATTTTTCTACTTCGTGTTTATGGTTTCATACATATAGACCAAGCTCTATATAGTCCCAGACTCACACTAACAAAAAACCTTGGTCAACGTTATTAGTTCTTCAGTTGAGCACCCTTGCTTGTGAGTATTATATTCTTTGCTCGTAACTATATTGACGTGACGCTGGCAAAAATGTCAATAGACAATTGCCACAAAAAAAAAAAAAAAATATTGATGCTAAACGTCATCGCAGTGCTCGGCACTCGCGACATCATGGAATCCGCCGTCACCTGGTGTCGGAATTTCCGGGCGGCGTGGGACGTCATCGTGGTGGTGGCAGCCACCGCACGCAGTGAGTTTTTTGGATTTATATTTATTGTACGAGTCGTACACCAGAACTGATCTGATTGTTGACCATTCTGCTTCATTATTGGTAGAAGCATCAAACTGCTCTTCTTAAACTATAGGTATCTTCCGGTTCGGTTGCAAGCACAGAATATGAGTATTTATTAACTCTTCATCTCACAAAGTAGACAGAAGGCCCCTGGTCTTTCTTCTTAGTTTTGTATTTCCCCTTTATTGTAGGACACGGCTGAAAAATATCGGGAAGATATCTGGATTTTGGTTTCCCCAAATTCTATTGCATAAAACTTTGTCATAAATTGGTATATAATCGGCTTGCCGGCTGTGTGCCGCTCCTCTTTAACGTATATTTCATAATATATTCGTTTTATTCTGAAAATTTCATTGGAACAGAACGTAAAAAGCAGTGAAAATATTAAATAATTTTATTCTGACAATGACATCAATGACATTTGTCTACTTCCACGCACACCAACGCACACATACCTAGACATTTTTTTTATTATAATCTTTTGCTAGTATCCATTTTTCTCAAAAAATGGTGGTCTGAAAATTCTAAAAAATATTTTATAGTGCTAAGGAAACCAATTTCTTCGAATAGGGATTAAAATATAGTGACTTCAAAAAAATGAAATGTTGTCCATTAAAACGCGCCTCTGCATAACTGACATTGGCAAAAGCCTCCTTCAAGCTGCATTTTCGGCCCAATACTAATAAATTTTTTGTTTAATTTTCGTCACCAAAATTATAAATCTACTATTATAAAAAATGCCTTTCACATGGGTACGATCAGTTAGAAGTCCTTATGTCATCCACTTTCAAAAAAATTCGGTGGATCCGTCCTCAGGGGTAACTTTGAGGGCCACTAATTTTGGCCACTTCCTTTTTAAAAATAATGTTCCTGGCGTGACAAAAGACGGAGTTAAACGTGTTGGTCGTAATCGTTTCGCGGTAGAATTCGAGTCTGCACACCATGCAAATAACTGCTTAGCGCACCCTGCACTGGTAACTGCAAATTTTTCAGCAACAGTTCCATCATTCTGTGTCACAAGGATGGGTATTGTGAGGAACATCCAGACGGACTGGTCTATGGAGGAGGTAGTTCTGAATGTGACTGTTCCTATCGGGTTTGGTAGGGTTATTAAGGCCCGCCGACTGAGTAGGAAAGTTTCAGGCGAGAACAATTCCAATCAGTGGGTTCCTACTCAGTCGGTTGTTCTTACCTTTGCCGGTAGGGCACTGCCACCGCACGTTTACTGCTTCTACAACAGTCTTCCTGTTGAGTGTTATCTATACCCGACAATACACTGCAACAATTGCTGTCGTTTTGGGCATGTAAAGGCGCAGTGTAGGTCCAAGCCTCGCTGCTACAAGTGCGCTCAGGAACATGAGGGACTCTCATGTGGAGCGACGATTTTTTCTTGTCTGTTCTGTTCGGGCAATCACTGTGCAAATAATCAGGCTTGTCCAGAGCATCACAGGCAACGAAACATCAAACTTGCGATGTCCCAGGACAATCTGTCGTATATAGAGGCTGCTGCTCGATTTCCAGGTGTTAAAAAATCTTTTGCTGAGTCTGCAAATTCTTCTTCTCCCCCTCGTTCTCATCTCTCCACTTCTCCCAATTCACGTTCTCCATCTCAGCCCCTGTCTGGAATACCTTCTCTCTCGTATTGCAAAACTATTTCTTTACCTCGCAAATCTTATTCTTCTGTATCTTCTTCTGGCAACCTTGGTTACGACAGGTCGGCTCACAACAACATTACCCGGGATCCGCAATCAGTGATGCCCAATGGCTGTGGATTGCAAAATCAAAATGCCCGTAGTGAAGACAACCTTATTGAATTGCTCAAATCTTTTATTGACTTGCTAGTAAACTCTGACTTTGAACCGAACAACATGCGACAAAAATTGTTTAACGTTATTTCTTTATTCCTTTCTCAAAATGGCTCGATCGATTCTGCAATGGAATTGTCGCAGCATTCGCAATAAAAAATCGGACATTATCCAACTTATTAATAAATATAACCCGTTCCTTCTTGCCGTCCAGGAGACGTGGTTGAAGCCTGACTCTATTTTTAGAGTCCCCGGCTTCGCCTGTCTGCGGGACGACAGACGGGATGGACATGGTGGTGCAGCCATTTTGGTTGCCCGATCAGTTACTTATTCTCAAATTCCTATTCCTGCTCACAGCGACTTCATTAGTGCAGTTGCTGTGAGAGTGAATAATATTTCTTTTCTCTCTGTTTATATTTCTGATCCTCATGTGGCTGTAATGCCTGAACTGAGGTCAATTATTTCGGCTCTTCCTACCCCTCGACTGATTTTAGGAGATTTTAATATTCATCACACGTCGTGGGGCTCTTATTATTGTGATTACGTTTCTGGTGTATTCCTTGATATTGTTGATTATTTTGAGTTATGTATCCTTAATGATGGCTCCCCTACGAGGCGTGTCACTTCTTTTCAAGACCCTAGAAGTGCAGTAGATATTTCTTTATCATCAGCCTCAATGTCTTCTAGGCTGTTGTGGCGTATTCTCCTTGCTTCTTTTGGTAGTGATCACTTTCCGATTCATGTATCCTTCCCCGATCCTGTCCCTTCTTTTTCCCCTTCCCCTAGGCTTAAACATCAAGTATCCAAAGCGGACTGGCCTCTGTACAGTCTCAGTTTGGATAGTGAAATTACGCGTATATCTGTCCCTAATGTCAATAACGTAATGGCAGTATACAATGACTTTAAAAATGCTATTACTAGTTCAGCCAATAAAGCCATTCCCCTGAAGAAAAAACATTCTAGTAAAATTCCGCTTCCCCCTTGGTGGGAACCAGATTGTTTTGAATCTGTCAAAAAGCGTAAGGAGGCTGAAGTTTTACTTTCATCGAATTTTAATAGGATTAATTATGATAATTATTTAAAAGTTGCAGCTGATACTTCTAAATTCCTCATAAACAAAAAGAAAATGGGATGGCAAAAGTTTTGCGAGAGTCTTTCGCCGTCCACGCCGTCCTCTTTGGTCTGGAAGGGTATTAAACGATTTCGCGGTGTTTTCTCTCCTGATTCGGCTTTACAATCAAATGACCCTTCCGAATGGATTGAGGCGTTCGCCCTGAAACTTGCTCCTCCTTCTATCCCTTCTCTTGAGGAAGTTACTCCTGTTGTGTCACCCTTGAACCAAGGGCCGGCTAATTTCTTCGATAGTCCTTTTTCTTCTGAAGAATTTTTTACTGCTATTTCTCATCTTAAAGACTCTTCCCCTGGTGTAGATGGAATCCCTTATTCTTTTATTGTGCGCGCTAGTTATGATTCCAAACAGTTTTTTCTTAATATTCTTAATAACATTTTTTTATCAGGCATTCCCCCAGAAGACTGGAAGACCCAAATTATTATTCCCATTCTTAAACCTGGGAAGCCAGGTAATGACCCGTCTGGTTACCGCCCTATTGCCCTTTCTTCCACTTTAGCTAAAATTCTTGAGCATCTTATTAAAAATAGACTAGAGTGGTTAGCTGAAAGTAAAGGTTTATTAGCAAAAAGTCAATTTGGTTTCCGTAAGGGCCTCGGTACTATGGATAGTCTTGCTATATTTACGACTGATGTCCGGGTTGCCTTTTCGAATTGTTATTCTGTTGTTGGCGTTTTTCTGGATATCGCTTCCGCATACGATAACGTTCTTCTTCCTCGTCTGAGGCAAAAACTTCATGATCTGGAGTTCCCAGAGAGGCTGGTGAACTTTACTATAAATTTTCTTCTCTCTAGATCTATATTAATTAGCGTTAATAATACTACTCTGCCGGCTAGGTTAGTATGGAAAGGCCTCCCACAGGGGTCTGTTTTGAGTCCACTTTTGTACAGCCTCTATACTTGCGACTTGGAATTAACGGTAAATCCTTTTTGCAGTGTTCTTCAATATGCTGATGATATCTGTTTATATTCTTCTGTTTCTAATATTCCGGATGCTGTTCCTCGGCTTAACTCAGCACTCAATTATTTAAGCGTTTGGTTAGAGGAGCATGGTTTATCGTTGTCTATTCCCAAAAGTTCGGTCGTAGTTTTTAGTCGTAAAAGACGGGTTCCTGATGTTTCGGTAACATGTAATGGGGTCCAAATTCCGGTGTATGATAGAGTTAAATTTCTAGGGGTTATTTTTGATTCGAAACTATCTGGTATTCATCATTTTAACAACGCCGCCCAGAAATGTGAAAAAAATATTAATATTATTCGTTCTCTTTCTGGTGTGTGGTGGGGTTCCCATCCTTATTGCCAAAAATTAGTGTACAATGCTCTGATCCGTAGCCATCTTGATTACGGATCGTTCCTTCTCGAACCTTGCAATAAGGCTGCCCTAGGTGCCCTAGACAAAATACAGTCGAAAAGTCTTCGTATTGTTATTGGTGCAATGCGATCCTCCCCTGTGAATGCTCTCCAAATCGAATGTGTAGATCCACCTCTTAAATTGAGAAGGCAATATTTATCGGACCGGTTCGTTTTCAAAATTATGCAGTCTGCCACTCATCCTCTTATCCCGAAACTCCTCCTCCTTTCCAGGCTAGTAAATATGATGGTTAAATCAGAGTCGCAGTAGTATTTTATGATATTTTATTCAGATGGTTAACGGTTGATTGTACAGTCTTACGAATAACAACAACTAGGTAGCGTAGCAACCGTCCAACACTTCCTCTCAAGCAACCATTCAACATCCTAATCCCATACAGCATCAAGCAGTCCTAACTAAACCTAAACCAGACACACACCTTTCAAACTTAACACGGGGCAATGGCTTAGTCAAGATATCAGCTATGTAATCTTCAGTCAAGACATACTGTAGCTGAATCAACTAATCATTGATGTATTGACGAACGAAGTTATACCAATTGTCAATATTTTTCGTCCGTCGGTGAGAAACAGGATTATTAGCCAACGTTACGCGGCACTCTGATTGTCCACAAACAGCTTGACGCTCGTTGTGCCCATATTTTTGACAATATAACTGACTAACCTCTGTAGGTATACAGCTTCCTTGGATGCTTCAGATAGCGCAACATGTTCGGCTTCTGCTGTTGTATATAAAGATTATAAAGCCACACAGTATTGCTTTCTGCATTCCCAGGATATAAAATGTGGTCCAAGTTTAAACATGTATCCTGAATATGACTTTCTATTAGTCGGCGCCCCAGTCACTGTCAACCTGTAATTAATTAATGATTAAAGTCTCCAATCGACTTTCGAAATACAAATCATCTAACAAAGACTGGTATCGCAGTTGTTCTTGGCGGTTCAGTTCATTACCATCACCACCCCCTCTGCCAAAACATTACGTAGATCCAATTCAAGCCGGTTTTTTTTTTTTTTTTTTTTTTGCTTGTTTACACTGATCCATACTCCATTAAGTAAAGCATCAATAAACTTCCTCTGAAGCAAGAAAATCGTACCTTCTGTACTCCGTTCGCACTCATGCAGAGACATTGCCAAGCTTCCTCTAAATTCTTCATTTGGAAGTATTTCCTTAAGCCGTCCTGCAATTCTATCTTCGCACGAATATCCTTTACAAAATACGATAAAGCCGTCTAATATAAAGACATATAAAAATATATATTCTTTAAAATATAAACATCTATCAATCTTTGAACGTTTAAATGACATTGACAATAAAACATCATTTAGTCTTCCGCTCAACAAAGTTTTTGGTTTTGTCCGTCTCCAATGAAACCTTGTTGCATATAGACGTTTTCATAAACGGTCTCCGCAAAACTTTCTGGTGGGATCGTGGATCTTCTCTTATTTTGCAGACACTATCATAGCAGTTTAATCCGCTCTGTGCGCCACGTAACCAATTCCTTAAGGAATATCTAGGTTCTGCCTCGTTTTGCACAACAGATTTTCTTGCTTTCTCATCCTGTTCTTGACTACCGGATTCAGTCCTAGAAGCTTAATAAAATTCCGGAGGAACGAACTCAGCTTCCAAACATGCTAATGCACCAGCTGCCTTCGAGCTCTCCGCATCCTATGGCAACTTCATAAGAATCTTCGGTCACAGACGTCGATGAAACTGTCTTAATAGAATTATCCAACTCCCATAGACCTGCAATCTTCTTAGATGTGTCTTTTCCCACTGAACCTGATTCTGCGCCCTTTATGGCAGAATCTTCAGTAAAGACAACGTCTCGTCCTGCTTCACCCTTTGGAAAAGGTAATCCATGTGCCTTTCCTCTTGACAAACAAGTGACACACAGCTCCCTTACCCTTATTCCTCCAACTTCGATGTCCGGAAGCTTGCATAAATCATTCTGACTTACATGCCCAAGCTGTCCTGGCCTAAGTGACAATGAGTACTCAGCTTGAACCGTAGCCGAAGCCCCTTCTACAATAGGAAAACAGTCATCCAAATCATAGATATACCAGAGACTTCACTAGCAGTAACCACAAGCTTACTCACAACTTAGCCTATCGACTGGTGAAACATCTTACAACCATTAGAATCAAATATCACTTTCCAACCATTCTGAACCAACTTAGATATGGACAATAGATTAACTTTTAATTTCAGCACAAAGGAACAGTTTTGTATTGAAAACAAAACTCCTTTTAAATTTACCACAATATTGCCCTTACCTATGCTTGTCATCTTGTCATTATTCGCACATGTCACAACATTCTTATCAGTAACAGTACAGTCGCTAAACTAATGTTTTTAAAACTTATGTGATGCGAGGCTCCACTAAGTATCCAAATATCACGCCGAGGGGTTGAAGGACTCGTGTACCGACAGTGAACTGCATAAAGCAACTTTCTTCAACTTCGTAGAAACCGTTGATATGCCTTCTCCGTCTAAATCCTTAATCAACTTCGGGCAGTCATATTTCTTGTGACCTATCATGCCACATTTAAAACATTTGAAGTTTTGTACTGAACGCTGAGATTGTTTCCATGCCACTAACGCAGAATTACCATTCGAGGAATCATTAGAAGAGCTCTGACTGGAGTCTTCTTGTAGAAGCTTTTGCCGAACGTTTTCCGAGGTGAGTTTCATTCCTGAGTGCTCTAAAGCCATACGTAACGGTCTGTATTCATCAGGCAAACCCCTTAAAAGTACCACAGCAATCAAATCATCGTCGAAACTCTGGTTAATCTCCTTCAGTTTCTGAGAGTGACTCATGACAGCCGCCACATACTCATGCATCGAATTATGCTTTTCCAAGTGCTCATCTAAAAGTGAATTCATAAGACTTATTCGCCTATTGATCCCTTTATCCTCGAAAATTCCTGCTAGCGCGTCCCACACTTCCTTAGCAGATGTCAAATTCTGTACATACGGGTAGAGATGGGACTCCAAGTGCAGACAAATAATAGTAAATGCCCCTTGATCCTTCTCATGTTCTCCAGAATCATCTGTTTGTCTGGTCTGAGGTTTTAGGTAGCGTTGACGTAAATTTGAAACATTTTTCTCGAATTAGTAACATTTTTATTGCGAATTTCCATGACGAGTAATCCTCAAGCCCGCTCAATTTAGGAACAGAAAATTTGGCGTTCTGGGCCATGACCTGATGGTTAAATCAGAGTCGCAGTAGTATTTTATGATATTTTATTCAGATGGTTAACGGTTGATTGTACAGTCTTACGAATAACAACAACTAGGTAGCGTAGCAACCGTCCAACAAAATACCTCCAGTTACTGGTTCCACAAGAACAGCCCCTGTCTTGTTAAAAGTTTCCTAAAATATACTCTGCTTCCCTGCCCAGTATATAATTGCAGGCTTAATCCAATATTTGAGACTCCATATGAAGCAATTATGTTTCGCCCTAGTATTATAATTGACTTAGGGATAGATAAAGATTCTGTTTGTGCGAATTCTCTTTTAAATAAAGCTATTGATAAGCACTGGCCTAATTGGATCTCAGTTGTCTGATCAGGGCCCGGTGGGGTCAGCTGTGTGGATCCCTAGATTTAATGTTATTTTAAGTTTTAAATTACCTTCTTTCTCTTCTGTATTCACGGGCGAGGCGTTAGCGATTTTAGAATCTCTTAAGTATATAGAATCGCATAATCTAAATTATTGTGTTGTATTTACTGATTCTAAAAGTTCTCTGCAGGCTATCTTAGCTAATCAATTGCGCGCTAATGTTAAATTTCCAGTTATTCTAGAAATAAAACGTGTTCTTTATCGCCTATCTAGTCGTGGTGTTGGGGTCTCATTGGCCTGGATACCCAGTCACGTGGGTATTCGCGGTAATGAGACTGCAGATCAGTGTGCCAAGGATGCGGTAGTTAGTGGCTGCCTCTCAGCATACAGATGCTACTCTCACGATTTGGTCTCTTTAGCAAAGGTTCATCTCGATGATGAGTGGTTCGTAGAATGGGCTCGATGCAGGCAATCTAAAGGTTTGCATTACTCTGACATTCAGGACAATATTCCGGTAAAGCCTTGGTTTTTTCGATATCGTGATGCAAATAAAAAAGTGACTTCCTCCATATGCCGGTTACGTTTGGGACACTCGTGTACCCCCGTCTTTCTTTTTAAAATTCACGTTAAAAATAACTCTTTGTGTGAATGTGGGTTGGATGAAGGTAATTTGGATCATTTATTTTTTGAATGCAATAGACTTTCTTCATCTCTCTATGATCTTCTTCCTCCATTCATCCCTCGCCCTGTAAATTTCAAGTCTCTTCTTCGTTTAGTTTTCTCTCCATTTATCTCTATTTTAAGTGACTTTATGAAAAATAATAGTATTCATCTTTAGTTTTCCCTTTTGTCTCATTTATCTTTTATATCATTGACTCATTACGTTGTATATAACAGCATTCTGATTTGTTTACCTATTGGCCGTTTTGTTTTGTTTACTTTCATAAATTAATATTCTTGCTTTTTTCAAAACTTGACTTGACATCAAGCAGAATTAAAACGCGCCTCACAACTGACATTGGCAAAAGCCTCGAGCTGTCATTCTTGGCTTATAATAATAATAAAATTGTTCGTGAAATTCGAAAAATCAAAATGCCGGGTAATTGGCTCCGCGCCGCAAGGGCTAGCATGGAGACCATCTTGGAAATGATAACAGCGGCGTACGGTGAGTTTTTTTGATTTACAACAACAATCTCATCGGGCCTTGACTTGACCCATTTCATTTCATTTCATTTCATTTCATCCACAAACACGTTGATGTAACCACTGCCAACTGTTATCGGAGGCTAGGTTTCGTAATGCCTTGATCACACGTACCGCCAGGTTTAGACGAAGCCAGCGCTGGCTTCTTATTGGCCTCGTGTAAACAGTTTTTCAAGACAAGCCAGCGCTGGCTGCCAGCACTGGCGGGAATAGAGCGCCGGCCTATTTTTCAAGCCAGTGACCCCCGCCCGCGTTTCCCGCAACCCCCGCGCCAGTGTGAGGCCGCGTGTAGCCGCACCGCGCCAGTCGCTGGCGAATATCCACTATGCTCACCACAAGAATTATCCAGGAATGAAATGAACCCAGTTGGCCTCATAATAAAGTGGAACAAACAGAATAGCCTACAC
Source organism: Apotomis betuletana (assembly GCA_932273695.1). Lineage (NCBI taxonomy): Eukaryota > Metazoa > Arthropoda > Insecta > Lepidoptera > Tortricidae > Apotomis > Apotomis betuletana. The sequence goes on from OW026310.1 coordinate 4,460,043, forward strand.
CTTATTTAATTGTAGTGGTAAATGTATGATATTGTTTTCAGTGATCGCCAGGGACCCGTACCTACAGCAGAGAGTTGCGGCGCTGATAAGAAATCGTGGACGAAACCAGTGATTGTAAATCATTGACATACCACGCCTCGTAATAAAGTGGAACAAACAGAATAGCCTACACCTTATTTAATTGTAGTGGTAAATGTATGATAATGTTTTCAGTGATCGCCAGGGACCCGTACCTACAGCAGAGAGTTGCGGCGCTGATACGAAATCGGGGAAGAAACCAGTGATTGTAAATCATTGACATACCACGCCTCGTAATAAAGTGGAACAAACAGAATAGCCTACACCTTATTTAATTGTAGTGGTAAATGTATGATATTGTTTTCAGTGATCGCCAGGGACCCGTACCTACAGCAGAGAGTTGCGGCGCTGATAAGAAATCGTGGACGAAACCAGTGATTGTAAATCATTGACATACCACGCCTCGTAATAAAGTGGAACAAACAGAATAGCCTACACCTTATTTAATTGTAGTGGTAAATGTATGATATTGTTTTCAGTGATCGCCAGGGACCCGTACCTACAGCAGAGAGTTGCGGCGCTGATAAGAAATCGTGGACGAAACCAGTGATTGTAAATCATTGACATACCACGCCTCGTAATAAAGTGGAACAAACAGAATACCCTACACCTTATTTAATTGTAGTGGTAAATGTATGATATTGTTTTCAGTGATCGCCAGGGACCCGTACCTACAGCAGAGAGTTGCGGCGCTGATAAGAAATCGTGGACGAAACCAGTGATTGTAAATCATTGACATACCACGCCTCGTAATAAAGTGGAACAAACAGAATAGCCTACACCTTATTTAATTGTAGTGGTAAATGTATGATATTGTTTTCAGTGATCGCCAGGGACCCGTACCTACAGCAGAGAGTTGCGGCGCTGATAAGAAATAGGGGAAGAAACCAGTGATTGTAAATCATTGACATACCACGCCTCGTAATAAAGTGGAACAAACAGAATAGCCTACACCTTATTTAATTGTAGTGGTAAATGTATGATATTGTTTTCAGTGATCGCCAGGGACCCGTACCTACAGCAGAGAGTTGCGGCGCTGATAAGAAATCGTGGACGAAACCAGTGATTGTAAATCATTGACATACCACGCCTCGTAATAAAGTGGAACAAACAGAATAGCCTACACCTTATTTAATTGTAGTGGTAAATGTATGATATTGTTTTCAGTGATCGCCAGGGACCCGTACCTACAGCAGAGAGTTGCGGCGCTGATAAGAAATCGTGGAAGAAACCAGTGATTGTAAATCATTGACATACCACGCCTCGTAATAAAGTGGAACAAACAGAATAGCCTACACCTTATTTAATTGTAGTGGTAAATGTATGATATTGTTTTCAGTGATCGCCAGGGACCCGTACCTACAGCAGAGAGTTGCGGCGCTGATAAGAAATCGTGGACGAAACCAGTGATTGTAAATCATTGACATACCACGCCTCGTAATAAAGTGGAACAAACAGAATAGCCTACACCTTATTTAATTGTAGTGGTAAATGTATGATATTGTTTTCAGTGATCGCCAGGGACCCGTACCTACAGCGAAGAGTTGCGGCGCTGATAAGAAATCGTGGAAGAAACCAGTGATTGTAAATCATTGACATACCACGCCTCGTAATAAAGTGGAACAAACAGAATAGCCTACACCTTATTTAATTGTAGTGGTAAATGTATGATATTGTTTTCAGTGATCGCCAGGGACCCGTACCTACAGCAGAGAGTTGCGGCGCTGATAAGAAATCGTGGACGAAACCAGTGATTGTAAATCATTGACATACCACGCCTCGTAATAAAGTGGAACAAACAGAATAGCCTACACCTTATTTAATTGTAGTGGTAAATGTATGATAATGTTTTCAGTGATCGCCAGGGACCCGTACCTACAGCAGAGAGTTGCGGCGCTCATACGAAATCGAGGAAGAAACCAGTGATTGTAAATCATTGACATACCACGCCTCGTAATAAAGTGGAACAAACAGAATAGCCTACACCTTATTTAATTGTAGTGGTAAGTGTATGATATTGTTTTCAGTGATCGCCAGGGACCCGTACCTACAGCAGAGAGTTGCGGCGCTGATAAGAAATCGTGGACGAAACCAGTGATTGTAAATCATTGACATACCACGCCTCGTAATAAAGTGGAACAAACAGAATACCCTACACCTTATTTAATTGTAGTGGTAAATGTATGATATTGTTTTCAGTGATCGCCAGGGACCCGTACCTACAGCAGAGAGTTGCGGCGCTGATAAGAAATCGTGGACGAAACCAGTGATTGTAAATCATTGACATACCACGCCTCGTAATAAAGTGGAACAAACAGAATAGCCTACACCTTATTTAATTGTAGTGGTAAATGTATGATATTGTTTTCAGTGATCGCCAGGGACCCGTACCTACAGCAGAGAGTTGCGGCGCTGATAAGAAATCGTGGACGAAACCAGTGATTGTAAATCATTGACATACCACGCCTCGTAATAAAGTGGAACAAACAGAATAGCCTACACCTTATTTAATTGTAGTGGTAAATGTATGATATTGTTTTCAGTGATCGCCAGGGACCCGTACCTACAGCAGAGAGTTGCGGCGCTCATAAGAAATCGTGGACGAAACCAGTGATTGTAAATCATTGACATACCACGCCTCGTAATAAAGTGGAACAAACAGAATAGCCTACACCTTATTTAATTGTAGTGGTAAATGTATGATATTGTTTTCAGTGATCGCCAGGGACCCGTACCTACAGCAGAGAGTTGCGGCGCTGATAAGAAATCGTGGACGAAACCAGTGATTGTAAATCATTGACATACCACGCCTCGTAATAAAGTGGAACAAACAGAATAGCCTACACCTTATTTAATTGTAGTGGTAAATGTATGATATTGTTTTCAGTGATCGCCAGGGACCCGTACCTACAGCAGAGAGTTGCGGCGCTGATAAGAAATCGTGGACGAAACCAGTGATTGTAAATCATTGACATACCACGCCTCGTAATAAAGTGGAACAAACAGAATAGCCTACACCTTATTTAATTGTAGTGGTAAATGTATGATATTGTTTTCAGTGATCGCCAGGGACCCGTACCTACAGCAGAGAGTTGCGGCGCTGATAAGAAATCGTGGACGAAACCAGTGATTGTAAATCATTGACATACCACGCCTCGTAATAAAGTGGAACAAACAGAATAGCCTACACCTTATTTAATTGTAGTGGTAAATGTATGATAATGTTTTCAGTGATCGCCAGGGACCCGTACCTACAGCAGAGAGTTGCGGCGCTCATACGAAATCGGGGAAGAAACCAGTGATTGTAAATCATTGACATACCACGCCTCGTAATAAAGTGGAACAAACAGAATACCCTACACCTTATTTAATTGTAGTGGTAAATGTATGATATTGTTTTCAGTGATCGCCAGGGACCCGTACCTACAGCAGAGAGTTGCGGCGCTGATAAGAAATCGTGGACGAAACCAGTGATTGTAAATCATTGACATACCACGCCTCGTAATAAAGTGGAACAAACAGAATAGCCTACACCTTATTTAATTGTAGTGGTAAATGTATGATATTGTTTTCAGTGATCGCCAGGGACCCGTACCTACAGCAGAGAGTTGCGGCGCTGATAAGAAATCGTGGACGAAACCAGTGATTGTAAATCATTGACATATCACGCCTCGTAATAAAGTGGAACAAACAGAATAGCCTACACCTTATTTAATTGTAGTGGTAAATGTATGATATTGTTTTCAGTGATCGCCAGGGACCCGTACCTACAGCAGAGAGTTGCGGCGCTGATAAGAAATCGTGGACGAAACCAGTGATTGTAAATCATTGACATACCACGCCTCGTAATAAAGTGGAACAAACAGAATAGCCTACACCTTATTTAATTGTAGTGGTAAATGTATGATATTGTTTTCAGTGATCGCCAGGGACCCGTACCTACAGCAGAGAGTTGCGGCGCTGATAAGAAATCGTGGACGAAACCAGTGATTGTAAATCATTGACATACCACGCCTCGTAATAAAGTGGAACAAACAGAATAGCCTACACCTTATTTAATTGTAGTGGTAAATGTATGATATTGTTTTCAGTGATCGCCAGGGACCCGTACCTACAGCAGAGAGTTGCGGCGCTGATAAGAAATCGTGGACGAAACCAGTGATTGTAAATCATTGACATACCACGCCTCGTAATAAAGTGGAACAAACAGAATAGCCTACACCTTATTTAATTGTAGTGGTAAATGTATAATAATGTTTTCAGTGATCGCCAGGGACCCGTACCTACAGCAGAGAGTTGCGGCGCTGATACGAAATCGGGGAAGAAACCAGTGATTGTAAATCATTGACATACCACGCCTCGTAATAAAGTGGAACAAACAGAATAGCCTACACCTTATTTAATTGTAGTTGTAAATGTATGATATTGTTTTCAGTGATCGCCCAGGACCCAATAATACAGCGGAGAGTTGCGGCGATCTTTCGCCATCGGGGAAGAATCCAGTAAGGCTACTCCGATGTTAAAAATTCGACCGTCGTATAGTGGCGTCCCTCTCGATCGTCTGTCTTAATATATATGGGTAAACGGGACAACACTATACGCCGGCGTGGGTCAAAATGTTGGTTGTGATTTCTGCTTTGAGGATATTTTAATTCCCTAAATGTAGCCTTCGTATATAGATGAGTCAATCCAAAATAAATACAATATCTATATAGCCTTCAGCTTTAATTCTTCTCCACTGGAAGATGATGATTACATATTTTGTCCGTAATTTATAGTGACACAATAATTGGTCTAATTGGTAACAATTCAAGCTTAATACGAGTAATGGACACATACTCATTCAAAATAAAAATAAAAAACGTGTTTTTAGGGTTCCGTACCTCAAAAGGAAAAAACGGAACCCTTATAGGAAAATTGTTTTGAACGAGATCTAGTAAGTAATTTTTTTTTAATATTTTAATACCTAACTTTGCACCTAATTTATATGGGGCGCTATACATACCAGGTGCAAACTTAACTTAACCACTTAGGGATGGAAAGTGTTTGTACGGACCCTCGGTGCGCGAGTCCGACTCGCACTTGGCCGGTTTTTTTTTTGTAGTGACGCTTTAAATGCTTGCTTACTTAGCCAACAGATTCAAACTTGAAAACAATTTTATTTAAGACTAATATGGACTTAAGGACCATGCATGATTAAATTAATTCATCTTTAATATTATTAAATACATTCGTATTCGTAATAATTAATCGTGTTTCATAAAATAAAATCTTTTATTTTTATATTTTTAAGCAGTTGTAATTTTGAGGTTATATTCACGCACCAAAAAGTTTGGTTTACTCGGCTAATTCCGAATGGCGGGTAATTCCGAAAATTACAGATATCTATTAAACGGGGGTAACATTTTTTGCGCTAGCAACACTTCCTCAGATAGGTACTATACACTTCTACAGTAAGAAGTGTTGCTAGCGCAAAAAATGTTACCCCGTTTATTAGATATCAGTAATTTTCGGAATTACCCGCCATTCGGAATTACCCGAGTACCTACACCTATCAATAAAAATGACTATAAACCTCCATTGACAAACATCGTGATTGGCTGTTTAGGGGTTTCCAAAGTAAATTAAAACAATTTTACTTTAGTCCCTAGAGATTAATAAGGAGCTTTAGTCCCGATATGCAGAGACTAAAGTAACATTTTTTTTTGCTAGGGTGGTCCTTATTTTTCGATTTTTGAAAAGTAAAAGGGGCACCTCATCAAATCGTTATTTAGTATGAGTTATTTCCACATTATTTTCATTTCATTTTTTTATCAAGTTTTAGAGGTCGCTACCGAAGGTCAAAGTTTTGAAAAAAATTGAAAAAATAGCAATTTTATGAATCGAGCCAACTGTTTATTCCTGCGTTTTTATTATTAATTTTGGACTTTTTAAATGAAATCAAGTGATATTGCCTAATATTGATGCACTATCGCGACTTCCACCCCCTTCTCGCACCGCCGCGACGCGACCGCGTGGAACGATTCTCAGCACATTTTCGTTACTCTGAGAGTGTGTACGTCATACTCTGGCGTATCGTTGTGAAGTGTCGGAATGGCGTCTACAAGCATTGGCATGAGCGTGTCAACGAGAAATACAATTCACATCTTCAAAATGCAGCAGCTATTATGACCACAGTCAACAAAAAAACTTACAGAGAGAGGCTCAGAATTTAAAGAATGAAGAAAACTTCCAAAAACGCCATAACGCGAAGTAAAAACGAAACTGACAAGACTTTCACACATTTAAATAAAACAATTTAAGCAGATTATATCGCGTATATGAATTATTTGTGCCTCTCTGACGTTTCGGTAGCTTTCCAGTTACCGTTGTCAAAGGTTGACTGAGAAACACACATTTTTTCTTAAACAAAGTTACATTTGTGCATGCTATCCATTTTATAAATATGAATTAAAAATAAAGGTGTACATACTTGCCAGATAGGCCTAATGTGTTAAGACAGTTACACTTTTGCGAGATATTTATTAAATAAAATAATTAATGCCCTTCTGCATTAATTATTTTATTTAATAAATATCTACCAGCGGTTCACTATAAGGCTTACTGAGGAGAAATAACAGCCCAAAGAAAACTCCCAGATCGCCTTATTACTATGATATACTTTTAAACAAATACTCTACATATACTACTTTTATCCCTAATTTGTTTACACCGTTCGAGGCCCAGGGTTTCCATTCTTGTGACTTGCTTGATCCTTGATAAGATGTACAACAGGATCCCAAGCCGGCGGTAATGAGTAACCATCTTCTCTATTGAAATTGGGATATTGTTTGATTTGAATAGCCTCACGCAACATTCAGCGAAAATATCGTTTCTCTCTGGCAAAGATTGAAGTATTATCAAACTTTATTTAATGGTTTGGTTTGTCCATGCCATGGTCACAGACTGCAGACCTGTGCGACAACAACGGTGTTTGACATCTGCTACATGCTCCATAACCCGTGTAGCTATACTAAGTTTCGTTTGGCCAATGTATGACAGACCACACTCACAGTCCAGTTTGTAAACACCAGCACTCTGCAGAGGAATGCTGCTCTTCACGGGCCTCAGGTACTGAGACATCTTCTTCATCGGCTTGAAATATGTTTTAATGGAAGCCCGTTTCAAGATGTTTCCAATCCTATCCTATCTAAGTTTTCATCTACATCTAGCAGTGAAAATACCATTCCAACACCTGACATGAACCAGGAAGCAGGGCCTTCAACACTCCCAGTCTTACTTTTAGACAGAAACAGTATTTGCTTTTAATAGTAAAACAATCCGGAAAAGTACCCTAACACCCAAAAATCCACCCTTTTATCATATTTTGGTAATTTTAGTATGTATTAAAATGGATACCTTATTGTGTAGTTGATAATAATATCTGTTTTAGAGAATGTAACTGCACTTATTACCACTTTATGAAGTTTTTTTTCCAATAAATCTGATTTTTTATGTAATATGTTTGTTTAGTTATTTTTCACAAAGTTTAAGCTCTGGTAGCGACCCCTAATTTTTGTCCAAAAATTATGAAAAAAATACTGTTACCGATTCTTATGTTAAATAATCAATAGAAAAGGTGCCCCGTTAAAAAATCTAAATTAATTTTTTTTTTGCCATATTAGGACCACATTTGTCTCTGTACAAGTGCAAGCGGGTGGGTTGGGCCGCCGCCGCATCGCGCGGAGGCAGATTGGCCTGCGCGGCAGAGAAACGGCCGCAGAGCGGGAGGCGCGGCGTGCCGCGCGCCATTATATGCGCGGGGTGCGGTCGCGCCGCCGCCGCCGTTAACGGTAAGTCTCTTGTAGTCAGCCATGTTTGTTTAATAATGGGAACAATTTAACCCTTTGACCGCCAAAGACGGCAAATCACGTCATCGGGATTTCGTGCCACTGACGCCAACGACGCCTATTGACGTCAAAAATTTCAATGGCCAAAAACATGCTAATTCAAACCACTATCTGTGTTTTTCAATCTCTGTTGATTTTGGAGCAACTTTTTTTTTTTAGGTTTTGGCGTCAGTGGCACGGTGAATTGCTTTGCCGCTTGGCGCTCTAAGGGTAACGCTCACCAAAATGGCTTTTATACCCTAAAACTAAATTCCAAATAAAATGAATTGCCTTCATATAAATTAAACCCACTCTATACAGTGCTCCCCAAATTAAATCATTTTGTATTCCAAAATCGATATACATTACACCAGAATAATTTTACATTGAGTCCGTATATCTTTTTGCTACCCGAAATGGATTTTTTGCTCACCAAATATTGTTTTCATAAAACATCAAAATTATTACCCAAAATTGCAGTCTATTTTGCTTTAGTGTAATCAAATTATCTAACCTTTAGTCAAAATATATTACTGTCTATCTAAAATTACAATTGCTTCCCTTTATTTCTTAACCCCGCAATCCGCCCCGCGCCCCGCGTTTCATTTTTTGAAAAAAAAATAGTGTTTCAGCTAGGTAACCATCTAATCCTGATCACCTTTCAGAGCAGATCCGACAATTCTTGAAAGAATTCTTCAAGATTCTTGGCAATGTATACTGTGAGATACAAACAACTTTAGGCGATTGCAGTTAGTGGCAATTAGTGCAAATCGAAATTAAAATCTGAGACAATCCAAAGACAAACATTTACAATTATACATTCATCATTATGTTTTGTTCCCGAATAAATGTTTTTGTTTGTTTATTATCCAGCCTCCGGCTCCCCTGCCCCCCGCGCCGTGGCCGCCGCCCGCGCCGCCAGCGCCGCCTGGATGCGACGAGCTGCCGCCGCTCCCTCCGGTTAGTACTTACTTTACTTTTTATATTTACACGTTAGCGAGGGGAATATATACCCCTGATACCGAGCAGAGGGCGGAGGTTAAGGCCTAATCCGAAAACTGTTCGTTTGTCTCCCATACAAGTATGTTTCCTTTTGCCAACCAAACCGAAGTATCGACTGATGTTTGGTAGTAACACATCTAATTAACTAACGTTACTAACTGCCAATATATGTATGAATTGGTAGTAACATCGAGAGTAAGCTATGTGCAGTATACCTAAATAAAACAAAAATAACAATATTGGAGTCTCCTAATGACTATTAAATTTATTACCCACTAGCTGTGCCCCGCGGTGTTACCCGCTCATCCCACGGGAACACTAAATTTATTCGGGATAAAAAGTATCCTATGTCCTTCCCCAGGACTGAAACTATCTATATACCAAATTTCATCTAAATCGGTTCAGCGGTTTAAGCCTGAAGAGGTAACAGACAGACAGACAGACAGACAGACACACTTTCGCATTTATAATATTAGTAAGTATGGATGAAACTATCTATATACCAAATTTCATCTCAATCGGTTCAGCGGTTTAAGCGTGAAGAGGTAACAGACAGACAGACAGACAGACAGACAGACAGACAGACAGACAGACAGACAGACAGACAGACAGACAGACAGACAGACAGACAGACAGACAGACAGACAGACAGACAGACACACTTTCGCATTTATAATATTAGTATGGATGGATAGTATGGATATATAGTAATATAGTATATATAGTATATAAATTACAATAAACTTTCACAATTTTACTTTCGTAACAGCAAAGAACCAAAAAACAAATGACAACAATAATGGCAGCAATTCGAACCTCCGTCAAGACGAATGTTTTTTTTTTTTCTAAATCATAGACAAACGAATGTATCCATATTCTCATGTCACTCGAGATCAAATGTCGTGCGGTTTTTATAAAAAAACACTGAATTGACGTTTCGTATCGATAACAATATTAATATCTATGGATACTAGAATAGAGACCAACTTGTGTTTTGACAGTTGTTCCTAATTTAAACTCGTAACCTTACAAAAATCGGTACTGTAATAACATTACAGTACAGATTTTACCTACTACCACAGACAAAAAAAATCTCATAGTAAAATTGGTTGCAATAATGCTGGTCTTTTCCTACGATTTCTGAACGCATTTTAGAGCACTAATGATATGTGCGTAGATAAATTAAATTATTGGTAAGTTTTTGAGATATAGGGTCCAAAAAGTATCGATTTATAATGAATCATTAGTTCATTACCTAACACGCAGTTTATTATAGTAGAGTTGTTAGTCCGCTGTTTTCTAACATAATTGTGCGCATCGGGTTACAAGCATAAAATTTCTACCACAGATAGTGTTCCACGGTGATTATTTTCAGATGTGATGTGGAGGGAAGTCAGATTCATCCCCTGTGAGGCGGGAGAGCGGAGTGAATAGGGCCAAGTATAACTCTTTTCTTTCTTTATTGCTGGTCAGTTAAGTCTACCAGGACGTGTTTGGTATCGTTTCCGTGTAAACCAAATATGAGAAATTATTTTTTTATGTTATTTTTGTATAGTTCTATATAAAAATATGGGTATATGGCCGAAAAGGTAAAAGTCACAACAAATTTTTTTTATTCAGTGAGGTAAATTAGTTTAATTTCGTGAACATTTTCAAATTATAATTATTATTTTAAAAAGCTCATTAAATCTAGTTTCTAAAAATATATGCATGTTGGGCACTTCTCATACAAACAGTAGCTTAAAATATATCTTTACGTCGGCGTAACCAACGTAAATCTCCGAACGCATGCTATTTCGCTTCATTAAATACATCAAATAATGATTATTAACATGCTTTTACATATAATAGGTCCATTTCTATTTTTGGTTTATATAAATGACTTACCATCTATAGTAGATAATCTTTGTAATATAGTACTATTTGCTGACGATACATCATTAATTTTCAAGGTTCACCGGAAATCAACCGACTATGCGGAAATTAATGGCACACTAGAGAAAGTACTTAACTGGTTTACTACTAATAATCTTCTATTAAATGCCAAGAAGACTAAATGTGTTAGATTTGCTTTACCGAATGTTACGGCGGTAGATTCTACTATATTACTAAATGGTGAATGTTTAGAAATAGTGAATAAGGCATTATTCTTAGGTATAACATTGGACAGTAATTTGCAATGGAGTCCACATATAGCAGTGCTTGCAGGTAAATTAAGTTCAGCGGCGTACGCCGTTAGGAAAATCAGACAATTGAGTAATGTTGATACAGCTCGCTTAGTTTATCATAGTTATTTTCATAGTGTCATGTCATATGGTATTCTGGTTTGGGGCAAAGCAGCTGACATTCAGACTATATTTGTGCTACAAGAAAGAGCCATTCGTTCTATATATAACCTAAATTCTCGTGACTCCTTAAGAGACATTTTCAAAGATATAAACATCTTAACTGTAGCGTCCCAATATATTTATGAGAGTATTATGTATGTTATTAGAAACCTAGATTCATTTACAAAAAATTCCGATGTCCACAGTTTTAACACTAGAAATAAAAATAAAATTGCTATTAGAAAGTTTCGTGTTCGTAAAGTAAGTAAATCATTTTTAGGCCAATGTATTCATTTTTATAACAAGTTACCTGATCATGTTTTAAAATTAGCCTTTCCATCTCTCAAAAATTATTAAAAAAAAACTCTAATGTCAAAAGCATATTATACAGTAGAGGACTATCTGACAGACAAAAATGCATGGCCTGAACCAGAAACCGCGTAGCTGACTCCTTCTTAGATTGTACCTAACTAGTTTAAGGGACACAGTTCTAATAAGAAAGCATATCAAACGTACATAAATTGTGATAAGCCGTCTGGCTTTCTTGTAGTTTCTATTTTATTCTTACACTTTTCCTCACTTATGTCTTAAAATACACTTTTAATATGTTTTCTTGTAGAACTACGTATAGTTAAGTTCATATCATTGTAATAGTTAAGTACTTATGCTTTCTGAAAAAATGACTGACTGTTGAGTTTCTTTCGGCGTTTCTTCTCAACAGTGGTCTCCTCTTGTGAAATGCCGGTAGACTCAGACATGTAAAAGTGCCCTTGTGGCCTACTTGCAGAATAAAGTTCATTATTTCATTTCATTATATATATATATATATATATATATATATATTTTGTATTTATGTATGTGTATAGCAATGCATATGTGTGTATGTATATTGTTAATTTATATATCAAACTTATTGACTTTTGTCTCGTTTTATGTTTTTAGACACGGCTTTTTATGATCCTGCACCAACTGCTAGTTTCTGTTTGGCCCTATGGTTGACTGGTAGAGAATGCCTTATGGCATTAAGTCCGCCATTTGTACTTTTACTTTTGTATTTTGTGCAATAAAGTTTAAATAAATAAATAAATATGCGGTGACTTTAATATTGATATCTTGAAAAGAACAAGACACTCGGTAGAATTTATATTTTTATTATTATTTTTGTATAGATAATATTATACATGATGTGCGAGGCGGCAAGTCGGAGGTTATTGAACTTTGCCATTTCTGACCACACTGCACAAATCCTAAACTGTCCAATAAAACCTACATGTTTGCTTTCACACTGGTTCATCACCAAGAGAGACCTGCACGTCTAGCATAACTCGACTCATGTCGCGCGAGATAGCATCATCCGTCACTATCTCATAGTACTGTACAGATAGAGACAGGTAGGATATCTCGCGCGAGAAAGAGTCGCGTGTCAAAGTTATGCTAGACGCGCTGAGCAATGTCAATATTAAAAAAAAATCAGAATGTATACAAGAACCCACTTTTAATGATGTGTATGTAGCCAACAATCCAAACGACGCATTTAACCGATTCAGTGACGATTTTGAACTGTGGATTACCAAAGGACTCAGAAAATGTAGCAAGCGGAAGAGAAGGTTATTGTGGAACCTGCGACTAAATCCGACTACTAATAACAAGACATATTTTAAGCAATACTCCCATTGCATCGATTAAAAAAAGTCATTCGGAGATTAATACTGGTTACGAGGTCGTCAAAAGCCCTCACCGTATTGCACAAATATTTAATGCCTGCTGCCATTATGCTGCTGACACTTGTCAACCATCGACCAGTTATATTTATTGGATTTTGAAGGCAGAAAATGGTGAACTGTCATGTCAAACTATTTAAAAACTGATTTTGGAAAATCCAGTGTGAGAAGAAATGAAAAAGCTGCAGTTTGTAGGGTCTTATAGTATAGACTCAAAAAGCTGCTCAGAGTTGATGCATTCAGAAAAACGCATAAGAAACAAAGATGTTGCCAAGTAAAAAAAAAATTAACAAAAAAAAGAACCGACTTCAGTAAAACTAAAAAGCCGAAAATAACCCGTTCAAGTACAGATTACATTTGACTCACCCTTTGAAATCGATCCCAAACCACTCAGTTATTATATTTATATATTAAAGTTTACGTGAGGTTTGGCACCGACTTCTTTTTTTTTCTTTTTCGATCTCGTCATCCGATCTTCACCAAAATTTTATGGGACCAACTTTGAGATGTCTATTCATGAACCTAAAAAGAATTTTCCAAATCGACTCATAAATGACGGAGTTATGAGGTAACAAACATAAAAAAAAAAAAAAAAAAAACATACAACCGAACTGAGAACTCCCTCCTTTTTTTGAAGTCGGTTAAAAATAAAATAAATTCATCTAGTTTTTCTGTAGAATAAGTGCTTTTGCATCACTGAATTAAAGACGATTCATTTACTACTTTTATTCAATATTTTTATTGATTTTATTTTTATTTTCTTCGGGTTTCGCCACTAAAATAAAACAATTCAAACGGATTTTATCACATTTATTCATAATTTGTGCCTTTCTGACGTTTTTGGCACAGAAAATTTGTGTTTTTCTCAGTCAAAGACAGTTGCCGAAACGTCAGGAGGCTCAAACAACGAACACGCGATATAATCCATTTAAATCGTCTTATTGAAACAAAATAATTGTTTAGAAACGATAGAATTGTTCAATTGATACCCTATTCTATGGTGAATAAGTTGAAAAGTCGTTGGGTAAGTCTAATATCTCACAAAATACAATGATTCCACCAAAATAAGTAAAATACCTAATTGAAAAGTTTGCATAAAATTATCCTTAAATCAATTGAGAGCTTTCAATTTTATAGAAAAACTGATTTTTAGGGTTTAAATTAAAAAAACATTTTCACCAATTTGGGCACTAATGTATTGGGAATAACTTGATAAGTCGTTGGGCAGTATGTTGATAAGTCTTATATCTCTCAAAATACAATAATTCTACCAAAATAAGTAAAATAATTGAAAAGATTGCATAAAATTACCCTTAAATCAAGTTATAAGTACCTACTAGTTTTAGTTGAAAACAGATTTTGGAGAAAATATCAAACTTTAAAATCGCCGCCCTGTAAAATTGCCATTTTGGACTTATGAAGTTCTTCACGCCATGCACGGATATATTAGTTCGCTTTACTCTCGCGTGTTGTTACGTTTGTGATGTTTGCTTAGTTTGCAATAACATGCTATAATAACATGTTCCATAGTTTCCGTATAAATTATCCAAACAATTCCAATCGTGATATTATTATTGTTAGTCAAACTAAAAGGCATAAGGAACTTCCTCCTAGCGGAAGCGATTTTATTGTTTTCCGTAGTTCCGACTACACTTAAACAACCATGGTTAAAATCGACCGAATGATGCTCAACCAAACCATTTAGGAATTCCTGAGAAAAAGCCGACTTTTCTAGTTAATTTTGTATTGTTGCTGATGTTCACATTAATACTACCTACATACACTGCTTTGAGCGATGATAACCAGCCCTTTTCATTCAAGAAGGAGAGCCATCTTGATTTTGAAAGCAGGATGGCTCATGACGTCATCAATTTCTGTTGGATTTCTACTTTCGAATACGTCCTTAACCAACGAAACAAAATTAAAACAATACATTTAAGGGGCTCCCCGCTCTCAATGACCTTCGATCTGTTGCGATAGATTTTCCCATATTATAAATAGCTAATCATAATAACATAGTTTTTCCACAACAAAATACCGTATCAAGTACCTTTCACATGTCACTGACTGAGATACAGGCCGTCAAAGTTTACGATTTTTTCGGGGAAAAAGTTGGGGAAACGGTTTTTTGCGTTTTTCTCGAAAAGTATTGAGAAAAATAGAAAAAGCTTCACAACAAATTTTGTGAAATATGGTTTAGAACAATAAAATGTAAGATATTTTCTACATATACACCGGGGATAAAAGTAGAAACGAGATTAGTGTATTTTTGGTCCTTCACCGAATATTTTTTTATAAAATACACAGTCGTTAAATCAAAATTCGGGTCACTACAAAGTGTTAAGCATAGACCATACTACAATATATATTAAATAGGACATTATAACTCTATAATCCACAAACTAGATACGATGTAAAAATCATGGGGATGAGACGATGACTACAAGAGACACTCTCGGAGGCAGAGCCCCCGTAGATAATAAACACAACTTTGAACTTTCAAGTCACGAGTAGATTTACGAAGCGGAGGGCTCGGGGGGGATGAGCCCCCGCACCAAAACAAGACTTCTCTTCTTGATCTTGTAATATATTTGTGATAGCGGCTATGGAACCCTGCCTGGAGTTGGCTAGGATCCAACTGATTAAAGAAAAATAATTTTATCAAATATTGCAAAAGATTAAATGCTGATATTCACTTTTTTATTTTATGTTTCTGGCAGGGTATTTAAGTAATGAATTATGGCATGCCTGTCTTTGGTACTACTATACACTACCTATTTAAAATACTATTGAAATAATGAAATAAATAGATACATATAAACGATAAAAACTAAATAAAATACAATTATTTTGCTAATTGCGTTGACAACACACGTGTTTTCTCTATTCCTTCTCTATCAGAAATTAACTTGCTTGTCTCACTGGTATTTATTTTACCATGTTATTCCTGAGAGCAATTTAAAAACTTGCGGAATATTCCTCGGGAACAATGAGAATATTCCCGGGAACATTGAGAATATTCCCGGAGAACAATGGAAATATTCTCGAGATCATAGGAAATTTACATTTACAGCTGACTTTTTATATTTTTTTCTATTGAATCGTTAACCTATTAAATAGATAAGCATTTACTTATATAGAGAATGTCATAAAATAAATGTTATTCATATACAAATCCTAAATTCCCCTATATTCCCCTCATGGGGAATGTTCCCGAGAATATTTCCGAGAATATTCTTGCCTGGGGAATATTCTCGGGTACGGCCCATCACTATACGGAACCCTTCATGGGCGAGTCGGACTCGCACTTGCCCAATTTTTAATGTAATAACCACCTATTGCTTACCACAAGACAATCACTTAACAGGCTCATAAAAATAGAACATATTGTCAATAACAGTGATACATACATATAAATATAAATTGCATAAAGCATGTTTAGTAACATTATACATTGACATTCAGTTTGGTCGTAGACATACAACAAAGCGTACGTGTGCTAATCACTCCAGTTAAATGTAAATCATTGTTGTGCAAACATAGACTCTAATGCTAAACGCATTAATTTCATATTGGCAGAAACGTAGTGCATTAACTTTATTGTTTTGTGTTTGATTTGCTATACTGTTTGTTCCACTTTATTAAATCTTATAAAATCGTGAGTGATTTAAAATTTAAAATCACTCACGATTTTATAACATTTATACTGTACTGTACAGGTAACAAGGGAATACTCCCGTATTCTGATACACCAGTGGCAACACACAAACGGACTGACGACCAATCTTAGCGCGATGAGGTCACAAGTCCCGCCTGTCGTTCCGGAGTGCCTACCCTATTCTAACACGCCTCGTAATAAAGTGGAACAAACATAACAGTATAGCCTACACCTTATTTAATTGTAGTGGTAAATGTATCATTATTGTTCACAGCGACCATGGCGGACCCACATCAATCAATCGCCACTATAATCACATGGCCATGGAGGAGTCGGGGAGGCAACCAGTAAGGCTACTCCGATGTTCAAAATTCGACCGTCGTATAGTGGCGTCCCTCTCGATCGTCTGTCTTAATATATGGGTAAACGGGACAACACTATACGCCGGCCGAATATCGAACATCGGAGTAGCCCTTCAGATTAGAAAATGACAAAACCCATAGACAAAATCAGTCGCGTTCCGTTCCACTCACAAATCGGTTGACGATTATCGGATGTCAACGTTGCCAAATGACCGCGTATGTTAAAAAATCATTAAAAAATGGTGTGTTTTGCGGTATGCTCCAACAACTTTTCAAAAGTCTGTCGTGAAAACCAAATATTGTTTTTTAAAAACTTGCAAACTTAACTCATCTGCGTATCCTGCAAAGAATTTTTTTACAGTTCCTCGTGGAAATACACGAGAATGGTGTTGCGGGCGGATATTTTCATCTAGACGGCAATATTTTTATACCGACGAATATGGTTTGGTTCTATTTCATAAATTCATAATATTGTTTTTTTTTTGCCAGCGTATCCGTACACGTACAGGCGGGTGGATCGGGCCGCCGCGCGTAGGTACCTCCGCCGCATAGCGAGGAGGCAGGCGCGGCGGCGCGAAGAAGAAACGCCCGCCGAGCGGGAGAGGCGGCGAACCTACGCGCGGAACTACATGCGCAGGGTGCGGTTGCGCCGCCGATAACATATTTTATGAATCTGCAATCAGATTGGTTTCATCTAGTGTTTTTGTTGATAGGTTAATTCAGAAGCTTCTCGCCTAGCTACCTCCTACTCCAATAACACCATGCTGCAGTACTAATTCTAAGAGCTGACAATTTCTTGAACACAGGTTATCTTCCCGCAAACTCATTTTGTAATGACACTGTTGTAGACATAGACTGCGCAAAATTTAAATCTGAAGCAGACACATATTAAAGTTGAGGAAGCAGTTTTCCATATCGAAGACGTGTACAACACAGCGCAACAACTTCGACCAAGATTCTGTTCAGCTATTACAAGGAAGAGCGGTAAGTCAATTAACGGATTTGAAATCAATGCATGTGTCTTCTCTTGGCTGGTTTTGAAACTACTGACGGATCAAATGAGGTTACCGACCAGTCGGTAGGATCTCGCTGCATTTAAGAAGATCTTTGAAACCAGAAGTTGGCCTGGAATCTTTAAAGACGTCAAGCCGCGCGAAAGACAGTCGGCATGATTTTCCGCTACAGAGACATGGCAGAAATAATCCACTGAAAGTGCGCCAAATATGCGCCTCATTGATGGGGCGAATAACGTTTCCAGCAATAAGTTACGGTTGAATCCGAAAATGAAAATGAGAAGATGTCTTCTGATTCCGTAAAATCTACTGCGGAGTCGAAGACTATAAGATAGGGCCTAGGGGAGAAACCGAACAGAAGGGAAACAAGATTGTTAGTCTTTTGATTATTTTAAGTCAACTTCGGAAACGATGACTAAGATATAACTTTGAAGTCACAAGTGGAGCTAGGACAAGCGGTGGCGGCACTCAAATCAAAGCAACTACCAAGAACAGAAACATGATAGCTTAAATCCAAAGTGATGAGACGATGACTATTAGTAACATTCTATTTAAATTATATAGGTATCACAATCAAAATTACAAATACAGAATAATATCATTACTTAATTAATTGTCCAGTGCATTACATCTCCGATCTCCATATAACGGCTACAAGACCTAGCTAGGATAAAAAGAAAAGACAAGGTTTTTTTTACCGAAACGGTGGCTTTGTTTATGTATTAAGAACCGCCACAAGAGGCTGTAACAGAGTTTAATGGTTAGTTAAGTTGTTATGTAGTTAGATGATGGCATATTATGACCCCGAACACAAAACTCTAAGGTGGTATATGAAATTGGGAGTGCATATATTTAGCACAATATTACGTAATGCCGACTCCCTTTATAACAGATACGGTGAGAAACCAATGCCTGCCTGGGGAAGTGGATTGGGTGAACATCAAAGAAGGATCTTTTGTTCTAGTTTTTTTTTTATTAGCCTATTTGATTGTCCTGCTCTGCTGCTGTCCACTGCTGGGCAAAGGCCTCTGTTCTAGTATAATTCCACAAAAAAACTTTTATATGTTGGACAGGTGCTTGAAAAATATAGTCCCAATGAATTCAAAGTGTCTAAGGAAGAAGCCTGGTACCTGGAAATTTGTTTTCGCCACTACCAAAGATGAGGGGACTGTTGACATAATCAGATGTTGTACACATACTGTCGCCAGCAAAATCTGCTTTAACAGCGAGAACAGCCCACATATTTAGTTTCGAAAGGGACTTATCTGTGGAAAGTTATCGGGCGCTTGTTTTGCCCTGAGCAAACTGTCACGAGTACTACCAGATCAGCAACTTAGATCTAGCTACTTTTCGCTATTCCACTCGACGATGTGTTATGGGCTTGAAATCTGGGGCACAGCAGCTGATTGGCAGCGAGTATTTGTTCTCCAAAAACGAGCACTGAGAATAATATCTCATGCGGCACCAGGCACTCCCGCCGCCCGGCAACTTTTTAAAGATAAAAACATAATGACACTCACATCACGATACATTTTTTACATAATTAAGTACGTTCGATGTAATATACATCTCTTTCCACTGGCTACATACAAAAGCACACGTATTGCACAGAAACACGTAAACATGATGTCCACAGCAAGTCGCAAGCTAGCAAAGTCGGGTAAAACAATGTCCATAGTGGGGCCAAAAATCTACAATAAAGTACCCGTCAATATCAAAGATATAGAAAATGATATAACGTTCCTCAATGTTTTAAAGAAATGGCTAACAACCAATGCTTTTTACAGCATGGACGAATTTTACCAATTTAATAATTAAATAATATAATAATACTAATAATGTAACCACCTCTTCCAATTTGTATTTAATAATTAATGTTTTTATAATAATTTGTATTTTAAATTTAATAGTAATAGAAATTATGTTTTTATAATGTAAAATGTAAAATTGAAAAAAAAACCTATTGACTTGTAAAATGTTGACATTTTATCAATAAATGAGTATGAGGGACTTCCGGTTCGTGACTTAAGATGGCCGCATGCGTCTAAGTTTCGTTGTTCATTATTTATTCATTTTTGTTGTTCAATGTGTAGTATTGATAGCGTATTGTGCAGTGATCTAACGTATGAGTGAATAGCTAATGAAGAATTCAACTTGAAGCGTTCATAGCCCTTCCTGGGTCAAGGCCCGATAGTCCGCGTGGTTTTTTGTAAATCGCTATCACTTTACAAAAAGCAAGACCTCACCGAACAACGGCATGCTCTACGAGCAAACTCGAAATTGGCGAAATCATCATTAACTTTGATGGAAGCCATATTTTAAAATTAGAATTAGAATTAGAAATGAGTATGAGTATGAGTATCTATGTCTAATGCTGGATAGTACATCTATTTATGACTAAGACTTGGTATTGTCCTTATGCTGTGGTACAATTTATAATGTTGATTCATTAGTTATTCTATTAATAAGAGAAAAAAATTGACAAGAGTTCCTTACTATAATTTACTTTTGTATAACCTTAAGTTAAGGCACTCCAGGTCTTTTAGCATACTATTGTTAACCGTAATATGCTTTGTATTATGACTGTTTGTTGCCTTAATAATAAAAAATAAAAAGAGTTAAGTTACTACGAATAAATAGTTTTTGTACTCAAGTACTTATAAACAGTAAGTGTTAATTATTAACTACATAAAGGATGATTCTTACTTAACTTTGATCTCAATAAATTATTGTATATGTTCATGATTATTTCAGTTAAGGTTAGTAAGTAAGACCTTTTAATGCCTGAAACACAGGAGATCCTAGTTCAGGCGCAAGTCACATTTTGTCAATTAGAATGTCTTAGTTTATAGTTATTATTACTGTAAAATAAGTTATTCCTTAATAAATATATTTTATCTTTTTATTAAATTATGAAGGCACTCTGGACATCTCACTCAATAGTAAAGAGAGTTTTATGGAGCAAACTGATTAGTGACCTCCGCTGTTAATGTGATATTCATCAAGCAGCAAAAACAATGCTTTTATGAAGAATTATTGAAAAACAAATAAACATATAATTCCTTAGTATCATAATGTCCTTAATTTTATGAAGCCTACAACAAATACCCACCTAAAACAATATAACACTATACCAGATAACAGATAATATTGACAATCCTGACTTCCAAACAGCACTGACAAGACTTCCCTTTGAGACTCGGGCTATCCGTCTAGGCCAGGAACGACTGTCTCACCAGAACGATCAAATCTAAACAATAAAAAATCTATAAATATTGTATTTAAACAAAAACATAATGCCAATGGTAGGCCTCAAATCATTAGTGCCCCAAAAACCTAGGGGTACGGTTATCAGACATGACAATCAAAAAACCAAACTGGCATAAGTTTCCATGTTGTAATTAAAGAAATTTGGGGAAAAACATATCAAATGACACCTAGCAAATCCATCCGATCCAAAATATCTTTATGGCCTACTTAGAATTAATAAAAATTTAATTATCTAGTATGAAAAATATCAAATATTGTATTACTTAGATTTTACTAGGGTTTGCAGTCTCGGAATTCCTTGCACTGCCACACAAAAATTTCTAGGAACCTAGATCATTTAGAACCAAGTCTTTCATACTATAATTTCCCAGGGCTGTAGCTGCTAAAAAGCACTTTATTAAAAGAAATTAATTACAGACTTTTAAATTAAGAGCAAGAACCTGAAGCCCCCCGAGCCAACAATACTGCTTTTAGGCAACCTTTTTATGTACAAAAAGGTCGCTTTTTACCTTAGCACAGCAGAATATGAAGTTATTAAGGATTTACATTTGACACACTATAAAAAATTTAGTATTGTATGATAACAAGAAATCAATTTACCTTTTGATATACCAGACAAGTTAAAGTAGACATTATACAAGGTTATTTTAAAATAAAAGGACAAACAAACCACAACCAAGGCCAAATCTAGGCTAATGGTGAAAAATTGCTTAAAAACTGTCGGGTTGAATGTACTCTATGTGTAAGTGACTCAAATAAAAACAATGCCATCACAATAATATTATACTATTATATTTGTATAGAATCTTTTTATCGATTCATATTTTTATGTGGTAATACCACATTTTTATTTTTATAAATAATGACACAAAGGTAAATTAAGAAAGAAAAATTGAATGCGATCTACTACAATCGAAGCGGGGTTTGAACCCGCGACCTCTGCGTTTCCGGCGCATTGCTCTCCCAACTGAGCTATTCGACCGCTACGTCAGTCACACCAAATCTTTCATCCCTTAATCCTTTACGCTACTGGAGTGCCCTCTGTGTCATAAATGTTTTTTGAAATGCTTATTGCGCATTAGCCATACCCTAGGATGTGCGTTTTACACGCAACGAAATACCGATGGTGACAGGCAGTTGACAAGCTGAAGCAGAGTCACGATCCTCAGCAATGAGGGAGCGATGGAGAAGAAGATTACTTCAATAGTTTTGCTCAAGCAACAACTTGATTAACATTCGAACATGACACCAAAAACAATGTACAATTAGGAACGACCCAGAAGACATTAACCATCTAACAACGCCTACAATACAGACGCTATTTTGAATTTAAATAAATAGGTACACAACGCAAATGAGAAACGGTTCATTCCACTATTTCAGCCAGTGATGCAAACTGCCACATTGCTCCCAAAGGTAATTAAATAAATAATCAAGGTTATGGTAATGAAAAAGGAAAATTTATTAAAAACCCTGGCTATTTTGATGATTAAACCACATCTTTATGAAAGACAGTTTTTGACAAATCTTCCAATTGGGATAAAAAATCGGATTTGGAATATCGTGCCTAAGCCCGAAGTTCCGGCTTTGCAACAGCCAACACATTGTGGAAGAAAAATTCGTTGTAGTCTTTGCTCTTGGAAAAAAGACCGAAAAACGAAAATATACTGCTGCAAATGTAACGTAGCAATTTGTGGTGAGCACACAAAACCAATTTGCACCAATTGTTTTGAAAGTACTGAGTAAAAATATAGGCTTAGTTCAAAGTGTAATAACTCAAAACGAGAAGTAACAACATCGAGTGAGGTATTCCGCGTTCTTGAAGAGTAAGTGTATACATTAAAAAGCAAAAGCGCCGTAAATAAAGGACGGTACGAGTTTGAAAAAGCTACAAATAGCCCGATACGGGAACAGTTCTGAACTTCAATAAAATACAAGTGCGTGATTTTTTGTAGTCAGAGTAGATTGAGTACTAATGGGTATGAACATTTTCTAACGGACTTTGAGTGTGCGTTAGGTATAAAAAAAGTTTTTGTAAGCGACCTCTGTAAATCTTAGAAAAAAAAATTCAAGTGCATTTCTTCTGCACTAGGGCATCGCATTTTACAGTTTTAACATTTCGCATTGTTGTCTAACAGATTTGTCGAGAGATTATGTCAGCGCGATACGAAACGAATGAAAAAATTATAAATCCCTGAAAAGATTATACAAGTGACTTTTGGCAACGAAAATGTGTTTAGAACTATGAAATGTAATGACAGTTTTAATTTATAACAGATTTATCAATAGCTTTATTTTATATAAACGATTGAATTTTTAAATCGTTCTCTAGGCCACAAAATTTTACGCAAAATTGTCAAGTCGGCGTAGTGAACTCATTTAAAATGCAACAAACAATAAAGACGAGACGATTGTAAAAAAAAAATTTTGGATACGACCCCTCAGTTCTACCGACAACCAAACAAGAGCTACTGCAGCAGATTAAACGAACATCATACATGTGCAGTATAATATATGGTGTAATGCACGCATGCGCAGCCCGACGCCACGGGAAAGAGTCCACAAAATTGCGGATGGGCATTAATTGATGACCAGTACCATTATTATTGGTTTGATGGCCCCCACAGTCCATCTCTTGGAGAATTGTCTGCTGATGTTCAAGGTAGGTACTCTTCTTATTTTTCTTACCTATTAATAATTATACTCCAATTTGTTAATTTGCCTAGTTATTTTGTTACAGAATCAGATGACATTTATTCTGACGATTGCGACGAAGATGAAGACGTTATTCAAGGCGAAACTGATGAAACGTCGACGTCGGAATCCGACGAAGATTAAGATTGTATTTAATTATATTTATAATTGTATTTTTTAGTTTCACTTTGGCAGATCATATATAACTAACAGTTCATACAACTACAGTTATACTATTTAAAAAAAATATTGATTATGCTTACAAATATGTGTGTCCCAAGTTACCAAAACTACAACTACGAAAAATTATTATTTTCAATATTCCTGTAGGACTAGCGATAGATACCCATTTTTTGGTAGGACTCTGTTTGATTTTGGCAAAGAATGCACTAACTGAACATGTGTTTTTTTTGTCCTACAATGAAAAAAATGTTACCGTGGAATCGACTACTTCCAAGCGTAGGACTAGGAAAACCATGGAAGAAAGAACCAATGGAATTGGCATGAAGGTTAAATCGTATGAACCGCTGTCGCCAAACTCATACAAATAAAGGCAAATCGTTACACGTCACACTATTACAACTCTTTTTTCATTGGTTTAAAGTTACAGCAATATCAACAACAAAATGTCACTTAAGTTACGTCAGTTCTAGACTGAAAGCAACTTTACCTCGCTTCATTTCCGATGTAAATTACAATGTTCAAAAATTGTAACATAAGTTTGTTTTAAAGTCACCAAAGGCTAACATGAAGTCACCAAAATTCTGCTACTCGACAACAGATGCCTTTGTTGCCCATGGTCCCTGTGATGGGTCGTTCTCGCGAGTCGTTCAAATCACTGTTCCAGGCGGAAAATAGGTATAAATAACATTCTGATTTATAATTGTTGTATGCAGTAAGTTTGGTCTCAAAAAAGTACTAGAGGAGTATTTTGACTCATATGCCTATACCTATTAATAAACACATGAGATCAAAAAAATACTGCAAAGTCTCATTACCCTCTCGTTCCAAATTACGAACTAAAACATTGGTTGATGTATATAAACACTCCTATAAAATAATCTTCAAATTTTTAACAGCGATGTGATTAAGCAGCTATTTAGGCATAAAAATATAAATTCACCTAATTTTTTAAACTATTACATATTAGAAAGAACGAGCATTAAAATTTTGTCACGCGAAAATTAACATTACCTTCCGTGAAGCTAAAACTTTAACCCTTAACTACCTACCTGCTTCTTAGTCACACAAACACCTACCTCCCGTCCCCAGGACGGATACATAATGTCGGCCTTATATATTAAAATTTATGTATCGGATGGGAAATCTAAAATAATTATGGCAATATAGATATATTAAAATATTTATAAAACTAATAATCATTCTGGAAACATAAAGAGAAACAATTTTTTACTGTAGACATATGGCAACAGTCCCTATTTCTACTTTAGGAACTATATATCCTTTGGAAGGTGAGATCAACAAAAATCTTGACTTTATATAAAGATTTAAGTAATTATTTCTAATTATTCAATAATTAACAATGCTAAATTAATAAGTTTCGTTAAAATAAAGGTAATATTTTTATAAAATTGCAGACCACTAATTTATTCGATTTGTTCGCGGCAGTGAATGTAAGTTTGTTTGCACATTCTAGGCAAATAGATTTTTTGCTTTAGAAACATCCGTAATGGGTCCCGTTTATTCTTAGGGTCACAAGTAGAACAGGATTTTCGCACTTCCAATCATTACCAACCTGACTAAGCGGATGGCTAAGTAAAGAAAAAAAGTATCCATAGTCACGTAACCACCTACCATCCGTCTCCGAGACCCCTGAGAAAAAATACGTATCCACCTACCACCCGTCTCAGAGACGGTCGGAGACAGTAATATGCTCACCAAAATTAAATACGTACACGTCCGACCTTGTCGAGCGACGACGCGGCACTGAGGCAGGAGGGGATAAGGTACAAGGACACAAACGTTTGTAGGATGCTCGCACACAGGTATGTTAACAATTTTGGGTTTGAATGAGTCTGTGAGACGGGAGGTAGGTGGTTAAGGGTTAAATTGTGAATAGGTCCTTCATTGAGTCGTGGCAGTAAGGGCATTATTCCAGCGCCGCACCTCCTCAGTATGCCTACGTATCTGGTAGAATGACGCCGTGCGCACCATTTACGAGAAATTTCCAATTTACGTTCACGAAACATAGTTTGTAGTGACCGACCGAAGTTTCGGTTTCGGTTTCGGTTTCGGCCAGTTTCGGCCTTAAAATCATGTTTCGGCCAAAGGTTCGGTTTCGGCCAAAAAACAGCCGAACCTTTCGGCCGCGCCGAAACTTAAGCCCGCTCTACACTCGCGGCGCGAACGCCCGCGAAAGCCGCGAACCGCGTGTGTAGATGTTGTTCACACCTTCGTGTTCGCGCTTCGCGCCATTCCCCGATCAGTGTCGGTTTTTGGCCCGCGACAAAGGGTACGCCTACGAAGCTTCGCGAGTGTGGAGGGACACAGTTGTGCGTGAACTGCTGCGTAAATTCACGCCGTGAATTCACGGAGCGACTTCGCGCCGCGAGTGTAGAGCGGGCTTTACAACATCGTTCTGTCGGGTCGCGTTCGGCTGACGTCGGGTGCGCTCGGCAGTTGGCACGGCTGTCAATATGGCGTCGCTCACCTAACTCCGCCGGCCGATGAATCACTTTGCTCAGTGAGGTGACGTTTGTGTTTGTTAATAACCGAATAATGTTAAGTAACTGACCGAGCGAGCAAAGCATTTCCGTTTCAGCGTGGCCCAAAATTCTTTCGTATGCCTGGATGTTTGGATGTCCGACAATTAAAATGCGACATTAAGGCAAGGCAACAGGCGGTAAGCCCATTACCGCCTGTTGCCTTGCCTTAATGTAGCATTTCTCAACCGATTCTCATAAAATTTTGTGAGTATGTTTGATAAGAATTTTATTATAGTATTTTTTCGTCGATTCAGTTTTTCGAAATTTTCAAAATATCGGAGATTTGCGACAAAAAATTCACTTCTTCATTTACTTTAAATTCACTTAACTTAGTTTTTGTTATGAATTTATCAACTCAATTAGTTAATAAATTAATATAACATTATGAATAGTGTAATTTGTTACGAAAATTTTCTTAATTTACAAACAAATTGACGGCGATATTGGTTATTTAGGACAACAGTTGGGACGATTACTTATCTCATAATATATATATTTTTAAATTGTTGTGTGTATGTAATAAAATGAATACCTACGTTTGAATTAGCGTTACGAGGCTGCCTGATTGCAATTATAAAAATTAAAACTCAATCAATTATTTTGTTGCTAGGTTTTTAAACTTATTTAATTTTATACCATCTACAATTAACAAATGGCTGTCTCATTACAGTATTACAGCTGTTAATGCGTTTCACTTTTTATGTAATTTAATTTAGACCCAGTGTCAATGTTAAAATTATCAATCCAACAAAAGTGAAACGTGAGTTTATCGTGTGATTGCTTAAATTTGTATTTTTTTTACTTTGTCTACCCTCACCTCACTCACTATATCTATCTGCACTTTTTTTTTATTTTTCTAATCGACAAAAAGAATAAGTAACAAAATTGCATGAGCATCGGTTAAGAAATCGTCTTCCAGGCGAGAACAGAAAACCATCCAATCGTCTGTACATACGAAAGAATTTTGGACCAAACTGAAACTGACACACTTAGCTCCATCGGTCAGCGAAGTTTTTCATTGTAATCATTATTAGATCTAGAAAGAACGGCCCGCTGACATTTACAACGTTTTAATCACGTCTATAAAAGGTTCGGTTTCGGTTTCGGTTTCGGCCGAAACTGTAATCAGAACCGAACCTTCGGTTTCGGTTTCGGTTTCGGCAGAAAAACGTGTTTCGGTCGGACACTAATAGTTTGTCACAGTTCTGTGCTCATTACCTTCGGCCGTCTTATACAGTAAATACTTATTTAAATTTTCTGTTTTATGTCTCATTTAATTGCTTCTTTGTAGAAGATTTAATGATATAAATATCACATTTTCAATTACGCTCGGTATTTAAATTTACCTAGACAAACCGTCAAAATCTCATTCATCTCCATATCATTACCATCCTTACTCTCCAATTTTTTGCCGGAAGGTAAAGATCGTGTTTGGATGGTAGTGATTTAAAAAAGTTTTTAGTAGTTATGAATAGCATAATTCATGATTTTTACTAAACAGCACAAGAATGCTTTTACTAAACCACAAAAATGCATTTTACCCAGTAGTTTTTTGTGCCATAAGCACGTGCTTACTTTAATCTCTTCTTAATAACTTCGGGAAATAAATCGCGTCGGCAAATTAATTAATGCTAAGTTTCTCCTTATTGTAATAATGACATTTGTCAAATTTTAATAACCTGTTTTTGAAATTGATTAAAAAGCAGTACTTATTTATTTTATAGGTCAGTACAAGGAAATAAAAATGCCGATAGGGCAAGAAAAATTTGCAAAATAAAAATTAGACTAAGCAAAAAACAAGAATACTTAAGTATAAAAAATATCCCATATAATATAAAAATAAAAGGTTTCTCTTAAGAAAGGAAGAACATAAAATGTATAAAA
Organism: Apotomis betuletana; assembly: GCA_932273695.1. Taxonomy (NCBI): domain Eukaryota; kingdom Metazoa; phylum Arthropoda; class Insecta; order Lepidoptera; family Tortricidae; genus Apotomis; species Apotomis betuletana. Next base: position 4,488,646 of record OW026310.1, read on the forward strand.
AAGGATAACGACAAATTCAAAAAAATTTAGTGGAAAGGGTATAGCAGGATAGCCTAAGAAAAAGTGCCCCCAGCGTTTTTGGGTCGAAACTATAATCAAACGATGCCTTTTAAGGAGGTAATACCCTGCACAAAGTTTCATCCCTCTGTTACCCCCTGGGGGTGAAAAACACCCGATTAACCCCAAAACTGTTTTATTTATTTTTTCCTAAACTATAAAAGTGACGAATTTCAAATTTTGCACAAAGAATAATGAGACTAAAAGCTATATGTTAAAAAAATATGACCCTCCTAGTAATTGTTTTTAACTTACTCGTAATGTATGAATACACAGTAATAGTACATTACTGCAGAGGCCGCGAAATAGGGAATTATTGGCCGAGTAGTAATAGATGGCCGAGTGATAACGAGGCCATCTAGAGATACGAGGCCGATAATCCCTGTTCGCGCCGAGGCTTGTATAGTGCTTTTCTCAAATAAATCCAAGGAAATAATACAAATGTTCAACTTATAGGTATATTCATATAAAAACAAATTTATTTCAAATTTAATAAAAAAAAACAAATTTATTTTTTTAAGCTGTTCGGGTCAATGTTTTTGCCACCAAATGTTAAGATGATTCTATTTATTAAAAAATGACAACACCTTATTAATTAGATATTGTTATATTTTTTAACAATAAACGTGATTCCTTGTTTATTTTATTGAATATCTGATTTAATCGAATTGAATAATCTAGTTAAATATAAGAAATAAAACGTAAATATACATGCACAAACTAAGTTTTTTTTTTATTGGCAGTATGCCATAGATTATCAATAAAAGAAATAAACCCCACTGAAACAAAATACAATCTCTTTGTTGGCTACGGCCAATAATGTTGTATGAAATTCCTTTATATCGTTCTAATTTGAAATTAGAACGAATCTTCAACAATTGCTATACAAAGACGTATTTCGCGTTCTATTACCACGATCATAAGAACGACATTTCCTTGGATGTTTGAGAAAAAAATATATTATGTTAATACCTACTAGTAAAGAAAAATTGTGTAAATGTTTTTATTAATTACAAATAAGTTTGATTTATTTTTCTTTATCCCCACCTTTTTTAAATCGGACACAAACAGCGGTCCGATCGCAGGCCATTGTTTATTAATAATGCAAGTCTCTTAGTAGTAGGAGTTAAATGAATAGTAGGCACAAAAGAGCCAATTTATATTAATTTCGTAATGTTCCTTCTGGACTAGGTCGATGAAACTTTTGTATGATGTAGAATATAAATTGGTTCATCTTTGGGAAAAAATGGTGTGTGTACCAAGAGCCGAACTTGTTATACAGGGTGATTCAATTTTTATTTTTATTTTTTTTACAAGAAATAAAATGGTTAGGAGGGTCATATTTTTTTAACATATAGCTTTTAGTCTAATTATTATTTGTACAAAATTTGAAATTCGTCACTTTCATAGTTTAGGAAAAAATAAATAAAACAGTTTTGGGGTTAATCGGGTGTTTTTCACCCCCAGGGGGTAACAGAGGGATGAAACTTTGTGCAGGGTATTACCTCCTTAAAAGGCATCGTTTGATTATAGTTTCGACCCAAAAACGCTGGGGGCACTTTTTCTTAGGCTATCCTGCTATACCCTTTGGCCTCCAATGACACCACCTGTTAGTGACAGGCAATAAATCTGGGAGCATCAGCACCTGTTTTAGACATATCAATCCTTTAGCTATAAATAATACAAAAACTCTTTGTGGCATACGCAAAAAAAGCATTACTCAGAATAAATCGGGATCAATACATGAAATTAATCAATTGTATCAAGCGTTGCTTTGCAGAAATCGCATTAAATGCATGGAAAAATACGCAAATAATTATAACGAGTTAGCACTAATTGACTGGCACGTTGTCATATCGCGGATTAGCAAAGCAATATTATTATTTTTATTTCAATAATCAAATATGTTAAGAAACAAATCAGCAAATTGCATAAAGAGAAAACTGCGTGTAGAAAGCGAAGAAAAACACTAGAGGAGCAAGAAAAGCAAGTACAAAAACAATTGAAGTTAGTGTGGAAAAAAAACGATTTCGTAAAAGATATACTGAAAGAAAAAGTTCAATGAGCTATTATTTAATGAAACTATTAGTAAACGCTGAACAAAAATTACAATTTCTGAAAGATATTTTGCAAAATAGGAAGTCTAGATAGAGACATCTTTACTAATTATAAAAATATTTTTTGTTGATCTCATATATAAAAAAAAATATTTTTTTTGTGAAATGCTTAATGTTAGATTGATCTTTTACGTTTTAATATATAATATTGGAAGAATGTTTAATGCTAAGAAGCATTTTATCTTTTGGTGACCTCTTATGTTTTAATAAAGATACCTATTATTTTTAGAATGTTTAATGCCAAGATTACTCTATCTTTTGTGGATATCGTAATGTATAAAATGTTTCATGCTAAGCATAGCATCCTATTATTGCTGAATATTTTAAATTATGAATCCTGAAAATTTCTAAAACATATTTTATTTTATAAAAACATTACTTCAAACCATAATCAGTCATTTTAGATACTTTTTTATCACCCTAATATTAGTTAAATTATACAAAACTTATGAAAATCACATTACCTTCCAAGCACTCTTTATTTTCCATGTATAATATCCTAAACCGTACATTGCACAAGGGTGCCTTCTGTTTTATATTACTCTACGCGAGTATATGAACCATATTAATACATTAAAATCATAAAAAAACGCATTTCTAAAAAAAAGTCAAAATTTACAAAATTTGAACGACTCGCGAAAACGACCCTGATAGTCCCTGGAAGGTACCACGGGAATTATTTTACCCGTGGTCCCTGAATTTTGTATAAGCCAACTAATTTAAAAAGGTATAAAAACTTAACCGTATATTATTAAAGAAAACAATAAAAAAAACATAAGCAGTGTAGGTAATAAAAAAAAAACAAAGCACATATGTACAGCGGATCCTCTTAGAAATGAAAAAGATAGAAATATTGCATGTCTTCGGAAGGTTGTAAAGATCTCTGACGAACCCATACCAAAATTGTACGACTGTACTCTTAAAAAAATATTGGATGATGGAAAAAATTACGTGGCGGAACACTTTCCAGAGTTGTCAAGTGTACAACATTCGCTATATAGTATAGCGACAGAAATAAAGAAGCTGGAGTTCGTAAGTTAAAATTTAAATTACATGGTCAAGTTGAAGTTCCGTAAAAGTACGAGGACTTCATTTTAGCAGATTACAGTAGTGACAAAGGAGAGCGTATCATCATATTTTGTAGTCCAGATTCTAGGCAATTGATTGGAAATATAAAGGAATTCTTCGGATGCAACGTTCCAAAGCTGCCCAGCACCGTTTTCCCAATTGTATATAATTCTTGGAGAGATTGATAGTACGGAAGAAAAACAAATGTCAAGCCTCTGATTTATGTGTTAATGCCAGATAAAAAAGAGCATACATATTATGTAATGTTTCAAATGATACAGTCACAACTGAAACAATGGAACCCATTAAAAATGCATTGTGATTACGAAATTGGGGCAATCAACGCCATTATAAAAGTGTTTCCCGACATACATATTGTGGGCTGTTATTACCATTGGGAAAAGTGCATGTGGAGAAATGCGAAACTCCTGAAAATGGATAGATACAAACAGGAAACAAGAATAGTGGCACTATGTGCAGCATTACCACTTTTACCCAAAGACGTGATTTTGAAGGGATGGGGAAATTTCCGGTATGTAGAAATTCCTGCGTTATGTTAAAAAAAATGGGTAAGACCGAAATACATAAACTTTATAAGTGTTTTTGCCAAACAAATAATGTTGCCGAAGGACTAAACGCCAAGATTAACAAAAAGAGTTCACAAAAACACAGTTAACATGCGTCTTTTAAATGTATTACGGACCATGGTATATGTAGGTACTTATGTTTTTTTTATTGTTTTCTTTAATAATATACAGTTAAGCTGTTATACCTTTTTAAATTAGTTGGCTTATACAAAATTCAGGGTAAAATAATTCCCGTGGTACCTTCCAGGGACTATCACAGGGACCATGGGCAACAAAGGAACAGATGACACTGTGGTCAATAATATTTTAAGTTAAAACGTGATGGTACCTAAGATTACGTATGAATTATCGATAGTTTCGTCCTCGACAAAACAATATGAAATTCCATTTATAACAAAAAAAAAATTGCTTCATACCAACACATTTATAACTCTACGGTAGTGATATATTTTACGTCATATGTTACATATTGTCTGTAACGAAAAAATAACATTCCTAATAAGCTTTTTAAAAACGGTCTTGCCAAACTAGTCTATGTCTATCCTAACTTGCAATCCGTGCAAAGCACAGGGCCGGTTACTGTTCCTTTATCCTAATAGGCGGTGATCAGAATAGGGAGTGCTAATTTACCTGTACTTTGCACGAGGTCGTCACATATGAAGGTTCTAAAAGTTTGTCAATAAAACCACATTTAATAAAAAAACTTTTACGAAACATATTCAACATATAATACATATTTACTATATAATACTTTTTAATACTTTTTCAGACGGAAAAGAAGGGTATTTCTAAACGGTAAGATAAGGCAGCCAACTTAAGCTACAAACATTTTTTTTGCGTAGGTCTCCCCTTAATAAATCTTCCATTATTTCATTTCAGTTATCAAATTCGAAATTGGTATCGACAATAGTAGCGATAGTAACATAGCCGCATCCCTACTTGAGTAGCGTTCACTTTGACGGCTTGAATAGCGAATTTTCTCGATTACTGTTTAATGTAGATAACAAACGATAATGAACTGTACTTCTTAAGGAATAAAGTTGTATTCTACTAACGTGATAACTCAAATAACGATCAACCAAATGGAGAAAAAGGAAAGAATTGAATTATTATTTAAATAATACTTTAGCGATGCCACGAAATGCCTCCTTCAGACAGTTTTTGCCAGGGGTTGAATTTCGGCAGCTTATTACTGCACAACACGGCATGATCAATTTAAAATAATTATTTTTTATTGTAAATTTGATTTCACACGTCAAATCTAGTCTGCGTTTGACTAGCGATTGACGATGTAGAGGTGCCACGGCACATATGCTTGGAAACACGGGAACGCCTACTTGCCACTTCCATCAGTCTCTTCCTTCCATGAGGAAACCGTACCACTACATTTGTAGGACTTTGTGGCCATTCAATTATACTAATATTTACTAAGCTGCATACAAAAAATCAGCTGGTTATTAATAGTTTTTATGACCTCGTTATTTCGACATATTCGGCGTGGAGGACGCTCCAACTCAAACCATCGATTTTGTAGGACAATTGTTTTTGCGAGTTTATTAACATTTATCTTAAAATTTCAATAAAAAAACTACTGTTAGTCAGACAATTTCGACACCCTACCAAATAGACATGTTTAACATCTGCGCAGTTCAGTAGCTAAAGCTTGGCCCAGAAAAAAATGTCGCTCATGTGAGATAGAGTTTATGTGTGAGGATGGAGCCAAAATAGGTTTGAAAACTATGTACCCCGATAGCGGGCCGTTTATTATGCAAATTAAATTTAAAAAAAAAATAAACCCGTCATTACCAAGTTCAAAGATGTCGTCGGTACGAGAGAAATTACATGAAAAAAAATTGTACAATTATGTGCATTACGGAGGTATTTCAGCAAAAAAAAAGTGGCATCGGAACTGAATGTATCTGTGAGAACCGTTCAAAGGGTAATATTAAAACGGTTCAGAGAGACTGGCGGAGTACGGCGACTGCCAGGAAGTGACGTAAACCAGGTTTTGTGAACAAGAACTTGGAGAAGAAAATTCTAGTAGCTTTGCAGAAAAAACCTACCCTTTCGGTACGACATTTGGCAAAAAAATTCAAAACGTCTAAATCTACAGTGCAACGAGTAAAAAAACAAAATTCTATAAAAACATTCAAACAAACGAAAGTACCTAATAGAAATGCAAAACATTCAAAACTGTCTAAAACTAGATCTAGAAAACTTTATTTAAAAATGGTTAAGAAAAATTATTGCATTGTTATGGATGATGAAACTTACTGCACATTATTATATTATATTAAGGAATTTCAGCCAATAAATGATCGAGACAGAACTCGAGATATTAACTTTTTCCAACTATTGATTTACAGTTTGCATTGCAGCACATTATTTAATTATAAGGAATTTCAGCCAATCGAGATTGAAACAGAATTCGAGATATTAACTTTTTCCAACTATTAATTTGTAGTGTCCGACCGAAACACGTTTTTCTGCCGAAACCGAATTTCAACCAATAACTATTGATTTAGCAGAAAATGTTTGCAAACCATAAACGGACTAACATGTACATAACGTACGTTGTAAAACAGGGTTTTTATTTATGTTTCCATTGATTGTAATAACGGTTTTTCTAATATGTTAAAATTGCATTCTATTAAAAAAATAGTTTCGTAATATTTCAGGATACATTTTATAAAGACATTTCAACCAATTAACGTTCTAGACGATATTAGTACTGATTTTTCGAATTAAATGATTCCCAGATCCCCAGACGTTTTTAGGGGCTCTGCTGATGGTGCTCTCGGCGTGTTGACGCATGGTCAGCCCTCTGTCTATAGTGACGCCCAGGTATTTCACTGTGCGTGACCAGACAAGGGGCTGACCGTAGAGCGTTGGAGCCTGTGGAGGGTGAGAGTAACCTGTTAGTAGTGTCTGTGTTTTAGCGATATTCACAGAGAGGCGCCATTTGGATAGCCAAGCTGGTAGAGCGTCCAAGGTATTTTGGATCTTGGCTACTGCGTGCGAAGAGCGAATTGACGTCGCAAGGTAGGCTGCGTCGTCGGCAAACAGTGCCAGCTTGGTGTCGCCAATCACCGGAATGTCGTCGGTGTATAGCGCGTATAGAGCAGGGGAAAGACAACTACCTTGAGGGACACCTGCGCGGATCGGGCGATCCGTGGAAATGGCGCCCTCTACGTTGACTTCGAAGCGTCTGTCAGCTAGAAAGGAGGCGATGACCCTCACCAGGCGCGGTGGGATCGTGGTGTTGGACAATTTGAAGAGCAGGCCGTCGTGCCAGACTCGGTCAAAAGCCTTCTCCATGTCCAGTAGTACTGCTACGGTGAACTCCTTCTTGTTGATGGACGTGGCCATGTGGTGTAGGACCCGGGTAAGCTGTAAAGTAGTGGAGTGATCTGACCTGAACCCAAACTGCTCCGGTCTGGGTTGTATGTGGGGGATCATCTGCGACAGCAACAACCTCTCAAACACCTTAGAAAGGGTTGAGAGAAGGGTGATGGGTCTGTAGCTCTCCGGTTTTCTTCTGTCCTTGCCAGGCTTGGGTAGGACGATGATACGCCCCGTCTTCCAGATGGTTGGGAAGTGACCTGACCTTAGTATTCCGTTGAACAGGCGGGCAATCGCCGCTAGGGCTCTCAGCGGCAGGTTGCGGAGCGCCATGTTTGGAATACTGTCGGGGCCCGGCGCTTTCTTCGGGCTGCAGTGCAGCCGGATCGAGCGCAGCACCTGGTTGGGAGAGAAAAATACCGGATCCTCGTGAGGGAGAGGCGCTACTGCCAAGTAGCGCTGGAGATGTTGCTCGACTTCGGTGGTGTGGTCTGGGTCCGAGTCGGGATTCAGCGTGAACTGCTGCTCGAGGCTGCAGGCGAGAATCTCAGCCCGCTCTCGAGCAGTATACTTGAGGTCTCCGTTGGCGTCGAGCAATGGCTGGACCGGTGCCGGCTCCGAGCCCAGCTGCCTGCAGAGGCGATGGATGGACGGCATATCGTCCGAGATAGACGTGATATGGGCGTCCCAGTCTGCGCCCCTGTGCTCCTTCAGCTTCAGCTTAAGCTGAGCCGTCAGGAGGTTGAGGCGCGACTTGAGAGATGGTGTCCTGAGGCGCGTCCAATTCGTGAGAGCCTCCCGCTTGTCCTTCAGCAGTTGCTGCAGGTGCGGCGGGAGGGGGTCCTTCCTGTCAGTGGCCGGGATGGCCTTCGAAGTGGCGGTGATGGCCTCTGTGATGTGCTGCGTGATGTCTTTGGCTGCTTCCTCTACCTCGATCGCTGTGGAAATAGGATGGGATGAGATATTGTCCTCAAGTGTCCTAGCATAGGCCTCCCAGTCGTACTTCCTGCTCGGACCCCTCGGCAGAGTGGTCACCGCTCGGTCCGCTACGGTGAGCAGGATCGGGCGGTGGTCTGACGGGAGGTCCGGCAGGACTTCCTGGCGAGTAAGCACGTCCACACCCCGCTGGATGGTGAAGTCGATGATGTCCGGGGTATGACCGGTCAGCGGGTAGTGGGTCGGCTTGTAGGGCCCTGCTAGGTCCACGTTGAGGTTGACAGCGACCCTGCGTATTGCAGAGCCATTGTCGTTCTCCTTGGACGAATTCCAGGCAAAGTGCTTCGCATTGAAGTCACCAGCTAGAATGGTAGGCACGTCATCCTTCAGCAGTAATTCGCGTAGGTCGCGCTCGAAGCCGGGCTCGTCGATAGTTCCCGGTGGCCGGTACACCGAGAAGACGCGCAGGTTCCGCCCGTTGAGTTTCAGGTCGATCCCCAGTGCCGTGAGTGAGTTCTTCTGGGGAGGCGTGTCCACCAGTTGGTGAACGATGTTCCTCTTCACGATTACCGCTAGGCCCCGGTACGCCCGCCCCTCGGGCGTCTTTTGGTCCCAGCGGTAAACGATGTAACCTGAAAATTTAACGACATCCATGGCTTTTAAATGTGTTTCTTGTATGAGCATGATGCTCACGTCCTGCTGGTGTAAAAAGACTCTCAGCAGGTTGGACTTTCCCCTAATGGAGTTAGCATTCCAATACACAATGCGCAAATTATTGCTGTTGAATGTTAAGCTTTGCGATCACGGAATCAAGGTATTGCTGAATTTGAGCGAATCTCGCATCCAGCAGTAGGGAGATTTCCTCGCGGGAAACTCCGGTAGGGGCTTGTGTGTGTGTGTGTGTGTGTGGTGGTGGGGCCGCCGCATCGTTACCGGTCGGGTGACTCTGCTGGCTGCTGCGCTGCTGCTGCCGCTGTTGTTGTTGCCGCTGCTGCTCCTGCTGCGGCCTCTGGACCGGGTTGTGGCGAGAGCGGGAGCGGCGGCCCTGTGGTGTGTGAGCTGCGGGGGTGGAGCGTAAGTGTTTGGGCAGGTTGGCCGGCGCCATGAGTGACGCCGGAGCGTACTCCTCGACCTGCCTGACGGGAATAGAGGCGCGGGTGGTGACCCCACGTCTGGCCCCCCGTGAGTAGGGCTGTTGCCCTCCCGTCCTGATCCTCTTCTCACGCTGCATGACGGGGCACTGGCTGTGGTTGGCGGGATGCGGGCCCTTGCAGTTGATGCAAGTTGGAGTGGCATCCTTGGGCAGCGTACACTGTGTGCTGAGGTGAGGTCCGGCGCAGGACACACACCTTGGTAGCCTGAAACAGCCGAGAGAAGAATGGCGGAAGCCTTGGCACCGATGACATTGGGATATACCCTTTTTGCCTCTCCAAAGTTCGATACGGACTTTGGAGAGGCCCATGAAGAACTGTGTCTCCAGGAACATGGCGTTGTCCTTCTCCGGTCCCTCGAATTGCACGAAGAAGAGGGCGCCTGATCGCCCTCTGCCCTCGTTGATGAGCTTCACATACTCCGCGGTGAAGCCCAGCTTTCGGCAGGCCGCCTTGATCTCCTCCTGTGTTGTGGAAGAGGGGAGGCCACGAACGCCAACTTTGAGCTTTTGCTCGCGGTCGGTGTCGTAAACCGTATACTCCACTGTCTTGTCCTTCCGTTGCACCTCCTCCAGGTACTGGATCAGCTTCCTGTACAGTTCGCCGTCCTTGCCAGGTGTGAAGCGTAGTCCCTTGCGGTACTGCTCCGCAGGTATCCTCTTCTTCAGTGCGGCGCTCAGCTTACCTACGTGGTCCGCCCAGTTGGGCAGCGGATCTGCAACGATATTAGGGTATCTATTAGATCGTTGTGTAGTCGAAGCTGATGGCTGTTGCGTAGACAGCGGTGTCGATGGGGCGCGCGCTGCTGCTGCTGCGAACGTTGATGGTTGCGGAGTTGGGAGCAGAGCCGGACGCTTCGGCGTGCTCGCTGGACTCTGTGGAGAGACAGTGTGTGTTAGTGTGGGTGGCGGCGGGGCCGCTGTAGGGGCCGCGTGGTGCGTTCGCGGCGTGGCTGCTACGTCCGCGTCCGGGGTCGGACACGGGGGGGCGGCCGTCCCCTCGGGCGTGGAGCGGTTGCACTCGCGCTTTTCCGGGGCCGGCGGCGTCTTTTCCTCCCGCTGGCGCTTCTTTAGCCTGCGTCGGGAGGTGACGACGGCAGAGTCCTCGTCCATCTGTGGTGGGCTGGGTCGCACGGCCTGCAGTAGTCTGGACTCTAGTTCGTCCAGTGCGTCTGCAGCTAGGCTCCCGCTTGCTACCTGCGAAATGCGGAATAACATTAGAGCCCATGCGGACTCCTCTACAAGGAGAGGGGTCCTTAGGCAGAGAACATCAGGGTTCTCTGGGATGAAGCGGCGATGGGATCGCTTTTTGGGCGAGGATGTCTTGGTGACACTCGGTGTGGCTGTGGGAGAGCCGGGCGCGCTTGGCGGGCCGCTTTCTGGCCCCTCGCACACCGTGGACAATACGGTTTCTTCCAGCTCCGAATCCGCCTCATTGCCCGAGGCCGGGTTTGAATCGGACTCGTCGCTGGATTCTTCCGATGTGTGCCCGGTGTGCGAGGGGACGGCGTCCTCGATGTCGTGTAGGCGTCTGTGACTGGGCGAATCTTCTTCGCCGCATAGCCGGCATTCTCCCGGTGATGATGCTGCTGAGCTGGATCCTTCCTCTGCGTCGCTGAGGGCACGCTTGTCAGCGGCCGGTGTGTTGGGCGCTTGTGCCGCCATTGGGACCTGTGAACACGTGAAAAGCAAAAACAGAAACTAAAAACAGTTAAGAATCACGCTAAAACCGCAAGGGTACGCGTGGTGATTAATGACACTGGGAAAACACGTTAAGACACGTTAGAACCTTAAGGGTGCACGTGGTGATTATTATTACAAGAAAAACACGCTAAAACCTTAGGGGTGCGCGTGGTGATTAATACACAAAGAAATAGATACACAAAAATGAAAATACAAATACAAAAATGGGGGAAATATGCAAGAGAAAACACAGGGGGCGAAAAATAGAATAGGGCAGATGATGAAATGCAGTAGAAAAGAAATAAATTATATACAGCGACTACAGTACTGAAAGTACAGCAGTCACAGTATATTAAATATTCTTAGATACCCTATAGCAATATTACTACTCGGATTCGTTGTCACCGTTAAGTATCCTCCGAATTGTATTATTGCTACAAAAATATCTCACTACACTTCACAATAACTACACTACACTTTTCACTCGCGAAATTTGGAATTTACAACGACAACTCTACGGAGCTACTCCGGAGCACGTGTGATCCCAACGGCGGCGCGAGCGCGAATGCGTGTCGTCAGATACCGAGCTTACTAACTATACTCACTGAATATGTTCAGGTTGTGCAGGATCTGGCGCGCCAGGCGGGGCTTGCGCTCCTTGTCGCGTCGTCGACGCCGACGACTGCACGCTCGAACCCGTGTTTTGTTGAGGGATGTGCGCGCGAGGAGCGAGAACTGTCAACATTAATATACAATAATAATCATTATTTTTCAAAAATGAAATGAAATATGAAGAAATCCATAGCAGAACTAATCATTAACATGATTTCGAGTTGCCAGACTTAAGCTAGCGGGTTCAAAAAACAGCAAAATAAAAGATTCCAATATAAACTTACAAAAATAGAACTTTTTCGAAGTAGCCCATGTTATGCTGCAGTTAAATGTTATAATCAAATCCCGGACCATATTACAAAAGAAGCAAGTGACAGAACATACGCCAAAAAGATAGTTATTCTTAGCACAAAAATGTTTTTACACAGTACAAGAACTATTTGACACCATTCAATTTGTTGTTATTTATTATTTGTTATTTTTTGTGATCTTAGTTAATTAAAGCTTAAAAAGAATCTAGTTAACAGCGGCTAAGTTAATTTTAAATAGATTTTTAGTAAACCTAAGATGTCTGCTTAAGCGGGCTTAGTTTTAAGATTTTGCAATACCCTTCCAGGGTCCATGTTGATACTTATACGTGATAAGTTACTCCGTCCGACTTTTTGGTTGACGCACTGTGTTTTGTACACCCTTTTACAACGCAGGAGACCATTTTTTCAACATGTAATTTTCACCGCTGCGCGCCGCGTACTGAGGAGCAGTTGACGCGCCTATTGGTGAATCTGGTGACTTGACCCTTTATGGAACTACGTTTGACTTTTAATTCTACAAGTGTTTCTTGCTTTGTGTCAACCATATTGAATTGTGTGTTTAGTTGAACAAAGGTTAATATTTAAAATAACAAAGGCACTAGAGCTATTCACGATAAGTAGGCAAATTATTAGCAGTTAAATTGATAAACGCTTACGCCCCTCAAAATTCCAACGGCCACGTAGACGCCGCCGATGCCGATGTACGCCACGCGCAGAGTACACGAGACGTCAGCTCTGCCATGCTAAGCTAAAAGGCGACCTTTTTGTATGGAGTTCCTTACCAAAAGGTCGCCTTTTACCTTAGCACGGCAGAGCTGACGTGAAGCAAATGGCGGATGGGACGTGGCTAGTGCGGCCGTTGACCCGTGCGGGCAGCTGGAATGGCAAAGCGAGAAAATGTGCATATGCGAACCAAAATAAAAGATGCAGCGGGTGCGGGAAGGCAAAACTAGAATCAAAAATGCGAAACTCGGCACACAGATTGCTTAGGTAACTTTAGGCTTCAAATGAAACAGTATGTCAGTGCGCAAAGACAAAGCGTAAATGGAAAAAGAACGCAAATGATGTGAGACTGCAGTTAGTTATTAAAGAACGAAGTCATGTCATCATTTCCTGGAGTCACATTTGACAGTTTTTTTTTTTTTTAATTTTGTCAGATGTTAAGGCAAAGGAGATAACGGCAAACAGCTTTTCAGTGAGCTGCTACCGCCTTGGTAAAATAATGGGAATTAGGGTTTTCAAGCATAACCAGAAATGTATTATACCCACCTGGCTCTGTACTATGCCGAGCGTGGTTTAAATATTTCTGGTTATGCTTTTATGTGTATAAACAATAAGCACAACACATTAAAATTATTCCCGTCTCTTAAAACGTAGTGATTACATACTCTTTGCTCCAGGTACTCAAAATTTTTACGAAAATGGAACAGGGGGCTGTCAAAATTTACACTTCATTATATTTTGACTACCTGTCAAATTTATATTTAACAAAATTTCAAGTAAAAAGCAAAAAAAAGCAAAAAAATAATGTTGAACATTAATATATGCAATTCAGAGAAACATATTCACAGTAAGTATTTATTTATTTATCGTAGGCAGGTAGGTACAATTAATTAAATTAAATTTAAAGGTTGAAGTTAGCCTTCTCCAAGTAATCTCTGGCAATTTCAGTGAGGTTATTTCCATCCAATTTATATGGGGCGCTATACATACTAGGTGCAAACTTAACCACTTAGGGATGGAAAGTGTTTGTACGGAACCCTCGGTGCGCGAGTCCGACTCGCACTTGGCCGGTTTTTCTGTTGTACTCCTATTTTGACGACGCGTTTGGCTCGGTTTGTAGACACCTGCCTACTGAGCCGGCGGTCCCGGGTTCGAATCCCGGCCGGGGCAAATATTTGTGTGATGAACTCGAATATTTGTGCTTGGGTCATGGTTGTTCTATGTATTCAAGTATATATTTATCTATGTAAGTATGTATATCGTCGTCTAGTACCCATAACACAAGCCTTCTTGAGCTTAATTTGGGACTAGATCGATTTGTGTGAGGTTGTCCGATATTTATTTATTTATTTATACAATTGTTTGTGTGATGACTAAGTGCTATTTAGTCACTCACGATTTATTGAGTTGTGTGCCTTATAATAACTTTAGTTTGTGTACACAGCTTAATGCTCTATAACATGGTGCGGTGGCGCTAGTGTGCCCAGTAAACATCGAGCTCTGTATTTATGTTATAAATAAATAGTAAAACAATAAAAACAAAGTGATAAAGAACAATGACAAGTGAAACAAAGTGAACTAAAACAAACTAGTGGAAAATTTAAGTGAATACATCGATAAATAACACAAAACTTTCAAATAAATCAAACACTCCAACCGACAGTGTAAATATGTAGTGGCTAAAATGAACCTACCAAAAAGACTGAAAACAGGAAGAAATGGGTATAAATGGATAGAAGTAAATCGCCTTAGCCAGAAGTGAATATATAGAACATTCTACATCGAAAATAAGTAAACAAAAAAACGCAAAAATTAAAATCCTGGTATAAGCGCCATCTAGCGGAATCTTCAAGTACTTGCACGACCAAGCGTATAATCCAAGTGCGAGCGAGACCTTTAAGACAAAGAAAACCGACTTTGCTCAGTTCATTGTAAATAAACGAAACAGAAGACCTTAAGAAGAAGCGAATAAACTATATATTTCGGACCGTCATCTACATACATTTAGACGAATGAATGAATTAAGCTCCGCCTACTAACATTGCATCTTGCCGTAAAAATAGGCCTAGATTCATAAATTACTTGATCGGATATAAATATAAGTAAATAATATCACGAACATGGAGTGCCTTGGATGTAAAACCCTCATCGTCGATCAAAATGAATTATTAAAATGTCGCACATGTAAAGAACCTTATCATTACAAGTGTCTTAACATAACACAAGCTCAATTTATGCACAAAAATTACGAGCTCAAACGAGTGTTTACCTGTCCATCTTGTGCGAACATAACAACGAGACGGAAAAATGATAACACGCCAGTGCGTAAACACCCGGATTCTGCTTTACTCGACGAAACGAATATGTCTGTAGACAATATTGTAACATCCGAAGACTCGACTGAAAGTTTTTTTGGCGATACTCTAAACTCTCAGCTATGCACGCCGAAGTATTCTCAAAATATTACATTAGAACAAATTAGTGAGCTATTAGACTTGAAATTAAAAAACAATAATCACTGCATAATAAACGATATGAAAAGATTGATACAATCAGAGATCAACACAGCGATGAACCAACTTAAAACTGAATTTAGTCAAAAAAATTCTGAGGTCATTGCACAACAGCAAATTTTTACCAAACAGCTCGAAGATACAACAACAAAAATAGTTTTTTTACAAGAAGAAAACCAACTGGTTAAAACGCAGCTCAAAGAACTTCATTCACGACTAAACGCAACAGGAAATGTAAACAGTAATTATATGCAAAGTGAGAGCCACAAGAGTTTTGTACTGTACGGCCTGGATGAGTATTATGGTGAGAAGGAAGTGGACCTGTTCCCGCGCTTGAATGATATGTTTTATGATATTCAAAATGTGAACATAAACGGTTTTATCGAATCAGCAAGGAGAATAGGAAAAAAAGGGAATCGCCGCCCACTGATTGTTGAACTCGTAAGCAAACGTATGAAAAACTATGTCATCGCAAATGCCCACCGGTTTAGAAACACAGGATATGCCGTCTCGGAGATTTTAGACAACGAAGCCTTGAAGACCAGACAACAACTTAGAGATTGTCTCCGAGAAGCTCGCGAAAGCGGTAAACATGCAATAATTCGCAAAAATCGACTATACATCGACGGAAAAGAATACCTACCGACATCGAGCACACATTCAAACTCCGCTATGTCTGATAAGAGTAGTCCCTTATCACAAACAAGTCCCCAACCAACAACAGACAATTGCAACACCAGTGCGCTGAGACATAACAATACAGGAAATACAGAAAATAACGGGACTCATTCCTTTCGAAAGCAAACCATCGATAGTTAATATACTATTCCAAAATTTTCAAAGTATTTTTAACAAACAACATATATTAGAAGCCTTTATAGCCAAGAATAAAAAATTTCATGCAATTTGTGTATCGGAATCATGGCTATCGGAAGGAAAACTATCAACAGTTCAATTCAGCGGTTACAAGTTTGGAGCATCTTTCTGTCGTGAACAGCGAGGAGGGGGAGGCGTCTGCATCCTGCTGCAGGACCACATCGAACACATCGAGAGGACGGACATTACTAGTTTTTCAAGCGAATTCAATCTGGAGGTTTGCGCTGCGGAACTACCACAACATAATATACTACTTATTGCAATGTATTGGAACAATAAGGAGGAAGAACTATTCTATAAAAATTTAAAACTTGTACTCAAACACATAACCAACAAATGCAAAACACAAAACATAATCTTAGGAGGGGATTTCAACATAAATATATTAAAAAACGACCCAAAAAGCAGCCATTTTCTAAATGTAATGTCCGAATATAATTTTACACAACATATAAAAAGTGCAACACATATAACTCAAACAACGTCTACCTGTCTCGATCTAATATTCACGAATTTTAAAAATAATACCTTATCCACCTCAGTGGAAGAATTTGGTTTTTCGGATCACACGGGAACTATCTTGACTTTCGAATTACCACAAACGATATCAGCAAAAGTTACCTGGCATACAAATAAACGTATTTTTAACGACACTAACACCGAAAATTTCAAGACGGAACTGGAAAAGATTGACTGGCAAAATATAATATTTCCTAATAAGACCGTAAATGAAAATTATACAGCATTTCATAACGTTCTAAAAGATATCCTAGATAAAACAATACCAGTTCGTAAAATAAAAATACAACATAGGAGAAAAAAAACATGGCTAACTACCGGAATTAAAAAATCGTGTAAAAACAAACGGTTATTAAGAATACTTACATTAAGGTCAAACAATTGCATAATAAAACAACACTACAAAACATATGAAAGAATTTTAAAAAGAGTCGTTACAACAGCTAAAAAACTACAATGTACAAAGAGGTTAAAAAAATCAAGTAATACAATCAAAACAATGTGGAACATTATAAAAGAACGCACCAACAAAATAAATAAAAGATCGACGGAAAACATAAAACTAAACAAAAATGTTGCAAGTCCAACATCCGATCCAAAGATGATTGCTAACGTTTTTAATGAGTTTTTTGCATCAATCGGTGAGTTAACTGGTACCAAACCACCTGGCCGTCCTGTCATAGACCCAACAGAAAACTCAATGTTTCTTAGACCAGTAGAGTTTCAAGAGATCAACAAAAACATTAAAAATCTTAAAAACAAGCATAGCTATGGAATTGATGAACTTCCGCCGTCATTAATTAGAAAATGCGCAAATAGCCTTACACTACCTTTCTGTTTTCTTATAAACCAGTCATTTTACGAAGGGACTTTCCCAGACCTACTGAAAAAAGCTATTATTAAACCAGTACATAAAAAAAACTCAAAGACCGATCCAAACAACTACCGTCCAATTGCATTACTTCCAACTGCGTCAAAACTATTCGAAAAAGCGATGTGCGAGCGAGTATACACATTCTGCGAAAAATATGACGTATTCGATGACTGTCAAAATGGTTTCAGGAAAAAGCGATCTACCACCCAAACTGTCTATAAATATATTCAGGAGGTCCTAAACACCCTAAATGCAAAAAAACACGCTTTCGGCATTCTATTGGACATGACCAAAGCCTATGATAAGGTCCAGTATGATATACTGCTAAACAAGCTGTATGGCGTAGGAATTCGTGGATTAGCCCATAAATGGTTTACCTCATACCTTAAAGACAGAGAACATATCACAGAAGTCCAGTACTTTGACCCTAACACCAGCGAAATAATGAACGTCCGATCCAATGGCAAAACAATCAATAGCTCAATCCCGCAAGGTAGTGTGATTGGATGTCTATTGTTTCTCGTATATATAAACGACCTACCTAAAATTACAGACGAAATGTGTGTATTGTTTGCCGACGACATCTCGTTACTTATAAAATGCGATAATCCATCTGACATTACTGAAAAACTTAATACTGTACTTGACAAAACAACCACTTGGATGAATGAACACAATCTTGAAATAAATTATAATAAAACGAAACTAATGACATTCCATAGTTACCAAAAGGCGCCGCTAAATATTAATTACATTTATAATAATTTAAAATTAGAGCTTGTATCAGAATTTTCATTGTTAGGTTTAGTTATTGACAAAAACATTAACTGGAAAGCACATATAAGGCACATAAGCGGTAAGATATCTAGCTTTGCATATGCTCTCCGTGAAGTCAAGAAAACTACAAACTTTCAGTCCGCGCTAACAACATACTACGCCTATGCAAACTCCTGGTTTACATACGGGATAATACTATGGGGAAACAGTACCGATGCACCATCGCTCTTTACCTTACAAAAAAAACTTATCCGAATTTTAGTAAACAAAGATAACACTACTTCTTGCAAACAATATTTTAAGGACCTGAAAATACTCACGCTACCGTGCATTTATATTTTAGAAATATGTAAGTTTGTAAGACAAAACTCAAAAATATTTAAGACGAGGGAAGAACTCCCTACAACTCAATCTCTGCGACATAAAAACCGGCTCATGCTGCCATCGTCTCGAATAAAAATGCACTCAAAGAGCACCTACGTGATGGCTATAAAAATATATAATAAGTTACCTAACGAAATTAAAACTGAAAAATTAGATAAATCATTTATAAAAAAATTGAAAGATCTACTAATAACTAAGTGCTATTACACTGTAAACGACTTTTTAAATGACAAATTTTAAGCTTATTACGACATACATATATAATTTATTTTGACATTGTATTCGAACTGATTTATTTTATAAATAATGACTTGATTTATTTTATTTTACACGGACTTATATATGTATAATTTTAAAACCTGACAAATGAAATATATTGCTATATCTTAGGAACCTTTAAAGTTTTGTACCTAAATTCTAACAATCTAGTTTTAAGTATCCGACATCTGATTATTTTTATCTTTATTTGAATGTTTATTATTTAATTCTAATTGTATTTAATTCGCTTGACCTGTATACCATGACTAATCTTTTATTTTTTGTACTTAATTATTTACCTAATTTAAAACTGTTATGTAAAATCTAATATAGTTTAGTTTCTAAGATAATTGCAATGCCCTGACAGGGCGTCATGTATTGACTGCCATATATGTAAACATCCTAATGTACCTACCCATGACTGCAATAAATGAATATGAATGAATGAATGAACATTTGTCTATACATCTGTGTCTATGCCTAGGAGCCACAGACTATGTTCGTTCATTCCGATATTTGCGCTCTCAGGAAATCCATCTATTCTAACCTAAATTAAGTTTGTCCTCGTGTGTTAATTATAATCGTAATTAGTAATACATATTTTAATATCTTGACTATTATTGATTATGTACTTTATATATGGTATATAAAGCTGCGTATATCACGAGGACTCGTCTATTTATTTTCTCCGCCTACATATCGCTTCCCTGCCCAGAGTTGGTAAGAATCCACGGCATCCTCAGCAGCACCCAGACTCTCAAGGTGCAATACGATTTTTAAAGATTTATACTGTACAGGTGCAGTAGCCGGCAAACAACTTGAACCAAAATGGCGGATCTGCGCATGTAAATTTGTACGTAAATCGGCTACTGCGCAGTCAAGGTCACGCTCAAGTTGTTTGCCGGCTACTGTAACAAGGGAATACTCCCGTATTCTGATACACCACTGGCACACAAACGGATTGACGACCAATCATAGCGTGCCTTACCCTATTTTCTCAATTGACATCAGTAAAACACCTTAGTTACTACACCTTATTTAATTGAAATTTTTTTTTTTCAAAGGTGGTATATGAAATTGGGAGTGCATATATTTAGCACAATATTACGTAATGCCGACTCCCTTTATAACAGATACGGTGAGAAACCAATGCCTGCCTGGGGAAGTGGATTGGGTGAACATCAAAGAAGGATCTTTTGTTCTAGTTTTTTTTTTATTAGCCTATTTGATTGTCCTGCTCTGCTGCTGTCCACTGCTGGGCAAAGGCCTCTGTTCTAGTATAATTCCACAAAAAAACTTTTATATGTTGGACAGGTGCTTGAAAAATATAGTCCCAATGAATTCAAAGTGTCTAAGGAAGAAGCCTGGTACCTGGAAATTTGTTTTCGCCACTACCAAAGATGAGGGGACTGTTGACATAATCAGATGTTGTACACATACTGTCGCCAGCAAAATCTGCTTTAACAGCGAGAACAGCCCACATATTTAGTTTCGAAAGGGACTTATCTGTGGAAAGTTATCGGGCGCTTGTTTTGCCCTGAGCAAACTGTCACGAGTACTACCAGATCAGCAACTTAGATCTAGCTACTTTTCGCTATTCCACTCGACGATGTGTTATGGGCTTGAAATCTGGGGCACAGCAGCTGATTGGCAGCGAGTATTTGTTCTCCAAAAACGAGCACTGAGAATAATATCTCATGCGGCACCAGGCACTCCCGCCGCCCGGCAACTTTTTAAAGATAAAAACATAATGACACTCACATCACAATACATTTTTTACATAATTAAGTACGTTCGATGTAATATACATCTCTTTCCACTGGCTACATACAAAAGCACACGTATTGCACAGAAACACGTAAACATGATGTCCACAGCAAGTCGCAAGCTAGCAAAGTCGGGTAAAACAATGTCCATAGTGGGGCCAAAAATCTACAATAAAGTACCCGTCAATATCAAAGATATAGAAAATGATATAACGTTCCTCAATGTTTTAAAGAAATGGCTAACAACCAATGCTTTTTACAGCATGGACGAATTTTACCAATTTAATAATTAAATAATATAATAATACCAATAATGTAACCACCTCTTCCAATTTGTATTTAATAATTAATGTTTTTATAATAATTTGTATTTTAAATTTAATAGTAATAAGAGAAAAAAATTGACAAGAGTTCCTTACTATAATTTACTTTTGTATAACCTTAAACCTTAAGTTAAGGCACTCCAGGTCTTTTAGCATACTATTGTTAACCGTAATATGCTTTGTATTATGACTGTTTGTTGCCTTAATAATAAAAAATAAAAAGAGTTAAGTTACTACGAATAAATAGTTTTTGTACTCAAGTACTTATAAACAGTAAGTGTTAATTATTAACTACATAAAGGATGATTCTTACTTAACTTTGATCTCAATAAATTATTGTATATGTTCATGATTATTTCAGTTAAGGTTAGTAAGTAAGACCTTTTAATGCCTGAAACACAGGAGATCCTAGTTCAGGCGCAAGTCACATTTTGTCAATTGGAATGTCTTAGTTTATAGTTATTATTACTGTAAAATAAGTTATTCCTTAATAAATATATTTTATCTTTTTATTAAATTATGAAGGCACTCTCGACATCTCACTCAATAGTAAAGAGAGTTTTATGGAGCAAACTGATTAGTGACCTCCGCTGTTAATGTGATATTCATCAAGCAGCAAAAACAATGCTTTTATGAAGAATTATTGAAAAACAAATAAACATATAATTCCTTAGTATCATAATGTCCTTAATTTTATGAAGCCTACAACAAATACCCACCTAAAACAATATAACACTATACCAGATAACAGATAATATTGACAATCCTGACTTCCAAACAGCACTGACAAGACTTCCCTTTGAGACTCGGGCTATCCGTCTAGTCCAGGAACGACTGTCTCACCAGAACGATCAAATCTAAACAATAAAAAATCTATAAATAATGTTATTAAAACTATCGTGAGACATCTCTACTAATTATAAAAACGGTATAAACTCACGTAAAAATTGTCAGGAACGGCCCGACAATTGCCGTTCCTGACAATTTTTACGTGAGTTTATACCGTTTTTATAATTAGTAAATCTATAAATATTGTATTTAAACAAAAACATAATGCCAATGGTAGGCCTCAAATCATTAGTGCCCCAAAAACCTAGGGGTACGGTTATCAGACATGACAATCAAAAAACCAAACTGGCATATTAAGTTTCCATGTTGTAATTAAAGAAATTTGGGGAAAAACATATCAAATGACACCTAGCAAATCCATCCGATCCAAAATATCTTTATGGCCTACTTAGAATTAATAAAAATTTAATTATCTAGTATGAAAAATATCAAATATTGTATTATAGGGTTTGCAGTCTCGGAATTCCTTGCACTGCCACACAAAAATTTCTAGGAACCTAGATCATTTAGAACCAAGTCTTTCATACTATAATTTCCCAGGGCTGTAGCTGCTAAAAAGCACTTTATTAAAAGAAATTAATTACAGACTTTTAAATTAAGAGCAAGAACCTGAAGCCCCCCGAGCCAACAATACTGCTTTTAGGCAACCTTTTTATGTACAAAAAGGTCGCTTTTTACCTTAGCACAGCAGAATATGAAGTTATTAAGGATTTACATTTGACACACTATAAAAAATTTAGTATTGTATGATAACAAGAAATCAATTTACCTTTTGATATACCAGACAAGTTAAAGTAGACATTATACAAGGTTATTTTAAAATAAAAGGACAAACAAACCACAACCAAGGCCAAATCTAGGCTAATGGTGAAAAATTGCTTAAAAACTGTCGGGTTGAATGTACTCTATGTGTAAGTGACTCAAATAAAAACAATGCCATCACAATAATATTATACTATTATATTTGTATAGAATCTTTTTATCGATTCATATTTTTATGTGGTAATACCACATTTTAATTTTTATAAATAATGACACAAAGGTAAATTAAGAAAGAAAAATTGAATGCGATCTACTACAATCGAAGCGGGGTTTGAACCCGCGACCTCTGCGTTTCCGGCGCATTGCTCTCCCAACTGAGCTATTCGACCGCTACGTCAGTCACACCAAATCTTTCATCCCTTAATCCTTTACGCTACTGGAGTGCCCTCTGTGTCATAAATGTTTTTTGAAATGCTTATTGCGCATTAGCCATACCCTAGGATGTGCGTTTTACACGCAACGAAATACCGATGGTGACAGGCAGTTGACAAGCTGAAGCAGAGTCACGATCCTCAGCAATGAGGGAGCGATGGAGAAGAAGATTACTTCAATAGTTTTGCTGAAGCAACAACTTGATTAACATTCGAACATGACACCAAAAACAATGTACAATTAGGAACGACCCAGAAGACATTAACCATCTAACAACGCCTACAATACAGACGCTATTTTGAATTTAAATAAATAGGTACACAACGCAAATGAGAAACGGCTCATTCCACTATTTCAGCCAGTGATGCAAACTGCCACATTGCTCCCAAAGGTTATTAAATAAATAATCAAGGTTATGGTAATGAAAAAGGAAAATTTATTAAAAACCCTGGCTATTTCGATGATTAAACCACATCTTTATGAAAGACAGTTTTTGACAAATCTTCCAATTGGGATAAAAAATCGGATTTGGAATATCGTGCCTAAGCCCGAAGTTCCGGCTTTGCAACAGCCAACACATTGTGGAAGAAAAATTCGTTGTAGTCTTTGCTCTTGGAAAAAAGACCGAAAAACGAAAATATACTGCTGCAAATGTAACGTAGCAATTTGTGGTGAGCACACAAAACCAATTTGCACCAATTGTTTTGAAAGTACTGAGTAAAAATATAGGCTTAGTTCAAAGTGTAATAACTCAAAACGAGAAGTAACAACATCGAGTGAGGTATTCCGCGTTCTTGAAGAGTAAGTGTATACATTAAAAAGCAAAAGCGCCGTAAATAAAGGACGGTACGAGTTTGAAAAAGCTACAAATAGCCCGATACGGGAACAGTTCTGAACTTCAATAAAATACAAGTGCGTGATTTTTTGTAGTCAGAGTAGATTGAGTACTAATGGGTATGAACATTTTCTAACGGACTTTGAGTGTGCGTTAGGTATAAAAAAAGTTTTTGTAAGCGACCTCTGTAAATCTTAGAAAAAAAAATTCAAGTGCATTTCTTCTGCACTAGGGCATCGCATTTTACAGTTTTAACATTTCGCATTGTTGTCTAACAGATTTGTCGAGAGATTATGTCAGCGCGATACGAAACGAATGAAAAAATTATAAATCCCTGAAAAGATTATACAAGTGACTTTTGGCAACGAAAATGTGTTTAGAACTATGAAATGTAATGACAGTTTTAATTTATAACAGATTTATCAATAGCTTTATTTTATATAAACGATTGAATTTTTAAATCGTTCTCTAGGCCACAAAATTTTACGCAAAATTGTCAAGTCGGCGTAGTGAACTCATTTAAAATGCAACAAACAATAAAGACGAGACGATTGTAAAAAAAAAATTTTGGATACGACCCCTCAGTTCTACCGACAACCAAACAAGAGCTACTGCAGCAGATTAAACGAACATCATACATGTGCAGTATAATATATGGTGTAATGCACGCATGCGCAGCCCGACGCCACGGGAAAGAGTCCACAAAATTGCGGATGGGCATTAATTGATGACCAGTACCATTATTATTGGTTTGATGGCCCCCACAGTCCATCTCTTGGAGAATTGTCTGCTGATGTTCAAGGTAGGTACTCTTCTTATTTTTCTTACCTATTAATAATTATACTCCAATTTGTTAATTTGCCTAGTTATTTTGTTACAGAATCAGATGACATTTATTCTGACGATTGCGACGAAGATGAAGACGTTATTCAAGGCGAAACTGATGAAACGTCGACGTCGGAATCCGACGAAGATTAAGATTGTATTTAATTATATTTATAATTGTATTTTTTAGTTTCACTTTGGCAGATCATATATAACTAACAGTTCATACAACTACAGTTATACTATTTAAAAAAAATATTGATTATGCTTACAAATATGTGTGTCCCAAGTTACCAAAACTACAACTACGAAAAATTATTATTTTCAATATTCCTGTAGGACTAGCGATAGATACCCATTTTTTGGTAGGACTCTGTTTGATTTTGGCAAAGAATGCACTAACTGAACATGTGTTTTTTTTGTCCTACAATGAAAAAAATGTTACCGTGGAATCGACTACTTCCAAGCGTAGGACTAGGAAAACCATGGAAGAAAGAACCAATGGAATTGGCATGAAGGTTAAATCGTATGAACCGCTGTCGCCAAACTCATACAAATAAAGGCAAATCGTTACACGTCACACTATTACAACTCTTTTTTCATTGGTTTAAAGTTACAGCAATATCAACAACAAAATGTCACTTAAGTTACGTCAGTTCTAGACTGAAAGCAACTTTACCTCGCTTCATTTCCGATGTAAATTACAATGTTCAAAAATTGTAACATAAGTTTGTTTTAAAGTCACCAAAGGCTAACATGAAGTCACCAAAATTCTGCTACTCGACAACAGATGCCTTTGTTGCCCATGGTCCCTGTGATGGGTCGTTCTCGCGAGTCGTTCAAATCACTGTTCCAGGCGGAAAATAGGTATAAATAACATTCTGATTTATAATTGTTGTATGCAGTAAGTTTGGTCTCAAAAAAGTACTAGAGGAGTATTTTGACTCATATGCCTATACCTATTAATAAACACATGAGATCAAAAAAATACTGCAAAGTCTCATTACCCTCTCGTTCCAAATTACGAACTAAAACATTGGTTGATGTATATAAACACTCCTATAAAATAATCTTCAAATTTTTAACAGCGATGTGATTAAGCAGCTATTTAGGCATAAAAATATAAATTCACCTAATTTTTTAAACTATTACATATTAGAAAGAACGAGCATTAAAATTTTGTCACGCGAAAATTAACATTACCTTCCGTGAAGCTAAAACTTTAAATTGTGAATAGGTCCTTCATTGAGTCGTGGCAGTAAGGGCATTATTCCAGCGCCGCACCTCCTCAGTATGCCTACGTATCTGGTAGAATGACGCCGTGCGCACCATTTACGAGAAATTTCCAATTTACGTTCACGAAACATAGTTTGTAGTGACCGACCGAAGTTTCGGTTTCGGTTTCGGTTTCGGCCAGTTTCGGCCTTAAAATCATGTTTCGGCCAAAGGTTCGGTTTCGGCCAAAAAACAGCCGAACCTTTCGGCCGCGCCGAAACTTAAGCCCGCTCTACACTCGCGGCGCGAACGCCCGCGAAAGCCGCGAACCGCGTGTGTAGATGTTGTTCACACCTTCGTGTTCGCGCTTCGCGCCATTCCCCGATCAGTGTCGGTTTTTGGCCCGCGACAAAGGGTACGCCTACGAAGCTTCGCGAGTGTGGAGGGACACAGTTGTGCGTGAACTGCTGCGTAAATTCACGCCGTGAATTCACGGAGCGACTTCGCGCCGCGAGTGTAGAGCGGGCTTTACAACATCGTTCTGTCGGGTCGCGTTCGGCTGACGTCGGGTGCGCTCGGCAGTTGGCACGGCTGTCAATATGGCGTCGCTCACCTAACTCCGCCGGCCGATGAATCACTTTGCTCAGTGAGGTGACGTTTGTGTTTGTTAATAACCGAATAATGTTAAGTAACTGACCGAGCGAGCAAAGCATTTCCGTTTCAGCGTGGCCCAAAATTCTTTCGTATGCCTGGATGTTTGGATGTCCGACAATTAAAATGCGACATTAAGGCAAGGCAACAGGCGGTAAGCCCATTACCGCCTGTTGCCTTGCCTTAATGTAGCATTTCTCAACCGATTCTCATAAAATTTTGTGAGTATGTTTGATAAGAATTTTATTATAGTATTTTTTCGTCGATTCAGTTTTTCGAAATTTTCAAAATATCGGAGATTTGCGACAAAAAATTCACTTCTTCATTTACTTTAAATTCACTTAACTTAGTTTTTGTTATGAATTTATCAACTCAATTAGTTAATAAATTAATATAACATTATGAATAGTGTAATTTGTTACGAAAATTTTCTTAATTTACAAACAAATTGACGGCGATATTGGTTATTTAGGACAACAGTTGGGACGATTACTTATCTCATAATATATATATTTTTAAATTGTTGTGTGTATGTAATAAAATGAATACCTACGTTTGAATTAGCGTTACGAGGCTGCCTGATTGCAATTATAAAAATTAAAACTCAATCAATTATTTTGTTGCTAGGTTTTTAAACTTATTTAATTTTATACCATCTACAATTAACAAATGGCTGTCTCATTACAGTATTACAGCTGTTAATGCGTTTCACTTTTTATGTAATTTAATTTAGACCCAGTGTCAATGTTAAAATTATCAATCCAACAAAAGTGAAACGTGAGTTTATCGTGTGATTGCTTAAATTTGTATTTTTTTTACTTTGTCTACCCTCACCTCACTCACTATATCTATCTGCACTTTTTTTTTATTTTTCTAATCGACAAAAAGAATAAGTAACAAAATTGCATGAGCATCGGTTAAGAAATCGTCTTCCAGGCGAGAACAGAAAACCATCCAATCGTCTGTACATACGAAAGAATTTTGGACCAAACTGAAACTGACACACTTAGCTCCATCGGTCAGCGAAGTTTTTCATTGTAATCATTATTAGATCTAGAAAGAACGGCCCGCTGACATTTACAACGTTTTAATCACGTCTATAAAAGGTTCGGTTTCGGTTTCGGTTTCGGCCGAAACTGTAATCAGAACCGAACCTTCGGTTTCGGTTTCGGTTTCGGCAGAAAAACGTGTTTCGGTCGGACACTAATAGTTTGTCACAGTTCTGTGCTCATTACCTTCGGCCGTCTTATACAGTAAATACTTATTTAAATTTTCTGTTTTATGTCTCATTTAATTGCTTCTTTGTAGAAGATTTAATGATATAAATATCACATTTTCAATTACGCTCGGTATTTAAATTTACCTAGACAAACCGTCAAAATCTCATTCATCTCCATATCATTACCATCCTTACTCTCCAATTTTTTGCCGGAAGGTAAAGATCGTGTTTGGATGGTAGTGATTTAAAAAAGTTTTTAGTAGTTATGAATAGCATAATTCATGATTTTTACTAAACAGCACAAGAATGCTTTTACTAAACCACAAAAATGCATTTTACCCAGTAGTTTTTTGTGCCATAAGCACGTGCTTACTTTAATCTCTTCTTAATAACTTCGGGAAATAAATCGCGTCGGCAAATTAATTAATGCTAAGTTTCTCCTTATTGTAATAATGACATTTGTCAAATTTTAATAACCTGTTTTTGAAATTGATTAAAAAGCAGTACTTATTTATTTTATAGGTCAGTACAAGGAAATAAAAATGCCGATAGGGCAAGAAAAATTTGCAAAATAAAAATTAGACTAAGCAAAAAACAAGAATACTTAAGTATAAAAAATATCCCATATAATATAAAAATAAAAGGTTTCTCTTAAGAAAGGAAGAACATAAAATGTATAAAAAAGGATAACGACAAATTCAAAAAAATTTAGTGGAAAGGGTATAGCAGGATAGCCTAAGAAAAAGTGCCCCCAGCGTTTTTGGGTCGAAACTATAATCAAACGATGCCTTTTAAGGAGGTAATACCCTGCACAAAGTTTCATCCCTCTGTTACCCCCTGGGGGTGAAAAACACCCGATTAACCCCAAAACTGTTTTATTTATTTTTTCCTAAACTATAAAAGTGACGAATTTCAAATTTTGCACAAATAATAATGAGACTAAAAGCTATATGTTAAAAAAATATGACCCTCCTAGTAATTGTTTTTAACTTACTCGTAATGTATGAATACACAGTAATAGTACATTACTGCAGAGGCCGCGAAATAGGGAATTATTGGCCGAGTAGTAATAGATGGCCGAGTGATAACGAGGCCATCTAGAGATACGAGGCCGATAATCCCTGTTCGCGCCGAGGCTTGTATAGTGCTTTTCTCAAATAAATCCAAGGAAATAATACAAATGTTCAACTTATAGGTATATTCATATAAAAACAAATTTATTTCAAATTTAATAAAAAAAAACAAATTTATTTTTTTAAGCTGTTCGGGTCAATGTTTTTGCCACCAAATGTTAAGATGATTCTATTTATTAAAAAATGACAACACCTTATTAATTAGATATTGTTATATTTTTTAACAATAAACGTGATTCCTTGTTTATTTTATTGAATATCTGATTTAATCGAATTGAATAATCTAGTTAAATATAAGAAATAAAACGTAAATATACATGCACAAACTAAGTTTTTTTTTTATTGGCAGTATGCCATAGATTATCAATAAAAGAAATAAACCCCACTGAAACAAAATACAATCTCTTTGTTGGCTACGGCCAATAATGTTGTATGAAATTCCTTTATATCGTTCTAATTTGAAATTAGAACGAATCTTCAACAATTGCTATACAAAGACGTATTTCGCGTTCTATTACCACGATCATAAGAACGACATTTCCTTGGATGTTTGAGAAAAAAATATATTATGTTAATACCTACTAGTAAAGAAAAATTGTGTAAATGTTTTTATTAATTACAAATAAGTTTGATTTATTTTTCTTTATCCCCACCTTTTTTAAATCGGACACAAACAGCGGTCCGATCGCAGGCCATTGTTTATTAATAATGCAAGTCTCTTAGTAGTAGGAGTTAAATGAATAGTAGGCACAAAAGAGCCAATTTATATTAATTTCGTAATGTTCCTTCTGGACTAGGTCGATGAAACTTTTGTATGATGTAGAATATAAATTGGTTCATCTTTGGGAAAAAATGGTGTGTGTACCAAGAGCCGAACTTGTTATACAGGGTGATTCAATTTTTATTTTTATTTTTTTTACAAGAAATAAAATGGTTAGGAGGGTCATATTTTTTTAACATATAGCTTTTAGTCTAATTATTATTTGTACAAAATTTGAAATTCGTCACTTTCATAGTTTAGGAAAAAATAAATAAAACAGTTTTGGGGTTAATCGGGTGTTTTTCACCCCCAGGGGGTAACAGAGGGATGAAACTTTGTGCAGGGTATTACCTCCTTAAAAGGCATCGTTTGATTATAGTTTCGACCCAAAAACGCTGGGGGCACTTTTTCTTAGGCTATCCTGCTATACCCTTTGGCCTCCAATGACACCACCTGTTAGTGACAGGCAATAAATCTGGGAGCATCAGCACCTGTTTTAGACATATCAATCCTTTAGCTATAAATAATACAAAAACTCTTGGTGGCATACGCAAAAAAAGCATTACTCAGAATAAATCGGGATCAATACATGAAATTAATCAATTGTATCAAGCGTTGCTTTGCAGAAATCGCATTAAATGCATGGAAAAATACGCAAATAATTATAACGAGTTAGCACTAATTGACTGGCACGTTGTCATATCGCGGATTAGCAAAGCACAGTGTGGGATTTGTCCTCAAATTCGATCACCACCGTTTATTTTTCCAATGTATGCGTCTCGTCAAGTTATAGCCTTCAGTCAAACACTGACGGTTTTACCTAATATAGTTTTGAAGATAAAAATAAAATCGAGAAAACTCCATAGAAACCTGAAAAGACACATTTCCTATTGAATATGCCCCTGTTTTTCAATGCAAAGGGAATATTCATATTTCAATAACTTTTAACTACCAATACCAATTAATAAGATATAAAGTTAACAATTCTACGCTACAGAATATCAATTTTTTTTAAATATTTAAAATATTTATTTTTCGATAATCACAAGCAATTAGCGTTTTGTTTTTTAACAAAACACTTGTTTCTAATTAGAACTAGTACCAAAAAAAAAATTGGATGAAAATAGTGCAGGAGTTAAGAGATATAGATTTTTTAATTTTTCGGTTAGGGTTGCCACCTTGTCCCTGTAGCACCGTATGGTATGGTTTAAAAAATAAATAAAATCATTACCTATGCAGCAGAACGGTTACGTCAGCATTCTTGTGCTGTATCTCCAGTGAAAGATATCATGTGGTATTGGGAAGGGGTCCGCCCTCGTCAAGCGCAAGCTAAAACCCAATACCTATACATGATATCTAGAGGAGCGGGGGTGAGGCGTCATGGAGCCGGTAAAGACCCATGACGCTGTTTTGCCTCAGCAGGAGCTGACCCGTTCTGCTGGGGGATGTCCTTCCGGGCCTCGACCGGGGGACTTAGTGCGAGAGGGGCAAGAGGGCGCCAACCCTCTTGTTGGTCGGCGAGTGGCAAATGCAGATATTTTTCAGCCTCCGGGAGTACCTGCATTATTGTTAGGAGATGTTGAACGAAAGAGCGCAACCCGACTCGACATTTACAAACTTTTAGTCGCAGCAGCAAAATCATATGGTACAAAAACTAGGCCTATGGATTTAGATATAACAGAACGAATTGATATCATTATCAATTTCCTGTACCCGAATGGGGTTCCTAACGGGATTTGTTTGCATAGCAATAGATTGAAAGACATTGTTATGAAATTCACCCACAAATGTGAAAAGCTATACTTACAGTGCCGTCGAAACATGCCTTTCTTTTGTAAAAAATATCATGCCTGGCTATCACATCCCTTCGAAATTATATTCTCAGATCAATTGACCGCAATTCCCACTCAAGAGGTAATTATGGAGCAGGATCAATTGACCGAAGATCCCACTCAAAAAGAGGTGTTTAAGGAGCAGGATCAATTAACCGATAGTAACATTTCAAGAGACGTGATTATGGAGCGGGATCAATTGACCGGTAATAACATTCCAAAAGAGGTATATGTGGAGCAGGATCAAAAAATGAGCCAAATGCATGGAAATTACCCAAATATCCCATCCTCAGTAATCGATAACTCGTTAAGTGCTCCATCTACCTCAGGCTATAAACAAGGTGAAAGTGAACGCCAAAAGCGTCGTGTGCTTAAAAACATTGAGCAGTTACTTAAAGATCAACCAAGTTCAAAAATTATTAAGCTTGCATCAAAAACTGTAACTGACGACGGAGGCACGAAACTAAGTAAAAATATTGCTCACGAGTTTGAGTTTGTGGCAAAGGAATGTTTGAAAAGTCCTACTCGCGCAAAAAAAATTGCCAATCTGATAAGATCTGAGTCAGAAACTAAACCGCTGAGCCCCGAAGACGCCCTTTCTATGATTATCGAGAAAAAGCTCACCGTGGACGATTACACTTCTATGCAGCAAGATTTGAAGCAACGAGGGTTTAAGCCTTTCCCACCCTACTATAAAGTACAAGCAGCAAAAAAGCTATGTCACCCTGAAGAAGATGTAATCGTCAAAGAAAAAGAAGCATCGGTATCATTATTCAGTTTACTTTTGCACACATTTCGACGCATTGTGCAATCAAACGACAGCATCATCACAGCATATTGTAAGGAACACAATAAAGATACAATTCAATGTAGGTTAGAGGGCTCTTGGGGCTTCGACGGAACCACAGGTCAGTCTGCTTACAAACAAAAGTTTGCAAATAGTAATGACGACGAACACTGCCTATTTGCAACTACGTTTATTCCATTGATTTTAAAAACATCAGATGGTTTTGTTCTATGGAGTAATCCCAGTCCGCAATCTTATAGGTACTGTCGCCCAATAAAGATTCAATATAACCCGGAAAACAAAACTTTGGTCCTAAGCGAAAAAAAGAGAGTAGAACAAGAAATAGAAGGACTCACGTCGTTTTATGCTGAAACCACTTCAGGACACAGCGTGATTGCGGACGTGAAGTTATATTTAACCATCATAGATGGCAAAGTTTATAACATCATCACTGATACTAGTTCTCAATTACGTTGCGCTTGTTGTGGGGCCACAGCATCTGAATTTAACAAACTGGACGTTGTAAACAAAAAGAGTGTAAACTTAAAGGCCTTGCTTCATGGTCTAAGTCCACTGCATGCCTGGATAAGGTTGTTTGAGTTTTTACTACATTTAGGCTACAAAAATGACCCCGCTGTCAGCACTTGGAGGGTATCAAAAAACTCAGAAGCGGCATGTATTATGGATCAAAGGAAAAAAAAAATACAATTAGAAATCCGGGCTAAACTATCCCTCTTAGTAGATGTAGTTCGACCAAATTCAGGGACAAGCAACGACGGAAACACTGCTCGGACAGCATTCGCAGATGAAAATCGAAAAACCTTTGCTAACATTTTAGGCATAGACGAATGGCTAGTGGACGACTTTCACACAATACTGGTTGCGCTTTCGAGTGGTTTGCCAATAGATAGTGAAAAATTTCGTGTACTCTGTGCATCTGTGGCTGAAAAATATGTAAAAAAATACAGTTGGTTTTATATGTCAGTCACAATGCATAAAATACTGACACATGGTTGGCAAATCATCGAAGCAAGTCCTTTGCCAATAGGAATGCTGTCCGAGCAGGCAGGTGAATCACGGAATAAATTCTGGAGATACGATCGAGAGCATCATACAAGAAAAGTAAGCCGTGACTCTACCATTCTTGACCTTTTTCATCGTGCTCTCGAATCATCAGATCCCTATATATCTGACTTATCTCTAAATGGCCGAATGGATAAACGAAAACGTATACCAATTCCTCCAAAAGTTCTATCGCTGCTAAAGCCAACCGAACCAGTGACTACTATGTTAGTCACTGAGAATGACGAAAATATAACTCTCTGCAGCGACGAAATACTCATTCGTTCCGATGAAGAAGAGTGACAGTATATGGTACTCCTAGTAAAAGTTACATGTATACATGTTAATTAAAGTGGAAAGTGTTTTTCGTACGGTTTAATCCATTTGATACATAATTTAGCCATTCAAAGGGTGACAACAATACTATACGTACACGATCGGATTTGAGCCGTATATAATTTAAGCAACTGTTCTGAGAAGTACCGTTTGCACCTTTTAAATAATTCCAAGTTTTTTAGCAGCGGTTTTTGGTTTCATAATAATAGTTTTGTTGACAACCCTATTTCCATAGAAATCTGAAAAAAACTTAGAAATGCCATAAATCCACACTCCCTTAAGATTAATTGTTGAAATTTTGAGTCATTATAGACCTAATTGCTATAAATCTAATTAACATATTTAAAAACGCTAATATTGCAAACCTTTTTTTTAATAAATTATTTTGTGAAAAAAAATTAATATTTTTTAGCATCCTATTTACCAACAGTACAAAGCCGAAATTTGCACAAATAAGAGAAAACAATGCTTAAAAGCTATTAAAAAAACATGAGACTACTACTGCTACTACTTTCGGAAATAATCATATATATACAATTTCTAAAGGTCATTGACCGCCTCTTTAAAAAAATATATCTCGAAAAATAAAGAAGATTGGCAAGTGGGAGTTTGATTATTGGCTTTCAAATAATGTAAAGCTATTCATAAAATTATAAAACGAAGGTGCACAAAACTGAGGACAAATCCCACACTGTGCAACGGCGAGCGTGTTTCTACCGCTGCGTTTGATAGACTGTCAACATGCCAAGATGGCCACTCTTAAAAATATCCTTAGTGTTACCACTTTCCTATAAAACTACAATTGAATTAACAAAACCCCAGAATTTTATGAAAATAGCGTAACAAACACCGGAAACAAAATTGGAACTTTTTCTAGGACAAATTATTATCTTTTATTATAAATATATACGTTAAATAACGACAACAATACTTATTTTTTATGAATTCTGAGATATCTCTTTTGTAATGAAACACAACACTCAACCCGAAACACTAAGTTTTGTTACAGAAAATCGATAATTTAACTACAATTTTGTAAAGGGGACATTTGCATTGCCATACAAATGAGACCTACCCAATATTTTAAAATATTTTTATAAAATTATATTATGCATTATGATTTCAGACAATAATATTATCTTAGAGATACTAAACTTATTTTTAAGTTTTCAAGGTCAGATTATATTAGATATCGTCTCTTAATTTATTACAAGCTTCGAACCGGCCCGGACAAAGACGTAAAGTAAATGTACAAACTTTTTGAGAAATGCTCATATATCAGAAGTCAGATTGAGGTGCGCTATTTTTGCAAACGAACATCCCCTTGTAGCCTGCTCTATAAAGCATGTTTAGTAACATTATACATTGAGATTCAGTTTGGTCGTAGACATACAATACAACAAAGCGTACGTGTTATAATCACAACATCCAGTTATTTGTAAATCATTGTTGTGCAAACATAGACTCTAATGCTAAACGCATTCATTTCATATTGGCAGAAACGTAGTGCATTAACTTTATTGTTTTGTGTTTGACACTGTTTGTTCCACTTTATTACGAGGCGTGGTACAGTAGCCGGCAAACTTCTTGAGCGTGACCTTGACTGCGCAGTAGCCGATTTACGTACAAATTTACATGCGCATCCGCCATTTTTGTTCAAGTTGTTTGCCGGCTACTGTATGTCAATGAAGAAAATAGGGTGAGGCGCTCCGGAATGAGAGGCGAGACTTGTGACCTCATCACGCTATGATTGGTCGTCAATCCGTTTCTGTGTTGCCAGTGGTGTATCAGAATACGGGAGTATTCCCTTGTTACCTGTATAAATCTTATAAAATCGTGAGTGATTTTAAATTTTAAATCATTGACATACCACGCCTCGTAATAAAGTGGAACAAACAGAATAGCCTACACCTTATTTAATTGTAGTGGTAAATGTATGATTTCAGACATCGCACGTCACATCACGGACCCTCAAATTTGGCGTGCTGCGGCGTTCGTCCGGGACCACATAAGAGGAAGAAACAAGTAGGGCTACTCCGATGTTCAAAATTCGACCGTCGTATAGTGGCGTCCCTCTCGATCGTCTGTCTTAATTAGATATGAGCGCCGCGCCGGCGCGCCGCCGTCGCCGCCAATTCGAGTCGGCGCGCCGCCGCCGAGTGATATACGCGGCGCGCCGGCGCAACCAGTTGCGATTTGCTTTCTCGCTCGCACTCGTAACGTTTCCCACCCGCGTCCGCGTTCGTTTGCACGACGGCTTCAGTCGAGTCAATTATTTTGCCGAGTGAAGGCGTGTTATTTTTTTTGACCCGCGTCGGAAACAATATGGTCAAGTTCGATTGCTATTGATGTTTACAAAACGAAAATAAAAGAAAATGAAAAATCTTTCCACGAAACACACACAAAGCTTTTGCTGAACAGAATTTGGCCAACTATCGGTAAAGCTAGTGTAAAATTTTAAAAATATGACTGTTTATACAGGTTGCTTTGGGGGAATCCAAATAATTTTACCAGCGCATTTCTAAGTATGTGTAAAAAATAAAATGTAGAAGCTGAACTCTGCTTGGTTTTCGACATTTTAGTACTTTTTGTTCTAAAACATCTACAGTGTAAATCGTCTTTATCATTGCGATGTTGGAAGACCACGATCATTGTTTATTATGTGTCAATCGTTACAAATGCTCATGGTATTTTTCCTCCGTAAATTCAGTTAAGAAATTAATTATGTAGAATCTTAGTATAAATAAATACGCCTAGAACGATAGTCTTCATACAACAGATTTGCGAAGGATGAAGCCGGTTTTGATATCCCTTTTGATGGTGGTAAAACAATGGCTTAAGTGGTGAGAAACCTTCATATCAGTTCATTGAAATCCGTGGCCGCCGAACTAGAATCCGCAAAATCATTTTAATTTTTCACAGCACCCTTGTGATATTTAGCACTGTGGAGTAATCAAACACGTATTTTTCTTCAGCTGTTATAAAGGTTGTCTGTCTGAGATAGAAGTAGATGACGTGTTATATGACTAAAAAACATAGTGATAAAAACGAGTCGATGGGTATTTCTTAGTGACAGTCTGTATCATAATCCATGGAGTTTGATAGCAAAGTTATTAAAAGAGAGTGTAGGCCGCAATTAGATAAATCATAAGATTCATGATCATGAGTAAGGAGTTTGGATCACATATTTAAGTAAAGCCAGCTTTGTAAAAAAAATGCCCAAAAACAAAATTTCTTTATGACATTGCCTTTCTTATCTTTTAATGAAAAGAGATGACAATAACAAACGTTGCCAGCTCTTCAGCCTAAAGTATTTTTTTATTGGTGAAGTAACGGTAATTTAATTATTATGTATGAAAACATAAAAAAGTTAAAAATCATATTTCGACATAGGTTCATATATTTTTTTTACTCTTTACGACATCAGGAATCCGCTAGTAAAATTATTTGGACTTGTCGCGAGGACCCTGTATACTCGGTTCCTTAATTAAAATAAATATAGCTTTATTTATAGTAACAAAAACAAGGTTTTTTTTTTTACAAATTGCCCCCTAATAAAAATCTAAAGCTCAAGGTCACGCCGCCGACGCCGCCGCCGCCGCGGAATTTCGCCTATCACGCCGCCGCCGCGGAATTGGCCATCGGCGCTCATATCTAGTCTTAATATATGGGTAAACGGGACAACACTATACGCCGGCCGAATATCATAGTCAGTCATAGTCATAGTATTTTATTCATAAACAATACAGGTATTGTGTTTGAAATACAGTTTTAAATTAAAATTAACGTAATAATACAGTTTTAAATTAAAATTAACATGATACAGTTTTAAAATAAAATTAACATGATAAAGCAATATTTTAGGTGACAAAATTAAAATATAAAAATACTCAGCCCATCTAACACATTTACACGTTTACTTATCGTCTATATATATTTCATCAACACTGTAAAAGCAACCTCTCAACAAAAATGTTTTCAATTCCCTATGAAACAGCGAGTCGTTCGTAATGATTTTTAGTTCCATAGGCAGTCTGTTAAAAAGTATTACGGCTTGGTGACTAGCAGAATGTGCTACGACCTTGAGTCTAGGACAAAGAGGAAATCTCCTGTTTTTAGTACGCGTTAGTAAGCGTTCACATTGCTCTTCACTAGTCTCATTTTCGAGGAATTTTGTGAGCAGCACTAAGACATATAAACTGGGTACCGTGAGAATATTTAGTTCTTTGAAATAATGTCTACATGAAACCATCTGCGTATCCTGCAAAGAATTTTTTTACAGTTCCTCGTGGAAATACACGAGAATGGTGTTGCGGGCGGATATTTTCATCTAGACGGCAATATTTTTATACCGACGAATATGGTTTGGTTCTATTTCATAAATTCATAATATTGTTTTTTTTTGCCAGCGTTGCAGTAGTTGCAGTACAGCCGCGCCGAACGCACTGCCCCGCCTGCCGCCGCAGGGCAAGGCTGCAGGCGCGGTGGCGACGCACAGTGTGGGATTTGTCCTCAAATTCGATCACCACCGTTTATTTTTCCAATGTATGCGTCTCGTCAAGTTATAGCCTTCAGTCAAACACTGACGGTTTTACCTAATATAGTTTTGAAGATAAAAATAAAATCGAGAAAACTCCATAGAAACCTGAAAAGACACATTTCCTATTGAATATGCCCCTGTTTTTCAATGCAAAGGGAATATTCATATTTCAATAACTTTTAACTACCAATACCAATTAATAAGATATAAAGTTAACAATTCTACGCTACAGAATATCAATTTTTTTTAAATATTTAAAATATTTATTTTTCGATAATCACAAGCAATTAGCGTTTTGTTTTTTAACAAAACACTTGTTTCTAATTAGAACTAGTACCAAAAAAAAAATTGGATGAAAATAGTGCAGGAGTTAAGAGATATAGATTTTTTAATTTTTCGGTTAGGGTTGCCACCTTGTCCCTGTAGCACCGTATGGTATGGTTTAAAAAATAAATAAAATCATTACCTATGCAGCAGAACGGTTACGTCAGCATTCTTGTGCTGTATCTCCAGTGAAAGATATCATGTGGTATTGGGAAGGGGTCCGCCCTCGTCAAGCGCAAGCTAAAACCCAATACCTATACATGATATCTAGAGGAGCGGGGGTGAGGCGTCATGGAGCCGGTAAAGACCCATGACGCTGTTTTGCCTCAGCAGGAGCTGACCCGTTCTGCTGGGGGATGTCCTTCCGGGCCTCGACCGGGGGACTTAGTGCGAGAGGGGCAAGAGGGCGCCAACCCTCTTGTTGGTCGGCGAGTGGCAAATGCAGATATTTTTCAGCCTCCGGGAGTACCTGCATTATTGTTAGGAGATGTTGAACGAAAGAGCGCAACCCGACTCGACATTTACAAACTTTTAGTCGCAGCAGCAAAATCATATGGTACAAAAACTAGGCCTATGGATTTAGATATAACAGAACGAATTGATATCATTATCAATTTCCTGTACCCGAATGGGGTTCCTAACGGGATTTGTTTGCATAGCAATAGATTGAAAGACATTGTTATGAAATTCACCCACAAATGTGAAAAGCTATACTTACAGTGCCGTCGAAACATGCCTTTCTTTTGTAAAAAATATCATGCCTGGCTATCACATCCCTTCGAAATTATATTCTCAGATCAATTGACCGCAATTCCCACTCAAGAGGTAATTATGGAGCAGGATCAATTGACCGAAGATCCCACTCAAAAAGAGGTGTTTAAGGAGCAGGATCAATTAACCGATAGTAACATTTCAAGAGACGTGATTATGGAGCGGGATCAATTGACCGGTAATAACATTCCAAAAGAGGTATATGTGGAGCAGGATCAAAAAATGAGCCAAATGCATGGAAATTACCCAAATATCCCATCCTCAGTAATCGATAACTCGTTAAGTGCTCCATCTACCTCAGGCTATAAACAAGGTGAAAGTGAACGCCAAAAGCGTCGTGTGCTTAAAAACATTGAGCAGTTACTTAAAGATCAACCAAGTTCAAAAATTATTAAGCTTGCATCAAAAACTGTAACTGACGACGGAGGCACGAAACTAAGTAAAAATATTGCTCACGAGTTTGAGTTTGTGGCAAAGGAATGTTTGAAAAGTCCTACTCGCGCAAAAAAAATTGCCAATCTGATAAGATCTGAGTCAGAAACTAAACCGCTGAGCCCCGAAGACGCCCTTTCTATGATTATCGAGAAAAAGCTCACCGTGGACGATTACACTTCTATGCAGCAAGATTTGAAGCAACGAGGGTTTAAGCCTTTCCCACCCTACTATAAAGTACAAGCAGCAAAAAAGCTATGTCACCCTGAAGAAGATGTAATCGTCAAAGAAAAAGAAGCATCGGTATCATTATTCAGTTTACTTTTGCACACATTTCGACGCATTGTGCAATCAAACGACAGCATCATCACAGCATATTGTAAGGAACACAATAAAGATACAATTCAATGTAGGTTAGAGGGCTCTTGGGGCTTCGACGGAACCACAGGTCAGTCTGCTTACAAACAAAAGTTTGCAAATAGTAATGACGACGAACACTGCCTATTTGCAACTACGTTTATTCCATTGATTTTAAAAACATCAGATGGTTTTGTTCTATGGAGTAATCCCAGTCCGCAATCTTATAGGTACTGTCGCCCAATAAAGATTCAATATAACCCGGAAAACAAAACTTTG
Source organism: Apotomis betuletana (assembly GCA_932273695.1). NCBI lineage: Eukaryota > Metazoa > Arthropoda > Insecta > Lepidoptera > Tortricidae > Apotomis > Apotomis betuletana. The sequence continues at coordinate 4,528,923 of OW026310.1, forward strand.
GTCCTAAGCGAAAAAAAGAGAGTAGAACAAGAAATAGAAGGACTCACGTCGTTTTATGCTGAAACCACTTCAGGACACAGCGTGATTGCGGACGTGAAGTTATATTTAACCATCATAGATGGCAAAGTTTATAACATCATCACTGATACTAGTTCTCAATTACGTTGCGCTTGTTGTGGGGCCACAGCATCTGAATTTAACAAACTGGACGTTGTAAACAAAAAGAGTGTAAACTTAAAGGCCTTGCTTCATGGTCTAAGTCCACTGCATGCCTGGATAAGGTTGTTTGAGTTTTTACTACATTTAGGCTACAAAAATGACCCCGCTGTCAGCACTTGGAGGGTATCAAAAAACTCAGAAGCGGCATGTATTATGGATCAAAGGAAAAAAAAAATACAATTAGAAATCCGGGCTAAACTATCCCTCTTAGTAGATGTAGTTCGACCAAATTCAGGGACAAGCAACGACGGAAACACTGCTCGGACAGCATTCGCAGATGAAAATCGAAAAACCTTTGCTAACATTTTAGGCATAGACGAATGGCTAGTGGACGACTTTCACACAATACTGGTTGCGCTTTCGAGTGGTTTGCCAATAGATAGTGAAAAATTTCGTGTACTCTGTGCATCTGTGGCTGAAAAATATGTAAAAAAATACAGTTGGTTTTATATGTCAGTCACAATGCATAAAATACTGACACATGGTTGGCAAATCATCGAAGCAAGTCCTTTGCCAATAGGAATGCTGTCCGAGCAGGCAGGTGAATCACGGAATAAATTCTGGAGATACGATCGAGAGCATCATACAAGAAAAGTAAGCCGTGACTCTACCATTCTTGACCTTTTTCATCGTGCTCTCGAATCATCAGATCCCTATATATCTGACTTATCTCTAAATGGCCGAATGGATAAACGAAAACGTATACCAATTCCTCCAAAAGTTCTATCGCTGCTAAAGCCAACCGAACCAGTGACTACTATGTTAGTCACTGAGAATGACGAAAATATAACTCTCTGCAGCGACGAAATACTCATTCGTTCCGATGAAGAAGAGTGACAGTATATGGTACTCCTAGTAAAAGTTACATGTATACATGTTAATTAAAGTGGAAAGTGTTTTTCGTACGGTTTAATCCATTTGATACATAATTTAGCCATTCAAAGGGTGACAACAATACTATACGTACACGATCGGATTTGAGCCGTATATAATTTAAGCAACTGTTCTGAGAAGTACCGTTTGCACCTTTTAAATAATTCCAAGTTTTTTAGCAGCGGTTTTTGGTTTCATAATAATAGTTTTGTTGACAACCCTATTTCCATAGAAATCTGAAAAAAACTTAGAAATGCCATAAATCCACACTCCCTTAAGATTAATTGTTGAAATTTTGAGTCATTATAGACCTAATTGCTATAAATCTAATTAACATATTTAAAAACGCTAATATTGCAAACCTTTTTTTTAATAAATTATTTTGTGAAAAAAAATTAATATTTTTTAGCATCCTATTTACCAACAGCACAAAGCCGAAATTTGCACAAATAAGAGAAAACAATGCTTAAAAGCTATTAAAAAAACATGAGACTACTACTGCTACTACTTTCGGAAATAATCATATATATACAATTTCTAAAGGTCATTGACCGCCTCTTTAAAAAAATATATCTCGAAAAATAAAGAAGATTGGCAAGTGGGAGTTTGATTATTGGCTTTCAAATAATGTAAAGCTATTCATAAAATTATAAAACGAAGGTGCACAAAACTGAGGACAAATCCCACACTGTGCAAAGCAATATTATTATTTTTATTTCAATAATCAAATATGTTAAGAAACAAATCAGCAAATTGCATAAAGAGAAAACTGCGTGTAGAAAGCGAAGAAAAACACTAGAGGAGCAAGAAAAGCAAGTACAAAAACAATTGAAGTTAGTGTGGAAAAAAAACGATTTCGTAAAAGATATACTGAAAGAAAAAGTTCAATGAGCTATTATTTAATGAAACTATTAGTAAACGCTGAACAAAAATTACAATTTCTGAAAGATATTTTGCAAAATAGGAAGTCTAGATACTCTAGATTGAAAAAATCTAAAATATAGTATGATAAGAAGCATATTTTTGTTATAATGTTATTAAAACTATCGTGAGACATCTTTACTAATTATAAAAATATTTTTTGTTGATCTCATATATAAAAAAAAATATTTTTTTTGTGAAATGCTTAATGTTAGATTGATCTTTTACGTTTTAATATATAATATTGGAAGAATGTTTAATGCTAAGAAGCATTTTATCTTTTGGTGACCTCTTATGTTTTAATAAAGATACCTATTATTTTTAGAATGTTTAATGCCAAGATTACTCTATCTTTTGTGGATATCGTAATGTATAAAATGTTTCATGCTAAGCATAGCATCCTATTATTGCTGAATATTTTAAATTATGAATCCTGAAAATTTCTAAACCAAATTTAATTTATAAAAACATTACTTCAAACCATAATCAGTCATTTTAGATACTTTTTTATCACCCTAATATTAGTTAAATTATACAAAACTTATGAAAATCACATTACCTTCCAAGCACTCTTTATTTTCCATGTATAATATCCTAAACCGTACATTGCACAAGGGTGCCTTCTGTTTTATATTACTCTACGCGAGTATATGAACCATATTAATACATTAAAATCATAAAAAAACGCATTTCTAAAAAAAAGTCAAAATTTACAAAATTTGAACGACTCGCGAAAACGACCCTGATAGTCCCTGGAAGGTACCACGGGAATTATTTTACCCGTGGTCCCTGAATTTTGTATAAGCCAACTAATTTAAAAAAGTATAAAAACTTAACCGTATATTATTAAAGAAAACAATAAAAAAAACATAAGCAGTGTAATAAAAAAAAAACAAAGCACATATGTACAGCGGATCCTCTTAGAAATGAAAAAGATAGAAATATTGCATGTCTTCGGAAGGTTGTAAAGATCTCTGACGAACCCATACCAAAATTGTACGACTGTACTCTTAAAAAAATATTGGATGATGGAAAAAAATACGTGGCGGAACACTTTCCAGAGTTGTCAAGTGTACAACATTCGCTATATAGTATAGCGACAGAAATAAAGAAGCTGGAGTTCGTAAGTTAAAATTTAAATTACATGGTCAAGTTGAAGTTCCGTAAAAGTTCGAGGACTTCATTTTAGCAGATTACAGTAGTGACAAAGGAGAGCGTATCATCATATTTTGTAGTCCAGATTCTAGGCAATTGATTGGAAATATAAAGGAATTCTTCGGATGCAACGTTCCAAAGCTGCCCAGCACCGTTTTCCCAATTGTATATAATTCTTGGAGAGATTGATAGTACGGAAGAAAAACAAATGTCAAGCCTCTGATTTATGTGTTAATGCCAGATAAAAAAGAGCATACATATTATGTAATGTTTCAAATGATACAGTCACAACTGAAACAATGGAACCCATTAAAAATGCATTGTGATTACGAAATTGGGGCAATCAACGCCATTATAAAAGTGTTTCCCGACATACATATTGTGGGCTGTTATTACCATTGGGAAAAGTGCATGTGGAGAAATGCGAAACTCCTGAAAATGGATAGATACAAACAGGAAACAAGAATAGTGGCACTATGTGCAGCATTACCACTTTTACCCAAAGACGTGATTTTGAAGGGATGGGGAAATTTCCGGTATGTAGAAATTCCTGCGTTATGTTAAAAAAAATGGGTAAGACCGAAATACATAAACTTTATAAGTGTTTTTGCCAAACAAATAATGTTGCCGAAGGACTAAACGCCAAGATTAACAAAAAGAGTTCACAAAAACACAGTTAACATGATGCGTCTTTTAAATGTATTACGGACCATGGTATATGTAGGTACTTATGTTTTTTTTATTGTTTTCTTTAATAATATACAGTTAAGCTATTATACCTTTTTAAATTAGTTGGCTTATACAAAATTCAGGGACCACGGGTAAAATAATTCCCGTGGTACCTTCCAGGGACTATCACAGGGACCATGGGCAACAAAGGAACAGATGACACTGTGGTCAATAATATTTTAAGTTAAAACGTGATGGTACCTAAGATTACGTATGAATTATCGATAGTTTCGTCCTCGACAAAACAATATGAAATTCCATTTATAACAAAAAAAATATTGCTTCATACCAACACATTTATAACTCTACGGTAGTGATATATTTTACGTCATATGTTACATATTGTCTGGTAACGAAAAAATAACATTCCTAATAAGCTTTTTAAAAACGGTCTTGCCAAACTAGTCTATGTCTATCCTAACTTGCAATCCGTGCAAAGCACAGGGCCGGTTACTGTTCCTTTATCCTAATAGGCGGTGATCAGAATAGGGAGTGCTAATTTACCTGTACTTTGCACGAGGTCGTCACATATGAAGGTTCTAAAAGTTTGTCAATAAAACCACATTTAATAAAAAAACTTTTACGAAACATATTCAACATATAATACATATTTACTATATAATACTTTTTAATACTTTTTTAGACGGAAAAGAAGGGTATTTCTAAACGGTAAGATAAGGCAGCCAACTTAAGCTACAAACATTTTTTTTGCGTAGGTCTCCCCTTAATAAATCTTCCATTATTTCATTTCAGTTATCAAATTCGAAATTGGTATCGACAATAGTAGCGATAGTAACATAGCCGCATCCCTACTTGAGTAGCGTTCACTTTGACGGCTTGAATAGCGAATTTTCTCGATTACTGTTTAATGTAGATAACAAACGATAATGAACTGTACTTCTTAAGGAATAAAGTTGTATTCTACTAACGTGATAACTCAAATAACGATCAACCAAATGGAGAAAAAGGAAAGAATTGAATTATTATTTAAATAATACTTTAGCGATGCCACGAAATGCCTCCTTCAGACAGTTTTTGCCAGGGGTTGAATTTCGGCAGCTTATTACTGCACAACACGGCATGATCAATTTAAAATAATTATTTTTTATTGTAAATTTGATTTCACACGTCAAATCTAGTCTGCGTTTGACTAGCGATTGACGATGTAGAGGTGCCACGGCACATATGCTTGGAAACACGGGAACGCCTACTTGCCACTTCCATCAGTCTCTTCCTTCCATGAGGAAAACGTACCACTACATTTGTAGGACTTTGTGGCCATTCAATTATACTAATATTTACTAAGCTGCATACAAAAAATCAGCTGGTTATTAATAGTTTTTATGACCTCGTTATTTCGACATATTCGGCGTGGAGGACGCTCCAACTCAAACCATCGATTTTGTAGGACAATTGTTTTTGCGAGTTTATTAACATTTATCTTAAAATTTCAATAAAAAAACTACTGTTAGTCAGACAATTTCGACACCCTACCAAATAGACATGTTTAACATCTGCGCAGTTCAGTAGCTAAAGCTTGGCCCAGAAAAAAATGTCGCTCATGTGAGATAGAGTTTATGTGTGAGGATGGAGCCAAAATAGGTTTGAAAACTATGTACCCCGATAGCGGGCCGTTTATTATGCAAATTAAATTAAAAAAAAAAATAAACCCGTCATTACCAAGTTCAAAGATGTCGTCGGTACGAGAGAAATTACATGAAAAAAATTTGTACAATTATGTTCATTACGGAGGTATTTCAGCAAAAAAAAGTGGCATCGGAACTGAATGTATCTGTGAGAACCGTTCAAAGGGTAATATTAAAACGGTTCAGAGAGACTGGCGGAGTACGGCGACTGCCAGGAAGTGACGTAAACCAGGTTTTGTGAACAAGAACTTGGAGAAGAAAATTCTAGTAGCTTTGCAGAAAAAACCTACCCTTTCGGTACGACATTTGGCAAAAAAATTCAAAACGTCTAAATCTACAGTGCAACGAGTAAAAAAACAAAATTCTATAAAAACATTCAAACAAACGAAAGTACCTAATAGAAATGCAAAACATTCAAAACTGTCTAAAACTAGATCTAGAAAACTTTATTTAAAAATGGTTAAGAAAAATTATTGCATTGTTATGCAACGCGAGCGAATCAAGGACAAGTGGAAGGGGGCCCCGTCCACTTGTCCTTGATTCGCTCGCGTTGCTAGTTGCCGAGATAGTTCGAGTGTCCGGCGTTAGGTGCCGTGCGGCGTTAGGGGACTTCGCCTACATACTTCATTAGGTATATTAAAAAACAACCCATAAAATAGACAGAACTCGAGATTTACTTTTCCAATTAAATTATTTACAGTTCCCCAGACAGAAATTTATTACATTAACAGAAAAAGAGGTAGACCAATTAAAAGGTGGATGGATGACATCAAGTATATAGCGGACGCCACCTGGACCACGAAACCATTAATAGAAAGGAATGGAAACAGAAGACACGCTGAACACTAATACAACAATCCATGTGTATGTCCATATCAGAATTTCATAAAGCTGCTTATTTCAGCAGTTAAAATCCTCTATTTATCCAGCGGTTGCAAGTTGTATTTTTGGTACTGGCTATGGGGCATTGCGCGGACGAAACCTGAAACAAAAATAAGAGAATTATAAGATTAAAATTTTAGCAGTGTAAACTAACTAATTAATAAACACACAGGATAACCCCTGTTTGTTTGATGTTATTTAAAACAGTTCGGATTACTAATATTGTTCACGACGGAATTACAATAGTGTTGTATGGGAGCCCCCCTTAAATATTTATTTTATTTTATTTTTAGTATTTGTGTATTTGCTGTTATAGCGGCAATACAAATACATCATCTGTGACAATTTCAACTGTCTAGCTATCACCGTTCTTGAAAAACAGCCTGGTGACAGACGGACGGACAGCGAAGTCTCAGTAATAGGGTCCCGTTATTACCCTTTGGGTAGGGAACCCTAAAAAATATACTACACTTTGTTTTAACTGGTTGTCACTATTGTTTAGCTCACCTTCATATTCCAGTATCTTGTAGGTAATGAGTAATGTTGATGTTTAGATTAGACGCCAGTCAAGTCCACTCCACACCGACCCTGCCCTGCCCGAGAATCTCAGCCATCTAAACAAAGAAAAAAATATAGGTTAGAAAATAAAAATTCGAATAACTGGCAAAAACAATGATATGCAACAGCGCCAGCAGACAAACTAAAACTAGTAACTACCACCGGCCTATAATCTTCGAAGAAAATAGGAGAAATAGGTAGGTATTTGATTGGATACGACATTGCTACAGATTTGCAAAATATGAACAAGAAATCTTAAAAATGGGTGTGTGTTGCGATCACAATAACTGAAAAAAAACAGTATTTACAATAGTACTGCCCAGTTTGTGGTAGGTATTCAAAAAAGGAAATGTAATTTAGGTAGTCTAATTAGGTAATCTTAATCTAAGTAGTGTCTAAACTTCGTTCTGTACAGCATTTATTGTCTAAATTTGTAGTTTCTCACCTTACTAAGAAATAAAGGCTTTTTTATGTTTTATTTTTTATTTATTAATCTAAGTAGTAATATAATTACATCAACACTAATAGACATGATATCTAGCGATATCAAGACAAACTATTTAGTATGAATTTTCACAACACTCACCCGTATTTGGAAAAAACAGCAACTTAATAACAAATTTACAGACATAGTAGGAAAACTGTTTACACCTCTGCTGTAGCAATTATTCAAGAAATACAATTTAATTTTATAATTATTAAACATTTTAGATAGAACATTACAAATCATGCCATGTTCCTTTTTTAATTTTTCCACGATCGTCTATTTTTTCATGGTCTTGAGTTCTTTTTCACTTTCATTTCATTCAGCCAGTACGTAGTTATTCAGCCCGCAGCCGAGTCCGGTTAATGTACGACCAAATAATGTACAGCCCAATAATTGGCGACCACTTTTTTGGACGCCAATTATTGGGATGTACATTATTGCCCTGTCCAAATAGTGGCTTCACATTATTGCCTCGGACCGAGCTTGTACACCCTGATAACGCTCATCCCAATAATGCACGACCTAATAATTCGAATCCATTTAGTACTTAGACGCCGATTATTGGCCGCACATTAAACCCGTTCCAGACCTTCCGATCCTACCCGATCCGATCCTACTTATCGGAAAGGGTTCCGTGTTAGGAAATCGGATAACGTGTAGTGCAATAGTTAGGACCGAAAACACTACACATTATCCGATTTCTTCCGATAAATCGGATCGGAAGGTCTGGAGCGGGTTTTATCGGCCCATACCGATAATGCTCGACACAGGAATGTACACCCCAATAATTGGCGACCACTTTCCGCTTCAGACTACAGACTATAAATATTTGATACATAGAGTGATATTCTAGGGATGGGGCGACGAATTTTACCGATTGAGCTGAAATTTTGCATACTTACATAACTTTGATGACAATACGTTTTTTTATGGATATTAAAAAAAAACTAACCTAACCCGGCCGGGTCGGATCTGCTCTGAAAGGTGATTGATTCACCTCAACCTATTCTCAAACTTTAAATGATTCACCTTTCAGAGCAGATCCGACTCGGCCGAGTATTAGCTGAAGTACAGACTTGTCGGAGAACTAAATGCTGGTGATAAAATAACGTTCTTAATAATAAAGTAGATTAATATAAATAAACAATTGTACCTATTTTATTGTGACACAGACTTTTACTCCCTTTTGTGAAGTATAACTTTTCACAATTATTGGGCCGTACATTATTGGGTCGGGCTTTCTTGACCTGTACCAATAATGCGCAGCCCAATAATTGAAAGCCAAGGGACTGATATTAGTGGACACGTATTATTGGGTCGTACATTATTGCCCTGTGAAAAGAGTGGCTTCGTATTATCGCCCCGGACCAAGCTTTCGCGGCCCGAGAATGCCTATCCCAATAATGCACGACCCAATAATCCGCGTCCATCATGGACGCCAATTATTGGGCTGTACATTACTGAGTTGAGCATTATTTGGCTGTACATTAGTGGTCCCCATTCAGCCAGTGCAGAATAAAGAGGTTTGATTTATTAAAATGTAAATAGTTTATAATAAGTAAACGATTAGATTTAAGTTTTCAATAATATAGGATAGTGTTTGTAGTCAATAATATTGTAGATTTAGTTTAATGAGTAGTTATTAAGGCTTAATTAATTATTTGTAACGCTAAATTGGGAACCCGTTTTGGTCAGCCTTGTATTGTCCAGCCACGTTTTCCGCGTCCATACGGACTTGGAAAACACGGCTGTACAAAACACGGCTGGGCAAAACGTGGCCGAGCAATGTTGGTTCGGGGAAGTTTTTCGAAGCCAGTTTTGTACAAGGTCGTATTGTCCGGCGCTGTTTTGTACAACACGGCTGGCCGCGAACAAAACTGCTAGGTTAGGTTAGGTTAGAACTGCGGCCACAGCGCGCGAGCCGAGCGAGCGTACCGCGGCAGCGGTCGGCGAAGTGCTAGAACCGAACTAACCTGTAAAGAAGGTTAGAAAGCATACCTACTTGCATTTTCGGGACTTGGAAAACGTGGCCGTACAAAACGTGGCCGAACAAAGACGGGCCGAGCGTCATGGACTCGGAAAACGCGGCTGTACAAAATATGGTCGAGCAAAACCTGGCCGTGCAATATTGGCCTGGACAAGCTCGGTACATGCGGGTTTTTCGAAGACATTTTTGCTCGGCCGTGTTTTGTACAGCCACGTTTTCCGAATCCAAAAAATGGACTCGGAAAACATGGCTGTACAAAAAGCGGCTGTACAAAACCCCTACACTACTGTTAGCCTTATAGTCTATGGTGTTGTCTATGCCGGTAGAAATTCTCATAGAAACCTTACTAAATACTAAAATAAAAACTCGGTAACCGCTCTCTTATTCACATTTAGGAATATAACGTGTACGAGAGTAAGTGAAACCAAAAATCCCTCATGGTTTTTATTATTTCGGAATGAGTCACAACTTAAAATGTCAAATGGTTGTAATTGGTTCTAATAATGCTACTAAATTAAAAATAAGTACATGATTCATTTTATTATTCGTGGCGTTTGATCAACTTAAAATGGTCGCATTGTTATGGATCTGAAGCTTTTCGGTTGCTCGGTTGAATTTGTGTAAATTTTTAGGAAAATAATAAAGAAACCTTTCGAAAATATATGTTTCGACTCCCCAGATTTTCTAAAAATGTGTTTTTAACATGGCATGTGTGGTTGAAGGCTGCAAGTCTCATACAACACGGAAAGAAAATACGAATGAGTTAGTTATTTTTCATCGGTGAGTTTTTATGTAAAATTTGCATTATTTGTTGATAATAAAATAACTGTATTGTACAAAATATTATGGTAATTCGAGTTTCCACATATATTTTGGACTATTTTCTCTTATTTTTGTACAATATTAACAAACAGTTGTGGTTATCGTAGTGATGTAAGAAATTGTATCGATATTGTTGACCAACCATACATTTTGTTTTAGATTCCCAAAAGATGAAGCGGTGAAAAATATATGGCTACAACGTATTTCAAGATGCAACTGAACACCGAAAAAACATAGCCGCATTTGTTCAAATCATTTTACAGTGAATTCATTTGTATCCAATGACAAAGTAAAATATCGGCGACTAAAAGCAAATGCTATACCTATAATAAATTTACCTGACGAAACAAATATGAATGAAATGACAATTATTCTCTTGCCATTGCCACACAAGCATTGACATTTATGGTCTGAATGACACACCTCGTCAATTTCATTAAGCAAAAAATGTTCGCCTTGAGGCACAACTGCTAAGTTATTCGGTTGCAGACGCGTTACAGTATTGTAAAGATAATAGAATGAATTGAAAAATGCGAAGGCACAATCAAATTCTTACGAATTTTCAAGCATTTCTTCGATATTTTCAATAGTCTTAATATGTATTCGAAGAAACTGAAACCTTTTTGCTGCTGCAGAGTCCTATTAGAGTATATAAAAGAAATAAAAACACCTGATGGCACATATCTAATAAGTTTAAATCGAAAAATGGGAGTTAATGGATAAAAAAATCTGGTATGCAAAAAATCATTGACAAAAATGTTTAACAACTTAGTTATCAACGACTCTTTACAGTACCTGTGCATATACAAGATGGCACAGGACCACATAGAGCTCTTTTTGAAGGAATAAGAGCTAAATGCCGATTTAACAATAATATTTCTGCTCGCATGTTTCAAGCTGCGTATAAGAGATTACTAGTTCACGCACAGTTCAAAGATGGTTCCAGTGGTAACTGTATCCCCCTTGAGAAAATAACTGTTCTGAATCGTACTTCTGGAAAGTCACTGGATTCTATTAACAAAAGTAGTGGAAATGTTCGCATTGTATGCGATGACATTGAGGACTCAAACTCGGAAACGTTATCACTTAATAATATTTATTTGGACCACGATTATACAGTCTTCCCCAGTGTTAAGTGAATTTTCTGCAGACATTGTGCATTATATTGCAGGTTTTGTCGTCAGAAAACTTTGAAGAACTCTAAAATGCGAAACATGTCTGGAATGTTTATGTTACGATCAAAAACTACATTCAAGGAGAGTCTCACTAATATCAGTTAAAAATAGAGGAGGTTTAGTCAGGCCGTCTACGGATGATACAAAAATATGTGAAGCTGCAGAGAAAATCATAAGGGAACACAAATCCAAATCTGGTAATCAATGTCTAGGGACCACTAAGCACTTCATGTTTATTACCAACCAAGTTTGTGGTTCTTTGCTATTTTCAAATATTTTTGAGAGTTTAATTGAACTCATTCGAACAGGATTTTGAGGCTAGTCACAGAAACTTGTAGATGAAAGTAATTTGCCGATTGTATTCAACTATTCGAATCCAGCACCTGACAAAACAAATAGGCGAGCCTTATATACAGTAACCTGTACTTTATATAAAGTATGGGTTACATTATTTGCATGTGCATAAATCAAAGTACACAAGCCCACGCCGACTTCACGCCGATCGGCGCGGAGCACACGTTTACTGCCATATAAAGTTTGTTATTATAAATTATGACTAGGGATAGGAATTTTGGTTGCATACCATGAGTCATAAAATCCATAAAGTTTCTGTCTGTTAAAATATTTTTGTCATCCAGTAATAAAATGTATGTTTTCAAATGAAATAGGTACAAGAGTTATTATGACTATTCATGGCAAAAACAAAGTACATACAAACTAAGCAATCTTAAGCAAATAAAATTCTAGATTTGTGTTGAAAATTAGTTTTCTATGGAGAGGGGTCATGATTTCAGGAAAAAACTTAATAGCGTGATGCAGGTTCATCTTTTGTTTTGTATGGGCGCGCAGTGCCGGCGCATGCCAATCTGTTGAGCATAATTTCCTTTGTCCTCTTATCACGAACCAATTTCGGTACAGGGATAGCTGAACATCCAAAGATGGTTACAGGATATTTTTACTCGACTACGGTGTAAAAAACACTACGGGTACGAAGTTGCGGGCCCCTTCTAGTAATAATAACATACATATGTATACTAGAAGGTACGCGTATTTTTTAATACCGTAGACGTATAAAAAGTTTCCTATAACCATCTTTGGATGTCCAGCTACCCCTGTACCAAAGTTCGTTTAAATGTGTCCAACCGTTTCGGCGTGATGCGAGGACAACAAAACAAATGTATAATTTTTAGGGTTCCGTAGTCAACAAGGAACCCTTATAGTGTCGCCATGTCTGTCTGTCTGTCCGTCCGCGGCTTACCTCCGTGATCATTAGTACTAGAAACCTGAAATTTGGTATGAGTATGTGTATGTATTACCTACGCCGACAAAACGGTAAAATAAAACCTAAAAAAAATTTTTTTTTTGGTGCCTCCCGTACGCCTAAAGTGGGGGTAATTTTTTTTTTTTCGTTCCATTCCAACACTAGTGTGTGGGGTGTTGTTGAATAGGTCTTTTAAAAATAATAGGGTTATTTTTTGATAAAGTCAGCAGTTTTGTAAATATTCGCTCCGAAAATAAAAAAAATAGTGTTCCCCCCCGCCCCTCTAACTTTTCAACCACGGGTCAAAAAATTATGGAAAAGTTCATGAAAATGAGGCCTTATAAATACTTTCAATGAAAACTATAATGAATAAAATCGGTCGAGCAGTTTTTGAATGAATTATCGCAAAAATTCATAAAATGACTTAAGTGCCGCTCGGTGTCCCTACACTTCGAACGTTACACATATTGGTTAAGTGCCATACTATATAAAAACATTTCGCTCAATCTGGCGCGTATAATCGATAACTTCCAGAAGGTAATAAGTAATTACTGTTACTCTGGCGTTTACGACCTTTTTATTGAGCTTGAAATCTTTCTCGTAATTTAAATCTTTCTGGTAATATTCGTCTATTGTGAAGAATGGGCAACTACGGAACCCTATACTGAGCATGGCCCGACATGCTCTTGGCCGGTTTTTTAAAGAAGCATTGACTTGCTCAATAAAGTTTGCTGCAATTGTTACACTAACAGATCACTTTCAACAGTTTCAATTTTGTTTCAGGTCGATCACTGGAACCACCCCTAGACGTGGGAACACAAAACCTGCGACTGTGTCCTGCTACAGGTGATTTAATTTATATGCTATAATATAATCGTCTTATACCCAAATGCTTAGGGCCAGTTGTATCAAACCATTTGTCATCGTATCGTAAGTAGCAGTCCGTTACCCCGTCTCCAAACTATCCCAAAGTTGACCGAGGCGATGTTAGCTGAAGTAAGTTTCTGCAGGGAAGTGTCTCCACACTAACATATTCGCTCAACCTCGGTCAACTTCGTGAGTTGTGTAGGCTAGAGCGTTTAATACCTACTTGGTATTTTACGTGGTATACTTAGAGCGTTAGACGTTATTCTATGGGATGACTGGCGCCGTGATATAAGTCACGTTAACACGTTAAATAATAACGTTAATGGAATTATAATGTGATTATGGATATGTAATATAACGCAGATGAATAAGTCTCTAATGTTTACAAGAATAATATTAAGTATGAAAGGATTGTAAGAGGAAAGGTACGCCAAACAGTTTTGATATGAAATGAAGAGAACCGACTAGTTAGCGATAATAGTGATAGACAAGTGGAAAAAATATGCTGTACCTACTGACATAGTACGCGGCTTAATATATCATTAGATATTTTTTAGTATTTAAATATATATACTTCGTCTCATCACTAAGTACACTATGCAATAGGCCATATAATAACACTTTAAAAGATTGCCGCAATTTATATATTTTTTGTTTACATTTATAAAAAATGCCTTATTTTGGTATCATTACTACACCACGGCACATTATAAAAGAAGATTCCTCACTGCGTTTCCTGTCTGTTAGTTAGTATGCGATACACTCAAAACTTCGAATGAATTTTCATATAATTTTCGCTAATGGATGGAATGTGCTTAAATTCCGCATTTCTGAGGACTGTATTAAACAATTTGTAATTTACGGGTATTTTTGTAGTTTTCTTTAATTTCAGGTGATTTAGAAGAGGCAACTGTGATAGAATCTTTTAATTTTTTTTGTTTAAATCTAAGATGAATAATAATTGTTATTTACTTAATTTCAGGTTCATTGTTAGAGGAACCACCGATTGGGGAAACCCCAAAACCATCAGAACTGCCTACTGTTTCAGGTAATTTTAGTGAATTAAAAATTGGGAAAGTGCGAGCCCGACTCGCGCATGAAGGGTTCCGTACCTATAGGTACATATATATATATATAATCTATAACAAGTTTGTTGTATGGGAGCCCCCCTTAAATATTTATTTTATTTTATTTTTAGTATTTGTTGTTATAGCGGCAATAGAAATACATCATCTGTCAAAATTTCAACTGTCTAGCTATCACCGTTCTTGAGATACAGCCTGGTGACAGACGGACGGACGGACGGACAGCGAAGGCTCAGTAATAGGGTCCCGTTTTTACCCTTTGGGTACGCAAACCTAAAAAGCAAGCCCTAATAATGCACATTATGTGAAATTAAAGGATTTACCTATTACGCTTGAAAAGACACAGCTCGGCGATTGTGACAGATAGATAGCCAGACAATGGAGGCTTATTAATTTAACGTGCGTGTTTTATTTCAGGACCTCCGGCACTGGAGCAAACAGTTCTGCAGGAAATACAAAACTTACCACAAATACCTTTTTCTGGTAATTTAGTTTGCTTTATTTATATCTATCTAGGTATTATTTGAACTAATTGAATAGCCGAGAAAAATTATGTCACTGAGCAAAATTATGTATGTATAAATAAATAATTATTGAACAACTTAACGCCGGCGGACTTAGTGGTATTTGGCAATTCCAAGCAATTATCCTGTTATTGTACAGTCGACTACAAAAAGATGCAAGCACTTTTTGTTACTCCTAAGTAAAATTCGAGCTTCGATCTCATTTACAAATTAGTGTATTAAATCACTATCAGATATTAGTTCAATTTGCCCATCGCTCATCTGGTTAGTCTCTCAGGTTTTACTTTTTAACTGCCAGCTACGTAATATGCAAATCCTAAAAAGGTATAAAAATATCAAATTATAAAAAATATATAAAATTATGAACTTGATATCGATTTTATTTCAGGTTCATCAAAGAAACGGCAACGAAATGTTCCTCGAGCTCCTCAAATGGCCATTACAGGTAATTATATTTAAAGGATTGTATCTGTATTGGCATTTCGATGGTATCTACATGCATAGCTCGGCAGAGGTCTGTTAATCGTAATGAAGTTAGGTAACATTCGGATAACGGATTAATTAAGTTAACTTTAAAAGTCGTTAACGGATATGTTTACTTCCGTTAACGTTTAATGTGATTTTGTTTAAAAACGAATCATGATTGTTTTAACTAGTTTTTTAGGGTTCCATACATCCAAGGAAAACGACGATACCCTAATAGGAACACTCGTGTGTATGTCTGACCATCCGTCAGTCACAGCCATTTTAAAAGCTTTCATTTAACTTCCAATGTATGTATCTAAGTAGGTATGTTTGTTCGGGTGAAATCTTGCAACTCAATTTTGAAGCAGATATCGTCAACTGATTGAGCTGAAATTTTGCATACTTACTTAACTTTGATGACAATACAATAATATGGTACCATGGAGCTGATCTGATGTTGGAGCCGGAAGGTGGCCATAGGAACTCTATAATAGAAAAAGCAATCGTACCAAGCTTGGGCTCTTTAGAATCTTCTCAGTGAGCATTTGATGGATATCCAAAGAAAAGTACAGTCGGCTATAAAAGCTTGCCACTAAAATGTCATTTTTGACAGAAACTTATTTCTCTGAAACTACTACACCGATCTACCTAGTTAAAATTTGGTATAGGTACTTACTTTACACTTCCGTACGTTACTAACGTGACTTAAATACATAAATGAATACAAACATAGGGGTCGCTATTGGGGGCTAAATTAGAACAAAATTCTATTAAAATATGTTTTTTTTATATATATAAATTTAAGATAGGTATATATAAGTACTTTTGAAGTAGTAGTTTTGAACTTATTTAAGAAATTAGGCGAAAATTGTCCATTCCCATCCTTACCTCCGAAACAAAATACCCTAAAATTTGCAGGAATTTGATAAAGATAACGAAACCACAAAAAACTAAGGAACCCTCATTTTATTTACTGTATGCTTGTGGCTTGGCTGAAATATGTATTGTAGATTAATTCAAAGGTACTTGGATTCGAAGCTGCGATTGCCATCGTTCAAGACTACTGCGCAGGTTGGCTTCATATCTAATAAAAAATATTATTGTTGCAGGCGCGGCCACGGAACCTGGATATAGCGGGGCTCGGCCGAAGCGTCGCCGACGAGTCCTTCGTAAAGTGGCCGATTTGCCACCATATTGTCAAGCTACTTATATAGAGTATAAAAAGTCTGTCAAACAATTGAACTTCTTGAGAAGGGCTAAAAGGGCTATCACATTTTCAAAAAGCGAAACTTTTGAAAAGCTAACACAAAAAGTTAATCCATTGGCAAAAAAGATAATGTGGATGCAAATAACTCAGAATGAAAAAAAAATAAAAGGCAGACGATTTTCTATCGATGAAAAAATGATTGCCTTATCGATATTAAAACAAAGCCCAAAAGCTTACAGATTCCTACAAAAAATATTTGTCTTGCCATCAAGAAATACGTTGAACAAAATAGTATCGTCATTGAACGTGCAACCCGGCATCAGTGATCAGATTTTTAACGCTACTAAAAATCAGGTAAGTACTTTGCATATGTTTTAAAGTGTTTTCAAATAGCCACAAGGCTTAAGAACATTTAATGACTTTTAAATCGCGCCGCCCGCGGTTTTCTGTCCACTGACGCGTCGTCTAGGCACGTTAGCCGCGAGTCGCGTACCGAAGGCGCATTCATAAAACGCAGCATTCATGCAATACATGATACATGAATTGTGCCGCATAACTTCAAACTCTGATAAATCCAGGGCGTTTAGTAATAACGCCCCGATCGCACTTTATTTCACGCACTAGCCGCTGGTATTTTTCAACTTTTGCTACGCAGAATGACAAGACTTCAAACTTCCGATCTTTCAGAGACTTTTTAGTTCAAAATTAATTAAATTAGCCCCTTCATGGTCAACTGATCCCACATAAAATTCATCCCGCGGGCTGAATGGCCCCTTTTGATTTTTTTCGTGGGTGACTCGACCCAACTGAGCCTACAGGCTCAGTTATCCAGTTATCCCACTTACAGGTCTACTCAACCCGCGGGCTCATTAAACCACTCTTAGCATTAAAGAGTCTTCTCTGCCCGCGGGCTCAGTTTACTACTCTCTATTAGGTATGAGTTGTCTGAGCCCGCGGGTTTAGTCGACTCCTATCCGAGGCTTAAGGGTTTACTCACCCTACCGGCTTAATGGTTGTCACTAGACGGATTCGTAAGGTAAGAATTAAAAAGGTAATGTGATGAAATTCAGCACTAATGGGACGTAAGCTTTTCTGGACTGGAATAACCCTTACGATAACCCTAAAGGGTAATAAACACGGGTGCATGAAACAAATATTTAATTTCCACGACAGTACATCAAAATAAAAAAAATTCTAAATGCAAATTTAAAAAAACATGGAAATTAGTGCCTATTAAGCTTGCTTGAAGAAAAAAGAAGCTACCTACATTCTTAAATGTTCGATACGGAAATCGAGGCTAATTTTTTTGTTTTTTATGTCCAACACTGTTTCAGAAATGTGATCATTCACTTCCATTATTTCGATTTTTCTTTTAGAAAATTCAATTTTTCTACATCGTTTTTCATCATCCGTTGCAGTATTACAAGAAGTTGAATAATGTTCGGTTTCGGTTTCAAAAGTTTATTAACCTTGCTGTGCCACCCCTCGATAGAATTATTTGTGCGGTTTACTTGATTATGACATGTCGACCGGCCAAAATAAATCGACTTTGGGTCCATCCATGTTTTATAGAAGTATTCGTTATAAGATTTTGCAATTTTTGTTTTTGGTCCTTTATGTAAGTTCGCCGAACAGCCACGCGTTGAGTAATCCCTCAAAAGGCAAATGTGCCAAGGCAGATAGTCGCTTGATATGGACCTTGCCCAGTCTAGTCTTCTGTAGGCCACATTGCCTCGCCTTTCTCCAGAGGCATTTTGTGAAATGGTAGTAGCATCCTTGGATCTCTACATCTGGACATGTATCAATAATTGCTGACATGAGCGATTTAGTAAATGTACTTACAAATCGTTGTAAATAAGTAATACCTAACACCTACTAGTTACGTAGACCGCAGACAGTATCTTTTGTGGAGATTAGGGAACTATTCTCCCATGGGTTGAGTAAACCCTGAATCAGTAGAGTGGCTGATTGAGCCCGCGGGCTGAGTCAACCCTAAACTGGTAAGGAGTAGTCGACTGAGCCCGCGGGCTGAATTGATCATAAAACGGCAGAGAGTGGTCAACTGAGCCCGTGGGATGAGTTGTCGAGGCAATGGCTCGAGTCACCCACGAAAAAAATCAAAAGGGGCCATTCAGCCCGTGGGATGAATTTTATGAGGGATCAGTTGCCCATGAAGGGAAATTAGCAACTATGTATTTTCAAATTCACCTAAATATATTTGTCAAGTACTTCCACTCTATACATATATTAATAGATTTATTTATTTCAGGTTGAAAACTGGCAAGAAAATAAAAAATACTGTTCCATTATTTTTAACCAATACTGGGGTGGGTGCTACATGGACATTTGACATGATCTTCGTCTTGTCCATGTTCATCTTAAGGCCTACCTGTTGGGATACTCGGTTGAGATCATCCAGCATTATACCGAGATCCTCCAGCGTCTCCGCCATGACCACGATATCGTCAGCAAACCGAAGGTGCGTGATGTACTCGCCATTTATGTTGATGCCAAGTCCTTGCCATTCCAAGAGCTTGAAGGCGTCTTCCATTGTGTTGGTGAAGAGCTTCGGAGATATTACATCTCCTTGACAAGATTATACTTTACAAGATTATATTGTAAGTTTTGCTTAACTAGTATACCTACTCCATTATTTGAATTTTTAGAAACTATGTACAAAATTGTATGGTGTAAAATTAGGGATTTTAGTAGTACTTTTAAGCCAGGTTTCATTTAATAAACAGATATCTACACTTTGTTCTTAAAGAAATGTATTTAATAAGGCTCTCTTACTAAGTAAACTTTGAATATTAAACTGTGCTATATGTAAAAAAATCCATTGTTAATTTAATAAATTCGTTAAAATTATTTCCTTTATTCTTTTATTTGTGATCGGAGAATTACTTTTATCATTTCCTAGAGCAAGCAAGGACTTAACTAAAGCTTCTAAGATTATTTCATTACTCGATATTTGTTCAGCAGTTAGCTGACTTATGCCTACAATATTATTAGGTGTGGGAATAGCCGGGAAGACTTTAGGGTCGGTAATTGCTGGGGCTTGTGGTATAGTACTCACCACAGTGGCATAACTTCGGTTGCTGTTCTCATATTTAATTTTTTTCTCTGCCATTTTCTTCTGTTTGACTGGGCAATCCCTGGAGATTGCCAAGTGATTTCCGCTGCAGTTTATGCAGGTAATTTCTTCTACCTCACAATCCTTGTATGAATGTTGGCCGGAACAAGATGAACACATTTGTTCACCTCTGCAAACTCTTGCTGAATGGTTAAATTTCAAGCATTTGTAGCATTGCAGCAGCGACGGTATATATATCCGTATCTGATATCTAAACATTTGGATGTACGCGTGCTGAGGCAAGGTCGTAGCTGCAAAAGTAACGGCAATTGTACTCAGGGGAACAAGTTTGCCGTCAACTTTCCTCATAAATCTTTTAACTGAGATTACCTCAGTGTCACAAGCAATGTTCTTATATATCTCCTCATTACTCATCTCTTTGGGTACGAAACGAATAACGCCAGTAGTCTCGGTGAGGTGCGCGGGAACGAAAGCTTTCAATTTATTTTTGCCCAGAAAGTTGTCCATTGTCAAGAAATTGTTAGCTGTTGCCGGTTTTTTAAAGGTAACGCCTACTTTATGTGCGTTCACACGGTGCACGCCGATTATTCCTTTCACATTGTCCGTAAAAAGTTTTGTCAGTTTAATAGGATATCTATTGCCGATCTTCTTATTCTCTTCCTGTGATTCGACATATACAATACACTTCGCACTGTGATTGTCCGGAAATTGTCTCTTATAATTGGGTTTGGTGAACAATTTATAGTTCGTGGTGAGGCACAATGCCTCCAACTTTCTCTTCTTTGCATCTTTGTCAGCAGGGGACTGCCCCCCGCCGCTGTTTTCACCCATTTTTATTTAGAAACTATTTTATGTACACAAATTTGTTGTATACAGCAAAAATATACAAATATATAGACAGAAATCTTTTCCAGAAAATTTGCGAAAAATTAAAACACCCGCTTAATTTGACTTCCCGCCAAAAAGTCCCCTACGCGTCATTACTTACAATGTTGCCAGTCATTAAAACAAAGGTTTATGAACGAACATGAACTGCCGGATTGACAGATAACAACCAACCTCTAGCCTAGCCGTAGCCTAGCAGAGCTATACACTGTGCTTAATACTGCCTTTTTGTGCCATCTCTCTCTAACCCGGGCTCCACACAACTCGCGATGTTGACCGAGATTGGCCGAGGCGAAGCTGGCAGAAGTATGGGTTTCCGCAAGCAATGCAGTGCCCCTCCACACTATCATATTCGCCCAACCACGGCCAACTCCGCGAGTAGTGTAGTTAGCCGCAGTAAGGTTTGGCAATCATACCGCCGTGTGCAGAAATAAGAATTAGTGTTTTTATTCTATGGCAATAAATATTATTAGTCCGTCCGCGACTCCGCGTCCGGGACGCGGCGTCTCGCACTGTCGCGTTGGTCACGTTTACTGAACGATAAATATAATACCTACTGTTATGTTATAATATTCGCAAATTGTATATTGTTATCACTTTTATATGGAATATTTTTTTAAACTTCGCGTTGCAGGATTTGTTTGGGCGTGCGGCACCAGCCGTAAAACGCCATCTGTTGAAAATGTTGAAATGCCTTTGCTCGTCACCGCCACAGATTAGCAAAAGGCAAAAATGGCGGACGGCGTTTTTGAATGTTCATGAAATTTCTAATTTTCAATTGATACAGTTTAGCTTTATAGCTTTCACAAAAATACAAGACATTTTTTTTCATAGCTAGTAAGATCATTATTAACCATTTCAAATATATTTCAAAACTGGGTCTATTATTGGTCCACCCATATGGGCCCTACGATGCCACAGACAGACACGCAGATTAGAGATGCAACGGATAGTTGTTTGGCCGGATACCGGATATTCGGCCTGATCGCCGGCCGAATATCCGGTATCCGGCCGCCGAATATTCGGCCGGCCAAACGATACCTACATTTTAGTTTGGCGGCGGGCGCGTCGTGCAGGTTTCAACCTGTTATAATCCAAGAAAATTAGATTGCATTATATGGAAAATTTGGCAAAATGAAAGGACAACTTTTATCTATCAGGATATGTAGGTTATAGAGCCAAGTTTAATTTTATCTACTCTCCCCCCCTCTCAGGGGTGAGCGTCACCCCCCCGCGCCCTCGAATGTGTCCCGGAGCGCGGTATTTTCCACTTTAGAAGAAAACCGTGTACGATACATACAAAAAGTATATGAACGAAATAATCCTGAATAAATTTACTATAAACCTTTCATACATACAAAAGCGATAGCACTCATACAATCGGCGCAATCTGTTACCAAATACTAACGTTTTTAATTATTGATCTTTTTTTTCTACTAAAAGGTTAGTTATCTCAAAAACTGCACACTTCTCGGCCAAAATATGTATGACAAAAGTAAAGAATGGACAATGTTCTTTCTAAAAATGTATAATTTATTTCTGTTTCTCTTTCATTTACCGTTGCAATGCTATTTTTAAAATTTATGTCATTTGGCCATTATGCGAAATATAAATATTCGTACTAAATAAACGGTGTTACTTGCAATACCATAGACTTCTTATATGTTTTTCTGTAATCTACAAGTATTGAACTATATTCTGTATTTATTTTTTTTTACTTAGCCTCACTATTTTAGGAAATAAGGGGTGTGTGGGGAAATCGTCAAGTTTTGCTCATTTTCGTAAATAACTTCAAAACCGTTTAATTTAGAATTATATAATACATATATTTGAGATGTTCATAATGTACCCTTTCATTTGATATGTCACACGATATACTATGCCATTTTTTTTTTCTATTTTGCTCCCTAAACTGGCCCTCATGTCAAAATTTATTTATTTGCGTTACGTTACGTTACACGTCCATGTTTGGGTCATCAATTTACATACGTGTACAAAATTTAAACTCAATCGGTCCAGTAGTTTCGGAGCAAATTGGCTATGACCGACGGACGGACTGACACAGACACACGAGGGATCCTACTATAATCATAGCGAATTTTCTCCGAAACTACTGGACCGATTGAGTTGAAATTTAGTACACGTATGTAAATTGATGACCTAAATATGGAAATGTAACGTAACGTAAAGTAAATCAAGTAATTTGAAACATGGGGGCCCGATTTAAGGTGTAAATTAGAAAAAAAAATAGCAAAGTATATCGTGTGACATATCAAATGAAAGAGTTTATTATGAATATCTCAAATATATATATTTAATAATTCAAAATTAAACGGTTTTGAAGTTATTTACGAAAACGAGCAAAACTTGACGATTTCCCCACACACCCCTCATTTCCTTAAATAGTAAGTCTAAAAAAAAAAAAAAATACAGGATATATTTCAATATTTGTAGATTACAGAATAACATATAAGAAGTCTATGGTATCGCAAGTAACACCGTTTAACTAGTACGAATATTTATATTTCGCATAATGGCCAAATGACTTAAATTTTAAAAATAGCATTGCAACGGTAAATTAAAGAGTAACAGAAATAAATTATACATTTTTAGAAAGAACATTGTCCATTCTTTACTTTTGTCATACATATTTTGGCCGAGAAGTGTGCAGTTTTTGAGATAACTAACCTTTTAGCAGAAAAAAAAGATCAATAATTAAAAACGTTAGTATTTGGTAACAGATTGCGCTGATTGTATAAGTGCTATCGCTTTTGTATGTATGAAAGGTTTATAGTAAATTTATTCAGGATTATTTCGTTCATATACTTTTTGTATGTATCGTACACGGTTTTCTTCTAAAGTGGAAAATACCGCGCTCCGGGACACATTCGAGGGCGCGGGGGGGTGACGCTCACCCCTGAGAGGGGGGGAGAGTAGATAAAATTAAACTTGGCTCTATAACCTACATATCCTGATAGATAAAATTTGTCCTTTCATTTTGCCAAATTTTCAGCTAATCTTACTGAATTATAGCTCTAAAAAAAATGTCTCGTATTTTTGTGAAAGCTAGAAAGCTAAATTTTATCAATTGAATATTTGAAATTTCATAAACAGTCAAAAACGCCGTCCGCCATTTTTCCCTTTTGCTAATCTGTGGCGTGACGTAGAGTTACCTGTAAATATTCGAAATTCGACCGTCGTATAGTGCCATTCCGCTCACTCCAATATACTTTGACAGGAGATCGAGAGGGACGGCACTATTCGAAGTCGTCAAAGTAGACTTTCAGTTTTGTTTACATGCCCAATGACGTCACTATCATAAGCTAAAATGGCGGACAGCGTTTTTAGCATTTCAAAATACAGATTAAAAACCGTATTTTCAAATTCAATTTTTTCAGCCATCTTTCACTATTATGAATTGAACAATATATATTTAGGTTTCCTTTGCTAAATACTATACGGAATAAATATTAGTTTATTACAATTTGACATGAGTCAACTAGCCTATTGCTCTTACATTTGCTTAGGCGCTTTTAGTAATCCCTTTTATTAATTAAGGTGATTAGGTGGATATGGATGTCTATCGTGTTGTACGAGGTTGCTTCCATATTTCCAAGTTCCACGCGGACGCAGTCGCGGGCAAAAGCTAGTCCATTATTATAACTCTAATGTAAGCTGGCTAAAGTTGGGCTAAAGGTTGTATAAGTGCTTATGCTTATGTTGTGTGCTACTTGGGCGCTCATCCCACGGGAACACTACATTTTATCGGGATAAAAAATTGCCTAAGTATGTGTTAATGCAGGGTGTCGCTTCCACCAATGCCAGATTGTATTAAAATTAGTTCTGTTTGGGCGTGTAACATAAAGGCGAAGTTTGCGAGTGTGTTTGTATGGATACGTATTCACGCCCAACCGGCTGGACTAATCAAATAGGTACCATTGGCTTCTATAATTATATTAGTTAGTATGTATGTATGTATGTAAACACTTTATTGTACATAATAACAAGAAAAACACATTCCAAAGGTGAACTTATCCCTTTAAGGACACACAGTCACGTTAGTACAGAAATTTCGTTTCTAAAGGCAGCCCCGGATTGGATCTGTAGAAGAGTGGAGCATGTAACTCACGGTAATGCACCCCCCTCTTGCATGGTAGCTTGAGATTTTTTGTCTACAAATCTTTAGCGTCCCCGGAAAATCCTATTCGCGGTAGCTCCTTCCTAGATCTATAGCAGGGAAATAATAAATAAATATCGGACAACCTCACACAAATCGATCAAGGCCCAAATAAGCCTCAAGAAGGCTTGTGTTATGGGTACTAGACGAAGATATACATACTTATATAGATAATATATACTTAAATACATAGAACACCATGACCCAAGCACAAGTATCCGAGTTCATCACACAAATATTTGCCCTGGCCGGGATTCGAACCTGGGACCGCTGGCTCAGTAGGCAAGTGCTGTACAACCTGCGCCAATCGCGTCATCAAAGTGATGTTATCATTATATAGAAGGGCACTTGAAGAAGAAATGCGGTGTTGTAATATGTAAGAGAATTATCATGATTAACCTTTCCCAGGTATGTGGGCGAAGGAATGGAGGAGGGCGAGTCTGTTGAAGCCCGGTAGGACCTGGCTGCCCTCGAGCGAGACGTTGGACCTTGGGCCAGGCAGCGACGAGATGTAGCCACATCTTGATCTTAACCCCACAGCACAGTATTGCCACCAATGGCGCTAATCGTGCTAGGCAAAGGTCTATCTTATAGATCCCAACGACCGGTCGTGTGCCACCCTTATCTAACGATTCCCCATTCTCGCTTCGCTATCCTCGGTCAATACCACGCTTTATATGCAGGAATGAGAGCACAAAGCTCCTATTTAAACTGTAAAGAACATAATCCGGCTTTCTAGCGGACTTTGATTAGGTTTGGCATTCTTTGACGGGAATGACGTCACACTGAACACTGAAGCGGAGGGCTAAATCAGTGTATTTTTTTTTCACAATATTAATTATAGCAGAACTGTAAAAATGTCTAAAGGTTCGAAAATGTCCGCGAGGCGTGAAGTGTGACAAGCCAGTTCTCTCGGTGCTCAAACTCTAACCACTGTTTCATAGTATTTTTTATACAAGATAGGTCACTTTACTGCAATCTCACTTGTAGGTAAGTGACGATGATGTTGACTTTTGGAAATTGAAAATTTAAATTTTGATATTTTTATTTTATTTATATTTTGATTAGATTATATTTTGTAAAAAATGCTCGGCATCGTTTTTTTAACACATTTATTGGCAGCCGATCATACATGGTTTTGTGTGTTTATTATTTTGTTGTGTGCTCTTGTGTTGATGTGCTCGTCTAATAAATTGTACTGATTTCAGGTGCTGTTTTATTTTATTTGTACAGTTGCCGAGAAACTTCTTGAGCCTAACCTTGACTGCGCAGTAGCCGATTTACGTACAAATATGCATGCGCAGATCCGTCATTTTGGGTCAAGAAGTTTCTCGGCAACTGTACTCTAAGGTTCGACCCGCACTCTAGCACCAGCAGGGCTAGCATAACTTTCCGCGACTTCGCTTGTCGCGCAACTCTGCGTCATCTGTCATGCTCACGCAGTATTGAAAAGAAAGTGACATGCAGTATGTCGCGCGACAGGGTCGTGTCAGTTATCCTAGAGGTGCTGCACTTATAGCACAAATGTGACACGCCACTCTTTGTCGCGCGACAAACACAGTCTCTTTAGTTACCGTAGATATTGAGAGAGCCTTCAGACTCCAAAAAAGGTGTGTTCGTGCTTTGGATAATGCTTGGTTCCTGGAGAGCTGTAAACCTTTATTTAAAAAATTCAATATACTCCCACTTCCGTGTCTATACATAAAAGCCGCTTGTCTACTAGTTAAGGATAATCCACAGTATTTTAGTCATCGTTCAGAGACTTTGGAGACCAGGAAAAGACATCAAAGAGCTCAGTACCGAAACCTAATATATCAGCCTCCTTGTCATACGTCCATGTACAAGAAGAATTGCTACAATATGTGTATTCTTCTATTTCTTCTATATAATCACTTGCCAGATGACATTAAAATAGAAAATAAAATTGTGTTTCGACGTAAATTGTCTAAATGGCTTCAAGATAATTGTTTTTATAGCATTAAGGAATATTTGAAATAATTGAACTGTATATGTATTATTTATATTCTAGATTTGGAAGATCCTGATGTTTTTGTTTTATATTACATTTTAATAATGTTAAATAATTTGCACACCTGCATGCAGGTTGAATTCGCATGTACATTTATTGTAGCCTTAAGATCTTGTAACCGTATTCTTGCAAATAAATATAATTTGAATTTGAATTTACTATACCTTTCGAGCAACATGGTGACGCGAATCGTGGCACTGTGCTAGGTCAGTTCACTGCAATTCAAGTGATCTCCATCTGTCTGTATCGGCCATAATGCTTACTCTGACTAATATGGAATTGAATGAGTTTATATATAGACGCCTGCGTATTTGAAATAGCGATATCACATCTTCATGGCAGGCAGTTAATCAGGCACACATAAAACATGCAGGCGCTTTACACAAAGAGGCATAATTACTCTTAAATGGCTCATGGCTCAGTATCATTGGTCGACAGGGCCCGCATGCGGGGTGCGGGTGATTTCCAGAACGCATGCCATAGGGCCCGCATGCGAGGAATTGTTTTCATTGGTCAATAGGGCCCGCATGCGGGGTGCGGTACATGCGTTCTGGAAATCTACCGCACCCCACATGCGGGCCCTATCGACCAATGAAACTGATGGCTCAGTTTCATTGGTCGATAACTCGGTCGATATACGGTATGCGGGGACTCCCCGCATGTGGTATAACAACTAGTGGAACTCACAAGTCGATAACTCTGTCGACATACGGCATGCGGGACTCCCCGCATACGGTATAAGTATAACAACCAGTGAAAACTCATAATGGTACATGCGTTATGGAAATCTACCGCACCCCGCATGCGGGCCCTATCGACCAATGAAACTGAGCCAGTTTCACTCGTCGTTATACCGTCTGCGGGAGTCCCCGCGTATGCCGTATATCGACCGAGTTATCGACCAACGAAACTGAGCCATAATTCAAATGATATCGTCTGTATCGGCCATAAATGCTTATCCAGTCTTAACAATTTGGAATCCAAACAAAATGTTCCAGAACGCTGTGTGATACTTCCTGGCACGACCACGGCGGATGTTTTTGGTGCTCTCACGGTACAAATTCATAAAAATAATTGTAGGTACTTGTTGTACCTACTATATGTAGATAAAATAAAAATTACCATTATAGTTTCTCCAATTTAACAGTCGCTTTAGTCGTGCCAAGTAGTCACTTTCTGGCACGACCACGCAAGATTTGAAGTCCAAGAAGGTTGAATCATTTAAAACGCCTGGTAAAATAAATAAGCAACGCGAGCTTAACGCGAGTAATACCCACGTTGCTACACAATGAGAGCGCTATTCGAAATAACTACCTACATAGATAAAAGAAGAAACTGTTTCATCACACTAATAAAGGCGAAAGTGTGTCTGTCTGTTATTTCTTCACGCCCAAAACGCTGAACCAATTTTGTTCGGTATGGGGGTAGCCTGACCTGGATTAACACAGGCTGCTTATTATACTAAACGCAGGTAACACCTAGTAATTAATATATTGTATTCAACGATTTTCATGTCAGTATTATGAAACTGTGATATCGCCGTCAGGGCCGGACTTAGAGGGCCAGGGCCCCGAGACACTTTGGGGCCCCTAAACTATAAGGAGAACATTATTAAGGTGCAAGTCCAGCGTCTTAGACTGGGCCCCTGACTGGGCCCCTAGGCCTGCGCCTTGTGGGCCTAAGTGTAAATACGGCCCTGGCAGCCGTTGGTGATTCGTGTTGGATCGTGTATTGTTCACAATCTATGATCGTCTGTAGGCTTCTTAAGTAACTGTAATTTTTATCTATGGCATTTTCCGCTTTTTACCCCGCGTTTTTGCCACTGGCCCCGCTATCCGCGTTAAGCTAACGCGGGTCCGCTTTTTTAAAATATACATTCATCATACATCTTGTTCGTGGGAAAAAGGTGGTAGATTCAAAACATCGAACGAACGAAACAGCCGAACGACGACTTACGACTCATCGGAAGCACTAGTTGTACTATTCACACTTGCGCGCTATTGCGATAATGCCATTTCACTCATACTGTAGCATATTCTCGGGGAAGCGGCTGAAGATGTCGAGGACATTTTTTCATTTTTGTAGTTAAAATATATTTTTAAGGAATTTATTATGATTTTGCTTCGGCTTTTCAACATGCCAAAAAAAAGCTATTACTTCAATGCTGCATAAAGGTGCGTTATGATTTCCAATCTACCAGCCTCGCCCTCCGCCTCCAGCAGTCACGTGTCGTGCGGTACAAGTGCACACTGAAATCCACGTCCTCCACAACAGGTTTGGCCCCAGTGAATCGAGAAACATCCGGCGCTTGTAAGATCGGCGCGACCAGATTTTATGCGCTCAGCATTCTGCTAACATGTCATCGGCCGACAATTCTAATATTGAGGTTAGACCGGAATTGGAACGTTCTACAATGACTACGAATTCCTCGGCGGTGTTGTTGGGCGGAGCAGGCGTAGTGGAGAAGCTCGAGGGGGCTGGTAATTATCATAATTGGAAATTCGCAATGAAGATGACACTTAAGTTGGAAGGTCTTTGGGATCTCATCGAAAGAGACGAGTTGACTGAACTCACGGGCTCGGATGTCGTGCGCGATCAACGCGCGCTGGCTCGCCTGTGTCTAAGTTTGAAGCCGGGGCTATACCAATATGTTCGGGAGGCTGCAACAGCTAGACAAGCGTGGAGGAAGCTGTGTGATGTATTTGAGGACCGTGGTCTATACCGACGCGTTCTTCTTTTAAGACAACTCCATCGTATAGAGTTCAACGACTTCAACTCGATGTCTGCTTATATAGAGAAAGTACGCTCTAAAAAAAAATTTGGTTGGCCCTATCAATATCTTGATAGTCGTAATCAAGCATCATGATTCCATACGAGCCTAACAAGGACTTAGACACATCAAATAAGGTAATACTGATTGTTCTAACTATTGCTAGGTATGTAACTGAACCAATTAAGATCTTGTTCAATATTTGCATGAAAAATAATTATTCTAACTAGTTGATCCTAGCAAGATCAACTAAGCGTTTGATCATCATTATCACGATACGTAACTGTACCAACTAATACGAACAAGTTAGTTCAACTAAGATGTAGATCAATATTAACATGAAAAATTACTGTATTAACTATATGACCCAAATAAGTTCAACTAAGAACATGATTACATCGACTTATGCACCATATTAAGCTGAACTAAGCTATTGGTCAAATTGACTTTAACTGTTTAATCATTTCAACTAAGATGTAGATCAATATTAACATGAAGAATTACTGTATTTACTATTTGACCCAAATAAGTTAAACTAAGAACATGATTACATCGACTTATGCACCATATTAGGTTGAACTAAGATATTGGTCAGTTTTAATTTAATTGTTTAATCATTTCAACTAAGAAGCTTATCCAGAACAATACCATTCTTGTTCAGGAGTACTATGTCTTACTTTGACCCAATTACTAAGACATTTCTTTCAGATCTAGTTTTTGGCGATCCACCTAGACTGGTTTTTAGCTTCACAAACTCGGGACGGGCGTGTTTATGAAGTCAAACCAGTTTAGGTCATCCTGAAAAGGATCTGAAATAAATGTAAGAGAACCAGCATTATGAAGTATGGCGCGTAAAAAACTAGGACAAAGGATTTTTTTTTTTTTTTTTTTATTCAAAATAGCCATGCATTTAACCTCGATTGCACCTGATGTTAAGTGACAATAAGGCCTAAGATGGAGCATGCTTGGCTAGAAGATGCCTATTCACTCTCGACTTGAAGAGATCCAAGTTATATTTTTCAGGAAACAGGTGCGCAGGAAGAGAGTTCCATTCCTTAGCTGTCCTCATAAGGAAAATAGACGCAAAGCGTTTCGTACGAATCAGTGGTATATCGACAACATAAGGGTGGAATCCAAGTCCGCGCCGAGTACTGTATTGTCTGAACGGAGACGGTGGAATTAATTCATGCAGTCCTAGTGCACACTCACCAAAGTGTATCCGGTAGAAAACCGATAAACAGGCGACTTTCCTGCGGTGTTCGAGGTTTTGCAGCTTTTCCTGAACTAAGGCAGGGTCGCCAATGAGCTTCTTCGCACGTTTGTCAATTGAATCCAAGGCGGCCAGTTGGTATTTGGCGGACCCATCCCAAAGATGGCAGCAGTACTCCATGCATGATCTTCAGGACTTGCGCCTGATATAATTGAAGCAGCTGACTCGGCGTGAAGTACCGCCTCACCTTAGATAGGATCCCAAGTTTTTTTGCTGCAGTTGTAGCCAAGGATTCAATGTATTGGCCGAAGTTCAGGTTGGATGATAAGGTCATCCCAAGAAGCTCAAGGTGGTCTGAAATCGGAACGGATACACCTTGGAAAGTGGGAGTCAGGTCAAAGGGACTCCGTTTAGCGGAAAACAGACACGCCTGAGTCTTCGTGGCATTGAATCCAACTAAATTGGCATTTCCCCACTCGGACACTGCCACGAGAGTTTGGTTCAATCGATCCACCATCGCCTCTCGACAAGACTGGATTTCGTCCCTCTTGGAATTTGCGCTGGATGTGTATCTGTCAACAACTGTGCTGTCATCAGCATACCCATAGGTACCGGGCATAAGCATGTCGTTAATATGCAGCAGAAAGAGAGTTGCAGACAGAATAGACCCCTGAGGAACACCGGCGTCAATAGCCCTGGGATCCGAAGTGTAGCCATCAAGGACTACTCGGATCGAACGCTCACTCAGGAAATCAGCAATCCATTTGCAGAGACCTTCAGGGACCCCATACGCTGGAAGCTTTCCCACCAGGCTTGCGTGCCAGACCCTGTCAAAGGCTTTTGAAATATCGAGAGACACGGCGAAAGCCTCCCCGTGTCTCTCGATCACCTCGCTCCATAGATGAGTGACATACACAAGAAGATCCCCAGTTGATCGCCCCGGACGGAATCCAAACTGGCAATCACTGAGCAAGTCGTTCACTTCCAGGTATGCAAGGAGGCGTTTGTTCAGTACACGCTCCATAGTCTTACAGAGTATGGAGGTTACGGAAATTGGTCGGTAATTGACAGGGTCAGCCCGGCTTCCTTTCTTGGGGACAGGCTGCACATTTGCAAGCTTCCAAGACGTCGGGACAACTGCAGTCTCAAGTGAGAGACGGTACAGGCGTGTTAAGACCGGAGACAACTCAGCCGCACAGCTCCGCAAAACAACAGCAGGAATTCCGTCGGGACCACTAGCTTTATTCACATCAAGACTCCGCATGATTGCAAGAACCTCCTTCTGGCGTATATGGATTGGCTCCATGGTGGTTCCTACATGCGGCAGTATAGGTGGGCAACTACCTGCGGCGTCCAGATGCGAATTTTCCGCAAATAGAGAAGCAAATAGATTTGCTTTCTCCTCCGCTGTATGTAAATTTATCAAAGTTAAACGAATAAGTAGTTAATAAAATATAACAACAATAGTTGTTGCTTTTATTTAGTTTTAATAAATAAAACAAAAACACTAATAATATGATGTTATTTATTCTTTTAAACATTTAGACAGTCAACATATTGCAATAAAAACGAAACTTCTGTTACATACCAAGTTATACAGGGTGTTTGGCAGAGGGTTGGACAAAAAAAAACAGTGAAGAGGTGGGGCCATATGCTACTTACTTAGTCTTATAAATCTAGCCTAGGCCCCATGGTTAAGGAAAAAAAAATTTTTTATTTTAATTTTCATAAAATTGCCGAAATGCAACACTTAAAGTCAAATAACATATCAAAATGAGGATATAAGTTTATTTTTTTATTATTATTCTTATCTTGAGTGTTTTTATGTTGTGTTAAAACTGATATTTGGTGTAGATTATTGTGAAAAAAAAACTGCAGCCCTTTAAAGTTGGTGAAAGATGTAAAAAAATACCCAATGGCCAACTTTGAACTGAATAAAAAAAAATATTTAAAAGAGATAGAGAAGTTCTAATTTCAGGAAAACATCCCCAGTTTGTGCCCTTTCCAACGATATGTTACATGCATTATGTTTTATTTATTAACTAGATTTATTTGTTCATTTTGTCTAGCCGGAGACTTTTGTCAAAAACTTATTTTGTAAAATCAACACGTGCAATAATGGTAAAAATTAAAAGGTTATTGATAAAAAAAAGTAAATAAAAACAAGTTCAATAATTTTTATCATTTTAAAAGATGTTCGAATTGCTGCCCGCCAGCCCTTATGCATGCCCGGCAGCGTTTTCGTATCTCCACTGTTGTAGTGCTCAGCCGAATCTCCTCTCTCATTGTTGCGAAAGCCGTATTGATACGCTCCACCAAAACTTCCCTATTCTCAATTTCCACGGCGTATACTAACTCTTTGGCCCGTCCCCAGACGTAAAAGTCGAGCGGTGTAAGGTCGGGGGATCGTGGGGGCCAGGGAATGGGGCCATCCCGACCAATCCAGGCGTTTGGGAAGGCATTATTTAAATGATCCCTGACAGTTAATCGCCAGTGTGCAGGGCAACCCGTCTTGTTGAAAAACAATGGGTCTCTCTTCGTCCAACACCT